>CM072996.1:66389667-67602167 GCA_037038555.1 Rhynchonycteris naso
TTGAACAGCCAATTTACTAATTATTAAAACTCAAACATTGTTTTACCATAGAAGAAAGGAAATACATTCTTAATCATCTTTCCCAAATAAAATTCATCATACAACTACCAAAATATGAGCACATAAATTAAATATCTTTCACAGCAGTAGTTTCTATCTATTCCAAAGATATAATCTAAAAAGAAGTCAGTTCTAAAAGCTCAAAATCATTATATTTGATTTTAGAGTGGATTTATGTGTGTGTAGAGTTAAGTATATAACTTCCCACTGTGTTAATGGGAACTCTAAGTATCAGTTTCCACAGAGTGGGGATTACAAATTACTTTTATGTTGAGCACTTGCTCTATTTTGAATGTTAGGTATATTATCGGATAACAAGTTAAGAGGCAAGATTGTGTAAAGTTGTAGGATGAAAAGAGGAGATTTAAGATGAAATGAGAAAATGTGAAACAGATGGATGGATTAGATAGCATTTGATGTGCAGCAATATATTGAGTGAATGATACAATAGTGTCTTAACAAGAGGACAGATTCTTAATATTTTTTGAAATAATGGATTAGACTAACTAAAAACAGTATTCATCTATCTTTTTTCTTCTTTTTAGGCTCTAAAAGTTTATTTTGAGACAGGTTATTTTTTTGGCAACACTAAGATAAGAAAGTAGGTATGTCCAGTGAGCTACCAGAAATATGGTTTGATTTAACTATTTTATTTATTTATTTATAAAGTTGAATTTAATGGGGTGACATTGATCAATAAGAGTAAATAGGTTTCAGGTATAGCATTTGAACTGATGATTGTGTGGTGTACCCATCACCCAAAGTCAATCATTCTCTGTCACCGTATACTTGTCTTTACTCCATTCCACTTTGTCCCCTTCCCTTGGTAAGCACTTTACTTTTATCTATGTCCATGAGTCTCAGTTTTATGTCCCGTCTATGTGTGAAATCATTCAGTTCTTAGCTTTTTCTGATTTACTTATTTCACTAGGTATAATGTTCTCAAGGTCCATTCATGTTGTCAGAAATAGCAATGTGTCATCATATCTTATGGCTGAGTAGTATTCCAGTGTATATATGTACCACATCTTCTTGATCCAGTCCTCTATCAAAGGACAGCTGAGTTGTTTCCATGCATTGGCAACTGTAGACAATGCTGTGATGAATATGGGGGTGCATGTGTCTTTACATATTGTTTTTGAGTTTTGGGGGTAGATATATAGTATAGGTATTCCTGGGTCATATGGTAGTTCTAGACCTAGCTTTTTGAGAAACTACCATACTTTCTTCCATAATGACTATACTAGTTTACTTTCCCAACAGCAGTAGATGAGGGTTCCATTTTCTCCACAACCTATCCAACATACATTTATGTTTAAAACACTCAATAAAATGAGTATAAAAGGAAAGGATGTCAACATAATAAAGATCATATATGACAAACCATCATTAATATTATACTAAATGGTGAAGAAATGAAGGCTTTTCCTCTAAAATCACTAACAAGACAAGGTTGCCCACTGTCTCCACTCTCATTCAACATAGTTCTGAAAGTTTTAGACAGAGGGATCAGGCAAGGAAAAGAAATAAAAGGCATCCATACTGGGAAAGAAGTAATGGTACCACTTTTTGTAGATGACTTGATGATCCTGTATATAGAAAACCCCACAGACTCCACCAAAATCTGTTAGAAACAATAAACCTATACAGTGAAGTCGTAGAATACAAAATCAATATACAAATGCTTTACTATATACCAACAATGAAACCAGAAAATGAACTCAAAAAAATTATTTTTTTTTACAATTGCAACAAAAATAAATAATATACCTAGGAATAAACTTAACAAAGAATGTGAAGAACCTATATACTGAAAACTATAAAACATTATTAAAATAAATTGAAAAGACACAATGAAATGGAAAAATATTCCATGTGTATGGATTGAAAGAATCAACTAGTTAAAATAGCCATATTATCCAAAACAATATACAAATTTAATACAATCTCCATTAAAATTTCAATGTAATTTTTTTTTAATTTTTTTAATTTTATTTATTTATTTATTTTAGAGAGGAGACACAGAGTGAGAGAGAGAGAGACAGAGACAGAGACAGAGAGAAAGGGTGGAGGAGCTGGAAGCATCAACTCCCATATGTGCCTTGACCAGACCAGTGCAGGGTTTTGAACTGGCAACCTCAGTGTTTCCAAGTCGACGCTTTATCCACTGTGCCACCACAGGTCAGGCTCAATGTAATTTTTAAAAAAAATAGAACAAAATATCATTTATCTTTATTTAGTTAAGAACGGCATCTGTAACCAAGTAAATTGGAATAAAGTTAAGATATTAGATCATCAATAGAATACAAGGGACAAAAATCATTATGATTTATTGGAGGGATTATGCTTTTCAATTACACTGAGGGCCTACTATGTGTTGCAATATGTCTTCTAGAAATTTGCAAATAGAAGATTTTTTCCAATGATGAAATAGCATGTGCCCTACTAAGAAAGCTTTTCTTTTTGGCTATGGTGCCTCAGGGTAGCCCATTTGCCTTCAATGAGAATTCCCAAACTTTGTTATGGGGTCTTGTACTTTGCACTTAATATTTTCATTTAGGCCAAGAGAAAGTATTCACCCAGAGTTATTGAATTCTGGGGACAGTGATGAGCTGCTTGGCTATGCTTTCACAGAAGGGGAGACATTCTCTAGGCTTTGGAGCCACTTGTAGACTTAAGAAGCACGGGTGCAGTGTTTCTGTAACCTGTCAGCCTCGTTACTATTTCCTTCATGATACTCTATCACTTCTTACTCTGCAGTCTCAACATGAACCTGTTCCCTTGACTATAGGCATTTCAGCAGGCTCCAAACCCAGAAGGCATTGTCACAGAATCTATTTCCTTGATCCCTGAAACACTCCACCAAACCATACCAAATCCATTTTGAGTCAGGCATGCCTTCTAAATACGTATCAGTCCATTTCTCTACATTTTTACCATCACTACTCAAGTCAAAGTATTATCATCTTTCACCTGGAAAATATCTCATTTACCCCCCCCCTTATTTATTTTTGTCCCATTTACAGAAGGAGTGATATTTCTGTGACTCTCCATTGTTCTATGACTCTTCATTGTCCAGCCACAGTACATTTTTCACGTGTTCTTCACTCTGCCTGAACACTTCTCTGTCTGCTTCCTATTCAATGAAACACTATTTGTTTTCTTAATCTCTACTTATCTTCCCTAGAAAAATCTTTCCAGGCATCAATCACATTTTCCTAGTAGTGTCTTTATAACATGGTATAGGATACTTTCACATTTGTAATTTTTAAAATCTATCTGGGCAATTTATTGATTTATGTCTGTAGCCAACCTTTTGGTTGATTCTCAACATCCATATAATAGAAAAATAGTCTAGGTCAATT
Source organism: Rhynchonycteris naso (assembly GCA_037038555.1). Lineage (NCBI taxonomy): Eukaryota > Metazoa > Chordata > Mammalia > Chiroptera > Emballonuridae > Rhynchonycteris > Rhynchonycteris naso. The sequence goes on from CM072996.1 coordinate 66,393,093, forward strand.
ATAATAATTTCTTTTCTCTTTCCCAATGATGGATGCAAGAATAGCTATGTACTTTCAATCTGGCCAATGACATGTAACAAGTCTGATGGAGACTTTGGGGAAATTTGTCTTTACTTCTGTCATAGGACAAAATAAGAAAGAGTCTTCATTTTTACCACGAATATTTGAGTTTGGATATAGTCTCTGAAAGTACAGTAGACAAAGTGTAACCAGGATGAGGATGGAGCCAACCCTGAAGGTGTCAGAAGAGAGAGACAGAAAGATTCTAGATACTTAGTGATATCACTAAGCCATTTATCCATTTAAATTCAAATTCTTTCCTACATCTGCACAAAGTTTTATAAGTTAATAATTATCTGATTATGAAACCACTCTGAGCCCTGGCTGGTTGGCTCAGCAGTAGAGCATTGGCCTGGCATGTGGAAGTCCTGGGTTTGACTCCTGTCAGGGCACACAAGAGAAACAGTCATCTGCTTTTTTACCCCTCCCCTTTCTCTCTCTCTCTCTCTTCCCCTCCTGAAGCCATGGCTCCAATTGTTTGAGCAACTTGGCCCTGTGTGCTAAGGATGATTCCATGGCCTTGCCTCAAGCACTAAAAATAGCTCCATTGCTGAGTACTGGAGAAATGCCCCAGATGGACGGAGAGTATCACCCTATAGGGGGCTGGCCGGGTGGATTCCAGGTGGGGCGTATGTGGGAGTCTGTCTCTCTGCCTCCTCACTAAGAAACCACTTTGTTTGGGGTCTGTCAGGCCCATGAAAGCAGACTCTATGGGTTTTTTTACTCATCATTTCAATACCAGCAGCCAGCTCAGTGCCTGGTAATATGATTTTTATTCATTCAGTGTTTTTTGAAAAAATGGATAGAAAGATGGATGAATACCAAACACTTTCTGAAACAAATCATGGGATACTCTACTTTTGTTTCCCTTCTAGCTTCTGTCTGTTCTTATCCATGTGGTCAGTTACATCTATTTCTCAAAAGGCATAATTTCTCCCTGTTTATTTCCCTTTGAGTAGGCTCTGTTTATCTAGTCCATCAGAAATACGACATTTAGTATTAGACAAAATCTTTTTGCTTGTCTCATTCTATAGAAATCAGTGTTTTATAAATATAATTGTGCAGGAAAATTATTGTAAGGCTTTTCAAAAACAAATGTAGTTGTGCAGCAGCCTCCCAAACCCCAGAGTGACAGATCACATATAGTTTATGAACAGGCATGTTTACCTTTTCAATGCTCTGTCAGTAATTCTGATATGCTTCCAGGGATTAGATCCATTGTTCTATATACTAAACTTCTGGACATTAAAATTTAAAGAACTCTAATACATATGTACTCATACTCAATTTATTACAGTTTAGATAAAAAACATTATTGTTTCTTTAAGAATCAATAGGTTTCAGAGAAAAGAGAAATAGGCTTTGTTCTGTAGAATGTGAGGACTAAATTATGGTTTAATGAGAAGAAGGTAAATTGTTTGACTAAAGACAAAGACGTTTATTTGTTATTTGTTTCCTTTTCTCTTAGTCATTGAACCTTGATTTCTTCTTACAGATATGTCCCAACACACTCAGTTCTTTTGGCATGAGTAGGGATAACCAAACCTTGGTTGTAAAGGCAATTATTTGGTGTTTGTCAAAATAAATTATAGCATCTCACTTTTTTTTTCATAGCACCCCAGAATAATGCACTAAGTGAGGCGCATTTTACCTAAATATATCCAATGAACTGTAATATGAACTTTGCTAGAAATTCTTAAACTGTGGCTGTAACCATTTCCTATAGTTTTTGATGCCAAGCTAATGTGAGATTCTTGGGCATGCAGAGCTATTTTATGAATTTTGGGTAGAAAGCCTGTCTGTAAGCAATGAGACAGAACTGAGACCACAAGAGAGGAACAAAGGACCAATGACATTGGTTTTAATCTCTATATTCTTCCATGCCTGAAGCCTTTGCACTTTTCATTTAGTTGAAGCAATAAATCACTGTTTCACTCGAGACAGTTTAGATCAGGTGTTCTGTTACATGAAGCAGAGTCATAACTTGTCATAATTGATACAATGAAGGAGGACTTTTAAAACTATTAAACATACTCACACACAAGGTATGTCCTCAGGAGGTATCAAGTTTCTAAGTACTGAAAAGTTCTTATTCAAGGATTAGGCAATTAATTACTTGAAAGGGATGATTAAAATGGACCAAGCATCAGAATCGTGATTGGTCTTGATGACATTTAGGGGGCTGGTAAACTGGGAGTGATCCAAGGCAGCAATAAGTCAAAGAGGAGCAAGAAGAAAATCTTAAGGGCATGTCCTTTGGCCCTGGACCATCTGTCTAATTCTGCTACTGCTAAGAGACTGTAGTAAATGATGAATACTAAGGGCAAGCACATTATATGCCAGGCATTGCTGGCACAAATGGACTGGCCTGGTCTGAGTTAACTTAGGACCAAACCCATTGGCTTATTGCCGAAAGAAAAGCTCTATGTGCATAACAAGATGCAGTGTTTCACATAGATAATGCTGGATCAGCAGCAATTACTAATGATTTTGGCTGCCAACATGTTCTGTGAGGTAATAACAAGCACTATAGCTTTAAATAGCTTGGTGGAAAAATGCAATGGGGCTGAAGGGAATTGCAATGGGCTCCCTGAACTATTCTGTTGATGTTACTGAGCAAATATAGCCCCTTGAGTTGTTTTTATTTCATCAAAATCATGATACTCCTGAGTGTTGGCAAGAAAACATCAGGTAATGAGAATGCAGTGAACATGCCTTTTATCAGCTGAAAATCTTTAATTGTAATTGCAGCATGTAATAGTGTAATTAGTTGTCTAAGTGACAGGATAGGCTCAAATCCTTCCTAGTGTTTTTTTCAAAAGAAGAAGAAAAAAAGACCTTAAGTTTCCATAAATTTTTCTTCAAATGAGATGACAGGCAGGCAAACATGGGAAAGGGATTTGTTTTTAACCCCAGGAACTGAGCAGCCTCACAACTAGAAATGAGAAGAGGCTATATAAGTGTAAGGAGAATAGATTATATTACTATTGAGATAAGCAGGGGTTCTAAAGAAACCACACGCAGGGGTAAATAATAAGCAGCACATTTTAAACAACTCAAGGCACTATCTATATGTAGGATTTGTTTCCTGTATCCTAGATACAACCTTGCAAGATGACAGGTATTACTATCCCCATTTTACACATGAGAAAACTGGGGCTCAGAGAGCTGAAACAATGCACTGAGGCTCACATAGACTGTATGCTGGAGGATCATACTAGAATTTGCTCTAGGACAGTGATTTTCAACCAGTGTGCTGCAAGAACTTTAAAAACATGCAATACCTGATTATTTAGTCAGGGGCACTGACCTCTTTCCTCTTAGATTGTCAAATAGAAAAAAAAATGACATCAGCCAACACAACAATAGTTATCTGGTGTGAATGAATCAAAAGTATACCTAGTTTTTTGGTAGATCAGCAAAACATATTATTTGTTGTGCTGCAGAATTTTATGAATTAGTTTATGAGTATCATGAGATGACAAGAGTTGAAAATTGCTATTCTAAGACAAAATCTGAGACTTTGATACTTCAATTCATTATTGTTTTCCTAGAAGAACCTACTTTCAACTTTGTTCAAACCCTTAGATTAAAGATTCTCAAATTTTTGTATAAATATGAATTATAGAGAAGCTTGTTAAAATGTGGGCTCCCATGCACGAGAGATTTGAATTGGTAGGTTATGAAGGAAGTTTAAAAATTTGCAAATTTAAACTAATTCGTCAGGTAATTTTGAGGCAGGCCTTCTTCAGACCACAGTCTAGAATTCCGGAGATTTTTATATGAGGAAATCATTCAATGAAGATTCTAATGGTATCTTTTTTTGTGTGACAGTGACAGAGAGAGAGAGAGACAGAAAGAGGGACAGATAGGGAAAGACGGACAGAAAGGGAGAGACATGAGAAGCATCAATTCTTTGTTGCAGCTCCTTAGTTGTTCATAGATTACTTTCTCTTATATGCCTTCACCGGGGTGCTACAATAGAGTGAGTGACCCCTTCTTCAAGCCAGTGACCTTGGGCCCAAGCCAGTGTTCTTAGGCTTTAAAGGCAGAGACCTTTGAGCTCAAGCCAGCAACCCTGGGGTCATGTCTATAATCCCACTCTTAAGCCAGCGACCCCATGCTTAAGCTGGCAACTTTGGGCTTTTGACCCTGGGTGCTCTGAGTCCCAGTCCGATGCTCTATCCACTGTACCACCACCTGGTCAGGCTCTAATGGTATCTTTTTTCTTTTCTTTTTTTTCTTATTACAGGGACAGAGAGAGTCAGAGAGAGGGATAGAGAGGGACAGACAGACAGGAACGGAGAGAGGTGAGAAGCATCAATCATTAGTTTTTCATTGCTGTTGTGACACCTTAGTTGTTATTGATTGCTTTCTCACATGTGCCTTGACTGCAGGCCTTCAGCAGACCGAGCCACCCCTTGCTGGAGCCAGAGAACTTGGGTCCAAGCTGGTGAGCTTTTGCTCAAGACAGATGGGCCAGTGCTCAGGCTGGCGAGCTCGGGGTCTCGAACCTGGGTCTACTGTATCCCAGTCCGACACTCTATCCACTGCGCCACTGCCTGGTCAGGCTCTAATGGTATCTTAACAGCAATGTGCAACACATAAAATCATAGACTTATATTTCAACAAAACTAGTCACGTTGAAAGCTCTAGGCTTTGTAGAGTTTCATTAAAAAAAGAACATCACTAAAGTCAAATTGAATTTGTAATTCCAAAACTATTAGGAAAACAGCCTTTTCATCTGTATCGGTTACAGTGGAGATATTCTAGAATGAGCAGGTTGAATATAAGAAGATATTTTTTTCTTCAAAAATATTTTGAAGCAAAAGTTGCTCTAGGCAACTGTGGTTGATGGATGTGATAGCTGATTTTTTCTTTGCATTCTTGCCTTATAAAATTAATCTTATCCTTTATAAAACATATAGAAAATTAAAGAATAAAGCTAAAAAATCTATATTTTTAATAAAAAGCTTGAAAAGACCCCCTTCCTATGTCTAGCATAAAATCATCAGATCCCTGCCAAATCAGAAGCTATAAAAGATTGTTCTTGGATAACAGTCCCTTTCAGTAAAATACAAAGCTGCTTTTCCCAAAACCCATATTACAAGTTTTCAAACACAATAAATACTAGTTTTCTGTCTTCTAAACAATTCTGGCCAAATGGTTAATTTTAACAAGAAGTTTATGTATTGCAAAGGTATGGGTTTTCAAAATGTTAGTTCCTTAAGGATTTTTTTTCCTAAATAAATGTATTTCATTTTATTCAAGATATACAAAGGTGATATTTATAATTACTTTTATTGATAAAAATAATTATATCGATCCTCTTTGTATAACAGAAAGTATGTACTCTTGGAGCCTGATTCAGCCTTTTTGACATTTTGGATTCACCTTATGTAGGAAGGGGGAGGTTTTAAGTACTGAAGATGGCTGGTGCTGGAAGAAAAAAAGAGAGAATCTTGAACAACAAAGCTTTTGGTTGATCTGGGCTGCTGGGTTTGTGGGTTTAATACAGCAAAAATCAAGTATCAAGCATACTCATTCTGTATGTTTGTATAATCCCTGCCTCTATGCTCTGATTTTTCTACTCTCAGAATGTTGAATTTCAAATTATTTCGTCTGAATAAAGATTTACAAACCAGTTAAACCAAATGTCTCTATCTTGTATTAACAGCTGTGGAATAATGAAAATAGCTTTCTGTGAAAGGTTTGAATCTTGACTTTCTACTGTGGAACCTTGGATGTTACTTCATTGAACTTCAATTTTTCCCACCTGTAAAATGAGATTAATATTTACTTCTGAGAGGTGTTCTAGATATAAGACAATATAAAATTTGAGAACATCTAATTCTCATTAAACTCTCTGTCTCTTTTTTCAATTTGAGAATGCTAATTAGGCCTTAATTTTATTTTTGGCATTATAAAAATTTTCAGTTTTCCTTATACATATTTTTTATTTGCTTGAATCAAATATCAAATAATCCAAACATTTCTTACTAACTTTTTAGTATTTTAGCTCAAGAATGTAAGTCATAATATATTCTAGGGTTTTGGGTAACTTCAGGAGAAGCTTTAAGACCATAAACTTTGGAATCAGACCCATCTGGATTACCCACCCCTTTCTTTTATTCTTTTGATTGATATTTTCTTTCCTTTTCATTTTTTTTATTTCCTCCTCTGTATATTTGAAAACTATGTATATTCTCTATGTCTAATCTTTTAATGTTATCTTTGTTATTTTAATACTCATGTCTTTATCTTTTCCTAAACAACATAAAAAATATGGTATTATAATGCCGACCACTTCCCATCAAGACAACATGCACATTTTACACAACACTTTTATTTACAATGTTTCCTTCTCCATAAAGGAGATATTGTTATTGCTGCTTTGTGTTAGTTCAAAATATAGTTTATGTTTATTTATATTTAGAAAAATTATTTAGAAATATCTTTACTTACCAAGATGCTTTTCATGTTAGCTCTTCCATCTGGGGTCAAATACATTCTACTTAAGTTACATATTTAGAATTATATTTACAGAGGGTTTATTGGTGGTAAGCTTAATTTTTGTTTGTGTTTATTTTGCCTCTGTTCTTGAAAATTTCAGTGGGTACTAATAGGGCACATATTTCTAGGTTGACAACCTTCTGTATTTGTGCATATGTGTGTGTCTGTTTATGCTCAGCACAGTAAGATACTATTCTACTCTCTTCCAGTTTTTATTGTTGGAAAGTGGTGAAAGATCATTTAAATAGAATATCAGTCACTGGAATGACAGTTACTTGTTTCCTTGGGCTATCGTTTATATGTTGTTGGGCAGATAAAATATATTATGTTCACTTTGTTAAAGATGGCACTGCCCACATGGAAGTTTGTTGATATTAATGTGTGTTCAGGGACAGGCTGCTGTGGGAAGGCTGGGTCGTTATAGCCTAAGGCTTAGTTTTAAGAGTAAGCTTTTTCCCCCACACCTTTGACTGATTGGATGATGTAGGGTGGTGCACTCTCCTGAAGAATCCCATTATACAGAGACTTCCTTGTTTGTATAATTGGATTAAAGGTTTTGATTCTACAGTATAAAGCGGGAGAGACCAGTAGCTTACTCTCTCTCTCTTGGTTCCTGGGTTCCTGAGGTGGGTATTAGAGAGGAGAGCAGAGTAAGGCCACGTGAAGGCCAGGAGAAGCAGCCGAGATGGCAAAGTTCTGAGGAAGAAGCCAGTTTGTTAAGAGTTTGTGCAGGAGGAGAGGGGAAACAGATTGAATAAGTCTGGTGAGCTAGAAACCTTTGATTCTAGGAAACTCGGATAAGTCAGTAGCTTTGTGAGCACTGAATGTGTGGGTTTTGGAGCCCAGTGTGTGTTTTTGCTTGCCCGCTGGGTGCAAGCTAGAATTAAAGCTGATGGCTCACCAGTTCTTGGCTCCGGTGTTTCATTGCCATCTGTCCGAATCCAATGTGAACCTGCGTGGGTCGGGATGCTGTGATAGCGGCCTTGACTACTGGCTTTACATTTGGCGTAGTCTGTGGCAGGATTTGATACAGATCGGCATGGAGTCACCACCACCTTTGAGTGGTGGAGTAGAGGACTGGTTGCTGTTTTGGTTTCCCATAGCTGTTTTTTGGGGGACTGTAGGCTGGCTGACTTTTACAGTCATGCGTGAGGAAACCGAGAGCTCTATGGAAGAGGCTGCCTGGGACCTGCAGGCCGAGCAGCAGAAGGAGCGGGAAGAAATGTGGGAGAAACAGATGCGGACCCTGGAGCTGAAGGAAGCGCTTGAGGAGGAGGCTGACCAGGTTTGCGAGATTCACCTGGAAATGGAGCAGACACTGCAGAAGGAATCACAGGTTCGTGAGTTGGAGATTGCCCTGGATGTTCTGGAGAGCCAGCAGCGGCATGAGGCCGGGCCTGAGGCCGAGGCTGGAGCTGAGGCCAGGACCGGGGCTAAGGCCGGGGTTGGAGCTGAAAGGCCTGCTGAGCAGAAGGCAGCGGTGGCCCGAAGATCGAGCCCAGCAGCAGGAGCTGATGTTTTCAGTTCCTCTTTGGAGGATGAGGAGAATCGGGCTGGAGTTGCAATCCGCAGTCTCCAGAAGGTGAGAGCCCAGCAGCAAGGAGTAGCTATGCTGCCTGATGGTCTGCGATTTTGGGACATAGGGGTGGACAGCATCATGCTCCCCAGAGCAGAGATGGAAATCCTGACTGCCATGGCCATGTGCTCCTTTTTGGGACAGTGTATGAGCTGCCAGGATGGCAGGAATGAGGGGGGAGGCTAACACCCCATGTGTGTGGACTGATTTCCTGGACTGCAACCCGAGTGAGCACTGGCTCATTTGTTGAATGGACTTAGGGTTTTTGGACAATGTGAAATACCCTGATGGGGGTGGGGGTGGCTTTGCTGGAGGCCCTCCTGCCCCGGGAAGCTTTTCCCATAGCTAGAAAGAAGGCTGAAGACATTTTGCGCTTTTGGCAAAGTGCTCAGAGACTGGTGAAATGTGTATACCTTTGTAATTGTTGAAACTGTATGATTTGTGCTATTGCTGTAATTTGTGTAATGTACTCATTTCCTTGTACAGGGATACCGATGGTGTAAATTGTGGGTAGTAAAGTGAGCATAGGGGTGGATTGTTCGGCAGATAAAATATATTATGCTCACTTTGTTAAAGATGGTGCTGCCCACATGAAAGTTCATTGATATTAATGTGTGTTCTGGAACAGGCTGTGGGCAGGCCGGGTCATTATAGCCTAAGGCTTGGTTTTAAGAGTAAGCTTTTCCCCACACACTTGACTGATTGGATGATGTAGGGTGGTGCACTAGAAACCTTTGATTCTAGGAAACTCGGATAAGTCAGTAGCTTTGTGAGCACTGAATGTGTGGGTTTTGGAGCCCAGTGTGTGTTTTTGCTTGCCCGCTGGGTGCAAGCTAGAATTAAAGCTGATGGCTCACCAGTTCTTGGCTCTGGTGTTTCATTGCCATCTGTTCGAATCTAATGCGAACCTGCATGAGTCAGGCTGCTGTGATGGTGGCCTCGGCTACTGGCTTTACACAACCTTCTGTGTTTGTGCATATGTGTGTGTCTGTTTATGCTCAGCACAGTAAGATACTATTCTACTGTCTTCCAGTTTTTATTGTTGGAAAGTGGTGAAAGATCATTTAAATAGAATATCAGTCACTGGAATGACAGTTACTTGTTTCCTTGGGCTATCATTTATATGTTGTTGGGCAGATAAAATATATTATGCTCACTTTGTTAAAGATGTCACTGCCCACCTGGAAGTTTGTTGATATTAATGTGTGTTCGGGGACAGGCTGCTGTGGGAAGGCTGGGTCGTTATAGCCTAAGGCTTAGTTTTAAGAGTAAGCTTTTCCCCCCACATCTTTGACTGATTGGATGATGTAGGGTGGTGCACTTATAAGGAATCCTCCCATTGTGACTCAGATAGGTGACTGTATCAGAGAGTTCCTTGTGTGTAGATTGGATTAAAGGTTTTGAATCTACGCTATAAAGTGGGGCAGGCTGACAGCTTGCTCTCTCTCTCTGGGTTTCTGAGGTTAGTATTAGAAAGGAGAGCAGATTAAGGCCACATGGAGGAGAGGAAGCAGCCAAGATGGTGGAATGCTGAGAAAGAAGCCAATTTGTGCAGAGTTTGTACTGGAGAAGGAGATGGGGAACAGAGGTGAATAAGTCTGGTGAGCTAGAAACCTTTGATTCTAGGAAACTTGGATAAGTCAGTAGCTTTGTGAGCACTGAATGAGTGGGTTTTGGTGCCCAGTGTGTGTTTTTGCTTGCCTGCCCGGTTGTAAAGCCAGTAGTCGAGGCCACTATCACAGCAGCCCAACCTATGCAGGTTCACATTAGATTCGAACAGATTGTAATGAAACACCGGAGCCAAAAACTGGTGAGCCATCAGCTTTAATTCTAGCTTGCACCCGGTGGGCAAGCAAAAATACACACTGGGCTCCAAAACCCACACATTCAGTGCTCACAAAGCTACTGACTTATCCGAGTTTCCTAGAATCAAAGGTTTCTAGCTCACCAGACTTATTCACCTCTGTTTCCCCTCTCCTCCTGCACAAACTCTTAACAAACTGGCTTCTTCCTCAGCACGCTGCCATCTTGGCTACTTCTCCTCCACATGGCCTTAATCTGCTCTGCTCTCTAATACTAACCTCAGGAACTCAGGAACCAAGAGCAAGAGAGATCAAGCTCCCATACTGCCCCAGTTTATAGCCTAGAAAATCCAAACCTTTAATCCAATTATACATACAAGGAAGTATCTGATACAAAGCCACCCATCTGAGGCATAATGGGATTCCTCAGGAGAGTGCACCACCCTACATTATCCAATAAGTCAAGGGTGTGGAGAAGAGCTTACTCTTAAACTAAGCCTTAGGCTATAACGACCTGGCCTGCCCACAGCCTCTTCCAGAACACACATTAATATCAACGAACTTCCATGTGGGCAGCGCCATCTTTAACAAAGTGAGCATAATATATTTTATCTGCCCAACAATCCACCCTTATGCTCACTTTATTACCTACAATCTACACCACCAGCATTCTTATACAAGGAAATTAAGTACATTACACAAATTATAGCAATAGCCCAAATCATACAGTTTCAACAATTACAAATGTACACACATTTCACCAGTCTCTGAGCACTTTGCCAAAAGTGCAAAATGTCCTCAGCCTTCTTTCTAGCCATGGGAAAAGCTTCCCGGGGCAGGAGAGCCTCCAGCAAAGCCACCCCCACCCCCATCAGGGTATTCCACATTGTCCAAAATCCATAAGTCCATTCAACAAAAGAGCCAGTGCTCACTCGGGTCGTAGTCCAGGAAATCAGTCCACACACATAGGGCTTTAGCCTCCGCCCTCATTCCTGCCATCATTGCAGGTTTCACACTGTCCTAAAGATAAGCATGTTGCAATGGCAGTCAGCATTTCCATCTGTGCTCTGGGGAGCATGATGGCATCCACCCCTATGTCCCAAAATCGCAGACCATCAGGCAGCATAGCTACTCCTTGCTGCTGGGCTCTCACCTTCTGGAGACTGCGGATTGCAACTCCAGCCCGATTCTCCTCATCCTCCAAAGAGGAACTGAAAACATCAGCTCCTGCTGCTGGGCTCGATCTTCGGGCCACCGCTGCCTTCTGCTCAGCAGGCCTTTCAGCTCCAACCCCGGCCTTAGCCCCGGTCCTGGCCTCAGCTCCAGCCTCGGCCTCAGGCCCGGCCTCATGCCGCTGCTGGCTCTCCAGAACATCCAGGGCAATCTCCAACTCACGAACCTGTGATTCCTTCTGCAGTGTCTGCTCCATTTCCAGGTGAATCTCGCAAACCTGGTCAGCCTCCTCCTCAAGCGCTTCCTTCAGCTCCAGGGTCAGCATCTGTTTCTCCCAAGTTTCCTCCAGCTCTTTCCACTGCTCGGTTTGCAGGTCCCAGGCAGCCTCTTTCATAGAGCTCTCAGTTTCCTCACACTTGGCTGTAAAAGTCAGCCAGCCTACAGTCCCCCAAAAAACAGCTATGGGAAACCAAAAGAGAAACCACTCCTCTACTCCACCACTCAAAGGTGGTGGTGGCTCCATGCCGATGTGTATCGAATCCTGCCAACTACGCCAAATGTAAAGCCAGTAGTCGCGGCCACTATCACAGCCACCTGACCCGTGCAGGTTCGCATTGGATTCGGACAGATGGCAATGAAACACCGGAGCCAAAAACTGGTGAGCCATCAGCTTTAATTCTAGCTTGCACCCGGTGGGCAAGCAAAAATACACACTGGGCTCCAAAACCCACACATTCAGTGCTCACAAAGCTACTGACTTATCCGAGTTTCCTAGAATCAAAGATTTCTAGCTCACCAGACTTATTCACCTCTGTTTCCCCTCTCCTCCTGCACAAACTCTTAACAAACTGGCTTCGTCCTCAGCACGCTGCCATCTTGGCTACTTCTCCTCCACATGGCCTTAATCTGCTCTCCTATCTAATACTAACCTCAGGAACTCAGGAACCAAGAGCGAGAGAGATCAATCTCCCAGACTGCCCCAGTTTATAGCCTAGAAAATCCAAACCTTTAATCCAATTATACATACAAGGAAGTATCTGATACAAAGCCACCCATCTGAGGCATAATGGGATTCCTCAGGAGAGTGCACCACCCTACATTATCCAATAAGTCAAGGGTGTGGAGAAGAGCTTATTCTTAAACTAAGCCTTAGGCTATAACGACCTGGCCTGCCCACAGCCTGTTCCAGAACATACATTAATATCAACGAACTTCCATGTGGGCAGCGCCATCTTTAACAAAGTGAGCATAATATATTTTATCTGCCCAACACCGGTGCAAGCTAGAATTAAAGCTGATGGCTCACCAGTTCTTGGCTCTGTTGTTTCATTACTGACTGTCCGAATCTAATGCGAACCTGCATGAGTCAGGCGGCTGTGATCCTGACCCTGACTACTGGCTTTACACATATCTTTTTATTTTTGAATTGCTTATGGGTTCAGATAATGGTTATTTTTTATTTTGTTTTGTTTATTGAGATTCACTGTGTTTGATTTTGTTTGCTTATTAAAGTCTAGGTTAAACATGCAATTCTCCCTAGAACACTTAAGCTTAGTTTTGCCAGTTTGATATGCATACTGCCTATAGGAGACTGCTTTATATTATTTTTTCATGTAGGTGTAATGTGAATGTGGGCCAAAATTAAAATTTGGCTTATAGTTATAAATACTCAGTTGGATACCTATCTTTCTTTTCAATCAATGTTAAGGTCAAGACATGTAAGTTTCCTTGTAGAAACTCTATGAGCAAAGGTTTAATATCTTGTTTACCTTCATTGTGAGAGCAGACCCTTAGTCTTTGCTTTATATAGAACATTTCCAATTTGTTTTCATAAGTTAAGCATACCCTAGATTTTAAATCCTTTGTATCCCACTTGCCAAGGAATATATATTGATTTTTAATATATATATTTAAAACATCTATATATTTATTATAAAAATAATTTCTATTTGACTTATTTGAATCTATGTACAAATATCTTATAGAGGGTAATTAATTATTGGATGAAAAATTGAAATGTAGATATTTAAAGGCAGAAAAAAATTTAGAAAGCATCTTGACCTAACAACTTTTGGGCAGTGTGGAGACTGGCCTAGTAGTACCAGTTAGGATTTAAATCCAGTATCATTTAAATTGACTAATGTGGTCCATTTCATGTTTATGTATAAGCCAAACATTAAATCTAAAGGTATGTTCACTATATTGCATTTTGTACTTTTGTCTATTTCTATACTTTTTAAATAAAAAAATTAAACTAACTAAACAAATAGCTCAAACTCTCAAATAAGCTATAAGTGGGAAATAGAAATGTGAAATCCCTCAGGGAGGTATTGTTCAAGATAGCTAATAAGTTAGCAAAGTTTAGGTAACAACAATGAAAACTAACAGAAAACAAAAACAAAAACAAAACAAAACAGGGTCACAACGAAGCAGATATCACAAGGAGAGACCTACCAAGCAGGGGGCCTAGCTGAGAAGGTATGAATATTCCAACCCCCAATCATGAGCCAGGGGAATTGGGTAACAATTTGAGAGGAAATAAAAGCCAAGGGCCTGTAAAGAATAAAATTGTAACTATATACCAGATAGCCATATGTCAAACAATTTCCAGAAGACTTCTCATTTCTTACATCCTGACCCATTTTACAATTATCAGAATACATTGGAAATTCCAATATTGCATATTTCTATTATATTATATTAGCAAAAGTACTTCTATAACATAAAAAATTCTTCCCACACCACATATTTCATTTTGAGGTTTAAAAAATGTATATGCTATCTGTAAAATAGAAAAATTTAAGGAAAAATCTTAATGATAACAGTGATTATAAACTGTTTAAGTTCAATGCACTCATTTATCTACAAATGTTTGGAAAGGAAAGTTAGGTAATTAATTATAAAATCTTAAAATGAAAAAAGAGTTTTAAGCAGAAACCATAAAGAGAAAGAATTGATAGTCCATATTTAAAAAGAGGAAAATAAAAGCAAAATGCATATATACCTTAGTTTTAGTGAAACTAAATCATATCATTAGAGAACTAAAATGTTTCTCACATCATCTATCATCATATCTAAAAATCTCATATTAGATTTTTTCATTTTGTAATCATTAATGAAATACCACATTGAAGTAGAGCAATATAGTACATTCACATGTTAACACACAATTACAAATGTATTTACTTGATTATTCTAAATGCATTACTGTCAAAGTATAACATTCCAGATTTAAAATGAAGGCTTTGGTTTAAATAGTTAAATAATTTGCATTTACTTTTATAATTTATGTATTTAATTTGATTTTATAATGTTTTAGTAAAATGAATGTGCTTAGAGTATATGCAATCAAGATTTAGAAATGAGGTAGCCCCTTAGTCTGTGCTTCCCATAGGGGAAAAAACAAATGGGAAGATAGGAGGATGGAAAACCAAATTGTGCCCATTTTACCTTTTTGGCTCAGCACAATAAGAATTTATATATTCACATAGGTTCAAAGAACAAACTCCTATCTCTAGTGTTTTATTGGCTAAATCATCCATATGTCACTATGTTGTCTTGGTGAAGTTCTACAAGTTAGTGTTAAAACACTTGTAAACTTTCTTGATTCTACTTCATCCAGGATAACACAAATTGTATTATTTTTCTTTCAAAAAGTAATAGTTTTTATCATAAATACTTATTGTTGTTGTCAAAACATTTTAATAACATATAATAAATGCAATATATTCAAACAAAAACTAAAAAAATGTAAATTATTAAAGTGACAAAAATTTTTCAGCCATAATATTAGAAGTATAACAGCAAAGATGTTCAAAAGAAGTCCTCTGTGCCACTCTATGTGGAAACCTGATTCATACATACATTCCTAGAATCTGCCTCTAAAATTGAACTCACAAGTGTGAAAGGTAAGTAGACAGGAGAACACACTGATATGTCTCAAGTATACATCAACCCTTTCTACCATGCATTTGTTTGCTTGTGATACAATAAAATGTCACTTTTTGTAATTGTTGTATATGTTTTTTAGTTCTCATGACTAAGTCCTCCTTCCTCACTAGAAGATGGAAGGTGCCATGTCTGTGCTGTGCATCACTGAGGGAATGCTCAGCCTTGAAAATATTAGGTGCTCAATAAATATTTGTTGACAGAATAAATACACGAAGAACAGAAAATTATTTTATATAATCCTCCTGAAAAGCCCATTACAAATAATTAAAAATATCTTCTTTTTCATTTACTGATTTTTAGAGAGAGAGAGATGAAGGAAAGAAACACTAATTTGCTATTCGACTTATTTATGCATTATTGGTTGATTATTGTATGCACACTGACTTGGGAATCCAAATCTCTACCTGAGCATATAGGCATGATGTTCTAACCAACTGAGCTACACAGCCAGGGCAAAAAAATATCTTAAACAGCAACATAAATTAAGGCCTAGGGCCGGGCTAAATCTACCTGTATATGGTGTTTTGGTCATTGCAATTTGTTTCTACTATAATATTTATATATAGTAAGGCTTTTTTTCTTTCAAAACTTTGAATTTTATTAACTTCTTTAGAGAGGATATATGGCCCTATTTGAACACCAGCCGCACTACTTCCTATGTTCTTATTCTGTTACATTTTTGTTACTTGTTTGAATGATTTTTCCACTTTTGAAATAAGTTAATGCATTTGATCTAGCTATTCTAAGAACTGAGTGTGAATATAATCTTATTGCTAAAAATGATAAGGTTTATCAGAGTACTATTTATGTTAGTAAAAACTTTTAAAATCTAAATTATAAAAACTTATATTTAAAAAATTATAATCTCATTGAAAATGTTTACTAAAGAAATGTAAAGAAGCAGGATAAAAACTGATAATTACAACCACTTTTCAAAATACTCCCCCAAAAAGAATTTTGTGAGAAAAAGTTTAGAATAAAAAAAAAATGACTAAATAACAGTGGTTTATCTCTGTGTGGTGGTTCTATATATTATATATCTCTTTCTATTATGTGCATATTTTAATAAAAATATGTTTAAAATGCATTTCAATGAATATTTATTCATCCTGGTGATTTTGATAAGGTAATAAAATTGCCTTACCTTTTGGATAAAACAAATGAATTTTTTTTGAACCCTAGTTAAGATTAGTGTTGAAGAACAAATAGTAATTTTAAATGTAGACAATGAGGAGAAACTTTTCTAAAAGTGGCTGTGATGCATGTAAAATGTTAAACGTATTTTTTATATTATTAGAAAATACAAAATATGTTAAATCAGTAATTCCTTAACATGAGACTTATTTCTAAACTCTTGCCTCTATCTGGAACTAAAATGAAATGAACTAGACATGTGTCTTGTCTTTAATGCACATCAGTTGAATAGATACACAAATGCTATCTAAAACATTTTCAGCTTCTTCTGTAAATTGTGAACAATACTGGTCAATGTGTGATCTAAAATTATAAGAAATATAATGATATAACAATATTTTAAATTTTAAAAAATACAATCTTTCATATTATATAATTTCACTATTTTTATTTGGATGAATTAATGAAAATTCTCTATGTAATTAACTGACAATAATGTTATACATTTATAATCTATTATATACAATAAATAATATATCTAAAAATTATAACTGTTTTATAAATTCTGTAGCCAGATGTTTTTTATATAGCAATGATGATGTATATATATTGTACATATATTTGTGATATATGTATATGTAATTATAAATATGTTTTATTTCTAAATTGTTATTATATATTCATCCATATCAATACGTTTTCTGTGTATAATTGATATATATATTTATGAGAAAAAAATTAGGAGGTCATATAGGTAGTTCATTTTCAAAAAACTGTTATTAGGTATTATTTCCATTCTATATATAAGAGAACTGAGCCTAAAAAAAGCTAAATTATATACAGCTCCTTACAAATGACCTACCCTATTACCAGTGTTTTTTTGTCATGCTGTCTGCTGGCTTGGCTTATGTCCTTTGTTCTCTCCCCATACTTCCAACTGCTGAATTTTTTGACCTTACCCACTCTCACAACAACCTCCCCCCAGATAATTTCCTAAGATAAACTATCTGAAACTGATTTGCATAACTATTTGCAATGATAGTTTTCTTTTAGATTTGAGAACCCTATCTCTGACTGTGGAATAAACCCCTATGTCTCCCATGTAATGAAAGTTAGACAGTTTGTAGTTGGAGAATGTATTTAGAAATACTAATATCATACTCTGGGAAAGTTGACCACTATAATCTCAATAGACTCTCTTTATGTCCTTTATTGCCTAGTTGGAAAGACAGATTCTTAATTCCCTAGGGTTAAATGCAAGGTCATTTACTTTTTGCTTTAGGTGAGGTTGGTATAACAAAATATAAAGTGTGTAGTTTACAAACAGCAGAAATATATCTTTCACTGTTCTGGAGTCCTGGACATCTAAGATAAAGTACCAGAAAGGTAGTGTTCTGGAGAGAAACCTCTTCTGTTGCAGACTATCAATTTCTCATGTATTCTCACAAGGTGTCCAGCAGAAAAAAGCAAGCAAACTCTCCTGTGATTCTTACTATGGCAGTAATCCCATTCGTGAGAGCTCCACCTTTACCTCTACAAAGCCCTGCTCCTAATACTATCACATTGATGGGGAGTGTTCCAACATACGAATTCAATCTATAACACTTTATATGTTTCTGAGCAGAAAAGATTTACCACTTATAAGTTGCTTAATAAATTTTTGCTTAGTTGGATTCCTAGCCACAATTTCTCCTTAATGAGGAAACATTCTATACGAATTCAATCAAAGTCTTGTCTTAGCTTAAAATTTTCCATTCTCATTTTGTGCCTCTTGATAAGAAAAAAAGAAAGCTGTAATTAATAAATTACATGGTTCTTTTAGAAAATTAAATTTTCCCCAATAGACTAAAGAAAACGCGGTGGTATTACTTGTAGAAGAACATAAACAAAAACTGTCACTGGCTTCAACTTTCCTGCATAAATAGATTTTCTAATAGGCTACTTACCTTGTCTTATAGTTAGAAACTACACTGAACAGCATGAGAAAACAGTCAGATACTGTGATGTAAATTAATGTTAGAAAGAGGCTATACCCAAATAAAAGTTTTAAAAATGGTTTGCTTACAGAAACCAAGACCAGAACTGTAAATTAGTGCTTTGGACATTATCAAGATTTTATTCTAATATATTTACAGGGCTCCTTCCCCAAAAGGGATTTATTTTTGTTGGACTATTAACTGAGAACATATGGCATCTGAAGTGATAGAGACAAATTAGACTTCTCTTCTAACTTCTTTACTGAAGTCTTGAAATCTATTATTATTTCCAATAAAAGGTGTACTTAAATGGTGGTTTGGGTAATTTTTATTATATGTGAACTTTTTATTTTTGCTTTGATGCTGCTAAGATATTATAGACCTCACTTAGAACATGATGAAAAGAAGCTTAGGGTTACAAAATTGAATCTTATAAGGCCCCTGTTTTAGATCAAAGACTTAGCTGAAAATAATGGACTAGGTTCTGATAATTCACTCTTACAAAGAAATGCACTTTTGATCCAAACCCAGGCTTCATTATAATGCTTATTAGCAGTATCATGTAACCAGGAAGGTAACAGCACTAAAAGATTTTTAATCACCCGACTGTTCCTTAATATCTTCAGAAAGAGTAAGAATTTATAGAAATACTAATATGTGGCATGTATAATTTTTAAAATAGTAACATGTTTCATACTCTTCAAAAAATTTTAATCCTTGAGTTAAGTAATGATTTTAATATGGGAAATATAAATTTATGTCTATAGACTTATGGTCAAATATATACATGCAAATAATATATGCATATATATTTATACATACACACATATATTAAGCATAGGCAGTTCATAATAACACCATATTAACTGGTAATTACTGATCTATTATAAACACCATTTAGAACATAGAATTAACCAAAAACAGCATCTGAGTATTCCAAATTAATTATATACAATTCTTTCATTAGAGATAATAAATAGTATTTATAGCAGTTTTCTACTCCCAAACTTGGTTGTTTAATTATTTTTCATCCTCAGCAGCTAAATAATCTGATTGTGAGGCTGACTAAAAACTGGAATAATCAAAAGCAAGACATTGTCAACTGAGATCTACATACACACAAATAAATATCACGCACATATACACATCAGGCTTGTTTACCAAGTCTGTAATAAATGACTTACTCTCTTTAGCAAACACTAAATGCATTCCTATAATAAAGACTAAGTTAAAAAATTGGTCATAGATATTACTATATAAAAATCCTTAAATGATTTTATACAATTTGCTTTATTTGGAGGATATGTGCACAATGTATTACGAATGACAAGTTATCACAAATAGCTAAGTATTATTTTTAAATTGAAGCCTACATGTATATTCTAGTTATCCAAAATATTTGCTTAGGGCTCTCTGAAATAGAAATTACAATTATTTTAAACCACTCAGACTAATTTTTCTTATCTTTAAAAGAACATAGTGCCCACCTCACACCATTGTTATAAAAACTATATTATTGACAAGCCATAGACAGGGAGAAAAAATATTTGCAAAAGGCATATCTGATAACAGGCTACTAACCAAA
The DNA here is from genome assembly GCA_037038555.1 of Rhynchonycteris naso. Classification (NCBI taxonomy): domain Eukaryota; kingdom Metazoa; phylum Chordata; class Mammalia; order Chiroptera; family Emballonuridae; genus Rhynchonycteris; species Rhynchonycteris naso. Next base: position 66,412,863 of record CM072996.1, read on the forward strand.
ATATACAAAGAACATTTAAAAATCAACAATAAGAATGAACAACCTGATAAAAAATGGGTAAACTCATGAACAGACATTGCAACCAAAGGAGATATACAGATTGAAAATAGGCACATAAAAAGGTGCTCAGCATCACATGTCATTAGGGAATGGCAAATCAAAGCAGTGAGATTCCATTGCACATATAGTAGAATTGTGGAAATGCAAAATACTAACAATGCCCAATGTTGGCTAGAAAAAGAAGCAACAAGAATTCTCATTCATTGTTGGTTGGAATGCAAATGTACAGTCACTGAATGACAGTTTAATAGTATTTTATAAAACTAAACAAATTATTATCACATGATCTAGTAACTGACCTTTTGAGTATTTAAACAAATGATCGAAAAACTTATGTTCACGTAAAAACCTGCTCACAGATTTAAAACAGCCTTATTTACATTTGGCACAACTAAGAGTTAAGTGTCTTTTAGTAGGCGACCAAATAAATTGTGGTATATTCATACAATGAAATATCACTTAGCAATAAAACAAAAGAGCTACGAAGCCATGGGAAGATCTATAGCAGTGGTTCTTAACCTTTTTTGAGGTACCGAACCCACCAGTTTCATATGCGCATTCACCGAACCCTTCTTTAGTGATAAATAAAATATGATTTTTTTTCCAAATTCAAGACATAGGTATATGTTTTTTTACTGGTGCACAAAATGAGCCGTGCATGAACATCACCTTGCTCAAAGAACAAAACCAACAAAGTGCATGAACTCACAACAAATTACGCTATTACTTTATTCTGGCCTCCGCGGCAGAGGCTTCTCCGAACCCGAGACCGACTCATCAAACCCCTTGGGTTTGATAGAACCCAGGTTAAGAACCACTGATCTAGAGTAATCTTAAATACAAATTATACACTGGATTGTTTACTCAATGACAGAGCTTTGACCCTGCCTGTGAGTGTACTGGGTTTGATTTTCAGACAGGACACACAGAAGAAGTAGCCATCATTTCTCCACCCTTACCCCTTTTCTCTCAATCTCTCTCTCTCTCTCTCTCTCTTCTCCTCTCTCAGCCATGGATAGATTGGTTTGAGCGAGTTGGTCTAGAGTGCTGAGGACGGCTCTGTGGCCTTTGCCTCAAAAGCTAAAAAAATGGCTTGGTTACTGAGCAATGGCCCCAGATGGGCAGAGCATCGCCCTTAGTGGGCTTTCTGGGTAGATCCTGGTTGGGGCTCATGCGGGAGTCTGTCTCTCTGCCTCCCTTCCTTTCACTAAAAAAAAAAAAAAAATGCAAATTACTAAGTGCAAGAAGACAACCTGAAAGGCTACTTAATATATTATTACAGCTATATGACATTCTTAAAAAATAAAGCTATGGAGAAAGTTAAAAGATCAGTGGCTGCCAGGGATAAGTGTAGAGAGAGGAATGAATAGGTAGAACGTATAGGACTTTTAGGGCAGTGAAACATTCTGTGCAACAATTTAATGGTTGATACATATCATTATATATTTGTTAAAACCCCTTAGAAAATACAGCTCTTAATATAAACTATGGACATTGGTTGGTAATGATGTGTCAATGTAGGTTTACCAATTGTAATAAATGTGCCACTCTGGTGAGGGAAGTTAATAGTGACAAAAGCTATGTATGGGCAGAGAGTATTTAGAGACACTCTGCACTTTCCTATCAATTTTGCTTTACACTCAAATAGTCTCTAAAACAATTAAGTCTATTATAAAAAAATAAAATTTAGAAATTCAACTAAATGCAAAAATTATGCCAAGAATTTAGCGCTATGTCTGGTGTGTACAGTATACTCAATATATGGCAACTATGTTAAATAGTTAATAATGTTGAATCCTAAACACCGAACAGAGAGCCTGACATATTATAAGTGCTTGAAAAATAATTTGTCTAAGTAAATGAATAAAACATTTAATGTTCTGATTATATGATGTCAATAAGTAAAATGAGATAAAAACATTTTAACAAAAATTGAATTAAATTTTCTGGGATTTAAAATTTTGCTCTCTAGAAAATAAATAACCAAGATTGTGTTGCATATAATTTTATCCTTGTCTTTTTATCAGCAAGAACTTTTTCTTCTAATAATACACCATGAAAGATATATAGAGCAAACATTGACCTAGAACCATAGGTTTCCACACTACAACAAACGAATAGGTTGTCATCTTCTCTTCGATAGTGGTTTGGTTGAACAGTATGTTTCAGAATAAGGCAAATCCACAAACTCTCCATAAAGCACTTAATTGGGCAGTGCAACATAATATAGTGTAGCATTTCTCCCTGACCTAAGGAGAGGATGGGACCTGATTGCCCTTGTATATTAAATCCAGGCAAGTGGAACCTTCTGACTTTCATGCCTAATTTCCTTTTGAACCTTGCCAAATTATTCGCTTCCAGAAGCATTCCAGTAATACTTTTTACAAAATCACAATTCCTCTACATATTATGGGTGCTACCATCCTTTCATTTAATGATAGTAACTTCAGCATTATAAAAATGAAAGAACCCATCCAACCAAATTAGAATATCCAAGGCAAGACAGTGAAAGAAAATGTTCCCAAATGTTTATTTTAAAAATATTTCATCTTAAATTAATTGATGAGTATTTGCTCTTTGGCCTAATTGTTATGTGCTAACATTATTTTTTCCATTCAAAAAAAATCATGCAATTCATATTTTATCAAAGGGATAATAATAAAAGAGGGATTATAGAAATACCTGGGCATAAGAACCTAAAATATTTGAATTTTTCAGATTGGAAGTCATTGTAGGGTACGAGTAGAGGAGTGATATGGTTTAACTTATATGTTAAAAGTATCATCTTGTCTCTGTGGAGAATAGATTGTAGAAAGACCAAAATAGTATAAGCAAAGGTGTAAGCAAGAATACAGATTAAAATACATTTTTCAAGCAGGAGAGAATGACTGGATGACCAATAGAAACGGTGAGAACAGTGAGATCTTGAATGCAGTTTAATTGACAGTATTTCCCAAACTCTAGATGTGGGTTGTGATTGGGATGTGGAATGTAGGAAAAAAAAAAAAAAAACCAAGGTGAATGTGTAAATTCACTACATATATATGCTTTCTGAAACTGATAGTTGCACCTATATGATCATTTATGTATGCCATCTAAGAAATGAACACTTTTTCTGGATTGTTAAAAAACACTTCTTGGGCTTCAGGTATTCAAGTGCATGATAAACAAAGTGGCTTCCAGTGCTTTACCTTGCTTATATTCTCCCGTATACATATATTATGTGTAGAAAACTAAAAATTTTGGAATAACTCAAACTTACAAAATTTTTCCTCCTTTCTGTTGGAATAAATTCAGCCTGGTTTGGCAAGTTCTACTTTCTCCCATGCTGAGATTCATTACTTTGCTATTGTTATGTGTCAGGTTTATATAGTGACTTTCAGTAACTAAGAACTTTAAGGAGTACATGTGTAGTTTAATAGAAAAATAATATTTTATGCAGGTAATTATTCAGTGTCCAATGTTGTTACTAAAGAATCACTACATAACATTCCCAAAAGGAATAACAGCTGTTTACTTTAAAAAGAAAAAGCCAAAAACTAATATATTAAACAACTTTCCTGTATGTGAGAACCTGAGAAAAAAGACACGTACTAAGAAAGGCTTATAGTGGCTAGCTGGGCTCAAATTTTATGGATAGAGCATCTTCCCAGGGCTCTAAAATTGTAGGTTTAATCTCCAGTCAGGGCAGATATGAGAAGCAACCCATGAGTGCACAACTAAATGGGGCAACTATGTGGAAGCAGTTGATTCTTCTTTCTCTCCTCTTTCCCACCTCGCTTCCACTTTTCCTCTTTCCCTCAAATCAATGGAAACATTTAATAATAAATTAAGTAAAATTAAGAAAAACTTAAAAACAAACAAGCAAACAAAAATCAGAGCCTTTCTGACCATATCTACACAGGGGCCTCTCATGCAAACTATGTTTCAGGGAGAGGCCTACACTGAACTACCTATCTTTGCACTGAACTGCCTGCCAGCACTACGTTTTTGCCCTTTAAGCCAGCTCTCTAAAGGAGTTCCTTTAATTGTATTTTAACAAATAGGACTGAGGTTTTCCCCATCCAATAGGAACTGCACAGTTCTAACCAACCAGAGTGGCTCTATTCTGATAAATCAGGACAGTGCCTTTTAGACTAATCAAACTTTGAGGATTTTGAGTTATAATTTGCATTAGGGTAGACCAATCAGGGACAAGAAATGGAGAATTCTTTCCATATAAGCCAATTCTCCTCTGTCCCTAAGAGCACATTTTCCTTTTCCAGTAGAGATTGAAGACTTTGTCTTCCTGGCTGACCTGTAACACCAAAGATGTCTCACTAGAAAAGAGCAGAGCAGACCAGCACAGGCCACAGCAGATTAGCACAGGATGGAGCAGGCTACAACACAGTGGAGTAATCCAGCACAGCACAAGCAGATTGGTGCAGAGCAGAGAAGAGCAGAACAGACAGAAGCAGAGCAGACCAGGCCATTAAGGAGCAGAACAGAGCTGTCAAGCCAGAGGGGGGCCTGGCCCTAGGGCTGCCTCACAGCTGGGCTGTTTTAATAGACACAATTGAGTTTTTTGCAGTCAATAAAGTTTTCTTCTTAACTGCACCCCAAATTTGGGATTACTGTTGATGCTGAATTGCCACCTGCAGGCATTGGTTGAAATACGTAAGGTCTAAATGAAATTAAAAAAATGTATGCTAGATATTACTGTGGGAGGCTACTCAGATGTTTCATAAAAAAATCAAGAAGGACTTGTCCCTTTCTACTTCTAAACACATAATTTTCTAATTAAAGCCCAATTTTATATAAGTAATAATTTAAACTAATTCTCTAAAAATACTGTCCAGTAACCAAAAAGCAGTGTTTAAAAATCCAGCCTTTTGAATAAATTAAATAATCTGTGTATTTTGTAAAATGATATAATTTGTATTCAGTTTCACCTCATGCTTTTCAAAACCAAAACACTAATTCAAAAAGTCATATGAGGCCCTGGCCAGTGGCTCAGTGGGTAAAGCATCGGCCCAGTGTGCAGATGTCCCGGTTTGATCTCCAGTCCAGAAGAGAAGCGACCATTTGCTTCTCTTCTCCTTGTCCTCTTTCTCCCCCTTCTCACTCCGTTTTCTCTTCTCACACAGCAGGTGGCTCAATTGGTTCAAGTGTCAGCCCTGGGCTCTGAGGACAGCTCTGTTGATTCAAGTATTGGTCTCAGATGGGGCTTGCTGGGTGAAACCCAGGGTGCATACAGGAATCTATCTCTGTATCTTCCCTTTTCCCATTAAAAAAAAAAAAAAGGCGTATGCATCCCTATGTTCATTGCACTATTATTTATAATAGCCAAGATGTGAGAGCAACCTAGGTTTCCATCAGCAGATGATTAGATAAGGAATTAAGAAGAAGGGATATATATATAAATGGAATATTATTCACCTATAAAAAATGAAATCTTATTATTCTCAACAACAAGAATGAACCTAGAAGGCATTATGCTAAGAACTAAGTGAAACATGATTTCACTTGTATTTGGAATGTAAGGAACAAAATAAACTAACAAAACAGAAACAGGCTCACAGATACAAGGAATATTTTGATGGTTACCAGACAAGAGGGAGGTTTGGGGAATGGGTGAAAAAGGGAAAGGATTAAGAAGTATAAATTGCTAGTTAACAATAGTCATGGTGATGCAGGGCATAATATAGGGAGTATAGTCAATAATATTGCAATAATTTTGTTTAGTGTTAAATAGGTACTAGATCTATTGTGGTGATCACTTCATAAGTTATATAAATGTCTAATCACTATGTTGTACACCTGAAACTAATATTGTTGAACTATTATAATTCAAAACTAAAAAGAATTCTTTCAAAATGTTTCTCAAGTTGTATATTTTTACTGCTTCAATGAAAGCAATTTTAATTTCTATGAACAAATAATGGCTTCCATTTATAATTCTACTAAACTATGTTATCACTAGACAATGTGGAATACTTATGACATATTTCACTTGTATAGACTACATATATATGGACTTGTTTACATTTGTCTTTCCAGCACTGCTTGCATTATGAAAACAAACCATATCCAACTTGTCACTTTTCCTCTAGGTTGTTGCACATAATACCAAGCATACAACAGGGTTCAGAGAAGAATAGAGCTATGACTTACATTTTAATTATCTAAGGAAAGAAGAGAGGGGAAAGCAGAAAGAAAAGGACAGAAGAAGGAAAGAACAGGACAGAAGGAAAGGAGAGAAATTAAGAAGAGGAAAATGACTGTGTTGAAATCAGGAGATTTCAGTGTTTTTATCAACTAAGTAAATGTAAATAAATATATCCAGTGCTGGGATTCAAATAATTTAACACCTGGTTCTCTGCCCTAATGACCATTTTAAGTATATAAAAAAAGATATACTGAAAGGTAGTTTATATTTTCATGCGCTAAATACTTAAATAAGAACAATGAAAGATGCACACAAAATTAGATGATGAGAGTGTTAAAATATTAATAAAAATATATTAAATAATACCTGACTAAAAAACCTGTTAAGATATTTTTATATTGCTTATTGATTGGCATCCTCACTTATAATTATTTTTCACCTATGGATGGAATGAATATTATTATGGGCATTTAGAATATGCTATCCCACCGATTAATGTTAGAAAAAGTAATAAATGTAAATTTGTGATTTCCACATTGGGCAGTTGCCCAGGCACCCACCTTAGAGAGAACCTTGATTACAAGTGCCATTTTAACAATCGGTTCACCAAACCCATGTGAACTGGCTGAATCCCACAACTGGGATAAATATAAAGATACAGTTATAAAATACCTTAAGAGCCTGAGAAGGCAAGATCGTAGTTCTTGTATTTACATATATTATTACTGAAACTTCTATATAGAGAATCATAACAAATCTACTACCTAGGTACTATAAAAGTGACATTCAACTCTCTGTGTAGTGGAAAAAGAAAAAGTTAAATTGTAAAACTGAAATTGCATTTCCCCAAGGCATGCAACCATGATCATTTTATTTGCAACAGATTAATGCTAAAACAGCAACAGGCTTCTCCTTAAAAAAATTCTACACTATAAATAAGCAATAATGTATGGTGGAAACAATCAACAAGAACATGAAAGCCTAGTTTTTCTATGGCATACCTTATTACTGCAATCTATATAGAGCAATAGTGTTATCTTCCTCTGCTAAAATATTTGAATAGTATCAGCATAAAAAGGCTAAAAAGCATTTTCAATCACAACATCAATAAATTGTTTATATAAAGATAGCATGTACTATTTAAAGTATAATTTCTAAAAGACAAAGTAAAATGCCCAAAAACAACTAGACCACACATATCTAATGAATATTTGTCCCTTTTTAGATTGTATAAATGAATCTACAGATGGTGGATTGCTCCAAGTCATTGGATTTATGTTTTTTGCATTATGATCATCTTACTCTACCTTATTTCATAACTTGTTGCATACATGTTTAATCTACAGTCTGTAGAGTGCTTGAGAGTTGTAGTTATATTTATTTCTTCTGAAGTTCTTACCATACTGATCAATTAGCCTCATCTGGTTTGACCAAAGTAACAATTAAATTTGCTTTTTCCTTTCTTTATGTTAATTGGAGCATTATTTTGTATTTATTTATTTACTTATTATTATTAGTTTTTAATTTACTGAGAGGAGGGGAAGCAGCGACACACTCCTGCATGCACCCGACCTATATTCACCCCGCAAGCCCACCTGGGGGCAATGCTCTGCCCATCTGGGGTCCTTGCTTTGTTGCAACCAGAGACATTTTTTTTTTAGTGCCTGATGTGGAGGCCATGGAGCCATCCTTGGCACCCGGGGCCAACTTGATTTAATCCAGCCATGGCTACAGGAGGGGAGGAGAAGAGAAAGAGAGAGAAAGAAGTGAGAGAGGGAGGGGTGGAAAGCAGATGGAAGCTTCTCCTGTGTGCCCTGACCAGGGATTAAACCAGGGACATCCACACACACTCTATCACTGAGAAAACTGGCTAGGGCTACATTATTTTCTATTTTAACTCACATATTGCAATACTTATTTTATTTGGAGATACGCAAATATTAAAAATGAAAATTGGCCTGACCTGTGGTGACGCAGTGGATAAAGCGTCGACCTGGGAACACTGAGGTCGCCAGTTCAAAACCCTGCACTGGCCTGGTCAAGGCACATATGGGAGTTGATGCTTCTAGCTCCTCCCCCCTTTCTCTCTTTCTCTCTCTCTCTCACTCTGTGTCTCCTCTCTAAAATGAATAAATTTAAAGAAAAGAAATTTAAAAAACTGTTAAAAAAATGAAAATTAATGTTTTTATATGCATGTAGATATTTTAACTAACAATTTTATGATAATTAAAAGCTCAGAATTAAAATGAAATGCTGGAATGGATTGATATCATTAGTTCACTTCTCTTTCCATCTCTGTATAAAACTTAGAATTGTCATAAAAAATATCTATTTTTAAACAGAATTAGAAAACTGTGCTGAATAAAAAATAGAAATGCATCCATTACAAATAACTATATATAAAATTATTAGGTATGTTAAGAAATTTAATTTTATAATAAATACTTAGTAAAAGACATTTATAACTTTATATAAATAGAAAAGTTATATCATCTCAATAAGATAATTTTAAATAGAAATTTAGCCAAAATTGGTAGAAACAAGTATGCACTTATTTATCTTTCTTCTCATAGCAGCTCAAAATTAAGCGAATCAGAATAATAATGCCAACTCTAAAAATCTCCTAATCCAATCTTGCTTATATTAATAATGTCACCATCCATTCTGTTTAAGTGAAAAACATGAGTACTATACATACTGTACATCTTTCTTTTTCCTCTTTCATAACCAATGATCCCTAATGCCTGAATTTAATTTTTTTTCTCATTTATTGAATGACATAATGTTTCACAGAACTGTTAAATAGGTAGTTAGATACCTTGATAGATAAATCAATAGATACTTAGCATTCTCTTCTAATGGTTTTGATTAACAGTTATAATAGCTGATTAAATTTATACTTTAGATGTTAAAAGAAAAGTTTAAATTTCAAATTAGACCCTGCAGATGTTCTGGGATCGATTCTCAAGGCACAGAGGAGAGGTGACCATCTGCTTCTCATCCCCGACCCTCTCTTTTCTCCTCCCACAGCCATGGCTCAATTGGTTTCAGTGCTAGGGCACTGAGGATGGCTCCATTGAACCTCTGCCTCAGACACTAAAAATGGCTCAGTTGCATGACCCCAGATGGAAAGAGCATTGGCCCCTGACGGGTGTTGTCTAGTAGATCTTGGTGGAAAAACATGCAGGGGTCTGTCTCTTTATCTCCTCTCTTCTCACTTGGAAAAAGAGAAATAAAATTGCAAAATTAACATTGTTATCAGAGTGGTAGCTGGAGTTGGGTAATACAAAGTTTTAGAAACTCTGTTACAGAAATTCATCTTTTACAAATACTATATTATGCTTTTGAGTGAAAGAACTTTTAATTACATTACTGTAGATTATGTTAACTAATAATGTATTTTAAGTAAACTATATTTATGTGTATGCATAGAAACATTTACACACATAAGTGAGAAATGACAATCTGTGAATCTAGGGAGAAGAAAAACTATAAATTATCTGTAGAGTCCCTTACACAGCTTGTGTTTAGGATTAAAATTTTTTAAATTTAGAAAATGTTAGTCCTAAACGTTAATATATTCAGAAATTATTATATTGGCAGAGATTACCATCTATGAGCTTGACAATTGCTGTTAAAGCATCATTATGATACACAAATCTAAGAATCTTTTCTCTAAAGATAAACTGAGAAGAGCCTACTTTTTATAGATTATCCTTTAAGAATTGCTTATCTTGTCATATATCAACTACATTTATGAACTACACTAGAATTCAATGCTCATAAGAAACCAGATTTGACATATATGCTCAGACATGCAATCAGATGAACTCTTTCCCCATTTAAATTCTAATACAAGGGTTGCTAATTTAAGCATTCAAACTAAATTGAACCCTATAAGGTCTGACACTTTCATCCACAAAGCTCTTTTGTTAGTTCCATCAAAAGTTAGACAATTCATTTTACTGGGAAAAGAACTGATCAGTAGAAAAATAAATTGTATCCTGAATGCATGGACAGATCACTGGATTACTGTTAATATATTATTAGTCAAGCAGAATCTCCTTTCAAAGGAGCCTTGCAGTCCATGTCATAAACTGATTAAAAATCAGTGAACAAGTACTTTCTACCTTTGTTGTATATTAATGAGAAACCATCTATCCCAGAAAGTTTTTCTAAACCAGTAACCTTTAGCTCCCTGAAACTAGAACATGGTAGAGCTGTGTGAGTATAAAAAAGTTTTTCTCATCAGATTTTGTATAGAAAATTGTATGTTAAAATTGAATTAATTTAAAGTAGTTAAAACATTTTATACTTGATTGTCAGCTTTAATCCTTAATTTCTTATACATGTTGAAGTTATGAGAGTGTTGTTCTTCTTTTCATGTGTGCATATTTGTTTATACTAAGAAGTAAATAAAGATAAGGGCATTGTGGGGAGGGGAGAAGGAGGACAACATGGTGGATGAAGCAGAGTAATGGAAGGGGAATAGGAGGAAGAATTATTCGGAAAGTAACGGCTATAGAAAATGATATTCTGACTGAAAAAAGATAAATATCCAACTCTAGTAATGAATAAAAGTCTTAAAATGGGTTATTTAAAAGCCATTCATGCTCAATGTATTAACAAATGAGACATAAATACACAGTATTCATTAAAATTTCTATTCAGTCTGTTTGAGCTGCATATAATTTTAAAATAGTTGCCACATTAAAGTGGAAAATTTTTAGTCCTTGGAGTAGTGAGTTTTTTTCTTGCTCACTGACCCCTGGGAGTGAGTTCTTTTTCAAAAAATGAAATGAGTTCCAGTTCCAGTTTTATTAATTTAAAATCATGTTTGTTTGGTAACCAATTTATGGAAACAAGAAGAACATACATTTGCCTTTTTTTAATGTTGCCTTACACATTTTTAAAATAAAAATTTTTGTACGATCATACTCTAGATGATGAGGAGGCACGAGGACATACATAAACGTTAGTACTACTCAAAGTGTTAGTGAACAGACAATATAGATTACTTTCATTTAATATAAAAAATATATAGACAGGAACTGGCCTGTTGGCTGTGAAAGAGCATCATCCTGGCATTTGGATGTCCTGAGTTCGATTCCCAGTCAGGGCACACAGGAGAGGCTACCATCTGCTTCTCAACCCCTCCTCCTCCCCCTTCTCTCTCTCTCTCCCTCCCGAAGCCATGGCTCAATTGGATCTAGCACATTGCCCAGGGTTCTGAGGATGACTCCATGAAACCTCTGCCACAGGTACTAAAAATTGCTTGGTTGTGAACATGGCCCCCGATGGGCAGAACATTGCATTGGCCAGGTGGATTCCCGTCTGGGTGCATGGGACAATCTGACTCTATCTTCCCTTCTCTCACTTGGAACAGATTAAAAATACACACACACACACACACACACACACACACACACACACACTGTGATACAAGTGCTGACAGTGAAGGCCAATCACTTAGAAGCAACAACTGGTAAATCGGGCAGTTGGAGTACCTGGAAAATCCTGGCAAGTGCCCAGAGAGCTGGATGTCAAATATTAGTATGTCTCAGTACTTATCAAAATGTGACCAGCATGTCAGCCACAAATAGTTACTCAGAGCCCCATGGGGTGGGAGGGGGAAGTAGTAATCTGCATTTTGTCAATCATTCCATATGACTTTGCTGCAAACAGTTCGGTGGTCCTGCTTTGCAAGACATTCCCTTAGAAATGGAACACTTAAAATTATTTGTATACAAGGATTTATGATCTACATAGATTATTAGAGCAACCAGCAATGAAACAAAATTTTTATGAAATGGGCAGATTGTTGTCCATTGTCCAGTTCAAGGTCAGAGCTAGAATCACAGATCCTCAAACTCAAGTAGCAGTTTGTTTTGTCAAAGAAAAACAACATGATTCTCAAATAGCTTCTGAATGAAAACCCTCAGATCTCCTTCATGGAAAACAGAGGAAGCTCTTAAAACATAAACTGATTATAAAACTGATAAAAGTAAATTAATTTCAGTGTCTGTTTTTTCTCCTTATGCAACACTATTGAATAACCATCTGGATGTGACAATTTATTTCCTGAATGGTCTTCAGCAAGACTTCACATTTCTTCTCCAGGAATTAAAAACAAACAAACTAAAAAAACATTTTGTTTCACAGCATTTTGCTTATTGGTGGAAATTTTTGCTAATTATGATATTCAAGGTCAAATTAAGTCTGATTTGGTTACCCTGAGACATACAATATTATAGTATATTTTATTAATCCTTAAATGCCTTCATAATTACTATTGCCTTTTTAGTACATTGTTTATCTTTTTCCTTCTAAATGGATCCAATTAAGTTTTTTTTCCCTTCTGAAATTATAAACTAATTCTTATCTTCATTTCTCTTAATAGATTTGTTCATTGAGCATAAAGAAGAATCAATTGTACTAATCATTTAAACCATAAACTTGCCCATGGCATTTGTTAATACTCTAAAGGTATTTGTAGCTATTCACTTATTATTTTTTAAGCTCTTAATTAGTTCAGCTGATTTTCTTTTTCTTCTACATTGATAGGATTTTATAAATCCAGGACATCAATGTCAATAATGGTTCCTATTATTGTGAATGGTGCCTTCACTTTCTTCTGCATCTCCAACATTTCAAGACTGTTCTGGGAGACAATATCCCTTTGGGGACCAATCTTGAAAGTTAGTCTTGAATAACATTTTGATTCATATATTTTTTAAATTAAATACTGATTAGCCTCTGTCACAAAAAATAATAGTAAAGTGATTAGTTAGTAGCAGATTTAATCTTTTTCCCGTTTTCTATAAATACAATAGCAATAAGGAATAATTTTAACTTCCACAGCTTATGAGATGAACAAGGAATTCAATACATAGAAATTCTATTAGCACAATTGATAGTACCCACTGTTCTTGATTGGTATGGAGTTAGATCTGACCAAACACAGGAAATCTACTTTTTGTCACTAAGGAATTGATAGCATAAAAAGAAAAGCCCAAAATCAAAGTAGTGCATCACAGCATCAGAGTTCTTAAAACCATATGTGAAGGCATTAAAAGAAATGTATGGACACTATTTTTAAGGTGTCATGTTAAGCTAATATACAAAATAGGTGTAATTCTAATGTGTGTCTGAAGTATTGAAAATAGAGAGTTTTGAAACTGGTTAAATAAAAAATTTATTGAACTATCTGAAAATAAGCTGTGCCTTAACTGAAAGCTTAAAAGTCTATAACACTTCTTTTGGTCAAATAAGTTTGTAAATATGATATATATGTTTGCTCGCTTATAGTTTGCATTGGGTGTGGGGGACGGGCTGTAAGCTGGCAAAATCATTATAGCCTAAGGCTTAGTTTTAAAATTAAGTTTTTCCCTACACCCTTGACTATTGTATAATATGGGGTGGTGCATGAGGAATCCCATTTATGCCTTAGATAAGTGACTTTGTATCAGAGACTTCATATTTGTATATTGGATTAAAGGTTTTGATTTCTACACTATAAAATGGAGCAGACCAGGAGCTTGCTCTCTCTCAGTTCCTGAGATTAGCATTAGAAAGGAGAGCAGAAAAAGACCACGTGGAGGAGAGCAGAAGCAGCCAAGATGGCAAAATGCTAAAGGAGAAGCCAGTCTGTGCAGATTTTATACAGAGAGAAGGAGATGGAGAACAGAGGTGAATAAGGCTGGTGAGCTGGAAACCTTTGATTCTAGGAAACTCGGATAAATCAGTAGCTTTGTGAGCACTGAATGAGTGGGTTTTGGAACCCAGTGTGTGTTTTTACTTGCCCACCAGATGCAAGCTAGGATTAAAGGTAATGACCCACCAGTTCTTGGCTCCATTGTTTCATTACTGTCTGTCCAAATCTAATGTGAATCTGCACGGGCCAGGCAGCTGTGATGGTGGCCATGGCTACTGGCTTTACAGCTTCCCAGTATGTCTTTGTAAGAGTTAAAACCTAATTTTTTATAGAACCTTCACTAATTTTAATTAACACTAGTGTTCTTCTAAATCATTTTTATAACTCAAAACTGTCCATCTAAAACAGTGAAACAGAAATGAACTTTATAAAAATTTTGAAGATAATGTATATGAATATTAAAGTCACCACTGACAGTTTAAATCAGGAGTCCCCAAACTTTTTACACAGGGGGGCAGTTCACTGTCCCTCAGACCATTGGAAGGCCGCCACATACAGTACTCCATACACTGACCACCAATGAAAGAGGTGCCCCTTCCAAAGTGCGGCAGGGCTGGATAAATGGCCTCAGGTGGCCGCAATTTTGCCCATGGGCCGTAGTTTGGGGACCTCTGGTTTAAATATTGGACACATATTATTATAGTCATGTGTCCATGAAGATACACTTGCAGTCCAATGGCATTATCAGCTGCATTATTAATTCATTAGTTATTGTCCTTTATAAATATTCTATTCGTCATTTCATTTTGTTTTAGCTTATTTTTAACATTTCATCAGATAGGAAGAACTAAATATTTTAATCATCTGACAGTGGTAAGAGTAATATTTGACAGATAATTGGAAATAATTTGTGTTGTACTAAAAATGAATATGATGCCATAAAAAGTATGTTTAATGTGGAAGAACTAAAAGCAACAAGACCAGAGCTGCTGAAAGAGAAACTAAGGATTGCTACAAATATGCCTGCAAGAGCCATCCAAACTAAAGGAAACTATGACTAGGAATTTTTTATGATATTTGATGGGAAGAATAAAAATTGCCACAGTACATTAAACCATCAGGATTTGTCAGGGATACATTTGAGAGGGTGAGACAACCTTTACAGTCTGTGTAACTGCTGTAAAAAATAAATCTAATGAATTGATCACTATGGGGGAGGAGTTGCTGTTACTAACAGGGTTAAAGCAAGATAAATACCACTTATTTCATTGTGGAAATAATAGAAAAACAAATATTATTTGACATGATTTTATACAATAACCACAATATAGTTGTCTGAAAATAGTTGTAACAAATCCAAATAAGCATAATTGTTAGTAAATTCCATTATCTAGATTAAAGACGATTTCTTAATAAATTGGAAAATATTGATAGATGATTTACAAAGAGCAAAATATTTTTAAAACAATTTAAATTACGAATGTAGGTGGATTAACATAATGATATTTTCTACATTTAGATATTGTTTATTTTGTGTCTGCTGTTATTTTAAGTACTTTGTTAAATATTAACTCATTTAATACTCAAATGATCCTATATGAATAAACTATGTCTATTATTATTTTACATAGGAGAAATAGAATCACAGAGAAGGTAAATGATTCTAAAAATGCTAAAAGACACACATACACAGAGACAGACAGTGAAATATATGCATTAATGTCATCTAAAATATTTACTGACATTGATTATAGACTTAATTGTAAACAAGTAATAAAATCCTTGTTAACCATGGGAAACAGACTTATTTAGTGATGATAATATAAAAATTGGAACAATGATATGAAATTATGTACCAATACTCAACACTGCAGAAGCTTATTAAAAATAGTGACTCAAATACTGATCCAAAAATTTAAAAACAGCTATAAATTTTGAATGTAATTCTAGAGAATCATCAAGCATCATCTTTTTCACCATTAGCATGTTGTTCAGAATCTTTAAGTATTTAAACTCTTAATATTCCATTTAATCATTCATTTGTTTGTTGTCTTGCTAATTTTCATCATTGCCATGAGACTGTAAGCTGCAGGAAGAAAAGATTGTGTCCATTTCATCTTCCAACATATACATACTGCCTATTAAGTTGATTAGTTAAGAGAAATTATTCAAGAATAGTTGATGAATGTTGACCACATGGAAATTGAACTCTGAGGAGAATGGCATACTAGAAATTCTGAGGGTTCCTTCCATTGGGATCAATTAAAAACTGCATATAATGTATACTTTTGTTGCATTGCTGGGTTTACAGACGGTTATCAAATTGCCAATGCCATAAAAATAAACCTCCATATCCAGGATGAGAAATTGGAGCTACAAGCAGTGATAGGACAATAGATACAAAAAGAAGGATTATTTGAGGATAAATTTTATTATTGGTATTACTAAGAATACATGGAAGAAAATTTAATATATTGTGAAGGGTAATCTAAGACTTGTATGGTAAACTCGACACTCTTCAACAGACTGACGGGACCTATGTCTATAGCACCCACTGGCTCCTGGAATAAAGAAACACAAGTCATTTCTGAAGAAAAGACATCTACCAACAAAAGGAAACAACCCTTAGGTAGTTCACAGGAAAAGATTAAACAAACATGAATTCCTAGACAAAATAAATATGCTATTTAAGAGATGTATATATACTATAATCACAGTCAAAGGTTGATACAAAGAGATATTAAAACACAAGACAGTCAAATATATACCTAAAAATATTTTGTTAACTGTTGGGCAAATAAAATATATTATGCTCACTTTGTTAAAGATGGCGCTGCCCACATGGAAGTTCATTGATATTAATGTGTGTTCTAGAACAGGCTGTGGGCAGGCCGGATTGTTATAGCCTAAGGCTTAGTTTTAGAGTAAGCTCTTCCCCACACCCTTGACTGATTGGATAATGTAGGGTGGTACACTCTCCTGAGGAATCCCATTATACAGAGATTTCCTTGTTTGTATAATTGGATTAAAGGTTTGGATTATCTATGCTATAAAATGGGAGAGACCAGTAGCTTGAGCTCTCTTGGTTCCTGCTATCCCCATTGCAGGGGCCTCCCTGATCCCTTGACCTCCATGGGAAAAGCTGGTTTTCTGCTTCTCCCTTGTCTTCTCTTGTGGCTTGCCTGTATTGGTGAGACACCAATAAACAGAATGGCCTACCATCCTCCGACTCTGCCATTTCTTCACCGTCAGCCCGAATCCAATGGGAACCTGCATGTGAATGGCCACGATGGCGGCTCCTGGCCTTACAGTGGTGAATAAGTCTGGTGAGCTAGAAACATTTGATTCTAGGAAACTCGGATAAGTCAGTAGCTTTGTGAGCACTGAATGTGTGGGTTTTGGAGCCCAGTGTGTGTTTTTGCTTGCCCGCCAGGTGCAAGCTAGAATTAAAGCTGATGGCTCACCAGTTCTTGGCTCCTGTATTTCATTACCGACTGTTCGAATCCAATGTGAACCTGCACTGGCCGGGCTGCTGTGATGGTGACCCCGACTACTGGCTTTACATTAACTATGTTAATATTAGGTAAAATAAACTTTAAGATTAAATGACTTTTCAATACAAAAAGTATATTAAAGTAAAAGATTAAATTAACTAAGAGGATAGAGTAGTTCTAAATGTGTATGCATAAAATAAAAAGACTTTGATACCTACATAGTATGCTTTATGTCACTGGTGGCTAAGATAATGTGAGAACTGGGAAATTTGCCCTATTAGTGAGAAATATGAACACACCTCTTTCTAATATTTGTTGGTCAAGTAGACAATAAAATATTTAAGTTATGGAACGTTTAAAAATATAATAAGCTTTATTTGGGGACATATGGACTATGTAGAATTCTGTATACAAAACTATAGAATAAACTTATCATGTCAAAATCATATGTAACATATAAAAACTGAACAAATGCTACTCCATAAAACAAGCCTAAATAAATTTAAGATTTTTGAAAACCACAGTGTGACAACACAACTAAAAATCATTTGTGAAAGATAAACAAATAGAAAATATCTCTTGAAAATAACCACTTGAAAAATTCTTGAGTTTTTAAAAATGTATTTAAAGATATTTTGAATTGAATAAGCTATTTCTCTCTGTGTGTCTGTCTCTTTTTAAGTGAGAGAAGGGGAGATAGACTCCCATATCTGCCCTGACTGGGATCCACCTGGCAACCCCTGTCTTGAGCTACTGCTCAAATCAACTGAGCTATTTTTAGCACCTGGGGATGATAAGTTCAGATCAACAGAGCTATTTTCAGTGGCCAGGACCATGCTCAAACCATTCAAGTCACTGTCTGTGAGAGAAGAAGAGATAGAGAGAAGGGGGGGAAGAGAAGCAGATGGTGGTTGTTTCTCATGTGTACCCAAACTGGTGGTTGAACCCAGGATTTCTGCATGTTGGGCCTATACTCTATCCATTGAGCAAACCATTTGGGGCCAAGAAATTTCTTGGTATCAAAATGTGTAGCATATGGTAAAAGAAGAACCCCCATAGTAAATTATAGTCTTAAATACTTATAATAGAGGAAAAAGAAAATTAATTAGCTACTACTCAATTCAGACATGTGAAAAAATAGCATCAGGATAGCTCACCAAAATGTAATCAAATAGAACCCTGGCTGAGTGTCTCAATGGTTGGGGCACATGCTACAGTCTGCCTCACTATCTCCCCATCTCCCCTCTTCTCACTTTCAAAAAAAAAAAGAAAGAAAGAAAGAAAAAGAAATAAAAAAAATGTGGAAATGCCTCATTGTCTCTCTTTCTCTCTCTCTCTTTTTTCCTTTCTTCTTTTAGTGCCCCCCCCAACACACACATTAGCACTAACACCTTGCTATACACAATAGAGGGCACCATTGATCTAGGAATCCTGCAACATACAGATAAATTCTTACCTATAAGATAAAAGATAATAGCTAATAAAGGTATTGAATATATGATCAATAAATAAAAACTACTATAGAATAAATAGTCAAAAAGCATAGCTTCAAAAAGAGAGGCCATATGCCTGATGGAAATATACTCCATTTACAAATCAATCAGGTTGAAAATTATAATTAAAAGTACCATTCTTCTATGATTAAGTAACAATTTACAGAGGAATGTTTTGAACAGTATCTCAGGATGGTATCAACAAATTCCAACTGTGAGAACTTATACAATAGGCACTCAACAAACAAGCCAGGCCAAACTAGTTGAATGTCCTAAATTCTGCAACCATGTACTGTTAATTGAGTACCATTAAAAGGAAATTTAAAAAAAATGAAAAATACCTAAACTCAGTAGGGCCTATGTGCCAATTCAGTTGTACTTCAGTGACTCAAGGTGTTTTGTTTAAAAAAAAATGAAGGTGTAGGGAACATTTATTTTTGCCAGTCTTTCTAGAAATCCAGAATCTTCTCAATAATTTTCAGAATAAATAATCACACACAGGAGTAAAATAGTGTGTTCACTCAAATAGCAAAATTGATATAAGATATGCAAAACTGTCACAAGAATGTCTGAATACATCTATTGCTATGGAATATAAAATAAACTATGTTTATTTCTGTTAAAAACAATATTTTTGAAATAATATTTTTTTCAAATTCTTCCAAGATAAATATGTTATCAGAGAAACAATGAATACTGCTAAGATTCACTTACATTTGACAGTTATATGCCTCCTTATAGCTTCTCAGTCTTACAAAGATATTTTATTTCAAGTAATCCTATGAAAGCAGTTTTTCATCACAACAATTTTTTCACTTAAAATGATAAAAAGTTTTATCTTCTGTAATCTACAAAAAGATAAATAGTTTTTTCTATATTTAGGCCTGGAATGTTTCAAAGCAGACATTCCAAAGAATCTAATTCACATTTAAATATGTTGCTTTTGGAAATTAGGAAATAAACCGAAAGGCTCATTTTGGTATTATTTGTGCATCAAGACAGGAAATTACAGAATACTTATTTATTTTCACAAATTGCTAGAACTGTTGCTAGTTCTAAATTTAAAAGATTATAACACAAATTGTCTTATTACAAGCATTTTGGTGAGTTCTATTAATAAAATATAATCTCATACTTAGTCCTAAAAGTGATAAATTCAATAATACTTAGAAATATATTTTACCACATATTTGTATAAATGACACAGAGGCAAATTTAGTAATATGTCTTTAGTTTTTAAGTTTATTTACAGTCTGATATGTGGTGGTACAGTGGATAGAGTGTTGATGTGGAATGCTGAGGTTGTCTGTTCAAAACCCTTGGCTTGCCCAGTCAAGGCACATCTGAGAAGCAACTACTACAAATTGATGCTTCCCACTCCTTCCCCCTTCTCTCTCTTTCTCCTTTCTCTAAAATCAATAAATAAAATCTATTTTTTTTTTTTAACAGGGACAGAGAGAGAGTCAGAGAGGGATAGATAGGGACAGACAGACAGGAAAGGAGAGAGGTGAGAAGCATCAATCATTAGTTTTTTGTTGCTATCGCAACACCTTAGTTGTTCATTGATTGCTTTCTCACATGTGCCTTAACCACCGGCCTTCAGCAGTCTGAGCAACCCCTTGCTGAAGCCAGCGACCTTGGGTCCAAGCTGAGGAGCTTTTGCTCAAGCCAGATGGACCCGTGCTCAAGCTGGGGAGCTCGGGGTCTCGAACCTGGGTCTTCTGCATCCCAGTCCGAAGCTCTATCCACTGCGCCACCGCCTGGTCAGGCAATATAAATAAAATCTTTAAAAATTTTTTAAAAATAAATTTATGTACATATTTTTATTTCATCTTTTCTTCATAATATTTGTGATAAATGTATCACATATATTTTCTTTCTATTGGCTAAATATTTTAATGTGAGGAGTTAATAGTTTGATTGAAAGCTATCATTAACTATAGAAATTATTATTATAAAGGTGGCTTGTAATCTGCTAAAACCTCACTCAGAACAATGTGGCCAATTATTAAAATATTCTGTTAAAATAATTAATTAACACCATTAATCAGCAAGCACAGTTTAAAGCAAAAATAACTGTATAAAATGAAATGGTTCTTTTTTTTTTTTTCATTTATAAAGCTAATTTTCATCTGATTGAAGCTTATAGATCAAGAGCAATTAATGAGCATATAGATCAAGAGCAATTAATGAGCCCTGGCCAGTTGGCTCAGTGGTAGAGCACCAGCCTGTGTGTGGAAGTTCTGGGTTCGATTCCCGGCCAGGGCATACAGAAGAAGCACTCATCTGCTTCTCCACCCTTCTGCCTCTTTTTTCTCTCTCTCTCTCTTTTCCCCTCCCGCAGTCAAGGCATCATGAGAGCAAAGTTGGCCCTGGAGTTGAGGATGGCTCCATGGCCTCCGCCTCTGGTACTAGAATGGCTCCAGTTGCAGAGGAGCAATGCCCCAGATGGGCTGATCATCGCCCCCTGGTGGGCATGCAGGGTGGATCCTAGTTGGGCGCATGAGGGAGTCTGTCTGTCTGCTGCCTCCCCCCTTCTCACTTTGGAAAAATACAAAAATAAAAAAAGAACAATTAATGAACACCTGTACATATTATGCTCCTAAATAAACTATAAACTAAATGTAAACAAGTAAAGAAAAAACTATGCATGTTATTTGAAAGAGTTATTATTTGGAAGAGTTGGCTGGTCATTATTTACTAAAAAAAAATGTTACTTGAAGGCCTGGATGCCCAGGTATTCTGAGTTACATTTACCATCCCTTCCTGGCATCAAAAGGAGACAAGATGCAAAACCACAACTACTTGGAAGTTAACTGACATAGAACAGTTTAAAGAAAACATTTTGCTGCTTGATCTGACTGACATCCTGCTAGACCACATAGACTATCTACATTCCTCACATGGGCGAGTTGAAGTACAGGTCTTTTCCCATCTTTTGTGAGCATTAATGTCTTGGTATACTCACTTGCTTCTTGCAGTCTTTATGGCCCACAAAACGTGGGAGGGAAAGATATAAGACTTCACATGAATAGATAACTTCTTTTTCACTTGTTTGGATTTTGGAATTCTTCAGTCTTCCAAGCTTAAGCTCTGGCAGCTATTGTGGTTAGCTAAATTGGTGGGATTGGAAGAGGTGGGAAATTATTACTGTGATAGTAAAAGTTAAGAGTAATTGATCCCTAAACTGTTTTGCAGACCAAAATGTAATTCTGTCTTTGTGAATGACTGGTTATGTTATGTGAAAACTACAAAATTTAAATGCTTTAAGCATAATATTTATATAACCAACTAAACAAACTTAATAGATACTACATAAACCAGGATAACAACACCTATGGTGTGCTACAATAGAAAAAGAGTCAGGAAAGTTGCCTGAAAACCCTGTGTTAGAGTCTAGGTACCTTCAAATAATAAAATGCATTACTTTTCAAAAGTTACTTAACTTTAAGACTCATTATTAACAGAAATATGTCTAGCATCTAACAAATGTACAGCTACATATGTGTGTATATTTAATATATATATATATATATATATATTCTTGTGCAATTTAATACCTCACTAGTATATATTATTGTATTCTAATAAAAGTATACCTACTGGCCCTGGTTGGTTGGCTCAGTGGTAGAATGTTGGCCTGGCTTGTGGAAGACCTGGGTTTGATTCCCAGTCAGTGTACAAAGAAGACACCACCATCTGTTTCTTTATTCTTCCCACTTGCCCTTCTCTGTATCTCTCTCTTCTCCTCCCAAAGCCATGACTCAGTTAGAGCAAGTTGGCCCCAGGTGCTAAGGATGGCTCCATGGCCTCACCCCAGGTGCTGAAATAGCAATGGAACTATGGTACCCAATTGGCAGAGCATGCTCGTAGGGGGCTTGTGCGTGGATCCCCAGTCAGGATGCATGTGAAAGTCTGTCTCTCTGCCTCCCAATTTCTCATTTAAGAAAAATTAAAAAACAAACAAACATATATTTACTGGTTGGGTGTTTCCAGTCTTCTACTGAAATTGATGACTCTAAGATACTATTCTATCAATAATCTCACTACGGTCAAATTGACAAAATTATCGAAAATGATTTAGCTTGTAATTTTTTCCATGATCCATTTCAAATTCTTAGATTTCTCATAAAGGGGCATGTCAGTCATAAAGTAGGACAGCCATTTCTTTACCTCTCTTCCCCTTTGATCTCTGTCTTCATCATTTCAATAAAATGAGAATCATAACTTAGAGGTGGATTTGTATTGGCTTTCTAGAAGTGGATGCCAGATTTTTTACATCACAAAGTTAAAAAAATGAGTATATAATTCATAATATTTATCACAATTATCAAAAAATATTAAAGAGAACTTATAAAATATAGATATGTTTCTTATTTTAAAATATAAAATATACTGATTGTATAACAAAGTATTTGTTACCAAAAATAGTTAATAGGAGATAGAGTCAAACAATAAAGATCAACTCTTAAAATTGAGCAATTAATCTTTCAGAACATCTCACTATGTTTTTCTCCTTGAGCTTTTTTGTAGTGCACTGGTAAAAATTTTTCTACATAGCAGCATTTGAGAACCACTATTTTATCATACTTTTCAGATAGCTATTTCAAAATAAATATATTTTAGAGAGACAAATATATATCCTAAAAACATATCTACTGATTAAAGTTGATTTATCTAGGCCTGACCTGTGGTGGCGCAGTGGATAAAGCGTCGACCTGGGAACACTGAGGTCGCCAGTTCAAAACCCTGCACTGGTCCAGTCAAGGCACATATGGGAGTTGATGCTTCCAGCTCCTCCCCCCTTTCTCTCTTTCTCTTTCTCTCTCTCTCTCTCTCTCACTCTCTCTCTCTCTCTCTCTGTGTCTCCTCTCTGAAATGAATAAAATAAAAATAAATTAAAGTTGATTTATCTATTTACTTGAATCTGAAATACACTTTTTAAAGTAATGTAATATAAATTTTATATATATGTTCTCAATGTGTCTTAAACCCAAATATAGAATTCATTCTGTAGTGTTATTCTCGGGTGTGAAGTTCTGTTTCCTTAGTTAATATATTGTCTTCTTCATGACTCTATATTTTTATAATGAACTGCATCATTATCTAAAAGTTTAAGACATTAAATATCTGAATGGATATGGTTTTCTTTAGTTTTTTTCCCTTTTATTATCTATGTTTTTCTAGTCTCGTAAACATCTTGGGTAAAATTTAAGTAGTATTGAAACAAGTGGTGTATGAAGATGTGATCTTGACATGTAACCCTACTGAAAGTAATGGTGTCTGAATGCAGCATGCCACTACATGTTGGCCCCGACTGCCTCCTCTGTGACCTTTTTTTACCCCACTTTGATATCTCTTTTATTCAGACAATCTGAAAAAAGAAAAAGCCAACACTGTATGAGGTTGGGAGGGATTACTTCCCCTCCCCTTGAATCTTTTATCTTTTTTTTTTTTTTTTAATAGGGACAAAGAGAGAGTCAGAGAGAGGGATAGACAGACAAGAAGGGAAAGAGATGAGAAGCATCAGTCATCAGTTTTTTGTTGCAACACCTTAGTTGTTCATTCATTGCTTTCTCATATGTGCCTTGAGCATGGGCCTTCAGCAGACCGAGTAAACCCTTGCTCAAGTCAGTGACCTTGGGTCCAAGCTGGTGAGCTTTTTGCTCAAGCCAGATGAGCTTGCACTCAAGCTGGCGACCTTGGGGTCTCAAACCTGGGTCCTCCGCATCCCAGTCCAATGCTTTATCTACTGCACCACCTCCCAGTCAGGTTCTTTTATCTTCTTGAAGAAAATTAATTTGTTCTATGTTATCCCTGTAGAGCAAGTGACTTTGATAACAGAAAAAGGAATGTTGAGTTAAGCAGTTGCTTTTTATTACAAGGTGATCACCAGAGGGCTGATTTCCTAGGTTGTTGACTTACGAACAGAAAATAATTGGTACATAAAAACCAGCAAGAGGGACAACAGTCAGGACACAAAAGCTGTTGACAATAAGAAAGTAATAATGCAGTGAAATCATTTATGTTTATATAGGGGATGATATATTTATGTCTATTTTTAGTTATTATCATTCTAGTGCTTAGCAAAGACATCACCTTGAACTTTCTTCCTTGTCATTACCTATTCTCTGTCTCTAACAATTGATGAGCATGACAACCTCGTTAAACTGCCAAACACATAATTTGCAGAGACTCTAACTTGCCAGTCCCTGGAAAACAGCAAAGTGATGGTTTAACACAAACCTGGCATTGATCTTAAAGAAAATTGAAAATTTTGTTTTAAAAGCTAGGTTGCTAGCATGTCATGCTCATGAAGTCTGCACTGGCTTGAAGAAAACTAAAACTAGAGGATGATGAGGAGAGGATTAGGAGATCAATTAAGAAGTTGAACATAAAATATAAGATTTTATGATCTGGGTTTCTCCAGTCCTATAGTTGGAGAACCCTCTTCCTCATTTTCTTAATGATACACTTTTTAAAAATGATTTTCCCTGATATCTTCATATCTTCTTTATGTATTGAGAGTGCTTACATTTTTTTTTTTTTTATGAACTGCTGTCAGGATCTGTGTTTTAGAGGTTTACAAGGAACAAGAAGGTAATATATTGTGTCTCTTATTCTTTGTTTTATTGGTTGCTGTTGTTTCATTTGTTTTATTATTGATGAGATAGTTCAATTACAGAGTGTGTGTGGTGAGGGTAAACATGGACCTTATAGAGAATTGGGCCAAAAGGAGAAGGCGGGGAAGGAAGTAACTGGATTCGGAGGTGACATTTGGAGGTGTTTGGGGAGAGAGAAGGTCACTGCCAAGCACTGTTGGAATATCCCAGAATGTGCTCAGAAGCCAAGACATTATCTGAAAGCCTCCCATCTATCCTTCCCTCCAGCAAGAACTTTCCTCTGTGGCACTCAAAATCTTTTTAGAAATGTTGCTACAAGGGCATGACCTAGGTACTATTTTACATGAATACTGCTTATCAGTTTCACATTTGCTTAGTTCACGAGAGCCCCAGGAACTAATAATTTGGGGAAGAGATTGATCTCAAACTGTAGTGCATGGTTTTGGAAAAGGCCATTGGAAAAAAATCCCTTCACTAATGAGACTGACCAGGCAGAGGCACAGTGGATAGAGCATTGCACTGGGACGCAGAGGACCCAGGTTCAAAAGTCCGAGGTCACCAGCTTGAGTGTGGGCTCATCTGGTTTGAGCAAGGCTCAACATCTTGAGTGAGGGGTTGCTTGCTTGAGTAACTCGGTTTGCTATAGCCCCCTGTCAAGGCACATATGAGAAAGCAATCAATGAACAACTAAGCTGCCACAACAAAGAGTTGATGTTTCTCTTCTCTTCCCTTTCTGCCTGTCTGTCCCTATCTGTCCCTCTCTCTGTCGCTCTCTGACACTCTCTCAGTAGCAAGTTCTTCAGGCTGAGATCCTGAATTTTTATTGAAAACAGTTACTCTTCTATGCTGTTTGGTCGGAAGATTTGAAGCACTCAATTAGGTCATCACTGAGATGCTCAAAGTTATATTCAACAAGTGAAATGAGTTGTTGCTAATTAAGAAGTTGAACATGAAATATTAATGCTTTCCAGGTGAAGAGGTACAGAATTTTTTTTCCATTTTTTCTACTTAACAGGGAAAGAGAGAGAGTCAGAGGGTGGGATAGATAGGGACAGACAGACAGAATGGAGAGAGGTGAGAAGCATCAATCATTAGTTTTTCATTGCTATTATTTCTTTAACAAACCTATTTTATGTTTTCTTTTTTTTTTTTTACAGGAACAGAGAGAAAGTCAGAGAGAGGGACAGACAGGAGCAGACAGACAGGAATGGAGAGAGGTGAGAAGCATCAATCATTAGTTTTTTGTTGCCGTTGCGACACTTCAGTTGTTCATTGATTGCTTTCTCACATGTGCCTTGACCGCGGGCCTTCAGCAGACTGAGCATCCCCCTGCTGGAGCCAGCGACCTTGGGTCCAAGCTGGTGAGCTCTTTGCTCAAGCCAGATGGGCTCGCGCTCAAACTGGCGAGCTTGGAGTCTCGAACCTGGGTCCTCCACATCCAAGTCTGACGCTCCATCCACTGCGCCACTGCCTGGTCAGGCCAGAAAAATTTATTAAGCATTAAATAATGGATTGATTTGTTTTGAAAGCCAAAATACGCAGGCAACACAGAACTTCATCAATAAATAGCCTGGTTCTGATATAAAGGTGAAATTTGAGGACAACACCAGGTCCTGGTGAGATGAACTAGTGAGAACAGACAACAGTATAAGAAAAATAAACAACCAATAACAAAGCAACAAAATATATGTTATTTTTCTACTTATAAGAGCAACTCAAGAGCAAAATCACACATAAAAGAAAACAGCCCTGGTTTAAATTTGAAAAAAATAAAGTGAGTTAATAAAAATTTCAGTAAAGAACATATTCATTAATAGGGAAATCTTTACAATGATACATAGGTAAAAACTGATATATTGTTCTTCTGATTTTTCTGCCTAAAGGATTAAGAACAAACATTTGTAGAAAAACATACAGAATAGAAATCTTATTTCCAAAGAAATAAGATTTATTTGTCTAATGTATTTTAGTACTGGATTTTAATAATCACATGACAACAGGAAAATATAATAAAGGAAAAAAACATATACATAAAGCACAAGCTAAGCATACACCTAGTGTTTTTTTAAGATGGTAGTGTGAGATATAATTATATGATAATCTTATATGCATAAAATAGCAAAATAGAAATGATAAACATTCAAAGGTGACTACTCATTTTAACACATTAATATTTATGATCACAAGAGTATCTTTGGGTTCTAAGATACAGAATATTCTAATTTTAATAACAATTATATAACTTCAGCAACCTATGTTGGCAAAAGCAAGAGTTATCAACATTGATATTCTTGCATAGAGAAAAACATGCGATGGAAATAACAATAAAAGCTTCTTACTTGTAGCTTAAATGGAATTTTATAGACCTCTAGAAGAAAGCTGTTTTCATAATCCCACAAGCAATAAAGGTCAGCTACCACAGTATTCATTCAAGAGACTACTTACTCCTAGTTCAAAAAGAAGACAACTTGAAGATATAATTTTAGAAATGCATAGTTAACTATAAAAGGCTACTTATTATTTTGTATCACTCAGAAATTAAGTATTCTCTCAAATAGCAAGAATAATTAAAAACTAAGCCTCTAAGCAATCTAACATGATTCGATACATTTTGCTGCACTAATCACCATGACACTTAAAATATGTGAAATGTTATTACTTTACAGTACCCAGATCCTATCATTCTTGGGCACATTTTTATTCAAAAAATATTTGACTAAAGGCATTTTGAAAATCAGATGTTAACTTGCTAAATTAATTCACTCATAAAAATAGCAGATGAATTATTCTCCATGGCCTCAGTTAGATTTCTCTTTGATACTCAATTCAACTGAAAGGAAAACTCTTCAACCTGGCATAGTTATTTTTCTAGCTGGCTATTGACTAAAATGCTATAGTAAGACAGAACAGGTGAGCAGGAATTTACTCTTTAAATATTCAGTAGATTCATATTAAAACCTTTTTCTTTAATAGTATATACATCACTATAAATTATTTTTATCTGTATTTAAATATTAGATCATAATGCATGAATTTCTTAGTTTTTTCTAGTTTGTGTTATTTGTTCTAAGTCAGGCATTTCAGAAGTGCTGGGGTTTTTTAGGGCAATACTAAATGAATGGTTACAATCAGGTTTTTCAACCACACTACTGAGATTCTAATCTTTTCTCTATCATTCAATAGCTATTCATCCTAAGCATGTTATTTAAACTCTCTGTGTATCAATTTCTTCCTCTCTAGGAGGTCAAGATGGCTGCAGAGTAGATAGAAGCTAAACTCAAACTCTCTGGGCCCCAGACTGGATTTATAGCTAAATTATAGATCAGTCAACCTGAATAACTAACTGAAAGCTAGCTAAGCTATCACCTAGGATTTACAGAAGCCACAAGGAAAGTAATGGAAAGGGTAGAAACGTGTGGAGGCTGAGAAGCTGTAGGGATATAGCAGTGGCAACCCCTCTGGGAGTGTGGGGTCTCAACCCTACACAGAGTTCTCTAGCCCAGAGCAACAGAAATGAGAAGAGGATCCCGCATAGCATCTGGAGGTAAATACCAGTGGGAATTCGGACTACCTGGGAGATCCAGATACCACCTTCCCAGGGAAAACACTATTATTCTTTTAGCACCAACCTGGGAGTTCATGTCTCAGTATCTGACTGCCAGTGGGTCCAGTCTGCCAGACTCAGTTCTGTCTAGAGGGGTCTGCTAACTAAACCCAGCAGTGTTTGTTGGGGCATTCTTTTTCTTGGGAGGCTTGTGGTAGAAACTCAGTGACTATATTGTATGGCTTTGCAAGAAGGGTTGGCCTCCCCCACCTTGAGCGCACAGCCTGTGCCCCTCTACCCAACTGTTGACTCACTTGGCCTGTCCTATTCTGCTAAGTTTAGCCACATGGGGAGATCAGAGAGCCCACAGAGCCAGGACTTTTGGAAAATGTCTCTGAGGAAGCTTTAGTCTTGGAATGAGATGGGCAGGAGCTAGGGGGTTTGGCTATATTGGGGTCGGGAACTCCAATATTCCTAGTGAGTTCAGCTTGACTATCTCGGGAAGAGGAAAAAGTGCCCCCACCCATATACATGCTTATGGGTACCATCCCCGGTGGAAGACTGGATTAGCCCTGCCTGTGGGCTCAGTTCCACAGTGGGAAAGGGAGAGTGGTTTAGAAATCAGATGGTCAATCTGTGAATCCCTTGGAGGCTATTGTCTGGTACCAAGATGACATGCTTAGGTCCCTCCTGCAGGATGGGTCAGCACTACCCGCAATGGAAGACTCTTTTGATCTATTCCACTGAGATCATTATATCTGCTTGGCTGAAAATATTCCTGCAGAGGAAAGGGCTGGCTGCACCCAATGAACTTATGGCCCGCCCCTTCTGGGGGAACTAGAGTGGAAGACTGGCATAGACTGAGTGGCTTAGATCTGGAGTGGACCACTTTCTCTCATTAAATGTCTGACCACGTGACTCTCAAGTACGGGACACATTTAGTCCTGTCCTCCTGACCCTGGTTGCCACACCCTATTAAACTTTCAAGCCATGGAAGGTTCAGTTGGGCATGGCCAACCTATGCCTACTTATAGTCTTTATTTGGAAGATTCTGGAGAAAGACCAGGCAAATACACAGGGAGACGGAGTAGCTGACAGGTAGAAGTGGGCCTCAGGGAACCTGGGACATTTTACAGATCTTCCCACAACTCTAAGCTAGATGAATCTGACCCTTATAATCAGATTGACCCCTCCAAACATA
This sequence comes from Rhynchonycteris naso, assembly GCA_037038555.1. Lineage (NCBI taxonomy): Eukaryota > Metazoa > Chordata > Mammalia > Chiroptera > Emballonuridae > Rhynchonycteris > Rhynchonycteris naso. The sequence continues at coordinate 66,443,080 of CM072996.1, forward strand.
CAACCAACCCCAGTAAGTACAGTCACAAGCAGTGAATAGCATGGTAGCTTCAGACAGGTAGGAGGACAAGGCTGGTTATACATAACATCTGACACCAACTCATACTTGAACCTCACACAAGTGGACCCAGAACTAACACAACGAATGTTGGGCTTCAGACCACTCCAGAGCTTATCCCTACCAGCTATACAAGCAACATACCCAAAGGGGAATTCTGACGCACCAGATCCTGCTGGAACAACTCCACATAGGGGGATAGTGAAAGCTGCTATACAGTATCTCATACATGGTTATGAAAGTTGACTCTTATAGTCAGCCTACCTGAAGAATTAACTCCACCCATGAAAGGGCCAACTGCATTTAAGACTCAACTATAACAGGAGTGTGTACATAACCTACAAGAAATTCCTGAAGCACAGAACTCAGGTGATCTAGACCAGGGGTGCTCAATACGTTGATCGCGATCTACTGGTCGATCGCATGACATTAAAAAGACATTTGTCTTTTGATTGGCATACATGGTAGCCAATCTGACGTCTGAACTTTTGACACCCTACGCATGCGCGTTAAACCACGCTAACTTGTTCAGTTACCTTGCTGAGTAGTTAGCCTTCAATTTATTTAAACTAAATACAACAAAGGATTTAAAAATGAGTGCCATAGCTGGTCCGAGTAAGAAGCCTAAAACCTACCACTTTCATACAGAATGGGAGGGGATTTTTTTCACTATGTCATATTCTAAGTGCATTTGCCTCATCTGTCTGTGTGCCATTGCTATTCCAAAGAAAGGAAATGTGGAGCGGCTTTTTCGGACTGTTCATAAAAACTATCACATTGACTTTCCTCCAAAGAGAGCTGAGAAGGAGAAAGATGAAAGAAGAATATACAATATTAAATAGCAATAATAGTAACTTAAATAATGATAATATAGAAGAAATAAATTTATGTTTTGCATTTTTATTGTAGGTAGATCATTTTGACTTGGTCATCTTATAAGTAGCTCGCAAGCTGAAAAAATGTGGGCAACCCTGATCTAGACAATTATGAAGATTATGCCACAAAGCCCAGTAAGACACATTTATCATGAAGATATCATAACAAGTTTGAGGGTCATAAAAGAGCTTCCCATTATACAGAGACAAAATGGGGAAACAAAGAAATATGCCTCAAATAAAAGAATAAGAGAAATCCCAGAAATATAATTAAATGAAATGGAAACAACTAAAATACCAGATGCAGAGTTTAAAACAAAGGTTATAAAGATGCTCATAGACCTTAGGGGAGAGATGGATGATCTCAGTGAGAAATTAAATAAATAAATAAATAATAAGCAATAAAAAGGACAGAGAAATCACAAAAAAAGAACTAATCAGAAGTAAAGACTACAATATCAGAAATTAAGTATACACTAGGAGGAATCGACAGCAAGTTAGATAAAGCAGAGGAACAAATCATCAATTTAGAGGAAAGAAAACATTAAGCACCCAAACAAAGCACATAAAAGAAAAGAGTAGATCCAAAACGGCATAGGTGGAGGGTACATTTACCTCCTTTCAGGAGCAACTGGAATTATAACTAAATTTAAGAATAATAATTCTGAAAAAAAAACTCAAGACTAATTGAAGAGGAGTCATATAACCAATGATTCATGGAAGAAACCACATCAAGAATGGGGGGAAGAGTGGAGATACAAAAAGGACTGACCCCACTCCCACAAGCCATGAGTAAGACTTTGGAGCTTTGGGGAAGGAAAGGACCTTACCCCCAAGCCATGATCCCTAGTCCAGAGCACTAGAGCCAGGAATAGGATCCCACATAGCATTTGTCAATGAAAAGCAGCAGGGTCTTTCTGCCAGAAAGAGATAGGTGTCTACAGAGAATCAGACATCCTCTTAAAGGGCTGATACAATAATCTCGTTCATAGCCACTTACTGTGGGCTTTAGTGGAGAGAGGGCTGAGCAGACTACAGTTGCAAGAGGAGACTCTGTGTTGTGTGGCTCTGGGGAAAGACACAGGGGGACAACTACCAAAATCCCTGTGCTGAGTCATTCTCCCACACTGCAGTTGCCATCATTCTTGGGCAGAGCACTCCCATCCATGTGGCATCAGCCTGGGGGAAAGAAATTTACCCTGCCCTGAGGAGATTAGGCCATGCTGAGGAGTCAGCAGCCTTGGCTAGGGAGTAGAGGTCTGGTTAGATGGAGTGAGTGGCAGTGACTCAGTTGTCTGGCTTTGAGGCAGGTACCATTGGAGAGATTCAACAGAATTACCCTCCTGGCTGCTGGTAGTCCCACACTCCAGGCTGCAAGGCTTTGCCTGCTCAACTGCTAGTAGCTCTGCCCTGCTGAGGTCAGCAAAAATCGGACCAGACTGAGACCTGTGACACTGGGGTAATTATAGAAAGATGATTAATGCTATTCCTAAGTATGTTATCTTTAAATTTTAGTAGTTACAGCTCTCTAGCTCTTCATTACCACTTTTCAGTAATTATTTTTTTCTTTCTCAAAATAAGAAAGGTTTGCCTTTACTTTATCTCACTAATCAAAAAAAATTACCACTTGATTATAAGTCAAATCCAACTCTTTCTGGAAGCACTAAAAACTAAAAATAAAAAAAATATATATATAGCTGAACACCTAAAAATTTTAGAAGATATTCTAGTGTTTTAGGTGAACATAAGGAACTTAAGGTAGTATATATGTATATATAGAATTAATAAACTTTAGGAAATTTTAATTAATTAATGTTCATGCAAATGTTCTCCAAAGTTGTGTATTTGAGGAACTAGATATTTATTTTACATTTGATTATTTTATGTTTTTATTTTGTATTCATTGTTAAAATGACCATTTTTTAAATTTATAAATCTTATATTTAACTATACTGCTCACAAAAACTAGGGGATATTTTATTGCTTCTTATTTACTTTGAAATGTTCCCTAGTTTTTGTGAGCAGTATATTTTTGTCCTTCTTATATTCCTCCTGAATGTTATAATACTGTATTCTGACAATTTTAGTCTAAGCCCAAATTTAATCCCCTATCATTCTCACCTTTTGAGGTGTCTGTATCTGAATTATTTTTACACTTCTACATTTGAACTTGTCTAACACTATGCATTCTGCATAGCATGTCAGTGGTTCAACCCAACAAATATTTACTGATCTGATTTACATTTTTCAAGGGTCTCTCTGACTCTATAGTCAGATATAAGGTGATAGAAGAGATAATTCATATAAACTTATTAGAGAATTTATAGATTATTGCCTATTCTAGATAAAAATCTAAACGGCGGTTACCTTTGGAATGGGGCAGCAAATGGAAAGCAGCAAGAGAGGGGATTCTGAAATGCTGCTAAACTTTTTATCTGGACCAGGGTGTTTGCTTTGTGAAGATTTATAAAACTCTATGCTTAACATTTATGCACTTTAGTATATGTATATTATACACCAAGAAATGTTTACAATAAAATAGATGTACATACCCTTATTTATAAGGGTTAAGTTAGCTAGGCACACATATGTCTCTAACAAATGAAGAACAATACTTTCTTGGAGCAGGTCATCAAACTTCCTCTGACAACACAAATGAAACTTTGAGAGGAACCCTCCCTAATCAACAGATGTATGCTGATGTCTTCCAATATGCCTGTCTTTCTGTTTGGTAATACAGGAAACAGAAAGATATAAGAATTAAAAAAAAAAAAAGGCTAAGAAATAATCCCTGCCTTCTAAAATCTCCTACTTTGTTATAATGTCATAAACTCATTGAGTTTGGGTTGTTTTATTAATCTGTGCATCCTAACACATAGCACAGCAGGGTTTAAACAGTTACTAAGAGCCCTAACCAGATAGCTCAGTTGGTTAGAGCATCCTTCTGACATGCCAAGCTTGCGGGTTCATCCCTGGTCAGGACACCTACAAGAATCAACCAATAAGTGCATAAATAGGGAACAGCAAATTGAGGTTTCTCTATCTTTCTCTCTATATATATATAACCAATAAATATATTTTTAAAATTTTTTATTATTAAGTGAGAGGTGGGGAGGCAAAGACAGACTCCCGCATGTGCCCTGACCGGGAACCATCCCGCAAGTCACCAACCAGGCGATGCTCTGCCCATCTGAATTGCATCTCCATTGCTGGGCAACTGAACTACTTTAGCACCTGAGGCGAGGCCATGGAATCATCCTCAGCACCCGAGGCCAACTTTGCTCGAATCCTTCAAGCCATGGCTGTGGGAGGGTAAGAGAGAGAGAGAGAAGGGGAAAAGGGTTGGAGAAGCAGATGGTTGCTTCTCCTGTGTGCCCTGACCAGAAATTGAACCTAGGACTTTCACATTCCAGGCTGACACTTTACTGCTAAGTCAACTAGCCAGGGCCAATTTTTTTTTTCTTAAGTTATTAAGTAAGTACAAGTATATAATAAATGAACCCTGTGGAGAAAAGAAAAGGATGGGCTAAATAGTAAACAAACACACAAATCTGTATATCACACATTTAACAAGAGTACCAGATCTACGAGTTCTCAGAAAACAGGGAGAGGCTGTGTTTAAAAGCTTGAGAGAGTAATTGTCATAAATGTCACAAAAGTATAGACTTTGCTAAAATGAGGAAATGTGGTCTACTAAAATAAACTTTACACAGGTGGAAGAAAGAACTTGCTTGGATGACAGGATATGTAGAATCCCTTTGTGGAAGCTTGCATAAGGAAGGATTTAATCCTCTTGAGCTGCTTCACAGGGCTTCCTGAGGGTAAACAGCCTTAGATTGCAGGAAATAGTGCTTCACAAATGCCAGATGCTACCTATGTGTTCTTGATCCTCAGTGAATTGGAAACCTTGTACAATGTAGAAATATTTTCATAAAGTTAAATATACTTAGCTGAAAGAAGAATTTTAAAAAATAATTATGCAGCCTATAAAGTGATATTAAAATAAAAAGACACCTGCTTCTACAGGTTTTGCACGCATTTTAAACATTCCTAGTTACAAAGACATTTTATCCAACAGGTAACTTAAAATTGAGCTAAGAAACTGTATGTTGTTTTCTGCTTTAAGTGACTGATACTATATCCTATATATTGATTCATAGATAGTGGATGGTTAGGTAGATATACAGCAGATGATAGATCAATAGATAGATAGACATATAGATAGACATAGATAGAGACATGCATATATGAACACTCTAGCATACAAAAAACTGCAAAGTTGAAATAATAAGTTTTAGATTAAATGTTTATAATCATATAAACTGCTTGAGCAGAATTCAACTCAATTTTTATATGGTAAAATAAATATTACATTAAAGTGTATGTGCTTTTATTCTTTTGCTTGAGTTTCTTGAGTATTAATAGTATAGTGACAGACTGCTGGTTTTATATGTAGATTTCACTATCATCTGCAACTTGTTTAACGTTTTTTACCGCCTTTCTTCCCTCACCTGCAAAAAAATACAACATAAGATCACACAAATTAAGTGAAATATAGTATTTTCTTTAAAAATCCTGTTAATCATTTTGATAAATGTCTGCAATAGTATGTGAAGTTAATGTCAATTAAATACACACACACACACACACACACACACATACAGACACACACTCCTAAGAAGACTACAAAGTAACGGATTGAAAAGAAAAATTTGATATGTCATGAAGCCAAAAGAGAGTAAAAGGTCACCTTAGCCAAGTTTCACAATATGAATGATTATTTGTAATCTAACTTAGTTAACTTAACTTTTCTTCTATTGACTTATCAAAAAATAAAAACAAACAAATGATAAATATTTGATATTTCATTGGTATGTGTATACTTTTATTCCAAAACTTAGTTTTAGGAAGGCTTTCTATTTGCTACTATGATATTTTCTAATATTTCTTATTCCAACTTGTGTTTATTATTTGTTAAAAGAGCTGCAAGATACTTCATTCAGTTAAAAAAATCTACTTTGTACTTAAAAAAAACCCATAAATGTATATTTTGAATGTGATTATTATGCTAGCAGTATAAAGTTCAGCTATGGTTCTTACATTTTTATCAACCTAAAATACAACCAAGTGCAACATTTTTGTTCTGACTAGATGTCTTCTACTGAGTCCCATGTTGTCAAGTGCAAGAGCATACTAAGAATTTCCTAATAATCAAGATCTAAATACTTCCATATTCATGTTGTTCCTGAATTATTATTCATAATTTATCTTTCAATAAAATATTTTTTAAAACTCACTGATTCATCTATATTTTTTTTGTTTCTTTTCCTTCCTACAAATGAAATGACTAAACCATAAAACTGGGGTCTACATTATCACTTCCTCTGGACATAGGGATCTATATCTGTATGATCACTTAACTAAAAATTATATGAAATTAGAGCTCTAAAAGGAATATTTTGTTAGAGTACTTTTTTTCCAATATCAGCGACTTAAAATATCTGATTTTGGGAAAGGCTCACTTGGAAGAATCTGAGTTTTCTTTTGACCAACTGGTGTCTTGTAAAGGTCACAGCAGCGGGGCTTTCATTTGCTAACAGTTCTCTTTCTTACACTCACTGAAATCAGAGGCACAGTTAAAGTTTCAGCAATTGAAAATTATCCATTAATTAGAACAAGAAGCATACCAACATGAAGTACAGGTGATAACCATAAATCAGGAGAATTAGTCTGTCTAGAGAAGCAACATGATCAAATCCGAGTCACTATACCAGCTGCTCATTTAATCTGGAGTTGCAATGTTTTTCCTCTTCTTGTGGTCATCATCCTGCAGAAGGAGCTTAGATATGACAAGCATACATCCTTCAGAAATATTAATTCAAGGAGGCAATTGTATGCTGATATTTTTATTTTTACAGAAAAAAATTGGATTTGAAGAAAAAAAATGACACTCAAAATGTTAAGTTCCGTATCATGTCACATTTGAATCTAGAATTAATATAACACTTAAATTGGAAAAAATAGTGAACACTGTATATTGTTTCTTGTGATTATTATGTATGTACTCCCATTTAGCAGTAATACTTGCCTTGGAAAATACATTAAGCTCCTACATATAAGTGGGATTATTTTATAATTAATTTTTAAAATGTTCTTCTAAGTCTTTACTTGAAATAGCTTTTTAGTTTCTCGGTGATTCCAGTGCACTTTTAGGTAGAGAAATATGTATTTGGAGTGCATACACATTTAATAATAACAATATTACAAGATAATAATTGTATAACAATGTTGTATCTTTCTGTAATATGATAATGTACCCCTTATCTAGAATTTAGATGGGCAAAGCACTCTTTAGAACTTTGACATGGTACTTGTAAGCTAATCCTTGCCACCAAAACATTATGTTCACAGAAAAATATGACAAGTGTATATAAATAACAATGTAAAGTTAAAAATAAAAAACATTAAAGATGTAATAAAGCAAATTAAAAACAAGAAATTTTCAATAGCTAAAATACAATATTGACTTAAAATAATATATAGTAAATTTTATTATAAATCAATATATAACTGTGGGGTAAACAGCTGTGTTAGGCTTGCTCCTGGGTTTACCAGCCCCAAGCACTTTGCCTGATTGGTGCATGAGCACGTGGCAGAGCCACATGTGTATGGTCTATGTAAGACAATGGGTGCTTTCCCTTAGTGGTGATTCTCCCTGATTGCTCTCCCACCACCGTGAGGTGTGGTTTTCCTGCTCCTTTGTCCTTCACTTCAAAAAGCAGATTTTCCTTTACTAGCTCTTTTCCTTTTTTGTTTATTTGCTCACCTATCTTTGTGAGCCACCAATAAACAGGTAAGGCCCTACACTTTCTGGCTCCTCAGTTTCTCTACCATCTGCCCAAATTCATTGAGAACCTGCCTGGCCTCAACCACCAGCATTACAATGACTAATTCTTACTGTAGATATGACATAACTACCAATAATGTTATAAAGTATTCTGAATTTCTGACCTTCACTAAATTGAGAATCTTGTATCATATTTTTATCTCCTATTAAAACTTCCAGTAGATATCAAGCGGTATTCTAAGCTGTTAGAATATAAAGATGAGCAAAATAGTTTCTATTGTCAAATAACCCACAGTTAACATAAAGTTATAGATATAAACAATTATAATACCGCCTAACCAGGCGGTGGCACAGTGAATAGAGCGTCGGACTGGGATGCGGAAGACACAGGTTCAAGACCCCAAGTTCCCCAGCTTGAGCGAGGGCCCATCTGGCTTGAGCAAATGCTCACCAGCTTGGACCCAAGGTCACTGGATCAAGTAAGGGATTGCTCGGTCTGCTGAAGGACTGTGGTCAAGGCACATGTGAGAAAGCAATCAATGGACAACTAAGGTGTCGCAATGGCAACAAAAAACTAATGATTGATGCTTCTCACCTCCCTCCATTCCTATCTGTCTGTCCCTATCTATCCCTCTCTCTTACTCTCTCTGTCTCTGAAAAGAATAAAAATAAAAAATAAAAAAACAATTATAATACCAAGTGTAGACAGAAAAATAGTCATGTATCCAAAGAGCTATGGGAGCTAAGAAGAAGGTGTACCTGATTCTCACAGGAGAAACCAGAATAGCTTTCTAAACACTTTGTCCTAATATTTGAAAAATGAGTGATATTGTCCAGGTGTAACAGGCATAAAGGATATTAAGAAATAGAAGACTACTTATATACAGATATGGAAACATGTGTTTTGCCTGTTGTAAGAAGATTTAAGGAGTCTGGCATAGTTAGAACATAGATATACAAAGAGCAAATTAGCAGATGAGTCCCAGGACCCTGTGTAGAAAAGTAAGACTGTTTTATAACATGATGGTAGTTATATCTTATATACAATAAGGATCAATTAAAAATCTAAAATAATTCAGTGCAAACAGATTTGCATTATTGACATATTACCCAAGCAATTCTTAGAGTGGATGAGAAGCAAAGAAATTGGAGACAGAGGGAGACCAATTAGGCTGTAAATGTAGGGGACCAATCTGAAGACCATAAGTAACTGACTTACAATAAAGAGTAAGTGATCAAAGGTTCTAAATAAAAAAAAAGTCAAATTTATTACAAACTGGAGGGCTTGTTTTATCTGGCATTTTCAAAGACGTTGATGACCAATTCATGTTTAGCCAATCATGGGTTTTCTGAATAGTAGAGTGGCAATGAAGAATAGGAGACATAAAGGAGAGACCTTGGAGAGAAAGAATAGACAGGATTTAGAAATTGATTGGGTCTAAGAGAGTTTGTTAAGGCTAAAATTAGCTAAATAATACCTTTTCAACCAAGGATGAGTATGCTTTTAATATAACTTGGAAGTACACAAAAAATGTTTTCAGAGGGGAGAAAATAGGTTTTGTTATATATATATATATACTGATCAGAAGTTAGTTGAGAACTTAAGTCTTGTACTGAGGGAAATGAAAAAGGCTGATGATATTTGTGGTGGTTATTTGACTGAAGAGTTAGTTGAACCATGATTAAGAATAAATCAGTGGTCAAAAGGCATAAACTTCTAAGAATATAATAAATAAGTCACAAAGATGTAATGTACAGCATGGTGACTATGCTATAGTGTATATTTGAAAGTTGTTTAGAGAGTACATATTGAAAGTTCTTCTCACACACACAACAATTATAACTATGTGTGGTGATGGATATTAACTAGACTTATTGTGGCAATTATTTCACAATATACACATATATTAAATCATTATACCAGACACTAATATAATGTTACATGTCAATTCATTCTTAATAAAAAAATAATAATAATGATTTTACTTAGGGTGACAGTTCATAAATGACAGACTAATCAAAAGAGTGAATTTTGGTCATGCTTATATTTAGGGAGTTGGTAACAAAGGAAGAATAAGTAAAGAGAATGACAAGATAAAGAGAGTGGTTGAAAATATAATTCATGGTACCCAAGAAAGCAGAGTTTCACAGTAGGTTTCTTCTAGGACCAGTGGTTCTTAACCTTTTTTGAGGTACCAAACCCACCAGTTTCATATGTGCATTCACCAAACCCTTCTTTAGTGATAAATAAAATATGATTTTTTTTTCCAAATTCAAGACATAGGTATATGTTTTTTTACTGGTGCACAAAATAAGACATGCATGAACATTACCTTGCTCAAAGAACAAAACCAACAAAGTGCATGAACTCACAACAATTTACGGTATTACTTTATTCTGGCCTCCACGGCAGAGGCTTCTCCGAACCCCTGAGACTGACTGATCGAACCCCTCGGGTTCAATAGAATCCAGGTTAAGAACCATTGTTCTAGGACAGATGTTACAAAGATGCCAACTAGACTAAGAAAACTTTTGCGAGTGATGGCTGGAGGTTGCTAGTGATCTTTTAAGGGAGTAACTTTGCTTTATACACTGGAGTGGTGGTTGAGGAATAGATTCTAGGTGAACAGGTAATGGAAAGATGACAAGAAAATTGAGTTAGGAAGTTTAAACTACTTTTTGAAAGAGGGAGTAATAAAAAAAAATAGATGAGAACAAAATATTTCAGAGAAATGCAGTTTCTAAGAGTTGAAACTTCACTTTATTATTTCACACATATACTGTAGAGCAGAAGTGGAGAAAGCAGCTTACTTGAAAGTGGTAGTAATGATTGTTTATAGAAGTGCAAAAAGATGTGAAAGAAGAAAAAAATGAAGGTAATATTAATTAGTACACTTTGTAACTAGGTTCTTGTAAGATTTACAAGAAAGCCAGAGGAACAAGAAGACTGACAAGGAATCAAAGTCTCCAACTTCATTTTGGTGCACAGCATAAAGATAATTTAGTGTCTTCTTATTTATTTAGTTAGTTAGTTATTTTAGTGACAGGAAGGAAGGCAGAGAGACAGACCCCCAAATGCTCCCTGACTGAGATCCACCTTGCAAGCCCACAAGGGGCCCATGTTCTTCCCCAAGCTATTTTTATAATGTCTGAGGCAGATAGATGCCCTGGAGCCATCCTCAGCATTTAGGGTGATGAGCTCAAACCAGGAGAACCATGATTGCAAGAGGAGAAGAGGGAAAGAGAGAGAGAAAAGGAAGAGGGAGAGGAATAAAGAAGCAGGTGGTCACTTCTCCTGTGTGCTTTTACCAGGAATTGGACTTGGGACATTCACATGCCAGGCTTATGATCTACCACTGAGTCAACCAGCCAGGGCTAAAAATTTCCTTCTTCATTTTTTAAAAAAGATGCATTACATCCTCCAAACTCAACCTTTTACAATCCTTTTGTTCTAATATTATTTTAATATTTAAAACCTTGGTATTCTTCTCTAAGGTATTTTATTTAGAAAGTTAAATTTAACACAATGAAGTTGATTAATAAAAGTACATAGGTTTCAGATAAACATTTCTATAGCATTTGAACTGTTGATTATATTGTATACCCATCACCCAAAGTCAAATAATTTCCCATCACCATATATTTGTTGCTCTTTACACCTATCATCCCAACTCCCTCCCACACATCCCCCACCCCTGGTAAGCACTTTACTTTTATCTATGTCTTTGTGTCTCAGTTATATATCCCACCTATGTGTGATCATATATATAGTTCTTGGCTTTCATGATATTCTTATTTCACTCAGTATAATGTTCTCAAGGTCCAATCATGTTGTTGTAAATCACACTATGTCATCATTTCTTATGGCTCAGTAGTATTCCACTGTATATATGTATAACCTCTTCTTCATCTGATCCTCTATGAAAGAACAACTTGGTTGTTTCCGTGTCTTGACCACTGTGAATAATGTTGCCATGAACATGGTGGTGCATGTGTATTTATCTACCAATGTTTTCAAGTTTTGTGGGTAGATGCCCAGTAGAAGGATTGCTGGATCATATGGTAGTTATATTCTTAATTTTTTGAGAAACCAATATACTTTCTTCCATTATGGTGTACAAGTTTACATTCCCACCAGCAGTAAATGAGGGTTTCTTTTTCTCCATTGCCTCTCCAACCCTAGATATTACCTGTCTTGTCGAAAATAGCCAACCTAACTAGTTTTAGGTGGTATGTCATTGTAGACCTGATTTGTATTTTTCTAGTAGCTATTGAAGATGAGCGTATTTTCATTTACCTGTTGGCCAATTGTCTTCTTGAAAGAAGTGTCTCTTCAGGCCTTCACCTTATTTTTTAATTGGATTGTTTGCTTATTTCTTGCTGGGCTTTGTGAGTTCTTTACATATTTTGAATATTAACCGCTTATCAGAGCTATTGTTTGCAATTATCATCTCCCATTAGTTGGCTGCCTATTATTTGTTGTTGTCAGTTTCTTTTACTGTACAGAAGCTTTTTAGTTTGACATAGTCCCATTCATTTATTTTTGCCTTTACTTCCCTTGCCTTTGGGGTCAAATTCATAAATTATTCTCTTTGGTCAAGGTCCAAGAGTTTAGCACCTATGTTTTCTTCTATGTAATTTATTGTTTCAGATCTTATATATAGGTCTTTGATACATTTTGGATTAATTCTTATGCAGGAGGACTAACTGCAATCCAGTCTCATTCTTTGGCATGTGGTTTTCCAATTTCCTCAGCACCATTTCCTGAAGAGTGTTTCTTTTCTCCATAATATGTTTTGGCTTCTTTACTGAAGATTATTTGTCATATATATGTGTTTTTATTTTGGGGCACTAAATTTTGTTACATTGGTCTGTATGTTTGTTTTTCTACCAATGCCATGCCATTTTGATTATTGTGGCTCTGCAGTGTAATGTGAAGTCAGGTAGTATGATAACTCCAGCTTTATTCTTTTTTCTCAGGATTGCTTTGGCTATTTGTGGTTTTTATGGTTCCATATAAACCAGATGGTTTTTTTAAATTTTTTTATAAAAGGACCTTGGGATTTTGATGGGGATTGCATTAAATTTTTATATGTTTTTTGGGTAATGTGGCCATTTCATCTATGTTGAGTCTTCTAATCCATGATCATGGAATATTTTCTCATTTTATTGTGTTTTTTTCAGTTTCTTTCAATAATGCTTTGTAGTTTTTAGTATATAGGCTGTTTTCATTCTTTGTTAAATTTATTCCTATGAACTTGCATTATTTGTTGCAATTGTAAAAGAAATTGTTTTTGTTCTTTTTAATTCATTTTATGAAGTTTCATCATTGGCATATAGAAAAGCAATAGACTTATATATTGATTTTGTATCCCGTGACTTTACTTTCTTGGTTCACTGTTTCTAGTAGTTTTTCAGTGGAGTCATTGGAGTTATCTATACACAGGATCATGTCATCTGCAAAAAGTGATACCTTTATGTCTTTTCTGATATGAATGATTTTATTTCTTTCTCTTGCCTATTTGCTCTGGCTAAAACTTCCAGAACAATGATGAATAAGAGTGAAGATAGTGGGCAGCCTTGTTTTGTTCCTGATTTTAAAGGGTTGCATTTTATCTTGTTCTTTTTCTTTAAGATGTGATGTTAGGTTGTTTACTTTGGGTCTCTATTGTTTCTTGATATAAGCCTTTAATGATAAAAACTTCACTCTCATTACTGCTTTTGCTGCATCCCAGAAATTTTGATATGTCGTGTTGTTATTTTTGTTTATGTGTATATATCTTTTGACCTCTGACTTTATTTCTTCTTTGACCCACTCATTCTTTAGAATCATGTTGTTTAATTTCCACACTTTTGTGAGTTTCTTTACTTTTTGTAGTTGAACTTTAATTTCAAAGCCTTATAGTAAAAATATATGCTTGATTTAATTTCAATCTCTCTGAATTGTTGATGTTAATTAATGTTGTGGCCCAATATATGTTCTATCTTTGAGAATGTTCTGTGCACACTGGAAAAGAATATATAATGTTATGTTCTGAGAAAAAAAGTCATGTAAATGTCCATTATGTTCATTTGGTCTAGTATATCATTTAAGGCCAATATTTCTTTATTGATTTTCTGTTTGGACTATCTATCTAAAGCCATAAATGGTGTATTGAAATTTCTAAGTATGATTCTGTTTTGTCTGTTTCTATTTTCAGGTAAGTTAGTAGATGTCATACATATTTTGGTGCTTCCTGGTTTGGTGGATATATATTAAGAAGTGTTATGTCTTTTTGATTTGATATCCCCTTTATTATTATGAAATGTCCATCTTTGTCTCTGGTTACCTTTGTTGTCTTGAAGTCAGCGTTGTCAGATATGAGTATGGGTAAACTTGCTTTTCTTTGGGTACTATTTTCTTGGAAAATCATTTTCCAGTCTCACTTTGAGTTTACTTTTGTCTCTGCAGATTAGTTGTGTCTCTTGAAAGCAGCATATTGTCAGGTTTTGCTTGTTAATCCAATCTCCTACTCTGTGTTTCTTTATTAGTGAGTTTAGTTCATTTACATTTAGGGTATTTTTTTTTTTAACAGGGACAGAGAGAGTCAGAAAGAGGGATAGATAGGGACAGACAGATAGAAACAGAGAGAGGTGAGAAGCATCAATCATTAGTTTTTGTTGCCATAGCAACACCTTAGTTGTTCATTGATTGCTTTCTCACATGTGCCTTGACCACGGGCCTTCAGCAGACCGAGTAACCCCTTGCATAAACCAGCAACCTTGGGTCCAAGCTGGTGAGCTTTTTGCTCAAGCCAGATAGGCCCATGCTCAAGCTGGCGACCTCAGGGTCTCGAACCTGGGTCCTCTGCATTGCAGTTTGATGCTCTATCCACTGTGCCACTGCCTGGTCTGGCTAGGGTAATTATTGACACTTGAAAATTTCATATAGCCATTTTATGTTTTGTTTTCTGGTAGCTCTGTGTATCCTTTGGTTCTTCTTTTTTGTGTTTCTGTCAGTTGTTTTTGTTTGGTCGTATTCCGTACTTCTCTCCCAATTTGTTTTTAAGCTGTGAGTTTCAGTAGTGGCCTTTTAATGCATGGTTACCATTAGTTTATTTTAAAAAATGTTCATGTGTACAAGAGCCCTTTGTCTTATGAGGGCTCTGCACTCCATCCTCCTTTGCTATTGCAGATCTTTATCCTCTCTGCTTTCATGTTATTGTTGTCACAGATTATCCTTGTTTTTATTGCGACCTTGTTGGAGCTTTTACTGGTAGTTTTGATTTGTTTTATTCTTTGCATCTGGTTGAATAACCCCCTTGAGTATTCCCTGCGCTGGGGATTTTCTGGCGATAAATTCCCTCAGCTTCTGTATGTCTGCATATTTTTTATTTCTTCTTTATATTTGAAGGATAACTTTGATGGATATAGTGTTCTTGGCTGGGAATTCCTCTCTTTCAGTACTTTACATATTTGGGTCCACTCTCTTCTTGTAGACAAGGTCCACCGGGGTGAGGACGATGGAGCCGCAAAGACCCGACCTGGGGACAAGTTTCAGTGATGCAAATCCACTTTATTCAGGAACTAAACTAGCTTATATGCGTGGGTTCAGCCAATAGGATGTTACAGCGTGTTCTTCAAGGCCAATGGCTCAAAAGATCAGGGAGCTGCCTGGCTGGCACTGAGTCACTTCCTTACAGTGGGCAAGCTCCTTTCCTGGGTGTTCCCAGGAGGGATTAACCTGCAGGAGTGTTCTCACAGCATAGCATCAGCCACAGATGCCAGGTGAATGCTCTGTGCTCTACCAACATCTCCCCCTTCTCTTTTAATTAAGACCAGTTGAACTGCTTAATGACTGCTTATTGCTGTTGTAACTTCTGAATGCTACGCATTATGCAATGTAACCCTAGTAGAACTAAAACAACTATAATACCTATTATTAGCTGTATTAAACAATGAGGCAAGCTTACTAGCTAGGAAATAGAATGAGGGCCTTAAACAGGGTATTCCTCTTTGGGGTGGGGATGTCATTTCCCTCCTATTGTGTAATAGAGACTTTCCAGGTGCTGTTAAACACAGTTCCATTTTTTATTGTAAAAAATGGACATAGGTCCATGCACACCGCCTTCCAACAAAGGTCCCAGTATCTAAACACGGAATGGATGGCTTGCCGTGGGCTGCATACTGCATATGGTTGCATTCTGTCTCTCAGCTTTCAATGCCAAACTCCAAGGTTGATGGTTTGCACTTCCAGGCCAGAGGCAATGCGGCAATCTCTCCAGGGAATTCCTTCTCTCAGGAGTGTTCTTAGATGTTCATCATATAGGAATGGGCAAAGTGGCGACCCTGGGTATCTTGGTCACCAGGAGTGGCCGTAGATTCCTTCCTGGAATCCAAATTAAATGCGGGCTATTTTCTGGAAAAACACAAGCATAACCTCTTCCTTATGTTAGAAGGGGGTGCAATCCTTGCCACTGAGCTGTGGCAGGGTCCTTCCAGCATACCAATGGCAAAAAGGTTGGTTGGCTACAAAGGCCTCCCCAATGTTTATAAGCGAGAGTTAAGACATCAGAATCAAAAGTTAAATAATTGAGAGTGATTACAGCACTGATGAGCACTTCTCTGATGGAGGCCCAGGGCATATCCCCCCTTTCTTTTTGTATTTGGAGCTTAATGTCCCTGTGTTGCCATTCTGCAATGGCTTGTCCTTGGGGGTTGTATTTGCCATTGGGAACAAAAGGGCTTAAATTGGCTGCTGGTATAACAGGGACCATTGTCAGTTTTAATTTCCCAAGGTACACCAAGGCAAAGCATGGCCTGTTGAAGGGCACCAATTTCATGTTTAATTCTCTTTCCTGGCCTCCTCCACATGGCCCTTCTCTGCTCTCCTCTCTCTGCTAATCTCTGGAACTGAGAGAGAGCAAGCTCCCGGTCTGCCCCACTTTACAGTATAGAAATCCAAACCTTTAAGCCAAACTACAAATAAGAAGGTCTCTGACACAAAGTCATTCTTCTGAGGCATAATGGGATCACTCAATAGAGCATGGTTCTGAGGTAGGGGACCCTCAGGGAGAGGGGCAGAAATGTGCCTGGCAGTGGCCAGTCGCCAGCTGGGGGTGGCCAGCTGGGGATAGCCGTTGGGAGACCTCTGGCACAGCCAGACAGCTTTTGTGCAAGCCCCTGACGCCCAGGTGTTAGATTCTTTTCAGGTGGGTGGCCCATGTTGCTGCTAACCCCATGCACACCTGGAAGACCCCCGGGCCTATGGTGTGACCTGCCCCAGGGCGTACTGGGGACTTCTGCTGACAAAGATTCTTTTTACCAGCTTTCTTTTTACTAACTTTAACTTGCCTACTCTGCAATAGGGCGTGCAGGGCTCGCACCTGCGGGGAAGGCTTTGCATTGCAGAAGGTCACTCACCCATCCCGTAGATGCTGGTTAGGTCCCTGTTCAAGGTGCCATTATGTGGACAAGGCCCACCGGGGGTGAGGACAACAGAGCCACAGAGATCTGACTCTGGGGACAAGGTTCAGTGATGCAAATCCACTTTATTCAGGAACTAAACTAGCTTATATGCGTGGGTTCAGCCAATAGGATGTTACAGCATGTTCTTCAAGGCCAATGGCTCAAAAGATCAGGGAGCTGCCTGGTTGGCACTGAGTCACTTCCTTACAGTGGGCGAGCTCCCTTCCTGGATGTTCCTAGGAGGGATTAACCTGCTGGAGTGTTCTCACAGCATAGCATCAGCCACAGATGCCAGATGAATGCTCTGCGCTCTACCAACATCTTCTGGTTTGTGGAATTTCTGGTGAGAAGTCTGGTTATAAACTAATGGGCCTTCTTTTATATATTATATTCTTCTTTTACTTAGCTGCCTTGGGGATTCTTTCTTTGTCACTGATTCTTGACAATTTTATTATAATGTGCCTTGGAAATGGTTTGTTTGGGATGAGGTGACTCAGTGTCCTATTTGCTTCTTCAATTTGAGGATCAAACTCTTTCCATAGGCTAAGGAAGTTCTCATCAATTATTTGTTTGAATAAGTTCTCCATCCCCTTCTCCCCCTCTTCTTCTTCTGATATACCTATTATTTTTATATTGCTCCTTCTGATGAAGTCAGACAATGCTAGTAGAGCTCAATAATTTCTTTTTAATTTATCAGTCTCTCTCTTCTTCCCTCTATAGTATCTCTAGATGATTGTCTTTGATGTCACTGATTCTCTCCTCTATCTGGCCTATTCTATTAGCTAAACTTGCTACCTCATTTTTCAATTCATGTTTTGAGTTCTTCATTTCTGGTTCTTTTTTAAAGTTTCAATATCCTTGGTGAAGTATTCATTTCATTCACTAATTTGTTTTCTAAGCTCATTAAATAGCCTATCAGTGTTTTACTGCATCTTGTTAAATATTTCCAAAACTTCAATTTTAAATTTTCTATCATATACCTGCAAGATTCCATGTGATTGAAATTGCTTTCTGGAGACTTTTCATTTTCATTTTGAACTACTTGTGTAACCATGGTATTAAATTTCTTCTTTCTTGGTGGCATTTGAGTGTGGTATTGTTAAGAATGCTAACAAAAAACAACTAAAAAATAAAAATTGAAAAAAATACACTAAAAATATAAACACTTTAAAAATAATGACAAATAGGTCCTGGTTGGTTGGCTTAGTGGTAGAGCATCAGCCCAGCATGTGGAAGTCCTGGGTTTGATTCCCAGCTAGGGCACACAGGAGAAGCATCCATCTGCTTCTCTACCCTTCCTCCAATCCTTTCTCTTTATCTATCTCTTCCCTACCCACAGCCAGGGCTCCATTGGAGCAGAGTTGGCCCTAGTGCTGAAGATGGCTCCTTGGCCTCTGCCTCAGATGCTAGAATGGATCTGGCTGCAATGGAGCAATGCTCCCACTGGGCAGAGCATCACCCCTCTGGTAGACTTGCTGGGTGGATCTGGTCAGGTGCATGCAGGAGTTTGTCTGTCTCTCTGCTTTTCACTTCAGAAAAATACAAAAAAAAAATAATTACATCTAAAAAAGAAAAAACATAGTAAACAAAGAATGTAAACCAAAAAAAACAACAAACAATACACCCACAGAGCATAAAAATTAAAAATATAAACATAAAATTAAATTAAAAAGTAAAGAAAAGAAAAAAGAAGGAAAAATAAAAGTCATTTTTGAAAGGTTACTGTTTTCTTTCAGTAGGCACACTGCTTGACACGTTTTAGTTCTATAAAATTCCTGGCCTGACCTCCACTTAGATGTTGCTGTTTTAATGATTTAGGTGGTGCTGCAGTTACAATGGTGGGTGGGGTGTTTTGTGAGGGCTTTATGGCTTTAAGGATTTAGCAGTGGAGATCTCAGGCCTCTGGGCACTCTTTTCCATATCTCAGCACACTAGGGGACCAGATGCAGAGCACCTTGTTTTTTCAGGGTAGATAGGACTCTGGAGATTTAGCTATGGTGTCTGTCTCTTTCACTCTCCAAAACCATGAGGTGAGAGAGATGGGATCTGTAAGGCTGGGGGGCTGCATTTTGGTTTTCTCTTTCTCTGTGCCAAGTGCAGCCTGTGGGAAAACCATGGGAACACTGGTCATGATTCCTCATTCTGTCACCATTTTGGTTTAGTATCTCCCCCTCTACCCCTCAATTTCACTGCTTCTGCTGGCAGAGGGAGGCCCAGTCACTCTGCACTTCCCTCTTCATAGTCCTGGCAGACAAAACCCAGACAGTCTGAGATTTTCCCCTCTCTGTAGTCCCGGCAGAGAAAAAAGAAAACAAAAAACATTCACTTCGGGCTCCTCAACCATGATTTTGTGCATTGTATCTTTTGTCCCCCTTTTCAACTCTTCCCACCTTTAGTCCATTTGGTAAGCAGACCTTTTAGGCATGCTTGAGACCAGCTAAATTTCCTTCACTGCATTATAGTTCAATTTGTTCAAATTTCAAGGGGAGAGATCAGGGTTATTTCTTATGCTACTAGCTACCATTACTTTGATGTCATCCCCAAATCTTGGTATTTACAGTATGCTTCATATACCAATTTACTTTATCTCATAAATCTGAGGTCAAGAATTTGGACAAGGTTCAGTTCAAAGATTCTTCTCTTCAGTGTGTATCAACATGTCACTCATTGGTGTTCACTTGGAAGATGACTGATCTGGAGTGTACAAGATAGTTTCACTTACGTCTAGTGCTTTGGTGTAGGATTGTTAGACTGGAATAACTGGAGGACTTTCATGTGAATTTTCTGTCTTATTCATTTCAGATAGTCATATTTTATACATGGCGGATCAGGGCTTTCAAAGAAAGGAATCCAAGGGGCCATGGCAGAAGTTGCAAGAGTTCTTGTGTGTTAACCTTAGAAGTCTCAGAATATCACTTTGACTTTGTTTGTTCAAAGAAATCAATCATTCTAGTCCAGGTTTAAAGTGAGAGGAATTATACTGAAGTTTTGAATTGCAGAATTATAATTTGTGTTCATATTTCTTTTACCTTTCATGAGGTATCATTAACCAGATTCTCAATGTTTTTTCTTCTTCTTTGTGTTGTCTTAGCTATAGATACAGAGAACATAGAATATTGACTTAAAATAACATATCAAGTGGATTTAATTTTTTAATGGACCATGAATAAAAAAAGGTAAAAAGACAAGAGTATTTTTGTAAGCTGCAATAAACCAGAATACTAGTTGATCACTTCAATAATTGTTATTAATCTGTTAGAATATATGAGGATGTGCTATACTTGAGTTTGTTGATTTAAGTTACTAAGTTTTGCTCAGTTTGTTAAATAGCAATAGATAAATTGTAGGTACATGTTTTATATATGCCCTTTTCCTTCCCTCTTTTTTCTCTCTTCCAAAGAAATAAATGTGAGCAGTTTTTAAAGCTACAGAAAGCACTAAAAATCCATCTTACAAACTTGGTTGCTATCAGAGCACACCTGCTCCATCAGGGATAACTTAGGTGAGGGATTCTGAAGATGATGAAAAGTACGAGGAGTCTAAGGCAAGATGGTACATTTTCTAATGCTTTATTGCTGCTTCATATCTGCTGCTTCTGATGTTCCTGTTGCTGCTGCTGTTACTTCTGTTTCTGATAAATTTTAATTTTACATTAAAAAATCACAAATGGCATTAATAAAACAAAGTGTTTTTTTCTACTTTATTTTACATTTGACAAGAACATGATAACTGCTTCTAACTAAATAGAAACTGTTCTTTCAAGTACTTCAGGTCTTTACTCTGCAATAATACTATATGATGATTTAACTCCTTTCTCTCTTAATAAAACTGTTTAATATTAATATATAATTTATGAGATTATACCTATTTATAATATTAAACCTTAATTCAACTTCTTTAACCAATATTGAAATACATACTAATGTATAAAAATGTCAATAAGTTTTTTATGTATAGAATGATTTTTCAATTAAATATTTTTATCAACATTCATGAAAAAGTATTACTATAAGATATTGTGCTATATTTAAATACTTTAAAATTTATTGTGTTTTCTGTCAGTGATGTCAGACAACACAAAGAGTGAGGCAGCCAAGCTTACTGGAATAGCTTCCAAGTGTAATAGACCATAGTTAATGCAGATCTTGAGACAACTATATAAACTCATTGAGCAATAGTTTCCTCATCTGTAAAATGAGCATAATAATATCACCTTAAAAGTTGCATGTAAGGATCAAGTTTAATAATCTAAATGAAATGCACAACAAAGTTAGTGGCACATGAATATTAAATAAATGATAGTTATTATTAAGAATACTACTACATCTCTTTTAACTACTCTAATTACCACACAGTTTGTTTTGAAATATTAATCTGGGGAAATATACAGCTGCAGCATGAGAAAATTACAAGTTTTACTGTTTGAATTTTTTTTCTCTTTTTTATTTAGAAAATTAAATTTAACAGGGTGACATTGGTCAACAAGAGTACACAGATTTGGGGCAAACATATCTACATCATTTGGACAGTCAGTTATGTTGTATACCCATCACCCAAAGTCAAATTATCCTTTGTCACCTTATATTTGTCCCTCTTTATAACCTACATGTTCACGTATTATGTTTTGAATAAAAACTACCTCCTTAGTAATTCTGATTATTGTAAAATATAACACTGTGATGATCAAGCTTCTTTCATACATTGACTTGTTTCTTGTGAAGTTTATCTTTCAATGCATTATCAGACACCAAAATAGATAAAAATTACATTACATTGTTACTTAGACTATTAAACATCACCACATATATTCTAGTTCTTACAAACTCAATTGTGTATCTAAGTATTCTATTACCACTAGAATATATATATTCTATAGACTGAAACAAACAAACAAACAAAAAACAGAAAAATATTTAAATTCTTGCATCCATCATCAAAAGACCTTTTGAATATTCCCACATCCATCAAGGACCTTTTGGCCACAACTACTAAAATAATTAGATGCCAGTAATGAAAGTAAAAATGATAGAAATAGATACAGTATTTAAACTAAAAATAAGAAATGCTAATCTATACTGATCATCTGCAGTTACAGAACATTAAGATATAATTTGTAATTAAAACTACCAGCTGCCAAAGCAACAATGGCATATTCACATCTTTATAATATTTTTTGAAATATCATAAAAAATTCTTGTGTAAATTGGTTTTATTTTTTTCAATTTAAAAATATATTTTTATATACTATACAATATTTTGAAGGCAGTTTCAAATGACATTTATATACATGGAAAATATATTCTGCCTGACCAGGTGGTGGCACAGTAGATAGATTATCGAACTGGGATGTGGAAGACCCAAGTTCAAGACCCCGAGATTGCCAGCTTGAGCATGGGCTCATCTGTTTTGAGCAAGGCTCACCAGCTTGGACCCAGGGTCGCTGGCTTGAGCAAGGGGTTACTCGGTCTGCTGAAGACCTGCAGTCAGGGCACATATGAGAAAGCAATCAATGAACAGCTAAGGTGTTGTAAGGAAAAACTGATGATTGATGCTTCTCATCTCTCTCGGTTCCTGTCTGTCTGTCCCTATCTATCCCTCTCTGTGACTCACTCATCTCTGTAAAAAACAAAATAAAAAGCCATTGTACTGTTGAAACAAAATGAAGTAAATATTTTATCAACAACCATCCATACTGGAACTTTTAGAGATTATGCATTCATGAAATAAATATCATTTACTCACTATTCACCTTACACAAGATACTAATCAGTATGTCATGGATAGGATATAACCTATTTTACTTTTAATTTATTTCTTGTAGAACTTAATATAGCAAAATAGTTGAGGGTTTCTGTTTTTATAGAAAATAGCATGCAATACACATACAATAAAATTGGTATAAATAAGTCATTTATAACTAATGCTGCATACCCATTGGAATCATACCCATATGTTTACTGCTTATATTATCCAGTATGCCATTTTTAAAGTAATTCAGCAACCAACAATTTTCCTGAAATTATCCTAGAAAAATAATTTACATGTTAATTATGAAAAAACAGTCTTTTTCCAGACCCTGGTCAGTTGGCTCAATGGTAGAGCATTGGCCTGGTGTGTAGAAGTCCCGGGATCGATTCCCAGCCAGGGCAAACAGGAGAAGCACCCATTTTCTTCTTCATCTTTCCCTCTCTTCTTTCTCTCTCTCTCTTTCTTTCTCTCCCTCAAAGGCTCCTTTGGAGCAAAGTTGGCCCTGGGTGCTGAGGATGGCTCCATAGCCTCCGCCTCAGGCTCAGGCTCAGGAGTGGCTCTGGTTGCAATGGAGCAATGGCCTGGATGGGCAGAGTATCACCCTATAGTTGGCATGCCAGGTGAATCCTGGTTGGGCTCATGAGGGAGTCTATCTCTCTGCCTCACTGCTTCTTACTTCAGAAAAATAAATAAATAAATAAATAAAGTTTTTTTATAAATAAATTATTTTCTAAAATATGTTAAATCAGACTGACCTGTGGTGGCATAGTGGATAAAGCGTTGACCTGGGAACACTGAGGTCCCCAGTTCAAAACCTTGCACTGGTCTGGTCAAGGCACATATGGGAGTTGATGCTTCCAGATCTTCCCCCCTTTCTCTCTCTCTCTCTCTCTCTCTCTCTCTCTTTCTCTCTCTCTCTCACTCTGTGTTTCCTCTCTAAAATAAATAAATAAAAAGAAATTAAAAAATATGTTAAATCATTAATTTCTTTTTTTATAGGTATAGTGTACAAGTTTATCTTATTGTTGATGATGTTATCAGTAACACTATTTCACTAGATTATATTATGCTATATAAAGGTCTATTCAAATAAAAAATTATTTGCCCACATAATTAAGGGCTTTACATTGCTATGCTTTGAAATTTCTATGCCTATTAGGGTTTTCTCTAATTACCAGTTTTTACTTTTCAGGGACAAATGGCTACCTATAAGAATTCTCCTGGCCACCCTCTGATGTGCCCCGTTTTAAGTAGTAAATGGGTTAAAACTATATAACTAAGCTCATTAGGATTTGCTCAAAAGTAAGAACAGGGGGACTCTAAATGACACTCAGAGAAGTTTCTGTGTAATAAGTAGTACCATTAATGGAAGGGACTATAGTAAGTCCCCGAGTTACAAACATCCGACTTCCATACAATCCATATTTATGAATGGGATATTGGTAATCAACTGTAGTTGGACATCAGTAAAAACTATATCATAGAATTACTCAATTCTCATGGCAAAGAACTAACCAGTGAAGACCTTATAGAACTAAGGTAGCAGATGACAGCAGCATTTAGAGAACAAAACAGTGACCTAGAAACTCCAGAACCAACAAAAAAATTTAATAAAATAGTTAGCTGATGTAGAAATGGCAAAGTTAGAGGAGCAAGATCTTGATACAGAGAGATTCGCCAAAGTTTCCCATATAGTTACAGAAGGCCTGAGCTGCTACAGGGGCATTAATGATGAGAAAAAGAAAAGCTGTACAAACCTCCCTTGATGCCTACTTCAAGAAACTGAGTCAGCAGCAGAATCAAACCCTGGTTCTCCAACACTAGTCCTGTCCTCTCCAACAAGTCCATCATCTTCTGTATTATCCAAGATTGTTTAAGGTTGCATTTGAAAAATGTTTAAGCATTCATATGCACAAAAAGGTAAAAATCAATACTGTTAAGACTGGCATCTGTCTAAGTTGCATTAAATAGGTAAATGTACCTGTTTCAACTTACATACGATTTCAACTTCAGAAAATCTTGTTCATAACCCAAAGACTGCCTGTATATCCTGTTTGTTTGTTTCAGTTATAGAATTCTGTGTACTCTGGGGTTACTGACTGGGTTTGCAATAATCAGAATTGCATAAGGGATTGCGGGAAAAACCATGTTTACAGAAAGTTCTAAAAATATTAGGTTTAATTTTATTAATTTAAGACATCCATCACTGACACATTCAAACATGAATTTATACTTTATTCCCTTGCTGGAGGTTCTCCTCCAAGTTACAATGTTTTTCTCTCTTACTTTTGCTGGTTTAAGTCATCAAGGGTGCAAGGGAAGAGAATAAAAAGCTATTATTCGCAGAATAACTCTTTACTGATGCAACTTCACTTAATAATTTGGTAGAAACTTGCATAATACCTGAATTTCCAAAACTCTAGTATGCCAAAGAAGAGACAAGGTACATTTTCCCATTTGCATTCCCATTTATTTGAAATATTATTGCAAATTAATAAAAACTGTAAGTTTTTATAGGTATAATGATATTAAATTAAATTATTTCCTCCATTTTGTCAATGCCAGATGATTTTAGGGGGGACTCTCGAGGCTGCATTATATAGCATCAAATATACCATGAGCTTCTGGAGAACAGTAATTATATCTTTTTATGTCTGTAGCCTTAATTTCATAAGTGAATGAAGGTGAAGAGTTTAAGATCTTATAAAACATTTTCTTACTCTACATAACTGGAATACAAGTTGTAAGGTAAGAACGTGTGGTTTTATAGAGCCTCAAATACTGAAAAAAAAAAACCCAAAATAATGTTAAGAGAGGATTAGTTGTGAATGCTTTATATTCTCTTAAAACATTCTAGATTATTGTATTTCCATTTATCTTGCAAGTAGTGTTATCTATTTTGAAGCATTTTTCTCATTTATAAAATATAAAGTTATTTTAATAAATGTCATTCTTAAGAGGTTATTGATTTAGTATTAACAAAAGTAGTATAAAATGTTTTCAAAACTTGTTCCATTGAGTCAACCCCTACCAGATAAAATTGCTCCAAGTCAAGTCCTGTCAGAACTATGGCAGTTAGCAACAGCTAGCTACAAAGCAATTGTTTAGGAACTAAACTAACTTATTTCAAGTTTGTTTTTCACATCTAAAACCAAACCCCAAATAACAGAGACAACCTTAATACATGGTTGGAAAAGTCTCTTCCTGCATCCAGTAAAAAGTGCTGCACAATTCCAGAATGCTTCACATCTGTGTTCCAAAAAAAGTAGAAGCCTGTTAACCTATTCCCGGATTGGTTAACCCCAGTAATTTCTGTGTCCTCAAGTCATTAAAACCCTTAAACTCCACATTCAGTGCCTAGAACCTGGAACCTTATCTCAGTGTTTTGATACTCTGGAGGACCTCAATAAATCTGCCTTTGCTTTTATCAGTATTCCTGGTCTAAATTCTATTATGTCAGGAGACAAGAACCCAACCTTGTCAGTAATAGTATGACTTTAACTTTATCGATAATCTCTATCTCACTTTTACAATGGCAAAATTATGTGTGCACATTGTTGCTGTGGTAAAGACTAACACAAAAACAAAATTTGCAATGAGGCCTATATTTAGATAGCAAACTATAGACCTAAATAATAATAAGAATTTAAAAAACTTATAAATTACTATAAAACAATAAATATATAATGACCTGTTTTGATTGATGGTATTCATTTTCATTTCACATAAACAATCTATCTTAATATATACTACGAAACTTTGCATTTGCTTTATTAAGAAGTACATTTCACATTTGGTTGTTCTAAAAGGGAAAGACAGTGTTTGGGTAATGTAGCAAATTATTTCTAACAGAAGGAAACATTTAAAAAACTTTTAAGGTTCAGAAATAAAAGTACTGTTTGTTCTGTATTACTGCCCTCATCACTATAATCACCACTTACATAGTTTCAATCATTTAATTGTGCTTTGAAGATTTAGAGACATTTGTCTACATAGGTTAATCTCCCCATGTCTCTGTATGAAGGAATGTGCTTGCTACAGATAACTATTGAATTCTATTAATAAATTTTTGTTTTCTTCATTTTACATCGACTTGTGTAAATATTTATGAAGCTATCTTCTAATCTAGAGACACTGTAGTTCAGTAGAAAGCAACTGTTTTAATATCATCCAGCAAGTTTAAGCTTTTCTAGGTATATTTTACCTTTTGTGTAAAAAAATGTAGGTTTCTACTATCACTACTATGAATGTCATTTTACTAAGTAGAAAATGTCAGGATGAACTGAATTTATCTGCAAAGAAAATACTCTTTAGTGCTTATATTTCAATGTCTTTGTAACAAAGATATAAAGTAAATAGGAAGGTATGTTATCCATATTTTCCTTTTGGACACTAAATCTTAAATATGATTAAGTAACTGAGTTTATTTAATTTGTATTATTATCAGTTAATCAGTAGGAGAAGAGAGAATAACTCAGACTCTAAGTATTTGGTTCATTTCATATACCAAGAATTAATTATATAAGAAGAATGATTAAAAACATATTATAAATTTAGGCCTACAATAACATAATTCAATTCTTAGTAAATAGAATTACCTGATTCAAATACTTCATTCCTGATTGTGAATTTAGAAGCAACTCAGAGTGAATTTATTTATTTATTTATTTATTTTACAGAGACAGAGAGTCAGAGAGAGGGATAAATAGGGACAGACAGTCAGGAACAGAGAGAGATGAGAAGCATCAATCATCAGTTTTTCGTTTTGACACATTAGTTGTTCTTTGATTGCTTTCTCACATGTGCCTTGACCGCGGGCCTTCAGCAGACTGAATAACCCCTTGCTGGAGCCAGAGACCTTGGGTCCAAGATGGTGAACTTTTGCTCAAACCAGATGAGCCTGCGCTCAAGCTGGCAACCTCGGGGTCTCGAACCTGGGTCCTCTGTATCCCAGTCCAACGGTCTATCCACTGCGCCACTGCCTGGTCAGGCCAGAATGAATTTAAAGCATTACTTTGTTATTTCAGATCATTCTGACTGCATGCAAAGATTTTACATTGTCAATTTTAATGACAATGAGTTCTTTTTTTTTTTGGACAGTTTTGTTTTTATTGTTAAAGGTCTAAGATAATTTGAGTTTTATTTAGCAAAAGAAAACTTTAACTGAATTCGTTTTCTTTTGCCAACCTTTTAAGTTAAAAAAAACATTTTAATTTGTGAACATTTAGAAAGTTGTCTAAATTATCAATGTGAATTGATACTTATCAGGGAAGATTTCATATATATATTTGATAATATATATATATTAGTAGATATATATAAATTAGTTGATATAGATCTTTTATTTGATATATAGAAAGTTACATTAATTAATATATATACACATATATACATGTTAACATATGTAGATATTTATATATAATATGTATAACATAAATGTTAATATACTGCAAATGTTTTCTTTTCATCCACTTTGTAGCTTTCAGTGGATAAATACAAAAAATATAAATCATAAAAAATAAAAATAAAATGATATTCCAAATAATAATTTAGATGACTTATTATCATATTTAAGGTTTGCTTCTCAGAGATGTTCCATTATTGAGAATAAAGTATTTCTATTAGAGTTATATCCACTTTACTCCAGTGGTTCTCAACAAATGATAATTTTAGCATCTATGTGACAATGGCAATGTCTAAAGGCAATTATAGTTGTCAGAACTGGTGTTATGGGATTGCACAAAGTAGACAGAAGCCAGAACATGCTACTAAACATTATACAAAACACAGGTTAGTATTAAATGTAAGTAGTGTGGAGGTTGAGAAAGCCTGGTCTACTTAAACAGCTCTTTTATTTTGGGTTACAAGTGAGATAGATTCACAATGAATAAATAATTAGGTCTGCTTCAGAGTCATGGCATGATTTCCAAACTCAATAGCCGTGTCCAACTATATAAAAAGTTATTCACTGGGAAAATAAGCCAGTAGCAGTTCCCTTGGTACAAATACTGTCAATTTTAATACATGAATGTACATGATTTTCCTTTAGAATTCAATCCAGCATTAGTGTTTTGAGATCTTGTACCAGTTTAGCAAAACACAAAATTCAAACAAGCTTTTCATTGATTTTAACCTGCAGAACTTAATTTTGAGTTTCTATGGCATTTAAAAGCAAATACAAAATAATAAAAGATAATAATACAAATTAAATATTTTCTCTCATTCTGATTTTTTTATTGTAAATATGAAAATAGTAGCCATCTGGACTTAAAAAAATAGTAGCATCATTATTTGCTATTAATTTCTCTTTTTCAATCAAAAACAAATTAAATCTGTAGGGAAGGTGAAATACTACCCCACAAGAAAAGGTTCCTCTTCAGATTGTTGATAAAGGTATTTCAAACTATTAAAATGATTGCCAGCTCATCTATGCTAGATAGCATTCCTATTCTGTAATGCACTGCTATTTTTGAATATACATGTATTCTTCAAATACTGCAATGGATACCAATTAGTCCTACAGAAGCTTTTTTTTTTTTTTTTAGTTTGTCCAGTTTGTCCTCAAATAATGCAAATTTTATTGCTCTATTTGAGTACTTAAAAGCCAATAATATACCAGCAGGACCTAAAAGATGCACTGAAAGTAGTCTATTGCTTAATCTAGCTGTAAAAACCTTCATAACACATTCTTTTACAGTGTTTACTGAATTCAGTAAAAGGGTATGTAATTGCTACAGTGACAGAAAAAAACTGAAAGGAGAAAGCCTATTATGAATAAGAATTATAAATAAACTAATAAAAACACTCATTTACAAAATTTCCTACTAATCCCCTTGTTTATCTTGACTTGTTTGAATCCCTGAAAAACAATTCTAACATTGAGCACTTATTAAACCAAGTGCAAACTTTTAAATAAATATAAATGACAAATATTTGTCTACTTGGTAAATGGCATATTGTTTTGATATTTACATTTACTACTTTAGAAATAAAATACTGGCTCTGGCTGGTAGGCTCAGTGAATAGAGCATAGGCCCAGTGAATAGAGCATGTTCCAGTTTGATTCCTGATCAAGGCACACAAGAGAAGCAACCACTTGGTTTCTTCCCTTCCCTCTCCCTTTTCTCTCCATCTTTCCCTTTCACAGCCAGTGGCTTGGTTGGTTCAAGGCCTCAGTTGCTTAAAATAGCTAGGTTGACTGAGCATTGGCCCCAGATGGGGGTTGCCAGGTTGATCTCATTCAGGGCTCAGGTGGGAATCTGTCTCACTATCCCCCCTCCTCTCACCTAACATCAACAACAACAAAATACTTGCCTCCTATTTCTGCCAGTTAGGCTCAGACACAAAGTGTTCGTTAATATTCTTTGTTTAAGAACAAAGCTTAAAAATAAATGTTTCTTGTATGTTCTTGAAATAAAAATAAATAAAAAAGAAAATTTAGTATGTGGAAAGGAGATCATCGTTCTTATTAGTGAGAAATATTGAGATAAAATGCATCGAAAATGTTACTAGTCTGCTTAGATCTCTACATCTCATTACTTATCATCAAGGACAACAAGACAAGTGAGCCACACCTCAGTCCTTGATTACTTACAGTGAATGGAGTGTCACAAACAACCAGGAAACAATTATGATAATCAAGTTAAGCAAAGTGCAAAATGCAGGGTACAAACTATAAATTAATGGTAGTTTAAGGACAAGAAAGATTTGTGACAATTGAAAGCATCATAAAATAATTAAAACTGAGCTGGCCCATGAAAAGATAGCTCACTCTAGAAAAATAAATACAGAGCACACTAAATCACCCTGTTTCGAGAGAAGTGAGGATGTTATATAAATATTCCATTCATGTGCTTTTTTTCGTTTTCATTTCTTTTCATTGACAGGCTTCTCATAGACACACCAGAGACTAGTTTTGCATTCTATGCACTCTGCAGGTATTGTGCTACACAAATAATTCCTTAGACACTTCATCTTATCATGTGGAATTTTAGGACACAGTGGGAACGACTGTGAATGTTTGTGTTGGCTTTAGATTTGCTGTTGACTAAGCTGTAGAGTGAACAGTCTATAAATTTAAGAACCCATTACAGGAAAAGTAATAGAAGTGAGAAAGAAACATCAACATCTGGCAGAGTCAGGAAAGGGCCCACCACAGGCCTGTGTAGCAACTATGTTGCCAGTGTCCACGCATGCTCTTTTCATCATGCAGACAGAGCAAACACACGCACACAAATTACTAATAGAATAACATGTTGACAGATTTCACTATAATTATGGCTACTTGTTTTTAATTTTATAATTCAGGGCTTTGGTGAAGTTTAATTTTATAGCCTTCCTCATGAATCAGGATTTCCTCTCCAGAGCTGTGTTTTTATAATTAAGTATTGGCCACTCTTGAAAGAACTTCCAGGGAGGTAGCTTACCCTCGCTACTTATAGCAACCAGCAAGCTGAACTTCTATTTGTTTAAATTTCATATTCGAATGGGAGGTCTTTTACTGGAAGCAGATTATGCAGACATATAATGGTATAATGGGACAAATATACCTTTTTTTTTTTTTTACAAATATATCTTTTAAAATAGATGAAATCAGTAATGAAAACAAAATATTTGAAACAAATTAGTATATGAAAATAAGGAGCTATTTGCCTCACTAGACCTTCCTATTTATAAAGCTAAGATGAAATTGTATGTTTTACTTTAATCAATACAAATGCTACTCTTACATAGGTCTACAGCATATGTTGCATCATAATGATTTTTCATATAAGGATCACTAGATTAATATATATTTTGCACAGCAACAGGAGAAACTGCTCTGCTAAATTACTGCAACACTAAATACTAATGCAAAATGAAACTAAAAGTAGAAAGAATTGAATTGGGTTTCATCCACAGTCACATAATTCTGGATGAATATAAGGCTATTTTAAGAACTTGTATGATTGGCATAAAAATATTTTGTAACTACATATTAAAATGGAAATCATAATGACAATAAAAATACCACTTCATTATTTTAAATAAGTGAGTGAAATATTGTTCAGCAATGGAATTGAAACCACTAGCTAGTTGTTTGCTAAAAATAAAAGAAATATATTTAAAAAGCCAGCTATATTACTTTGCCATGCTCTGCACCAAATTAATTCAGATTAATTCAAAGTAAAAATGAAATAAACACAAAATAGAAAAAGAAAATACAGTGAGTTAAAATGGGAAAAGTTTTCTAAACATAGCATTAAAATTGGAAACAAACAACAAAATACTTAGTAAATGTAACTACATACAAATTTTGAGTGGCATAACAGATAATAAATGAAGTTAAAAAAAAGACAAAAATTCCTGAATTAAAAAAAAATATTTTAATATATAAAAGTTTGTATAATTCTGTAAGTATTTAATAAAATTTTTGATGAAAAATGGGTGAGGGACCTAAATATATAAAACAAATGTTAGTCATAAAAGAAGAAATAGGCATTAATAAAATAATAGTAAGAAACACTTGTACTCAATCAATACATAAATCATTCATTCAGATTAAAAATCAATGAGAAAACACTAAACTTAATACATTAGGACCAATGAACTTAACAGGTATATGCAAAAATGCTCCATCCAAATACAACATAATACACATTCTTCTCAAGAGCACATGGAACATTTTTCAGTATAAATTATGTTAGGTCACAAAACAGAATTTTAATAAGTTTAAACAGATTAAAATCACATCAAGTATCTTTCCTGACCTTAGTTGTATAAAACTAGAATCAATTACAAGAAAACTGGAAAATACACAAATGTGTAGAGATTAAATAACATGCTACTTAATAAATCAAAAATGAAAAAAAATGTTGAGGCAAATTAAAAGAAAAATACAACATATTGAAATATATGGAATAAAAAGAAGCAAATCTCAGAAGAAATTTTATATTGACAAATACTTAAATCAAGAAAGGATGAACCTCAAATAAACTAACTTTATACCTTTTCAAGGAACTAGAAAAAGAACAAATGATATTCAAAATTAGTAAAAGATAGAAAATAAAGATCTGAGTGGAAATACACAAAATAGAATCTAAAAAAAAAAAGAAACAATAGAAAAGAGCAATGAAACCAACAGCCACTCTTTAAAAAGGTCCACAAACAGGCAAAACATGAGCTAAACAAGAATAAAAAAAAGTTGACTTATATAAAATAAAAAGTGAAAGGGGAGAAGTTATAATTGGTACTACAGATATATAAAAAAATCAAGAGGCTCTTATGAACAATTATGAGCCAAGAAAGCAACAACCTAGAAAAAATAGATATATTCCTAGAAATATAAAAAATTTACAAGACAGATTCATGAAAGATAGAAAATTTGAATGCAGAGTACTGTTAAAGAGATTTAACCAGTAATAAAAAATCTCCCAATAAACAAAAGTTCAGGACTAGATGGCTTTACTGGTAAATCATAGTAATTATTTAAAGAAGAATAAATGCTCATCCCTCTCAAACTCTCCAAAAAAAGAAAACCAGAAGAGGAGGGAATACTTTCTAACTCATTTTACAAACTAGTATTACCTTGATATCAAAAAAAACAAGGACATTGCAAAAAAAAATAAAATAAAAATAACAACAAAGAGAGAGAAAAAATGTAGGCCAATATTCTTGATGAACATACATGCAAAAAATTCTTAAAAAACAATCAGCCCAATTCAATAATATATTTAAAGGATTATGTATATGATCAAATGATATTTATTCCAGGATGCAAGGATGGTTTAATATTCACAAATTAATCAATGTGATACACCAACGTTAACCAAATGGGGGAAAAATCATAATGACCATCTCAATTCATGCCTAAAAAAAAATGACAATATTCAAGATTCATTTGTAATAAAAAGGTCCTGGCCCATTGCCTCAATAATAGGGTGTTGGATCTGTGTGTGGATGTCCTGGGTTCGATTCCTGGTCAGGGCACACAGGAAAAATAACCACCTGCTAAATTAAAAAAAAAAAAAAAAGCCTGACCTGTGGTGGCGCAGTAGATAAAGCGTCGACCTGGGAACACTGAGGTCGCCAGTTCAAAACCCTGCACTGGTTCGGTCAAGGCATATATGGGAGTTGATGCTTCCAGCTCCTTCCCCCTTTCTCTCTCTCTCTCTCTCTCTCTCTCTCTCTCTCTCTCTCTCTCTCACTCTGTGTCTCCTCTCTAAAAATGAATAAAATAAAAATAAAATAAATTAAAAAAATACCCACCTGCTCTCTGCTTTTTCACCCCTTTCTCTCTTGCTTCTCTCTCTCTCTTTTTCTCCTCCTCCTCCTCCTCTTCCTCCTCCTCTCCTCCTGTAGCCATAACTCAATTGGAGCAAGTTGGCCCCAGGCACTGAGGATGGCTACATGGCTTCTACCTTAAGTGGTAAAAAGTGTCTCCTGCTGCAATAGAGCAAGGGCCCTGGATAGATAGAGGATTGACCCCTAGTTGCCTTTCTGAGTGGATCTCAGCTGGGGGCACATGTGGGAGTCTGTCTCTACCTTCCGATCTCTCACTAAAAAAAATTAAAAACTAAAAAATAAAGTCTCAACAAAGTGGATATAAAGAAAATGTACCTCAACATAATAAAGGTTGTACATAAAAGACGGGCCTTGTTTTGTTTGAAAGGAGGTGGGTAAATAAATAAATAAATAAATAAAATTGAATATTATGTATGATGGGACAACAGTTAATTACATACTGATAATTTTCCTAAAAGAACAGGAAAAAGTAAAGGATGTACACTCTTAACACTTTTATTCAACCTAGTATTCAAAGTCCTAACCACAGCAATTAGGTAAGCAATAAAAAGGAATAAAATTAGAAAGGAAGAGAAAAACTATTAGAAGCAATAAAAAAATAAAGTTGCAGGATACAAAATCAAAATACAAAAGTCTACTGCTTTCCTATACACCAACAATGAAATTCAGAAAATGAATTGTAAAAAGCAACTCCTTTTATAATTTCAAAAAAAAATCTAGGAATAAATTTAACAAAGGTTGTGAAAACTACAAAAGATACTAAAAACTACAAAGCATTGAAAGAAATAAAAAAGACATAATGAAATGGAAAAATATTCCATGTACACGGATTGGAAGAGTCAACATATTTAAAAGGGCCATATACCCAAAGCAATATACAAATTTAATGCAATACCCATCAATATCTTATTGCCATTTATAAAAAAAGAGTAAAGCAAAAAATTACCCGATTTGTACTGAGCCTTAAAATTCCCTGAATAGCGAAAACAATCCTGAGAATAAAGAATGGAGTCAGAGATATCACACTACGTGACTTCAAATTATACTACAGAGCCATGATAACTGAAATGGCATGGCATTGGCAGAAAAACAGACATATAGACCAATGGAACAGAATTGAGAGCCCAGAAATAAAACAAAATATATAGGGACAAATAATCTTTGATAAAGGAACCAAAAACACATGATGGAGAAAAGAAAGCCTCTTCAATAAGTGGTGCTGGGAAAATGAGAAAGCCACATGCGAAAGAAAGAAACTTGACTACAGTTTGTCCCCATGCACAAAAATTAGTTAAAAATAAATCAAATGCCAGTATATAAGATCTGAAACAATAAAGTACAAAGAAGAAAACATAGGTACTAATCCCTTGGACTTTTGCTGCAGAGAACATTTTGGGAATTGACCCAAAGGTAAAGGAAGTAAAGGCAACAATAAATGAATGGGACTATATCAAACAAAAAAGTTTCTGCACAACAAAAGAAACTGACGACAAAATAGACAGCCAATCAAATGGAAGTTGATATTGATAAACAACAGCTCTAATAAGAGGTTAATATCCAAAATATATAAAGAACTCACAAAGCTCAGCAACAAACAAGCGAACAATCCAATTAAATAATGGGGAGAGGGCCTGAACAACCAATTCTCCCAAGAGGACATACAAATGGCCAACAGGTATATGAAAAAATGCTCATCTTTGCTAGCTATTAGAGAAATGCAAATCAAAACTACAATGAGATACTACTTCACACCTGTTAGATTGGCTATTATTAAGAAGATAGGCAATAATGTGTGTTGGAGAGGTTATGGAGAAAAGGGAACCCTCATTCACTGCTGGTGGGAATGTAAACTGATACAGCCATTATCAAAGAAAGTATGGTGGTGTCTCAAAAAATTAAGAATAGAATTACCATATGACTCAATCCCTCTACTGTGTATCTACCAAAAAAACTTGAAAACACTGGTACACTAAAACATATACACCACCATGTGCATTGCTGCATTATTCACAGTGGCTGACACATAGAAACAATCAAAATGTTCTTCAATAGAAAATTGTATAAAGTAGATGTGGTACATATATTTCATAGAATACTACTCAGAAACAAGAAATAATGACATAGTGCTATTTATGACAACATGGATGGACCTTGGGAACATTATATTAAATGAAATAAGTAAATCAGGAAAAGCTATATCACACATAGGTGGGATATAAAACTGAGACTCATGGATATAAATAAAAATGAAGTGGTTACTAGGGGGGTGGGTGAGGGAGGGGAGAAAAGAGTGATAAATATATAGTGATGAAAAATGATTTTATTTGGGGTGGTGGGCACACAGCACAGTTAGCAGCTTAAAGTCTATAGAGATGTTCACCGACCCTATGTATTCTTGTTGATCAATGTCATCTCATTAAATTTTATTTCAAAGTTAAAAAAATTTTAAGAAAATTAAAAGGCAGAAGTAAATATTTTGTTACTTGCAGGTGATATAATATATACACAGAAAACTCTAAAGACCCCACCAAAATCTGTTGGAACTATAAACAAATTTTGTAAAGTTGCGAGATATAAAATCAATATATGAAACCTGCTGCACTTTAATACACTATTAATTAAGTAGCAGAGAGAAATTAAGAAAACAATCTCACTTACATTCACCTACAAAAAATGAAACACTTAGGAATAAATTTAACCAAGAAAATAAAAGACCTGTACAATGAAAATTATAAAATACTGATGAAATAAGTTAAAGAAGATTAAAAAAAATGAAAAGATATTTTATGAGTGTGGTTTTCAAGATTTAATGCTCTTAAAATTTCATATTACATAGGGAATATACAGATACAATAAAAACACTATCTAAATCAATGGCATTCTTCAAAGAAACAAAAACTATCCTAAAATTTGTAAGGAACAGAACTTTCTGACTCACCAAAGAAATTTTGAGAAATAAAAGCAAAACTGGAGTCACCATACTCCCTAATTTCAAACAATATTACAAAACTCTAGTAATTAAAACAGTAGGGTATTGGCATTAAAACAGACACATACTTCAATGGAACAAAACAGAGAGCCCAGAAATAAAACTACACACATATGGTAAATTATTAAAGGAGCCAATAATATATAATTTAAAAAGACAATTTCTTCAATAAATGGTGCCTTAAAAGCTAGATAGCCACATGCAAATGAATAAAACTACACCACTTCCTTGCTTCATACAGAAAAATTAACTCAAAATGAATTAAACGCTTGAACATAAAATTTGACACTATAACACTCTTAGAAGAAAACAAGAAGACATCAGATTTGGTGATATTTTGCTTCTGACCCCAAAAAGCAATTGGAAAACAAAACAAAACTAAAACAAGGTGTGACTACATCTATTTAAACAGTGTCTGCACAGCAAAGAAAACCACCAACAAAAGAAAAGACAACCTACTAAATGGGAGTAAATATTTGATAATCATATTAGTTAATATCTAAAATATATTATAAAGAACTCATACAACTCAATAGAAGAAAATAATAGAAAAAAATCCAATTAAAAATAGAGAATCTAGAGATTTTTTTTCTTAGAAGACAGATAGATGGGCAACATATACATGAAAAGATGCTCAACATAACTAATTATCAGGAAAATGAAAATCAAAACCGCATTGAAATGTTACCTTAAACCTGTTAGAATGGCTATGATCAAAAAGAAGAAATACAAAATGTGGAGAAGAAGAAACTCATGTGTACTATTGATGGGAATATAAACTGGTATGCCACTATAATAAAAAACAATATGGAGTTTCCTCAAAAAAATTAAAAACAGAATTATCATATAAGCTAGCAATTCCGTTCTAGGTATTAATTAGAAGAAAATGAATCATTAACTTAAAAAGACATTTGCACCCCTATGCTCACTGCAGCATTATTTACAATAGCCAATGTATGAAAACAACCTAAGTATTTGTCATTGGACAGATGGATAAAGAAAATGTGATATTATACATATACACACACATAAGGAACTATTATTTACAGCCAAAAAAAAGGAGAAAATTCTGTCATTTGTGACAACATGAATGAACCTTGAGGGCATTATGCTAAGTGAAATAAGAAGTTGACAGTTCTGGTTCATTTCTAGAATCAAAGGACACATACCTGTAACAGATAAAATAAAAGAGATAGAAAATACAACAATTAAATACATAAAAAATCTTCATCTTCAAAATAATTTCGATATAGTTATTTGATATGGTAGATAGAAAAATACATCACAATATTTAGAGAATGCATTCATTTTGTACAATGAGTTCTTTCACTTCCATATTAAAAAGAACATATTTTAAAAGTCCTATTCCATGCAGATGCTAAACAGAAAGCTAGAAGGTTGAAGACTATTGTAAACTTAACTGATTTTGTAATTTTATATAAAATAAAACATTTTAATAATCACATATGTGCCAATAAAACTTTTTAATGAGTTTATCTTTCACTTTAAAGATATATAAAATCATTAATTTTCTTTGTTACTTTTGTGGCCATTTCAATCAGGATCTTAAAAGTTCAGTTTTGAAAATAAAAGGAATGGAAAGAATAATTTAAAACAAAGGTAACCTGTGATCCCAGGGGAAAGTTTCACCCTGGAAAAGGAGCAGCTGCACTTATTTTGTAGCACTACTCTTTTATTCTTTGACAATTTAGGGGATGATGAAAATAAGCAGCCAGTTTTCTGTGGTTAGAAGGAAGCAATTAATCTTGGAATGGCAAAGACTTCCTTTTGGATTATCAGACACTCTATAATAAATACGGGAATGTATGAACTACTTGATACTTTTGCAGTAATATTATTTCATAGTAAAAGCATATATTGTAAGACTTGACAAAAATTACAGTGGGGATACTTGGAACAGAAATCTATTCTTTTCTCAAGTAAATATTGAGTATAAATATTAATCATTCCTAACTTTACAGAAAATATCATCAGCAAAATTGACTTAAAAACTTTGGTAAACTGAGTGTTGTTGTGAAACCACTGTGACTTTGAGGAATTCTCTCCTTTTCTATTAAGGAAGAAAGTAAAAGAGTAGTATCCTTTTTACAACCACAAAATGTTTCCATAGTATGTCAAAAATAGATAGAAATACTAAATAAATATTTGTGTTTCCACTGGCATTCTGTGAACAAAGTACACCAAGTATTTTCTTTTATAAGAGAAAATGATATTGAAAAATGAGTATAAAACAAGATTAACATTAAAACAAAATGCCATCAGACCGTCAGAATTTTCACATTCAACTCTACATTCATTTGGTGAGAATGTAAGGAGACATCTGTAACTGTTTACTCAGATACACAGGTGTGATGAGTGTGAGTCTATTCAAATCAGATGTGGAAATAATTTACACACAGATTCATTTTACAGATGAGAAAACTGAGATTCAGTGACTCTAAATTGTCAAAAGTCATATAAGAAGTCAACAGTAGAATTGACCTACTATAGAAGCACAAGGAGCATGAAGATGTTCCCAGATCACAATATCATTTCCAAAGTCATATTTTTTCAAACCAACAATAAGTCTTGTTGCTTTAAGTTCTTGTTTAAAGATATGAAGGTAAACATTTTAAATAAAGACAAACATAGAAAATTGCCACAATTATGAAATCTATTATGATATCTAAGAATTTACTTATTAAAATTTAAACTTGCAAATTATATGCTAAAGAACTTCTACCTGGTCAAAATAAATACTGTAAAATAATAACAACATAAAGTAAAACCCCTAAAATGATCCTCCTAAATGTAACAGAAGAGAAGATAGAAATATATTATTTTTAATGAGAAAAATACATCTTATTCCTTAATAGGCATTAATCAGAATAAAATCATGTCAGAACAAAACTTGAATTATGGATCTTTATTCTAAAAGAAATACATGTTCAACCACTGAAACATGATTTATCTTTCATTAACAGCAGACTTTTTTTTACCTTAAAATCACATACTTGGCAAGTCAATAGGAAAAGCCTTCGATGAGCGAAAATGCAGAAATACTACTGTGGAAGGCAAATGTATAACTTTACCAATATCTTTCTAAATGTGACTTTAAGATTCTGGAATGATGATTTCAAACATTTCAAATCTCCCCACAGAGATTTTAATGAGATGGACACTCGGTGGCATAAGTTACCATCAAAATCTCAGTTGTTTGCTGCTCAGGTAATTTCTGTTGTTAGAAAGTTGCATTAATCAAATTAGCACCAAGAATAGCACTAAATCATCTCAATATACTGGAAGGTAGAATGAAAAGTTACCAACAAAGACACAGAAAACAATACAATCTAAGCTCTTATATAAAACATTGATCTGTGAATACTAAGCAAGACTATTTTACGTATAGTAATTTAAAGCATGGTTTTGCTTATTTCTAAGCATGAATGTTGGTGAAGGAGGCTGGTCAATATAGTTACCATGTAAGGTTTTAATGTAGTCTCTTTACTCAGGTTTCTTGATTTCCATTTCAGAATAGAAAGCATTTATAATTATTCATATACATGTTATAGAAAAAAATAGCCACATTTTCATCTTTTTCATGAAGAAACATTTGAGAAACTTTCTGTGACAAATCCTTTCAAGAAAATTAATGACAAATTATATTATTGCAAGAAATTTCAGTGAGAATAAGAGAATTATTTTTAAAAAAACACTGAAAAGAAAAATACAATTATAGGTTAAAAGAGACAATTTTTCTATCAGTACAGTGTTTTGAGTAATATAGCAACTACATAGCTACCTAAATAAGAACCATGATTTGACCCCAGCTGGTCGGCTCAGTGGTAGAGTGTGGGCCTGGCATGTGGAAATCCCTAGTTCAATTCTGGTCAGGGTACATAGGAGAAGTGTTCATCTCCTTCTCCAACCTTTCTCTCTCTCTCTCTCTCTCTCTCTCTCTCTCTCTCTCTCCCTCCCTCTGTCTTCTCCTGCAGCCATGGCTCAAGTGGTTGGAGCAAATTGGCTGTGTGTTTGAGGATGGCTCCATGACTGTTCCTCAAGTGCTGAGATAGCTCAGTTGCCGAGCAACGAGGCAGTGGACACAGATGGGCCTGATATGGGGTTTGCCCTGTGGATCCCAGTAGAGGTGCATGCAGGAGTTTGTCTCTGCCTCTTTCACTCTCACTTCCCTTCAAAAGAAAAAGAACCATGATTTACTTGACTTGTTTTAATTTTAGGCAAGAAAAAGAAATCCTGCATTATTTTATAGAGTGCTCACACATCTATTTAACAGAGCATTGGTATGTCATAGCATACCAAAACCAACATTATCCCAGAATTAATCTTCTATTGTGGTCTTCTTAGAAACCTCCTTAGTTATTCCTCTATTCTATCCTCCGTCAAAACAATCCTCACTTCCGTAGATCCATGTGCTAACACTGCAACTGCCACCAACATGTGTCAAGCCTTTATATGTTTTCTAGATCTAAAAAGCAATGCAAATTTTGAGGCTATAAAGAATATCTCAAAAGCAAAGAGAGGCTCAATCAGGATTCTCATTCTGGGGTAGGTAGCCATTGGTAGGACAGTGTAAAATCTTATTTATATACTTACTCCTACTAGCATAGACCCAATTCCCATAA
Organism: Rhynchonycteris naso; assembly: GCA_037038555.1. Lineage (NCBI taxonomy): Eukaryota > Metazoa > Chordata > Mammalia > Chiroptera > Emballonuridae > Rhynchonycteris > Rhynchonycteris naso. Next base: position 66,484,969 of record CM072996.1, read on the forward strand.
AGCCCACCCACTTTGCCACTTATCACTGCTCAATACATTCAGCAAGATGCTATAACTGTCTAAGCATGACCTTTTAAAAATCATTTTAAGTGTCTGTATGGTCTATTTTAAATTTCTACTTAAGGGAGCATACAAAAGACGTGCAAATTCAAGACATCTTCATGGTTGTAGCAAAAATCTATCTGCGTACATGTCAAAAACACAAATATGTATGTAGGATATCATGCATGCCTGAAAATCAGTGGTCATTTTAGAAATAATGCTCTCAATGTGTTATAAATCAAACTATATATTTGGTAAAAAATTTTAAATAAATAAAATATAAATATTGTAGGACTAATTACTCTAATTAGAATAGCCACATATAGACAAAGCAAAAATATTCTGTATCAATAAAAAAATAGAATAGGCAAAAGATTAGGGCTAGGGTTGACAGTGAATCAATATTTCTTTGTGAGGATAATGATAAAAGTATATAAGCTTGCTGACAAATTTTGTCTATGTTTCTTTCTGAAAAATTAAACATATTGTGTAATATTGCCTTTCTTCAACCTCCTTACCTTGTCATGTTTCTCTGTTCCTCCTTTATTTCTAAAATTGTGAGAGACATTTCCCACTATATATCTCCTACTAACATAAAAAAGGAAATAACTCAGCATCAGCTAGAAATTATATGAGGAAAGACTGTCATATGTCTTAATATGCTTATGAACAACTTTTCAAAATGTGCGTATTTTTCATACTAGAGTTTGTATTGCAGAAGTGGTTTCAGACTAGGGAATGAATCCCCAAAATGTAAATGACTGTTCCAGAATCTTTTTCAAGAACAAAGGGTGAGAGAAGAGCAGTTGCCAGGACATCAGCTACAAATCAAAGTGATTCCCTGGCACCACTTGATATTGTTAGACACTAACTTTAGAGGTTGGAGTACCCAAAATAAAGAAAATGTAGTCTGATGAGGTGGTGGTGCTGTGGATAGAGCATCAAACTTGGACACAGAGGACCCAGGTTCAAAACCCCGACATTGCCAGCTTGAAAATAAGCTCTTCCAGCTTGAGAGCAGGGTCGCTGGCTTGAGCATGGGATCATAGACATGACTCCATGGTCACTGGCTAGAGCTTAAAAGGTTGCTGGCTTGAAGCCCAAGGTCATTGGCTTGAGTTTGAGGTCTCTGGCTTGAGCCCAGGGTCGCTGGCTTGAGCAGGGAATCACCTGTTCTGCTGTAACCCTCTGGTCAAGGCACATATGAGAAAGCAATCAATGAACAACTAAGGTGCTGCAAAGAATTGATGTTTCTCATCTTTCTCCCTTCCCGTCTCTCTGTTCCTCTCTGTTCCTCTCTCTGTCTCTGTCACAAAAAAAGAAAGTAATATAGAAAAATAAAACTCAAAGAGTAATAAGTAGGAAATTTTTAAAATTGTTTAAAAAACTATTAAGAAAATACTTCTATTTTGGTGAACACCTGGAGAAGTACTGCTTGACTTAGGACAGCAGGCAAAAAATTAAGCAGGGGATGCTGTGCTTAATTAACCACAAAATGTTCTTTCAATATATAATTACTAAGATAGATAGTATCAGAAGATTTTGTAGAATCACTATTTAAATTATTTTCATAAAACCGTTTATTAATATTATATATCAGATGAGAGTGTCTTAAATGAAATATAACTGACTTAACATTCCACTAAAATGATACTTTTCTACATAGTTCAAATATTGAACTATTAAAACTAACAGAGGTCAGCTAAATGATCAAATGTGCAAACCCTATGTCAGTCAGGCCGAGGAGCAAAGTATAGCCATAAAATATGTTTGCTCAATGCCGAAGAAATATGTTTTAAACACTAGTATTCAACTCAAAATGAAATGTGCTGCCTTAAGGTTTTTTGAATTTTAAGCTCAAGTTGAAATTACGTGAGAGGAACAGCAGATACAAGGTTAATGGAAATTGTTGAAAATGGATTAAATTACAGATATAATGACTCTGACTTCTTAAAAGTTGAATAAATATCATAGAGGCAAATTTTAATTTTCCACAACTGTTTATAAGACTCTTAATGGTTGGCATGAAATACTTCATGAGCCATAATTTTTTGTGTCTTATTCATTGGTATTTTATTTAAATCTTTCCAGTTCCAGGTAATTGCATATAATTATTATTGATCTCTAGTCTTACATGTGAAGAAAAGGGGTTATGTTTAATTAATTAGTTGTTGTAGAAATAATATAATCTGGTGTGTTGGTGGCACTTAAATTAGTACACATTTTTAAAAGCAAAAAAGTAAGACAACATATAGAGATTTCCATTGTAAAAGGCAAAAAACAAACAAACAAACAAACAAAAAAAACGGACCAGACATGGGAAGAGGGGATATTATCTCAGGGCTTTTCAAACACTAAAAAGTTAAGTATAGATTATTCTAAACATCATACTAAAATAAAATAATCTAAGACATGGAGACTTTTTAAGCTGGAAAAAGAAAATGGTTGTTTTATGGTCTTTAATATGCATTGTTACTGAATGCTAGTTAATATTAAAAGACTAAAACTACTATTACAGTTATGTTGTTAACTTTTCAACTGGAAAGTGTGTCATTTTATATTTAAATAGATACCTTATATTGTTCTTATTTTCATCTAAATATACTTGGTAAGTAAATAATAGATGATTTTTATTAAATATTTCAGTACTGATTTTCACAATGCTTTTATTTATGGGGCCTTATATTGCCTGCTATGCTAAGTACTTACCTCAGATTATTAGGTGACAGTCAAAACAGAACTATTTGCAGTCACAAATAAATAAATACAAAAAATAATATTTCCATCATATACTTTTAGAAACATTACTCCAGATTTCAAAATAACTCAAACACTATGATGTTGATTTTCCCAAGAACCATTTGATTAATTTGGGCAAGGTTCACATTGCTGTAGCACAATAGCGCCCCCCTTCCCTACACATACAAATCAACTCAGTAGCTTAAAATAAAGTAATTTGCTTCTTGTTCTTATAGGTTGTCTGTGCAAGAGAGAGACTTCCCACAGAATCTATCTTCCATCAGGTGACTCACGGATTCAGGCTGATTTACTTTTTTGCTCTGTTATCTCCAACTGATGCCTCTTCTACAGATGCAGAGAAAGACTAGAAAAGTACATGGAGGTTTTTCACTTCCCCTTCCCAGAAGTGATATACTTCACTTCCATTTTTCTTTGTCAGGAAGTAATCCTATGACCCTATTTTACTGTCAGATGGAGAGAAAATATAATCTCCCATATGCCCAAGAGTTAAAGGAAACTCAGATATTAATGTGCACTAACAATGTTTCTTATACTATTCTTTTGATTTCCAGTAAACTGCTATTCCAGCAAGAAAAAAGGAAACAATAAAAACCCTAAAGCAAATGCTCAGAAATTTAATCTACAGCAACTGTCAAAGAAAAAATTAAAATTAAAATCACCACAATTATTCAGAGCACATAATATGTCAGTCCTTGAATGTCATTTGTATTACCCAATCTCTATCAGATTGTTTGCACAAAATGTTACTCAATATATTGTAAGAAAATGAATAAACGAATTGATGAAAGTATTATTACTTTTTTGATCTCTGAATATATGATTTATGTTCACATAATGGCAATTTATATCAGGGTAAAATACTAACAGTGATGATGACAGACTTCATGCTTTCAAATAAGTGTAGGTAGAAAAATTAAATCTCATTTCAATCATTTATGTATCAATTATCTTAATGGATAAAGATCAGGATCAGTACTTTAGTACATATGGAATTAGATTTTTATTATAATAAGCTTACTGAGGTAAGTTTTTTTTAGGTAGGTATCTCGGTAGAGTCTTTGGAGTCCTAGGAGTAAAAGTGAAATCTCAGCATCATGACTGTAGCTGAACCAATTAAACTCTCAGACCCTTAGTAAGCTCAGCTCTAAAGAGGCGATCAAAATATATGCCTCAAAGTATGACTTGAAGGTTGAAATGAGACTAGACAGAAAAAGAACCCAGCATAGCACTTGATATACAGCGTATGTTTAAAAATATGTACTCCTTTCAACTGTACATAATTGTTCATATGTTATTATTTTGACCTCTTAAAAAGTCCAAACTCCAGGTGCAGAGAATAAAATTTATGCATTGGAACAGATTGTCAAAACTGCACACACACACACACACACACACACACACACACACACACACACACATAATTCAGTGAATTGTAAACATTAAACATATCTTATATAAGTTAAAAAGGCTGCAATAATTTTTTTTGTAAATATTTTAACTTCAATATGGGCAATGTTGGCTCTTTATATTGAAGTGAATTTTTATTGCTGGCATTTAGTTCTAAAATAAATATTTTTTTAGCTTTAGAGTTATATGATAATAAAATAGAATACACATAATTTATTTTATAATAGTTTTCATATTATCAATTTCATTTCAATGCTATTATGGTTTAAATTTTATATATTTTTTTCTCTAGATTATACCCTAAAAACATAATTTTAGATAGTGGATCATGTAATTCAGAATTTGTTTCAGATAATACTACACATATTAATAATCTTCCATGTTCATGTAACTGTTTCCTTTAAAAATCATAATTTTATCTATAATTATATATATATATATATATATATATATATATATATATATATATATATATATGCAAACAACTATAGAAATAAAATTGTAGGTTTGGTCTTTCTAAGTATAGTTAAGATCCTAAATAAATTACTCAATTGAAAATATTTCCTGGGGAACTACCAAACACAAAGAAATATGTTAGGTTATAAACAGCACAAGATGATATTATTAACTCACCTAACATGCTTGCAAAATTGCCGAGTAGAAAATATGCACACAACACAAGCACCTTAAAATATGTAGTAGTATAAGGTAAAGTGCTACCTGATCCTGAAATAAAGAATTCAAGAATATTATCATTTAAAAAAGTAAAGTCTTCCAGGAGAAAATGGAAGTTGGACTTGGCCTTGAGAATTGAAAAGAACAGGAATAGGTGTATGAGCAGATAGAGAAAATATTCACAAAAGGAGAAATAGTAGCAGTGGGAGCTGTGAAAGGAAAGAACTGATCAATCTGATCAGCTTTGAGTTTTCTAGGTAAGAACTCAAGAAGTGAACTGAAATAGCACAGAAAAGATATCAGATAACCAGAAGGTATTAGTTGAGAGACCCTGAAGACATTTGGGAGTGAGGCAATGTACAATAACAATATGCTGGACTCTTACCAGCCTCACATTTTAATAGAGCCATAACCAGTTATTAGTATAGAGTGGTGTGTAAGACCATATTCCTGCAATCTATCAAGTTGATATTTCATATTACTCTTGACTGGGTATTCTAGGAAGTGTGACTCTAGAAATCATGAACATTGTGGATTACCAGATTCACAAGAATAAGAATCCAAGCTAGAGTACTCTTTAATAAATTAAATTATATAAAGTATGAGATAAAACATATTTTATAACCTTACATTCAGAGAATGGTAGGAATCCAATATAAGAACTTTAATACAAGCACTATTTCAAGAATATTTGAAAGAAAAAGGGAAGTACTGGATTAAGTCTAAAATGAATACAAAAGATGTTGTTTGGGAAAATACAGATTAATAGAAAACCTTCATCCTCAACCAGTCTGTTTTTATTTTTAATTAAACACTCTATCTTTCCCATGCCGATAATATATGTACCAGACAAATACCTCAGAATTTTAAGTTTCTTTGTAGAAAATAGCAGTGCTTTCAATATGATTCTGGTTCTATAAAATGTTAACTATAATACCAATAATGTTGCAATGAAAAACCTTTTTAAAAATTCAGTTATTACACTCAGCCCCTCTATGGTTTTTATCTTGCTATTGCATTTGGTATTATTTAAAATAAAATTTCTCAAAATGACATGTTCTGCATCTTACCTGAATAATCCTCTTTCTTATCTCAGACTCTTTCAGTGATATTTATTTCCTGAAGAAACAAATTCTACCCCTCTATTCAATATTTTCCTTACCCATAAAGTTAAATCTTCAAGTATGTGGGCTTATCAGAGCATCCCGCATGGGTTAAGATGAAGTTGACCTCCTTCAATTGGTTTTATAAGATTAAATCACCCTCAAGGGTTGAAAATGAGGGGAGAATTAGGAAAAATAATTAAGCCTGACATAGAAAGAAAGCCATTCTCCAAAGATTTGTGGCACAGGAAACAAAAATATTGACAATACTACAGAAAATAATGTACCCTACCAGGTTTTTGAAGTCACCAGATGATCCAGGAGTCCAAGCCTAATAAAAAACCAAAAATATAAAAGAGAAAGAAGAAAGATCTTTTAGTTTCCTGTTTTAAAAATATATATAATAAAAACAAAATTCTATATCATTATTACATTTATAAATATTGCAGACTGATGAAAATGCTTTAGGATATATATATTATTTTGTTTTACTTAAATTGAAGTGTTTATTTAATCTCATGTTTTGTCATTATACAAAGAAAGAAAATATAGTCTAAATCCTTAAAATAAGTTTCTAATTATTCAGGTGACCACAAAATTATTCATTTAAAATATGTAAGTACTCAAAAGAGAGGAGACTATTATTAAATATATTTAAAATCCTTTAATATTCATTACATATATTTAATTTTCTTATGAGCAAGGCAAACCAAGCTTCATTTTTTAAATGTTTCATATTTTTCTGCCTTTGCTTGTTATCAGACAGTAATTAGTGTTTGCTTTGACTCATTTTTGAAAAGTAAATTAATGGCAGATAGTACAATGATAAAAATAAAAGAGTTTTAAATTTAATTTTCAAATTACATTAAAATGCAGACTATATTTTTAAAAAGTATTTGAAGTTCAAATGAAAGGCAAATCTGCACAGCACACATTCCCCAAGAGAAGACCCAGCACCTGCCATGGGATGCAAAGGTCTCATAAATGTTGTCCTGTGTAAAGGCAATGGCAAACATTTGAGGCCTTTTGTAAACATGTCTGCCTACCTCTGTGTTTGAGCAGGAATATTGAACTTCTAGAATTTATTATAATAAAATAAAGAAGATTTTTAAAAAACTTATGATGATGACGACCTTTTCTTTTTACTTCGGGAATCAAGTTTGAAACTACATTTGTTTAGATATTCAAATACCTATCATTCCTTGAAAGAGAGTGAAGAATACAATAAATGATGAGCTAAACCTGTGTGTGCTTATCTGTACATATAAACATGTCTATGCACCTTAGTCTCTGAACATTTCAATTATGTTCCAAACCAAAATTATATACATAATGCAAGGTTACTAACTGATAAAATTTTCATGGAATAAAATCTTTAAATGCTTTCTCCAGGGCTTGATGCATTTGTGAAGACTAGCAGTTCATTTGAAAACAGAAAATAAGGATTTTTTGTTGTATTATGATAGACTCTTTGAAATTTCCTAACCTGTCTTCAAGATGTAAGTGGATGGTTTGTCTCCTGGAAGTCTCTGTCTATAGGTTTTAGTTCTGCTCATGAAAGCCTTAGAAAAAATTGGTTATCTTGTCTTTCCTTTTCAAATTTGAGTAATTATTTTTTTGTTATGACATATAAACCACATAAAAACTTGGAAAACTCAAATGAATATAGCATAACAAACTATCACAGAGGGAATGCTCATGTAATCACCAGTTAGATCCAGAACTAGAACATGATGAAGACATAGAAGCCTGCAGCTTGTTCACACATATACTCAACATGTACGTATACATACATACACAGGTATATCCAGTGTATATACACTGAGCACATACAGGGTGGGGCAAAAGTAGGTTTGTAGTTGTGAGTAAAAAAACCCCCAAAAACCCAGAGTTTATCCTTGTTATTATTATTATATTAGTTACCATATGAACAAAGGTACACCTACTTTACCCTTCCCTGTATAAAAAACATTTACTTACATAAAAAATTTGAATCCACTTGATTAGTTCTTGTTTATTATGCTAAAGTACAAGTCCAAATAAAAATATAAACCATCTGAGGCAACACAAGTGTATGTGCAGGGGTTTCAGACCCTTCAGAAGGAGGGAGCCATGTTATACAGCTATGAACACAGAAAGTATAGGTCAAAGCTTGCACTCTAACTCTACTGCTTCTGAGTTTTATTAATTTAGAAAATTTATCTAAACCTCAGTGCCCTAATCTACAAAAGGGTTATCTTAATACCTAGTCTCACAGCATTGCTATAAGGATAAATAAGTATCCCTGTGAAGGTACCTAGGACAGTGCTTGTGCCAGAGGGAGGGCTCATAAGTTTAGAAAAACCTGAACATGAGCCTGACCAGGCAATGGCACAGTGGATAAAGACTGGGGTGCAGAAGGATCCAGGTTCAAGACCCCAAGGTCGCCAGCTCGAGCGTGGGCTCATCTGGCTTGAGCAAAAGCACAACAGCTTGGACCCAAGGTCACTGGCTCGAGCAAGGGGTTACTTGGTCTGCTGAAGGCCCACGGTCAAGGCACATATGAGAAAGCAATCAATGAGCAACTAAGATGTCGCAATGAAAAACTGATGATTGATGCTTCTCATCTCTCTCCATTCCTGTCTGTCCCTATCTATCCCTCTCTCTGACTCTGTCTCTGTAAAAAATAAATAAATAAAAAGAAAGAAAAACCTGAACCTGAGATACAGCCTGACCTTCCAAAGAACTCATTTCTTTGGTACCATGAATAATGCCCTATTCCTCAATGCCATCAGTGTAGTCAGCGGCTCACAGCCCACATCCTCTTCCCTTCACAGAGTCATAACTTGTACCTGGAAGAAGGGATAAAAACATCACACATACTATCCCACACTCCCAGTCACTCTGTTTTGCAACCCAAAGCTCAAGTCACTAAATGCACATTCTAGGATTCTTCTGACTGGATAGATTGCTCTTATAAAGATTGAGCGGGCTTAACAGGTTTGTTTTAGTCTCAAGCATGTCTTGATATTTTTATTTTTTTTAATTTTATTGATTATATTGAGATGATATTGGTTAATAAAATTATATAGGTTTCAGGTATATGGTATACAGTTCTGTAACACATCATCTGTATACTGCATTGTATGCTCACCACAAGCTGTAACGTCTCCTTTCATCACCATTTATTCCCCTTTACCCTCTACTACCTTATCCCCACCCCCCTTTCCCTCTTGTAAACACTACATGGTTGTCTATGCATATGCCTGGGTCCTCCACCCGCAGCATTTTGTCATAAAAGAGCAGTGACCTCACTTCCTGATGACAGAGCCCAGCAGTTGGAACCTGGTAACCAAGCAGCCACATTCTAAAACAGACCCCAGCCAGCTCATTTGGCTAGAGACATTCAGAGAGATAGGATGTTCTCTTGTTGTCTTCCCCTCTAGCAAGGTCATGCCCTCCAAAAAAGCCGTGGTGATAGTATGTTCAGCCACTGCCATCGCTGGGTCCGCACTCAGCCCAGATGCCTGTGGCCCTTTTCACGATGGAACCCAGAGGTAATACAGGGAGGACTGGCGTGGTTCTGTTCAGGCCAGGCCACCACTCTGATCCCATTTGGGCATCCCTATTGTGTGTGTGTGTGTGTGTGTGTGTGTGTGTGTGTGTGTGTGTGTGTGTGTGTAGCACAGGGGTTCACGTGGGGAGGACTTGCCCATCCAAGAACAGGCAGGAGTGGAGCGGTGGTGTCAGAATCCTGGTGGGTCTGTCATGTTCAAACCCAGGTCAGGGATGACTGGGGCCTGCAGTGGGCAGCACCACATGCCAGGGGTTTATTCTGAGCCCTGGAGGTGAACGTCCTTTCCCCTGGGCGAGGTTTGTGCAGACACAGGGCTGGGCCTGATCAGGGAGTGGAATGTCCAGTGGGCAGAAGCAGCAGTGACTAGGGCCAGGCAGACCTTGAGGTCCCTGGACCAGCTGCTGGTCACTGTCACTGCTGATCTCTACCCAGAACATTGAGAAGCAGCTTGGTTAGTAGAAATCCCCATCCTGTCTCCACCAGTGAGGGGCAGACGGGCCACATCACCAAGCGCCAGAGCAGGCTGGATGTGAATGTGGCCACCTGGGGTCTAGGGAACAGGACCCATGAATGACCAAAGAAGCTGCCCAGGTTCCACAGGAAACTCACAATTTCTGACTTCAACCTGCAGCAGCATGCCCAAGTGAAGAGAGCTGGCCCAGAGGACCTTGAGCTCAAGGACATAGAACCCAGGGACTTAGAGCAGAAGGGTGAGAATGTGGGGGCATTGGGGGCTGGTTGGAGGTGGGGAGCTTATGGGGAAGGGTCAGTGGCAGACACACAGGGAACACCCCTAGAGGCTGGCCCGGAGCAGACTAACCTCAGACTGCCTGTGGGGAGGAGGTCCAGTGGTGGGTCCTGAGCTGAAGCTTCTCTGAAGGTTCTGGAGTGTTCTGTCTTTTGGGAGGGGGAGGGGAGGCACATGGAAATGCAGGTATGTAGGTGAATTTTATTTTTCTAGCAACTTCTGCTCCAGCCCAGGACACAGAGCCAGCTGTTCTCTGTTCAACACCTGGTGAGCCAGACCCAGCGGCAGACCTGGAGGTCGCTCCAAATCAGGAGGACTGTCTCTCTCCGGCTGCCGGGTTTCCTCCCGTGGTTGCCCCAACGGCAGCTCTGGGTTTGGGGCCGGCCTGTGCTATGTCTCCTGAGCTCCCTGAGGAGGTCCGTCCGGCCAGGATTGAAATACCCTCCCCAGAAATTGCCCTGGCTCCAGCCAGACAGGGGGACCCATCTGTGAAAAATGGCTCAGGGCCAGCTGGAGAGCCACTTAGTACTCAATGGCTACTCCAAGTATTTCTTGTTCTACCTCCCGGCATAATTGAACAAATTTTAATTTTTATCCTTTCCCTTTGTATTCATTACAGTAGGATGTATTTGTGTGCTTATACATAAAAGTTACTGCATTCATTTTAAATTGTGTCATTCCTGAGCATGAAGTATATTCATGCTGCCGTGCAAGCATCACCACTGTCTAGTTGCAGAATGTCTATTTGCAGATGTTCCATTGTCCCAAAAGGAAACTCTGCACTTAAAGTACTCATTCCCTACTCCTCCTGCCCCTGGCAACCCCTGATCATCTTTCTCTGTCTGCTTCTTTACCTATTCTGGATCTTTTCTATAAATGGAATCTCACAATATGTGTGTGTGTGTGTGTGTGTGTGTGTGTGTGTGTGTGTGTGTGTCTGCTCACATATTTTTATTTGTTTTCATCTAAAATATCCTTTGGTTTATTTGAAAGGGTAATCACAGAGGGATTAGAGATCAGATGTTAAAAATAAAATACCCTTTTAGTAATTGTGTCCATAATCAAGGGGAGAGACTGCTGTGCTAAGTATGACCCCAGGGCTAGAAGCCAGTCAGAACTATACCAAAAAATTCAGGAGGCAGAAAGGCTCTCAGGCTCATTTATCAAGGCCAGCATTATCTTATTATGAAAAACAGATAAAGACACTACAAAGAAGGAAAATCATAGGCAAATATCTCAGATGCAAGTAGATTCTAAAATTTACAACAAAATATTACCAAACCGAATCTAGCAATACATTAAAAAGGTCATACACCATGATCAAGTGAGATTTATTTTTGGGAGGCAAAGCTGGTATAATACCTGCATTATACACCACAGAAAAAAATCAAGAATACAAATTATATGATCATATCAATAGATGCAGAAAAATTATTTTTTGAAATCTAGTACCTACTACAGATAAAAACTCTCAGTCAAGTGGGAATAGAGGGAACGTATTTCAACATAATAAAGGCCATATATGCAAAATCCACAGCCAACATTATACTCAATGGGAAATGGCTACAAGCATTTCTTTTAAAATCAGAAAATAGATATGGATGTCATCTTTCACCACTCATACTCAATATAGCACTAGAAGACCTAACAACAGTGATCAGACCAAGAAGAAGAAATAAAATACATAAAAACTGGAAAGAAAGAAGTAAAATTAGTATTATTTGCTAATGTACATAGAGAATTCTAGAGATTATACCAGGATAAAATATAAATATCCAGAAATCAGTCGTATTTTCATACACCAATACTACAGAAAACTAAGAGAACAATCCCATTTCCAGTTGTATAAAAAAACCCAACAACACTTAATAACTTTAACCAAGGATTTAAAAGACCTACACTCAGAAAATTATAACACAGTGAAGAAAGAAACTGAAGACACACATAAGTATAAGCATATACTATGTTCATTGATCAGAATATTTAACATCATTGTAATGTCCATACTGAGAGAGATCTTAAATGGTGCACAGTAGGTAGAAGATTCATTCACCCACTCCCAGGACCAAACTGGAATTACAAGTAAATTACAGAACAATCATCCTGAATAACTTTCTAAAGAACAGTTGAGGAAGTTTCAAAGCCAAAATCTATAGAAGAAGCCACATTGAGACTGATAGTGTGGAGAAGTGAAATGGTCTAGCCTCACAGGGCCAGTGAATGAGGTGCAGTACAATATCTCAGTTAAAGGGCATTCTTCCCGAGAAGCTTGGGGTCTAAATCGCAAGGTGGGCTCCCTAACCTAGCGTACCAGAGTCAGAAAAGGTACTTATATACCATCCGGCTGTAAAAAGCAGTGTGGTTTCTGTCCACCTGGGATAGAACAGGAGTCATTGGAGACATAGGTACCTTCTTAAAGGGATAACATAAATTTTTGTTTATATCCATTTATTCAAGGCTCTAGTGGATAGAAGATGGAACATACTAGAGAAATTTATGAAGAGAGTCTGGATTTTGTGCCTTTGGGGAGAAAGCTAAAGGGACAGCCACCAGTAATTCTATGCTGAGTCATTCTCCCATTCTGCAGATTTCGTTTTTCTTGGGTGAAACATTCCCCTCCTTGCAGCATTAGCTTGGGAGAAAGCAGTAGCCCCACTCTCTAAACTCCCTTTCTACTCACACTGTTGAGCTTATGCCCCGCTGAGGAGTACAACCAGAGGTTATTTCAGTGACTGAGACAAACAGCTACCTGGCAGGTGGAGGCAGCCAGAAGTGGACCTTGGGGTGCTCTGGAACTCTTGCTGACCTGCCCTTGAGCCTGGTACTGGTAAAAACCAGCCTTGATATACAGTTTGATTCTATATAAACACTCATAACTCATACACAGCCCCATCAGAGGCAGCCACAAACTGTGGATTGCTTATAGTTTCAAACAAGTTGCCAAGGGCCAGTCACAGGCAGCGTCTTACATTGGCTTGCACCAGAGTCACTCCAAAGAGTCCCAGAACCAAAAAACTCAGTGGTCAGCTTCAGACAACATCAGAGCAGGGTCTAATAAGCTAAAAGCAGCATATCTAAAGGAAGATCTTGGCAGGCTCCAAACACTGCTGAGGCAAATTTTACTTTGTGTTGTCAGTTCCTGAAGAGCAGCTTGCATGCTAGGTTGGGACTGAGCTACAAAGGAAGTCAGTCTGAGGCTCAATCTCAGGCATAAATGGGCCAATAATAATAAAGCCTCAATTACAACATCATAGCCCACATAAACCAGTCAAGGAATACTCCTGGAGCACCCAGATCCAGTGATCAAGGAGACTGCACATCTAGACCTCACAGTACACATACTACATAAGGCCACCCTTAGTAGACATATGTAATACATATAAATAAACACAAAGAGACAGCCAAAATAGGGAGACTAGGAAATAGATGCCAAGTGAAAGAATAGAATAAAGCACTAAATCAGTTGGTGCAAGCAATATATCAGACACAGAGTTCAAAAGAATGGTTGTAAGAATGCTCAACAGCATACAAACAACATAGAAACCATAAAAAAAAACCAGGCTGAAATAAATAATAAAATATCTGGCATCAAGAATAAACAGTAGGTTGAATGTTGAATAAGTGATTTGAAAGAAAAGGCATAAAAGAAAAACAATCTGACAAGTAAAAAGAAAAAGAATGCTTAAAAAAGAATGAAGATAGTTGAAGGGAACATTGGGACAACATGAAGCATAACATTTGCATCATAGGGAAACCAGAGGAGAAGGCAAAAATCAAGGAATTGAGAACATATTTGGAGAAATAATAACCAAAAACTTCCCTAACCTGGTGGAAGAAAAAAATATATAAGTTTAGGAAGCACAGAGTGTCCAAAACAAGATAAACACACAGACTCACAATAAGACACATGATAATTAAAATAGCAAAAAATTAAAGACAAAGAAAAAATCTTAAAAACCTCAGGATAAAGACAGTTACTTACCTACAAAGGAGCTCCTATAAGTCAGCTGATTTCTCAACAGGAACATTTCAGTCCAGAAAGGATTGGCATGAAACATTCCAAGTAATGAAAAACAAGAACCTACAACCATGACTATTTTACCCAGCTAGGCTATATTTAAAATTGAAGGGGAAATAAACAGCTTCTCATGCAAGAAAAGGCTAAAGGAGTTTGTTACCATCAAACCAGTACTACAAGAAATGTTAAAGGGCATGTTTTAAGAGGAGAATGAGGAGGAGGAGGAGGAGGAGGAGGAGGAGGAGGAGGAGGAGAAGAAGAAGAAGTGGCACAGCAGAGGTGGCAATGAAGAAGAGAAGGAAGAGAGCGGAGGAGGAAGAAAATAGAGGAACATAGTTAAAAAAAATAAAATGGCAATAAATACATGTCTTTCATCAATTACTTTAAATGTAAATGTCTTAAATGCCTCAATCAAAAGACAGGAGGCAGAATGGGTAAGAAAACAAAACCCCCATATATGCTGTCTACAAAAGACCCAACTCAGAATGAAAAATACGCACAGACTAAAAGTAAAGAAATGGAAAATGATAATTTATGTAACTAGAAAGGGGAAAAAGGTGGGGTAGCAATACATATGTCTGACAAAATAGACATTAAACAAAGGCTATATTAAGAGACAAAGAAGGACACTACATAATGATAAAGGAAACAATTCATCAAGAATATCTATCTCTTGTAAACACTTATGTCCCCAACATAGGAGCACCTAAACATGTAAAGCAAATATTGATGGACATAAAGGGAGAGACTGACAGTAATACAGCCATACTAGGGTATTTTAATACCTAATTTACATTATTGAATATATCTCCCAGACAGAAAATCAAAAAGAAAATGGTGGCCTTAAATGACACATTAGACCATCTAGGGCAAATGAATTTAATTGATATCTTCAGTGCATTTCATCACAAAGCAGCAGAAAAAAATATGTATATTTAAGTGCACATAGAACATTCTCGAGGATAGACCACATGTTTGGATACAAAATAGTCTCAATAAACTGAAGAAGACTGAAATCATATTAAACATCTTCTCTGACCATATGGTATAAACCTGGAAATCAATCATAAGAAAAACACACAAGGACACTGGACTAAATAACATGGTACTAAAATATAAACAGGTTAAGAATGACATCAAGGGAAAAAGTAAAAAAAATACCTTGAAATATATGAAATGTGAACATGACAACCCAAAACATATGGGGCACAGAGAAAGTAGTCTTAAGAAGGAATTTTACAGCATTACAGGCATACCTCCAGAAACAAAATAAATCTCAAATAAACAATCTAAATTTACACTTAAAAGAAGTTGAAAAATAAATAAAACCCAAAGTGAGTAGATAAAGGAAATAATAAAGACCAGGGCAGAAATAAATAAAATATAATCTAAAAAAGAAATAAAAAAGATCAATAAAAACTAAGAGCTGCTTCGTTGAAAAGATAAACTAGATTGACATACCTTTAACCAGTGTCATCAAGAAATAAAGAGAAGCCAAATAACTAAAATCAGAAGTGAAAGAGAAATAAAAACTGACTTCACAAAAATATAAAAGATTGTAAAAAAAAATATGGACATCTATGTGCCAACAAATTGAACAATCTATACACAATGGATAAATTGCTATATAGAGTCTTCCAAAACTAAATCAAGAAGAATCAGAGAATCTTAATAAACAGGTTACAACTTAGTGAAACTGAAGCAGTAATCAAACATTTTTAAATGTTAATTTTATTGATTTTAGAGATAGGGAGTGAGAGACAGCAATATCTATCTTTTCATGTATGTGCCCTGACTGCGGATAGAACTAGCAACCTCTGAAGCAGTAATCAAAATACTCTCAATGAACAAAGGTCCTGCACCAGATAGATTCTCAAGTGAATTTTATCAAACATTCAACACACTTATTTTTCTCAAATTATTCCAAAAAATTCAAGAGGAGAGAACACTCCCAAGTTTATTTTAAGAAGCTATCATTATCCTAATTCCCAAAGCAAGTAAAGATACTACAATGAAAGAAAATTATAGGCCAATATCCTTGATTAAGATAGGTGCTAAAATTATGAACAAATATTAGCAAACCAGATCTATAAGTATGATAAAAAATTCTTACACCACAATCAAGTTGGGTTTAATGCTGGGATGCAAGGTAGCACATTATTCACAAATTAATAAACACCAAATAAACGAAACAAAGAATAAAAAATATATAATTATATCAATAGGTCTAGAAAAAACATTTGACAAAACCCAGCACCAATTTATAATAAAATCTCTTAGCAAAGTGGGAATAAAGGAAACATACCTAGGTGTAATAAAGGCTTGTTATAAGACATCCACAGCCAACATCATTCTCAATGGGAAAAAATTACAAGCATTTTTCTTAGGATTGGGAATAAGACAAGAATGTCTTCTTTCAGCACTCCTATTCAACTTACTTTTGGAAGTCCTAACCACAACAATAAAAAAGAAGAAGAAACAAAAGGCATTAAATTTTAAAAAAAGTAAAACTGTCATTATTTGCAGATGACATGATATTTCATATAGAGAACCATAAAGGTTTTACAAGAAAACTAACAGAACTAATAAAAGAAATTTTAAAGCAACAGGATACAAAATAAGTATCTGGAATCAGTTACATTTTTATATACTATCAGGAAAGAAAATTAAGAAAACAATTTTATTTACAACTACATAAAATAACATAGAAATAAATTTAAATATGGATGTAAATGACTTACATTCAAAATATTATAAGACACTGGAAAAAGAAACTGAGAAGATACAAATAAATGAAATGATATACCATGTTCATAAATAGGAAGAATTATCATCATTTAAATGTTCATACCCAAAGCAATTTCTAGATTCAATACAATTCCTAACAGAATAGCAATAACATATTTCACAGAATTCAAACAAATGTTTCAAAAATTTACATGGAACCACAATAGACACTAAGTAGCCACATCAATCTTGAGAAAGAAGAACAAAGCTGGAGGAATCATATTACCTAATATCAACTATACCACAAGGCCATGATAATCAAAACGGCATGTTACTAGCATAAAAATAGGCATACACATGAATGAAACAAAATAGAGAACCCCCAAATCAACCACCACCTTTATGGTCAATTAATATTTGACAAAGGAGGCAAGAACATACAATGGGGCAAAGATAGTCTATTCAATAAATGGACAGATACATGCAGAAATATGAAACTAGACAATAAGAATAAATTCAAAATAGATTAAAGATTTAATTGTTAGACTCAAAACCATAAAAGTTCTAGAAGAAAACATAGTAAAATTTTAGACATTCCTTGCAGCAATACTTTTTCTAATATTTCTCCTGGGGCAAGGAAATAAAAAAATAATGATAAGTCTTGATTTTTGATCAGAAAAGAGAAAACAGAGGCTAATTGGTTATTACCATGGCATTGAAGTATAGTTGATATTCATTATATAATATATATATGCGTGTGTATGTGTGTATATACATATATTTATATTTTTATAGATATATTTATATAATGCAGGCACTATAATCTTCACAGTAATAGTTATATTAATAATCAATACCCTCTTATTTTCTAATATTTGTGTTTTACATGCTTTATATATTCAGTCAGTATCTTGATGAGGCCATGCTATTTAAATACATTTCTTTGAGTTTATTAAGCCTGGGTAATTCTCTGGTACAAATACTGATTGCTACCATTCTCAAATAAAATTTTATCTTACTTGAGGTGACTTAATTCAACCTTTCAACTTGTTGCACTCCCAAACAGTAATAATTTACAATGAATTGTAAAGGCTATTCATGCAATTACCTACATATTTTTAATTGAAAGATCACTTTTAAAATTTTTTGAGGAAAACGAGATAGTTTTTATTTTCTTGCAAATAAGAAAGCAGAACAGCTGAATTAGAGGCAAAAGGCTCAAGCAAGTAAAGCAAATAATTTTTATAAACTTTGAATGTAGATTTGGATATATTTTATAATACTCTGAAAGATTGAATTTAAAGAATTAATGATGAGTTGAAATATCTCCATAGTTCTACTTCAGTTTAGCTTAAATACCTCTAATTCATTAAACAGAGATTACTTATTTTAATATACAAAACTATTTTAATAATAGTAATTCACCAATGAGGTAAACTTGCATTTTCTCAATTTTACTTGAAAGAAAAGTTCTACTCTCAGATATTTTGTTGAAAAAATATTACTGTATCTCCCACTTAGTATCCACAATGCAGATAAACAAATGAAGGATTATGAATGGCTACATTGGGGAGATATTTAATTTGGTTTAAGATACCTTAAATCAAAGTTCATGAAACAATTAAAACATTAAAAAAAATTTACATAAATATTACAATCCCGTGAACCAAGGATGCTCACTTGAAATCAATGTTAAGTATGGTTTGATGTAAGAAAAATTAACTCCAACATATTTTAATCTGTTTTTTGTTTGTATTTATATCATGTTGCATTATTATTTATGCATTTACTGACTTATTCAGCAAAAATCATGAACCAGAAACTTTAGTAGGCATCAGGAGAAAATATTAAGATTTAATTTCTTCTTTTAAAATCTGCTTGTTAACCATTGAAAACTCAAGTGAACAAATAATCTCCAGGCATGGTAATTGCAATAATAACAGTTTGTACATAGAGCCATGAACTAATCAAAAAATCTATATGAACATCCACTGAGATCCTAGTGCTATACATACAAATTCTCCAAGTTTTCAAAATCAATACCTTTTTCAGAGCTCATATGGTTCCTATTTGCCTACTCCTTTTACTAGGAGGGATCAATGATAGGAGCATCCTAATTTCTCCTGTGCCCTTACAATAGACAATCTTAAAGATTAAACAACTGGGAGGAAGAAGTAGAGGTTTCACATGGGTGGATTTCATGTAGATACACCATATATTTTATAAAAGTCAGTTTGTCTTCCACTAGAAGGTTCATTACATTCTTATTTACTACAGCATATGTGTGCCTAAGATCAATTTAGCACATAGAGAGAACTAAAAAAATTGATACATCCATTGCTTTTGACATGCTCAGGTTTTGGTACTCATAGTATCAACGATTCTCTGTTCATGTACCCATCAACTTTACACTTCAGGGACTTTGTTCCCCAAATTCCAACTTTAAATACAACTTCCTAAAAGAAAAGTAACATCTCCAACAACTCTCCTAGAGTTTACAACTATGAAAACCACATCACTCGTTCTGAGAGGCATGGGTGGAACCAGTTAGAAGTGTCTCATAACCAGATCCTTCATCTCTATCATACTCATTAAAGGTAAGTTTAATAATCCTGAAAACTGATTTTTAGATATTCAAGTTCTGTCAAAGCACTAAGCCTGAAATAACATTTTCTACAATCTATATCTCTGATTCTGCCACTTTTAGTCAGAGGGACAATATCCCCATCATCACAACTTGTTTCCTTCTTACCAACTACTCTATTTGCTCTCCCCCACCCTGAAATTAATTCTATTTAGGGAAGATGCCATAATCAATCCCTTAAAAATGTAATTCTATGCCAAGTTTCACTAGATGATTTCAGTTGGCTGAGATGCATCTGCATGTTTAATACTCTACCTTGACTCGAGACATGTTAAGGACCCACATTTGGATCTCAAAGGTTTGCGCTGTTGGCTAAGTCTTCTTATCACCTACTTGAAACACTGCTATATGAAAAATAATATGGAAAAACCTGTGTGTGTGTTCATTTATTTTACATATTTAATTGAAGAAACATTTTGAAGACAATGCTTATTTCTACAGAACACAGGACAAAGGCAGGTGTTTGGCGAATCTAGGTGTATAGAAAACAATCATCTAAGTCCTTGGTGTTCATAGCTAGTACTGCAGACAATGTATAAATACATAGTGATTCATAAATACCTAAATGAGATACAATTTTCAGTTAGTTAATGTTCATGGGGACTCAGATAAGAGGTGATGAAACATGGAAATTGTTTCAAAGAATGCTTTATATTTTTGGACATGAATCTATTTTTTTCTTGAGTGATTCCTCAGGAGGTAATCTTTTAGTCCCTGTTTTCAACAAAGGCATAGGTAGGGTAATAAACAGAAGCAGTTCTATTATTTTCTTGTTCATAGTAGCTTAAAAAAATAACGTAGAAAGATTTCCAGTTAATTTTGAGACAAAATGATAATTTGTGTGTGTGTGTGTATTTTTTTTTTTTTTTTTTTTTGCCATGCCTGTCTGGGAATTAGGTTGCTTGTATACTAATAAGCTTAAAGGATGGAAATGTGATCCTGTTTCTCAGCCTTCAAGTGGCTATCGCTAAGTTGTTTTTGAGCGTGGCTTTAGGAACTAAACTTTATAATAATTGCATCCAAACAATGAAAATTTCATCAAGAATGGGGTATCTTTTTGTTTTTTATTCAATACTTATATATATATATATAAGACTCACTGTGGGCAAGGCCATATATATATATATATATATATGTATATATATGTATATATATGTATATATATGTATATATATGTATATATGTATATATATGTGTATATATATATAATACAAGGTAATTAATTTGGTACTTATTACAAACTTAGATGATCCACACTCTGATTACCATTCTAATTTTACAGAAACAATACTAAAGAATAGTGTTGTTGAACAATCTGCTCCTGGTTACTGGTAAGTGATGGAACTAGGATTTGAACCCTAACAGACTAGCTCTACAATATCTTCCCTTAGCCATTATATGATGCTGTTTCCCCACATAGCCTAATAAAATGTAACAAGTGAAACATTGCACTCTATGCCAATTTTGGGAATAAGTCAAAGAAAACAAGCTTCAGAAACATAACTACAATAAAGTTTGCATAGGCATCTCCTTGTGAGATAACCAGCACTCCCTTATCAATGATTACTACAATGTGACTCAAACTGGTGACTGAAATAGAAAAGAGAGCTTCCCTACATAGTCTCTGTCTTTTTCAACCAGCTAACCAAATTCGTGTTGTCATTAAAACTTGAATCCTGATGTCAGCCAAACTCGGTTTAGATCCTAACTTTTCCTTATACTATCCTTGGGCAAATTACTTAATCCCTTACATGTTTAATACAATAACCTAACTAAAAAAGGTACTATCCTTTTCTCCATTTACAAATGACCAAACTGATTCATGGAACATTTCAGTAACTTGCCCAAGGTCACACAGGGAAGGAGGCAGTGCCAGTATTCCTATCCAGGCAGTCTGGCTCTAAAATGTAGATTCATTGAGTTACACTAAGGATTAAATAAGAGACACTTATTTGGACATCTCCCAGTCAATTATTTTGTTTTTGAACTTATCCTTATAAGGACTTGAAACACATAATGTCTTATTTAGTTGTAAAAAGATTTGATAAAATGATATCCTTCCACTCTGATCTAAGATATTGAAAAGAGAGACATTGTTTTAACTCACGCAGTGACAAAGACAGTGATTGACACATAGGAGGTCATCCAGCATGTTGAATAAACAGATAAAAGAATGAAAAATATTACTTCTTAAAAAAGGATACAAAGCTCCTAAGCTGATATCCTTGACAATTAGTAAGTTCTCAATAAGTGGTAATTACTAATATTATAAAAAGCAACATAATTTAATTCACTATAGGATTTTACATAGCAACACAATTTTGCATCTGTGGTGATACCAAATTTGCAACTGTAAATATGTGCTTGAAAATATCATTTTTATGGAGTTTTAATGCAGGTCTAGAATACCATCTAGATATCAGAATTCAATAAAATGTATTTTCTTAGAGCTGACTTCAATAATAATAACCTATCTAAAAGCCATGCTAAATAAATAGCTTTAAGATATTTTTAATGTCCAAAGAAGAGTGAATTTGCAAAGTGCATTAAACACAAAAAACAATTCTAAAAATTATAAAACAGAATTAATCAGAATAAAGTCTCAAACTAAAATTTAGACATGTCATAGGCACCAAAGTTTTTCTTGTGTGTACTTTCCTTGAACAATTATTTTGAATGGAAATATATTATGTGGCTTGGCCTAAGATGCATTGTGGAAATAAAACAGGTTTGTGTCCTGTTCTATGCCAATAAGAACTTATTTTTCAAGATAAATTCAGTAATTCTGATTATTATTATTATTATTATTGATAAGCTGCTTTCTGGAACTATAATAAAGACCTTGGAACCACCTAGGGAGATGAGGGGGAAAAAAAAGAAAAGAAAAATTTTTTTCTCTTCCACCAAAATGACTCAAATAGTAAAGTCAGAATTTGAAAAACATCACTCTATCCAGTTTTCCTATCTTCAATCACCATAATCAGCCAAATTGTTTTCATAGCTCTGGTTTTCTGGAAAATCTCCAGATAAAATCAGTATATGGTCATGGAGAAGGCACACAATGGTAGATGAAGTAATACAGCCCAGTAAAAAAAAATGTTGTTCAGTTAGAATTCATTCCTCCAAGTTCCCCATAAGGCCAGGACAAACAAGTTTTTTCTTCAGCTGTGTTGCCGTAATTTTTATTCATTCACATATTATGAATGTTATAAGAAGATTTTATCTATTTCAATCTCCTGCAAAAACTTTCTGAAGATTCTAAAGTCAAGAGCAGGTTTTCCCTTATTGTTCATGATTCTTACCACAGTCTACATCACCTTGTATGGGTCGGCCCTTTGTCTTCCTCTTGGGGCCAAGTTTCTTTTTCCCCTTTGTACTCCACCCACACTGGACTTTCCCAATTCCTAAAATGTACTATGTTCTGTACCCTTCGTAACACTATTGCATATAGTATAGTGAGGCAGCTAAATGCTAGACAGTTCTCAGGTTTTGTTCCTCTGAACTGCATCAGGGAAAGAAACTAGCAAAAACAAAACAAAACAAAACCCCTTTCTTTATTCATATGGATTATACATAAACTCAAATTATTTCCCATCATTTAGTCTTAGGCAAAAAATAACTTTAGATTTGTTAACCAGGGGTGAAAGAAAACTTCAATCACACTATAATGGAGGCACTTTATTATAAAGAAAATATCATCCTCCTTGGTTGAGTTAGAAAAAAAACTAAGTAAACTTTGAATATTAAAAAAAAATGTATTAAAAAAATTTTTTTAAACTAAGTTTGCTGAGGAAATCTAAGAAAAACTTAGCAATGTTTACAAAACTATGCTTTAGTCCATTAGAATGGAAGTATAAAAGAAAAATAAAAAGAAAGACAGCCTGACCTAGATGAAGAGAGAGATTGTTAAGAGACAGGTTGTGATCCTAAAGGGTAAGGTAAAACATCTGAAATGAAAGAGAAGAGATGCCCAAGTCAAATATGTCTTTCATAAGGTTTTTTGGCGGGGAGATTTTATGAGATCAGAAATTGGAAACGAAAAGGTGCCGGTTGATCTGACCTCAGGATGAATTTGATTGCCTCATAACCTCTGCAATTTAGTGATGTCAAAAGAAGAATTGGTTGAAAAAGTATTCCTCAATATTCAAACCAATTATAAGAATCACAATTGGCTGAGTGAACAAGCTATTCTTGCAGCCAAGAACAAAGACATCTACAAACTTAATAATATTATTTAGTCTAACATTAAAAATGAGGTAGTCACATACAAGTCTGTCGATACTGTTGTGGAAGCAGATGAGGTGGTTAATTATCCAACAGAATTTTTGAATTCACTCGATCTGTCAGGGATGCCACCACACGTAGTGCAATTGAAAATTGGCATGCCAATTATCATGTTGTGAAATATCAATCAGCCAAAGCTTTGCAACGGCACGTGGCTTGCAGTACAAAAATTAATGAGCAACATTGTAGAAGCAACAATCTTGACAGGACCTTTCAAAGGTGAAGATGTCGTCATTCCTCGCATTACTATGATTCCAACGGATATGCCATTTTAATTTAAGAGATTGCAATTCCCAATTCAACTGGAATTTGCAATCACCATCAACAAAGCTCAGGGCCAATCTTTAGAATTGTGCAGTTTAGATCTAGACATGGACTGTTTCTCACGTGGACAATTATATGTTGTGAGTTCTAGACTCGGCAAACCAGACAATCTCTATATCTGTACAGACAATGGAACAACAAAAAATATTGTATACCCACAAGCATTATGAAATTAAACATATTAGAAATGTGCACTTTCTCTTATCTTCCTTTTTCATTTAACCAGACTGAGCCACATCAATGCATGTGTGTGTGTGTGTGTGTGTGTGTGTGTGTGTGTGTGTGTGTGTGTGTGTGTAAACAAAAATCCACACAGAAAATTAAAATCGTGGTTACTTGAGTGAGGAGAATATTTCTGAAGTGTGATGTAACTAAAGCCAATTTTAGTGAATGATAAATGTTGAAGTCACTCACACTACTCAGGAATCAGAAGAATTACCACTGGCAGAATAGCTGAGCAAAAGTTTTTTTTTTATTTTGGACTATAATTTCCTTGGATGTTAAACTAGGAATTTTGGCTTTTGATTTTCTTTGAGTTTTACAGAAACAGGTGATTGAATTAGAGACTTTGTTCAATATCTGTGAAGTTGACAATGAAAGAATTATACTGTTAATATTTGAGGCTTTATATCAAAGGCCTTATATTATCTTTATACTTAATTTTTTATCTCTAATTGACAACATAGCCGGTAACAATTTGAGATGGGAGCATTCAGCTTGGGTGGGAAAGCCCAGAAAAAGAGACCACTAGATTGAGGATGTTGAGTAGACTCTTTTTTCTTCCTGGTATCTCTTGTTTGCATAAGCGTGTCCATCAGAGGAAAACACCCATCCCTCTTCCTACTTCTCTGACCCAAATCCTAGCAGGAGTCACTGAACATGTCTAGCTCAGTTCCCTCTGGGCTCTTGACTCTTTCAATGGATGTTGGTCCTTATATCTCAGTAAAGTTCACTTTAGATAAGCTTAGAGGCATCAATTTTGTCCTTTTAGGGAGGACTTTAGTTGTTTAGATATACCAATGACAAGTTGGAAAGTCTGCTTAACTCAGCCGTGAGGTATGAATCCTATTTGCATAAACATTGAAAACCAAATTTTCTAATCATCTTTATAATAAAATTGGCTATTTGGCTAACATCTGTCAGTCCTTTGGATCTTAATTCTGAATTTCTCCAAGCTCAGGAGGGGAAGAACAGGATATTCTTTATTGATCCCCTAAACCCTAACAACAGTGGATATAATAAAACATGGCTTGGCATTATCAGATCAATCATTGTTTAACTGACTTAATTCCTTTCAAGACTCTTTAGTAAGACAATATTCAATATACAATTCACAGAATGTACACACCTCAGGGTCTTTTAAATAATAAATCATTTTTGTGTGTTCTAAATTTATTTTTTGAGGAAGGAAGGCCTCAGGAAAGGATGTATATTAAGAGTATGACAGCTCATTAGGAAACATTGTAAGGCAAAAGTTAGGAGTACAGTTATCAGAGAGAAACCCCTCCTGCCTCTGTTCCCTTTTACCCATTAAAAAGGGGGGAGAAGCCTGACCTGTGGTGGCGCAGTGGATAAAGCGTCGACCTGGGAACACTGAGGTCGCCAGTTCAAAACCCTGCACTGGTCTGGTCAAGGCACATATGGGAGTTGATGCTTCCAGCTCCTACCCCCTTTCTCTCTCTCTCCCTCTCTCTCATTCTGTGTCTCCTCTCTAAAATGAATAAAATAAAAGTAAATTTTAAAAAAATCTTAAAAAAAAATAAAAAGGGGGGGGGAGAAAAAGAAGTTGGATTCACTTAAATTTGGATTCAGCTAAAGTCACTTCAAATAACCAGAGATCTTTTCTTTCTTACAATAAAATAAGAATGATAGGGTTGCTCATATGGTGAGAAATATGTATGAAACCACTTGCAAAGCACTTCATAAAAAATAGGTAAGGAATTTTAGAAATGAGTATTTTAATTGATAATACCATTGAAAAAAACAATAAGGTAATAACAAAGTGTTGGAGATGCTGTGGAGAAAAAGGAACCCTCATTCACGGCTGGTGGGAATGCAAATTAGAACAACCATTATGGAAGAAAGCATGGCGGTTCCTCAAAAAATTAAGAATAGAGCTATCATATGACCTAGCAATTCCTCTACTGGGTATCTACCTCCAAAACTTGAAAACATTGGTATGTAAAGAAACATGCATCCCTATATTCATTGCAGCTTGTTCACAGTGGCCAAGACATGGACTCAATCAAAGTGTCCCTCAATAAAAGGTTGGATAAAGAAGATGTGATACATACATACTATGGAATAATATTCAGCCACAAAAATGATGACATTGTGCCATTTACAACAAGATGGATGGATCTTGAGAACATTATACTGAGTGAAATAAGTAAATCAGAAAAAGTTAAGAACTGCATGATTTCACACATTAGTGGGATATAAAACTGAGACTTGTGAACATAGATAAAAGTAAAGTGGTTACTAGGGAGAGGCAGAAGTAGGGAAAGGGGACATAAGGAATGGGGTGGAGGGATGTAAAGAAGGACAAATATAAGTGATGAAAAACAATTCTTTGGATAATGGGTATACACTATTTCAAATGGTATAGAAATGTTTACCTGAAATTAATGTACTCGAATGGAGCAATGTCACTCAGTTAAGTTTGATTTTCTAAATAAAATTAAAAATAATAAACAAAAGCAATTAAAAATATAATTTTGTATTATTAATGTAAATATGTTTTATTTAACCATTAGCCTTGGTTTAGCAACTATTACTAATACAAATTACAAAAATTTTGCTATTATGTCAATTCCTTTAGTCAGCTTCCCAATGCATATCCTAAGTGCAATCACAGGTGATAATTATTTAGATGTTTAAATTTATTTTAACAATTATATATTTCATGCATCTATTTTAAAATTCTCATAATATAATGTTTATAGCACTAGATGGCACTTGGAAATAAATAAACATTATTTTTGCTTTTCTTCAATTAAAAATGAAATAAAAATATGTCTGAAAATAAACAGATTAAATTTCTATTCTTTAGCACCAACATAAAAGAAAACAGGCTCCCTGACTCAGACACACACAGACCTAGGTGCCTCTACCATGAATTATTTTCACTGGGAAAACACATTTCTGAACCATTTATTTCTTCCTTTTACCCAGTCTTGAATCAAAACTTCCACTTATTTCACTGTAACTGATCTCAGTGTTCTTTAGAGCAAAGAGTGAACAGGACTGATTCACATTAAATACATAAATAGCTACTATCCCTTAACTTCTCACATAGGTTTGCATTTAGAAAATATGTTCATTAACAAGTAAGTTCCCACTGAAAAATATCAGAAATCCTGAAAAAAGTGAAACATTTCCAACCACTGCCAAAATATTTTGAGATAAAGTGTCATTTTGATAAACTATTGGAATAATGGGAATTTTGTTGTTGTTGTTGTTGGAAGAAATTAAGAACTCTGGGGACTCACAGGGCTAATGGAAAAATTTCTATTTACCCCAATCTCAAAATATACCTATTCCCTACCCCAGTTCCTGAAATCCATTTGCTTTCTTCAAAGGCTGAACTTCCTACCTTATTCATTTCAGTGTAGAGTATTAAACCAAGGTACTCAGGCAGAACCACATTAATGGGCAGCCAGTCAGTTTCATAAACACCAATTGTTTAAGGATATTAAAACATAATTGGAAAAAAAAATTGGAAGAAAATGTCAGTTAATTTGGATATTTCAATGCAAGCACTCACATATCTGCAGAATGTCCATTGTTGCACTCATGCCACGGGACTTGAATGAAATAGAAACACACACACAATCAAACACAAAAATGCTCTTGGGTTCTGTTTACCAATTCTCCATTAAGTCAATAATAAACATTTAAACATCTTTTTACTAGGACACTCCATTATTAGACTTCTCAGGGTTATATGTACAGAGATATCCCCCAAGATCACCTGGGGTGCAGACTCTTTGTTTTTTGTCTTAATTCCTGCCCAGGTCTGGAGACCTTTCTTAAATATCAGTTCTGACAAGTGCTGATTTAGCCCTGGTTTCATCAATAAAACTTAGATCCTGGTCAGTGTTGTTCTATACCACCAAAGTTACCCAAAAGGCTATGTTTCAAATTCTTAGCTCACCGAGAATAATATATCTTTTCTTTCTGAGTACCAACATTATTTTCTAATTAATAAATAAAGTCATCAAACTAGATGTGAACCCCTGCTCCACCAATGACTGGTTTCATAATCTTAGAAAAACAAATTCAACATTACAACTTCAGCTAACTTATATATAAAGTAAGAATATCTACCTGTTATGGATTGTATTATCTCACCAAACATGAACATATTTGAAGTCTTAAATCCTAGTACCTCAATACTTGAAAATAAAGTATTTTCCAGGGGTAATTAGGTTAAATTGAGGTCTTATTGAAGTAGAATGGGTCCTTAAACTGGTATGACATGTCCTTACGGAAAGAACACCATATAAAAAGACAGAGGTGCAGAAAGAACACCATGTGTGGCTGAAGGAGAGATTAGAATGATAAATATCCAAGTCAAAATGTGCCAAAACTGTCCCCCCAAATACAAAAAAATAGGAAAGACTAATGAAAGTGATTCTGGGCCACAGCCCTCAGGGGAAACTAGTACTGCTGACACCTTGACTTCAAATGGTTAGCCCCTGAAACTGAGCCAAAGAAAATTATATGGTTTAAGACATTTAGTTTGTGGTGCTGGGTTAGAGCAGCTCTAAGAAACTAATATACTACCCAACAAGGTGATTATGAGGCTGAAAAAAAAATGATTTATAATCATCTGAGGTAAGATAAAGTATTATTAATATTCATATCAGTGTTGGGATGTTTTAAAACTGGTGGGTACTTTATGCAGTAACTATATTTGATTCACTCTTCATTTCAATTTTGGAAAATTTAGAACTCAAAATATCCTGGTGGTACAGCAGTAGAGATAAAGTTATAAAGGAGATAAATCTCATGCCAGTGTTCGGTAATTGTTTGAATCTCCTGTAAATGGTGGCAGGAAAGGAGGTTAGAACACTTAGCTAAATAGAAGTTTGGGAATTATCTGTGAATTTAAAGTATCCATGCCACTTTGGCTCCTATTAGCACAAGTAATTGAGAGGAAAATCTTACCAGTTATGTTTTTCCATAAGGATTAATGTGGAGTTAGATATTTAAGTAATTCATTAGCAGGTTGAAATGGTGTCATGGACCAACAGTAAAGGACATAAGACGTAATCTGTGACCTTCATTTTAGAGATGAACAAACTAGGGCCCATTGAGTTTATAATGAACTGAAGGATATATAGTTTACATTGGAAAAATTGACACTAGAATCCTCTTCTCCTAAATTTCTGTTGAAAATTAAATGTGCCTTTCAGGATTCTGTGCATGTCATTTTAAAAAATTTTCAGAGCTTTTGTAACTGTCAGAACCCCAACACTGCAAATGAAATCTTAAAACTAAGGCTATGAGAATTTAGATCCAGAAAGAAGACAGTAACTTTATAACATTTTTAATAAAGAAGCCTCAAAAAATTTCACTGGAGGAAGAGAACAGTAGTGGGAACGGAGGGCAATTATTTTGACACTAAAATTGTAAGCTCTATAACACATTTAGAAAAATCATTTACATTGTTTAGAAGATCCATTAGAAGTGACCTGGCATGACTTTGCCAGGACAAGTCATTACAGCCCTAAATGGTATTTGGGAATGTGGTTACTTTAGACTGAAGTCATTTGCATTATGTTATAAAACGCACAGCATATTTTGACCATCACGATAACTGGGAGGGCTGAACTTTGGCCCGCCACATGATTTTGCAAATACAGAGTGTACTCATAAGCTGCTTAAAAACTAACCCCACTTAAGTTAAAGTAGGCTGTCCTCTTTCACCTCTGCTGTGCAGCTTTTAAGTAAATGTTGTGGGAAGAAATTTTAGGCTTTCATACAACAAACTTTACTTTATTGTATGCTTTTTATCAATTTGACTTATTATTTTATATTTCCCATCTTTATAAGACATCTCCATGTTGTCTGCCTTAAGGGTAGCAGCACTGTAATTGAGGGGCCCAGTTGAGAATATAGTCCAAAAGCATCATTCAATTTCATATTGTGACTTCATAGCCCAGAACCAGAACTTTTCAAAAGACACTCAATAACCTCAACGCAGAGATCCCTCTGGACAACATATCAATTTGTATTATGAAGTGAATTATGGCCGTATTCACCAGAGCTCGTATAGTTAAGTGTCTGTCAGTGTTTCTATTACATTTTGAGGGCTTCTAACTTGGTTGCAAAAATGCCCTTCAGGCTCAAGCATACAAGGCCAGCCTAGGAAGTGAGGGCTCCTTTTGTTAAGTTTTACTATTTAAAAACTCTAGCTCTATTCTGTGTTTGCTTGGACATATTTTTTTTAATTTAAATATTATTTTTAAATTATAGTTTACATTCAATATAATTTTGTTGTATATACGTAGGTTCAGGTGTACACTATATTAATTAGACAGTCACATACTTACAAAGTGTTCCTCTGATATTTCCAGTACCCACCTGGCACCATACACAATTATTACAATATCATTGACTATATTCCATATGCTGTACTTTAAACCACATTGACTATTTTGTAACTGCCAATCTGTACTTCTTAATCACTTCAGCTTTGTAACCCAGTCTCCAAACCCCCACCCCTCTCAACATTAGTCTGTTTTCTGTATCTATTATCCTATTTAAATTTTGTTCATTCATTTATTTTGTTCTTTAGATTCCACATATATGTGAAATCAGATGGTATTTGTCTTTCTCTGTCTGATTTATTTCACTGAGCTGATTGGTATAGCCACTATGAAAAACAGTATAAATTTTTCTTATAAAGTTAAAAGTGGAACTGTCTTATGACTCAGCGATTCCATTTTTGGGTATATATTCTAAAAATTCCAAAACACCAATTCAAAGAAATATATGCATCCTTATATTTACTGCAGCATTATTTATAATGGCTAAGATATAGAAGGAATTCACGTGCTCATCAACAGACTGGTGGATATAAAAGCTGTGGTACGTATATACAATAGAATATTACTTGGCTATAAAAATAACAAAATCTTACTACTTAGGTCAGTCTGTAAACACTTTAAAATGAAGACAAGCCTTCTTTTCTCAATGAACATGGCTGCCAGAACAATGATGGTACTAATGTGGTGAGCTCCTGATATTAAAGATCTGATATCTGGGTATGATCTGCATTGTTCTCCATGGAGGACGCCAAGACTCAAAAAATGCAAGTTTCCATGCGGCACAAATGCCCTCCAAACATTACAAATGTATTTATTAGGACTACATTACATTTAGTGTTTTCCTCTATTCTTCTCTTTCCATGCCCCTATCCTTACCATGAATCCCTGAAAATCTTGCCCTTCCTACCAAACCTAGCACAAATTTCCTAATTTCTGAGGAGACTTCCCTGACTCGAGTCACTCTGCACTGAATACCTAGAATACCTATCTGCAATATTATAGAATACAGAGCTATATCATTTTTTTTAAGTGAGAGACAGGGAGGCAAAGACAGATTCCTGCAGATAACCCAACCAGAATCTACCCAGCCAGTCCCCTATTAGCTGATGCTCTATCTGGGCCACTGTTTCACTGCTGGGCAACCAAGCTATATTAGCGCCTGAGGCGAGGCTATGGAGGCATCCTCAGTACCCGGGGCAAACTTTGCTCGAATTATTCAGACCATGTCTTTGGGAGGAGCAGAAAGAGATGGGGGAAGGGGGAGAAGCATATGGTCACTTTTTCTGTGTGTTCTCACCAGAAATCAAACCTAGGACTTCCACATGTGGAGCTGATGCACCATTGAGCCAACTGGCCAGAGCTATGTGATATAATTTGTCTGTGTGCCTACTTATCAGACTGCACAAACTGAGGACAAAGATTATATCCAATTTATTAGAAGAGTGCTAGAAATATTTAAAATGCTGATTAATATTGGTTGAATGAATGGATGAATGGTAGGAATAGAGACAAGAACAGTCAAGGGATGAAAATATTATTTTTGAAAAGGACTGTCTTTAATATGATTTCTCACTTCCAGTTTTCAGTCTTCCAGAAGGTATAAATTCTTATATGCACTATAATGAATAATCTCCCAGAAAACTGAATGACTTGTAAACTCTAAGAGGAAGTGATATATGCAACAAGATTTGTTGAGAAAATTACTGATTCAAAGGTTAGAAGATGAAGTGTTGGTTCTGACTCAGTCACTGACTATCAAGTCACTTAATAGCTCAGTGATTCAATATCTCTGTAAATGATGATAAATAAAGAAATTCTTGTCTGCTTCTCAGGAATGTTTATAGGAAAATGTGTTAGCACATCAGAAAGAGTTTAAAGAAAAAAACCTAAATAAAATCTATTATACTAATTAAATATTGTTATATTGATATTATATAATATGTACTAAGTAATAATTCATTGTAAGCAATGATAAAATCACATTAGCCCAATTAAAAATATAATTGAAATATTTGATTCTTTTACTTATCATGAGCAGTTGGACTATATACATTCTATAAAGAAATTAAATAAGAAGTAGATTGTTCTGGGTGGTCCATGTGATTATTATGATGGATAACTTCTCACAAAACATATGTTCAAGGAGAGGAGCTAAAAAGAATTATAGATGCTTTTAGAAGAAAACAAAAGAAATGATTTTTTTTTAAAAAAAAACATGGGTTTGCAAACAGGTTAAACATTGATGGTTATAAATTTTTCAGTGTTTCTCAATGTAGAATCTGTGAATCAAATGTGTCAGTGTAATCTGGAATAAGAAAACTGCACACTCCCAGATTTCAACCTAAACTGAAACAGTAAGACACTCTGGGGTGGGATCTAAAATCTGCCTCTTAAAGTATTCAGATGATTCCTATGAAGATACCCAGGATTTAAAACCACTAAAAATTATACCCCTTTGGATCAGGAAGCAAATGAAGAAAAGTACATATTGCAGAAAATCAGAAGCAGAAAATTGAACTTTCCTGTGTAGTAAGGGGTAATAACCTCTCCTTTCCCTTTAAATTTACAGAGTATATTATCTTTTGTACAATTTGCAGAAGAATTAGAAATTAATACTTTAATCCTGCTTAGCTGAAAATAAAAAGAGATTTGGGGAAATTTTGGTTAGATTGACCCAAAAAGAGAGAAAGTAGTTGATAGCTCAAATTTGCTATGTGTTACTCAGATTCAAAAATAATTTGTATTTATAGAAAAAATGTGGATTCCACAAACTCCTTTATTTTTTCTTCTGTGGACTCCTGAAGGCAAGCTAACCTGCTTCACAATCATGAGCACTTTGATATGTTTTTAAGTGTTTGTTTTCCCAGCAATTATCAAGACAAATTGGGTAAAAACATCCCACAAGTTCTGGTTGCAACATATCTCTATTACTAGATGCAGCTTTATTGCTTTGTTTCTGTTAGTAAGACAGCACATAGTTATATGAGAATTCCAACAAATTATAGGAAAGAAGACAGAAACACAGAGGTAAATGAAAAACACCTAGAGTTTTGATACAGAGTGGCAATTAATTCTCTCATTCTAGTGATAAATCTTCTAGAGAGACACTCTCACTGTAGAATAGAAATGTATTTATAAATATTATACCTATAATTAAATTTACATAATTTATATGGGTAAATATAAATGTATGCTTGTATATAATTTATGTTATATTTTTATGTGTTGTATAGAATTTTTTTTCAGTATCAGTGACACTTGAAAAAAATCTCATAATCATGAATACCTATGGTATCAAATGGAAAATAATTAGACCTAAGTCAGAGCTCCTGTCAGCTGTTTTATCGCCCTTGATGTTGTCTTTAAGAAAAGCATCCCCCTCATAAAATCACTATATTCCTTTTATTTTCAGTTTAGGGATTCCTGGAAACTTCTTTCCTTCTCTCAAAACCTCTCTGCTCTAACTTCTACTGTAAAAACACTTACATTACAAACCTTAGGTGGAAAGACAGAGAATAAACATGGGTTCTAATTATGAGTCTTAGGGAGAACCAGAGTGATGTGGTATTCATTAATATCTGACTAACCCAAGGTCTGTGGCTTCTCTCTGTCTTGTCCTGTTCTGTTGACTTCTATCTGTATTTTTTAGGGCTATATTGAACCATTTTCCCCTTGAATGCAAAATACAATTAAATAGGTTTAACTTTTTATTTAACATGTATTTTAATACTTACAATGTTTGAAGTACACTTTCTCAATGATTTTACTGAAATCTTCCAACCATCATATAAGATAATTCCTGTGTTTTAGTAGTAGTGTTGAGGGGACTGAATCTCAGACAGGGCAGGTAGAATGCCCACACAATTTATCACAGCGGAGAAGGTGGGGGATAGAAGAATGGGGAGCACCTTCCCAGTGGGTACAGCCTTCTCTGTCTGGGCTGCTGAAATGTTTTGAAACTTGATAGAGCTTGTGAATATATTGCTAATGTGCTAAATTCCACTAAAATATTCACTTGAAATGGCTAATTTTATATTATGTAATTTTTACCCCAATGTTAAGAAAAATAGTTGAACATGGAATCAAACCCAGTCTGATTCCAGAAAACACACCCTTAACCATTATAAAACATTGCTACCCATGTAGTTATATTGACTCCAAACATTTCATTAGTCAAACAAAATAACTTTTTAATGCAAATATTTTCAATGTCTCTATCATGCTGATAAGCTACATCTCCCATAGGGTAATATGGTATATAGGGGTGTGGTAAGTAGCTTTTCTCAAATTACCTTTCCCATGGAACCCATTTTACTTGACCGTTTCTACAAGAATTCATTTCATAAAAAATCTATATAAAATCACTGTTTTCTTCAAATCTCTAAAAAGAATGTTTATTTCAGAATTATTTTTACATGGATGGTCTATTTAGTACATCAGCAAAACTTCACAGGCATTCAGGCAGTATAAAAAAGGCAGGGCAGTTTACTGAAAATCCTTTTGTTATCGTTTCCTTAGTGCTTGTTTATAATAGAAAGAAATGAAAACTAGCAATTACATCTTTTATATTCCACTTGAAAACATTTAATATTTACTTTTTAGTTAAGTTTTATGCAAACGGTGGCTTTTCTATGTGTCCATAAGTCTGTTTAAATTTTATTGTCAAATTGATTATGTAAAAAAAGAAAATAAACACTAAAATATGTAGGAGCGTGTAGATTTGGCATGCTGCAATTTTTATCACTAAAGCTTCTGGGTATAAGAAACTCTTTTGTAAGCTACTTGTAACACTGACTTTCTGAACCTGAAGAAAACAGATGTTTTATATAAATTCTGTTGTTTTTTTTTGGTTCAGTGTTTTTCTTTAAAGGAAAGACAAACAATTTCAGCAAAAACTAAAGCAGTTGGAAATTCAGAGCAATGATTTATTATGAAATATTTATTTCATTTTAAATCAAAACCAGCTTATAAACCAATCCTCTTATTCCTTTTTTCTGTATCAGTCATTATAATTTCATAGAAAAAATACAGGATTTGGAATCAGTCAAAATTGAGTTGGCCAATTCCCATCTAAACATGGATGTCTTATTTTGTAAAATTTTATAAGAAGTATAGATAAACATGTTCACCTATCCTTTCAAATA
The DNA here is from genome assembly GCA_037038555.1 of Rhynchonycteris naso. Taxonomy (NCBI): domain Eukaryota; kingdom Metazoa; phylum Chordata; class Mammalia; order Chiroptera; family Emballonuridae; genus Rhynchonycteris; species Rhynchonycteris naso. Next base: position 66,520,958 of record CM072996.1, read on the forward strand.
TATGTAAACTCTCTTAATCATCTTATTCATCATAACTAAGAATTCTTATTCCCCTATTTTTTTTTGAAAGCCTGGCATCATTATTTTGGCTTTGCTTCCCTATTTACACAGTCTGAAGCCCACATGAAGCCATGTTTTGAATTCTTTTAACAGTACCCTACAATCACTGTTCTCTTTAAGTTATAATTATTACCAACTTGGTAATGTTTACATTTGGATAGTTTCTTTTGCCATTTCCTTTGATGAACCTCTAGCATTGTTGGAGAAAAGTCCTCAAATCACAGGAAAGTAACAAAAGATGATAGAAATGTGAAATCTGCACCATAAAAGGAAAACTCTCCCAGTTTCATACCTATTCAGTGCAGTTCAGTGTGGGCTCCATTTGTTGCTCTACACACATCCAAACGATAGTGAAGTTCTTGCCACACACAGGTAAGGACGTCTGGTGTAATAGAGTGAATAATGTCTGTGATTATCTGTTTTAAGTGATTAATGTCGTGGATATGTTCAATGTTCACATGTTGCTTTACATAACCCCAAAAATAAAAGTCTAAGGGTGTCAGATCTGGGGATCGTGGTGGCCATGGCTTGACAGAACTCCTGCCTATCTGCCGCCAGGGGAATGTTCTATCCATAAATTCACGAACAATGGTGGCATAGTGTGGAGGAGCGTCATCCTGTTGAAAGATGACACCTTCTGGAAATTGTGGCACTGTATACAATTCCAACATGTCAAGATAGGTGTTTGCCATCACAAACTGCTCCGCGAAAAAAAAAATGGGCCTATCACCTTATCATGCATCAGGCCACACCACATGGTCACTTTAGGGGTGTTATGTTCGTTCTCAATGTAGGCATGAGAATGTTCAGCAGCCCATATTCGGACGTTATGGCAATGAACATGTCCACAGATATGAAAGGTCGCCTCATCACTAAACACAATCTTCTGCAAAAATCTTGCATCATTGTCAATCTCATGAAGCATATCTATAGCAAACGCGCATCGTGTGGGTCTATCTGCCGGTTTGATAGCATGCAACAGCCGCAATTTGTACCCCGTAAAACAGAGATGTTTCATTAACACCTTATGAACTGTAGTCTTGCTTAGGTGTAATTGTCAAGCACACACACACACAGATTTTTTAGGGCACCTTAGGTAGCTATCCCATATAGCCTCTACAGACTCATCACTGACTGATGGCCTACCAGAACGGGGTTTCTCCACCAAACTGCCGGTTTCCTTCAACTGCTTATCTCACCGAGTAATGTTATTCCTATGTGGTGGTGCTTCGTTATAAACGCGCCGATATTCATGTTGCACTTTGATCACGGATTCAAATTTAGTGAGCCACAGAACACACTGAACTTTCCTCTGTACCGTCCACATCTCAACTGGCATGGCTGTGGGCTGCTCTGCTGTATACATGGTGTTACATCATCATCTGCACATGTGCACATGCTGCCACATCATCCTACAGAAACTGGGAGGGTTTTCCTTTTATTTGGTGCAGATTTAACATTTCTATCATCTTTTATTGCTTTCCTGTGACCGGTCAAAAGTGCACCATGACTTTACAGACACACTGTACTTAGTTTGTATTTCAATTACTCAACTCTCATCTCCAGAGAAAAAGTGGGGGGAAATATTTACATTTACATGTCTATTTATACTGACACACTCTCACATTAGACAATGTTTCTACATTAATAAAAAAAAATACTTGTTCCTTAAAAGAAAATTGACACCATTCATTGTAGGCTTTTTACCATTTGATTGACTTCTCTGTGTTTTAATTATTGTTTACTTTTAGTTTAAGGCAATTCTCAGTTTATTGAGGACTACAGTAACTATGTATCTTCTCATATGTGAAGGCTGCAGTGTGGTGATCCATGACAGAGGCTGATGAAGAGTGAAAAGAGAGAGAAAGAGGTCAAACCTCAGCCAGATTAAGCATATCAGAGATCTATATAGGAGTAGCTCTTAAAAAGTGATTTGAAGAACCACCAAAAACATGACTTGGAGAATGTGGATTTCAGGTTCACAGAAACTACTGAAGACTAAAAATAGAACAGCATTTATAACCAAATGAGATGGATAGCCATTTGCCAAAATGAGTTGTTTTTGGAAATATTGTGTTTCTCCTCCCCCTTTTGTCCAACGCCCAAAAATAAAAACATGGAAAGAAGAAGAGATGCAAAAAGACAGAGCACTATGGTCCCCTCCACCTGTTCTGTCATTATCACTAAGCCTTATGCCTACCATCCTCAATATATTTAGAACAACTAGAAGATCACAGCTAGCCTATGCCCAGGCAAAGAGAAGATCTCTGAAATAAATAAGCTTTAAACTTTTAAAATAATGTTAATATATTAACAATAAAAAATAAAATTTTAATAATAAATAGTGATTGAAAATCAAAAGGATTCCCAAATATGATAAAGGTAGCAAGTATACCACCCAATAGAAAAGTGGGTTTGACAGGTAGTGTTCAATGAGGAAAAAAATTAAATCATTTTATACATTTAGCATTTCAGATTCTTCTATTTAGACCAATTTTTATTATCTCCACAGTAAAAAAAAATTCAAAAATAATCTTTCTTTTAATTTATTTTTTGAACAAACGTGTTTCTTTTTTTGTTTAATCATTTTATTCCTAGACAGCCCCACTGAGGTTCTCTAGCAGAAGACATATAGTCTAGGCTGGTATTCAGTCAGTCTGTACTGTTATTGGCTGTACTGGTTATTAAAATAATAAAGTACTTATATACAATTGGTAAATAAGCACTGAACAAAACATCCCTCCCTCACTGCTTGTGCAGTCTTGGCATCTCCTCCAGTAGCGCCACACTCAGAAACTATAGGGTCACTGCTAGTACAACAGGGAAGCCTCTTGGTCTCTATTACATTGAGTGGACTTTGGTTTGGTTTGTAATAGTATCATATTAACTTTAAATTTTGACTAGAAACCTAATCTATAGTAAAATGATCATAAAATTAGAGATAATTCTAGTCAATGCCTCTCCTAATGACCAATTGTTCCTTTACCACTAAATGCCCTCTACTGGTGAGCATTCTCTAGTCTCTCTATACTTTCAGATATTTTTTTCTTTTCCTTCCCTTCCATGTGCTGTTACACTCCCAATATTGCCTGATTTGCTGGACTACCAAGTACTAGTCTACCAGGGTTCCCAGGTAACAGATTGCCTTCTTAACTAAATGTCCATACAGTGTCTCCAGGAAAAAAAAAAAACAAAAAACAACTCTTTATATCTACTCACTCTCTTTGGGTAATCTGAGTCCCAAATCATATTCTAACCAAGCTTTTCTTTGTTCCTTATGTATGTAATACACCAAAAAATAATTTTAGTTTTTCCACTGGAAAAATTAATATATCTTATTGAAACTACTCAAATACAGGTAATATTGAAAATTTATAATGAATGAGAAGATGTTAGTGTTCGATATAAAACTTAAAGTCCAGGGAATAAAATATAATTTATTTATTAATATAATGTAATGTTTTTGAGGGTCAGGGACCATTCTCTATTTCAAGGACTTGAAGTTATTCTTCATGATCTGCTCCAGTATCTTCTTGACTATCAAATTCTTATAATATTTACTTCTATTCTTGATTTTTCTCCAGGGCTTCAGACTTATATGTGCAACTGCTTCCCAACTGTTTACCTGTCCAGACTTCCAAAAACCTCTTTATCTTTTTCATTATCTTTACTCAGTCATCATACATAGTAGATATATGTTGATATATACATATAAATATATGTGAACATATTCAAATATATATTCAAAACACTATACATAATAGCTCTCAAACTCAACAAATAACCCAATTACAAAATATGCAAACGACATTAACAGACATTTCCCTGATGAGGATACATAGGTGACATATGAGCACACACACAAAAAAATGTTCAAAATTATTAGCCATTAGAAAATTAAATTTAAAACTACAATAAAATTTCAATATACATCTATCAAAATGGCTAAAATAAAAAAAAATGAAACTACCAAATGTTGTCAGGGATATAGATATAGAGATACAAGGAGGTGTCACTCTGAGACATATTGTTCTGTAGGCAGCCATCATCTTGCAAGCTTATGTGACTTCCTGTGTGTATGGAGAGAGAGCAAGAAAGAAAAACAGGTAGAGGAAGAACAAGAGATTGGGTTTTCTTCTTATAAGACCATCTAAGACCACCAATTCTATCAGATCAGGATCCTACCTTTATGTCCTCATTTAACCTTAATTAGCTCCTAAAAGCCCAGGCTATAAATAATCACATTGGGTGACTATTTATAAAGCTTCAACATATAAATTTGGGAGGACACTATGCAGTCCATGGCAATAGGTTCCTCTGCTCCATAACAAATTACCACCAATTTAGCAGCCTAATACAAAGGTCATTTGTTATATCACAGTTCCCATAGGTAGTCCCAGGAGTGATTGGCTTGGTTCTTTGCAAAGTTGCAATCAAAATATAAGATGACAGTCAGTTCTTATCTGGAAACTTCATGGTCAATGCATCCACTTCCAACTTGTATGAGAAAAACACTTCTGCATTTTTCTTTTTTTTTTTTTTACTGTCAAACTCACAATACTTCTGACACCAGAGATGTGGTTTTTGTCACACTTAGCATTTCTGATTTACCAACTTGGTGTCCTACAATTTAATTTTGACACTAACCAAAGATAGCACAAATCCTGGAGTGACTGGGTCTCTGTCTGCCAGGAGGAACAGTGAGATAGAGAGTCAGAGGGGAATATAAATCAAAGCGGCCAGAACATGAGTCATGGCCAGTATTCCCATAATCTGCCTGCAGCCCACACTTGGAAGAGATGGAGAAAGCTAAAGTAAGGTCCCCAGCCTCCTAGATCCTGCCTTCCTCACATCGTGATGTGGAGAGTGGTGTAGACAAATGTCACAGCTGGGTCTCCAGAGCTGTTCTCTTCCCTGAAGAACAGAGGTGCTTCATAACCAGTCACAAGGTCTGGTGAGTCATGGGGAGAAGCACCAGGAAGCCTGAGATTGCCACTGCTAGAGCCATAAAGCCAAAGCAGTAAAGCCCTCACAACAAGCCCCACCCATCAATGCAACTGTGACCCCTTCTAGATTATTGTGACAGAAATATCTCTGCAAAGGACAGCCCAGAAACTTCAGAGCTAAACCTTGTAATACACTGACACCTACTGGAAGATACCTCTCAAAAATAAATTTTTTTCCCCTTCATTTCTTTGTTTTACCTTTTTTTCTAGTTATTCTTTTTCCCTTTCTCTTTTTATATATTTTATTCTTATTTTTTTCTGGATTTTTTTAATTTCAGTTTTCAGTCTTTTTTTCTGTGGTTTTTCTTCTTGGCATAATTTTTAAAATTTTTATATTCTTTATTGTATTTTTTAAATTTTTCATTGTTAGTTTTTGTTGTTGTTGTTAGGTTTTTTAACAACACCATTCTCAAGTGCCACCAGGGAAGAAGAAATTGAATACCATGGCTACAAAAGACAGAGATGTAGTTAAGAAAGAAAATGAAATAACTCCAGAAAAAATATCTTAATCACATGGATACCTTGGAGTTAAATAATCCAGATAGAGGAAAGAATCAGTGGCATTGAAAACAGGCAACTAGAAATGCTGCAGAGAAAAGAGAGAGACTCATGAATTAAAAAAACAGATTGCTTTATAAATATTGTCAGAATACATCAGAAACAGCAATATATTATGGGTTTCAATATAATATATCAATATATATTATAGAAAAAGAAGAGAGGGAGAATGGGATAGAGAGCCTAATCAAACAAATAATCGATGAGAACTTCCCTAGCCTATGGAAAAAGTTAGAGCCTCAAATCCAAGAAGCAAACAGAATGCTGAGTTACCTCAACCCAATCAGACCTACTCCAAGGCACATTGTAATAAAATTGTCAAAAATCAGTGACAAAGAAAGAATCTTCAAAGCAATTAGGGAAAAGAAGAACATACATATAAAGAAAGGCCCATTAGGTTATTATTGGACTCCTCAGCAGAAACTATGTATAAGCCAGAGGAGAGTAGAGGCTAACATTAAAAGTACTGAAAGAGAGAAATTACCAGCCAAGAATACTATATCCATCAAAGTTATCCTTCAAACATAAAGGAGAAATAAAAACTTTTGCTGACATAGAGAAGCTGAGGAAATTTATCATCAGAAAATTCTCACTGCAGGAAATACTCAAGGATGTTAATCAACCAGACACAAAAAACAAAACAAATCAAAACTATAAGTAAAAACTCCAACAAAGTCACAATAAAAATAAGGATAATCTGTGATAACAATAACATAAAAGGGGAGAGGATAAAGATCTGCAGTAGCAAAGGAGGAAGAAGTGCAGAAGCATTCATAAGATAAAAGACTCTTGTACATATGAACATTTTTTTCTTTTCCTTTTCTTTAATTTTTTATTTTTTAATTTATTCATTTTAGAGAGGAGACAAAGAGTGAGAGAGAGAGAGAGAGAGAGAGAGAGAGAGAGAGAAAGGGGGAGGGGGGAGGAGCTGGAAGCATCAACTCCCATATGTGTCTTGATCAGACCAGTACAGGGTTTTGAACTGGCGACCTCAGTGTTCCCAGGTCGACACTTTATCCACTGCGCTACCACAGGCCAGGCTGAACATTTTTTTCTTAATAAAGTAATTGTAACCATGCACGAAATACAGCTATTATTGAAATATACACTTTAAAAAAGAAGAAACAGGAGAAAGAACTATGGAACACCACCAAACAAAAACAATTGACAGAAACAAAAAAGAGAAGAACCAAACAAGACACAGAGCTACCAGAAAATGAAACATAAAATGGCTATAGGGAATCCTTTAGTGTCAATAATTACCCTAAATGTAAATGGACTGCACTCACCAATAAAGAGACACAGAGTAACAGATTAATCAAAAAGTAAAACCTGGTCTTCAAAAGACACCTCAAATCTGCAAGGACAGAAGACTCAAAGCGAAAGGTTGGAAAACAATTCTCCAAGCAAATAATATCCAAAGAAAAGCAAGTGTAGTCATACTGGTATCTGACAACACTGACCTCAAGACAACAAAAATAATCAAAGACAAAGATGGACATTTCATAATGATAAAGGGGACATTGTATCAAAAAGACATAAGACTTCTTAATATATATGTACCAAATCAGGGAGAACAATGGAACACCAATATATATATGACATCTACTAACTGATCTAAAAATAGTAACAAACAAAACACAATTATTCTTGGAAATTTCGACACACCATTTATGGCTTCATTTAGATAGATCATCCAAACAGAAAATCAATAAAGAAATATCAGCCTTAAGTGACACACTAGAACAAATGAACATAATAGACATTTAGAGGACATTTTATCCCAAAATGTTAGGTTATACATTCTTCTCCAGTGTGCATGAAAGATTTCTAAGTGTGATGTTGGGCCACAAAACTAACATCAACAAACTCAGAAAGATTGAAATCATACCAAGCATATTTTCTGACCATAAAGCTTTGAAATTAGAATTCAACTGTAAAAAGGAAGTAAAGAAACCCACAAAAATGTGAAAATTAAACAACATATTTCTAAAAAATGACAGTGTCAAAGAGAAAATAAAAGCAGAGATCAAAATATATACATACAGACAAATGAAAATGACAATACAACATATCAAAATTTCTGGGATGTATCGAAAGCAGTAATAAGAGCGAAGTTTATATATCATTATGGGCTTATATCAAGAAACAAGAGAGATCCCAAGTAAAAAATCTAACCTCACGTTGTTGGAAACTAAAAAAAGAAGAATAAAGGCAAACCAAAGTCAGCAGGAGAAAGGAAATAGTAAAAATTAGAGCACAAGTAAATGAAATACAGAACAAAAATACTGTAGAAAAAACTACAATGAAGAGCTGTTTCTTTGAAAAGATCAATAAAATTGATAAACCACTGGCTAGACTCACTAAGGAAAAAAGAAAAAGGACTTATATAAACAAAATCCAAATGAAAAAGAAAAAATTAGGACAGATATCATAGATATAAAAGGATAACAATAGAATATTATGAAAGATTATATGCCACCAAATTCAACAATCTAGAAGAAATGGATAAATTTCTAGAATTATAAATTGATCTAGACTGAGTCACAAAAAAAGTGAAAAACCTAAATAGACCTATAAGCAGGGAAGAAATAGAGACAACTATCTAAAACCTCAGAATAAAAAAAAAGACCAGGACCACATGGCTACACTAGTAAATTGTACCAAACATTCAAAGATTTGGTGCCTATGCTTCTCAAAGTCTTCCAAAACACAGAAGCAACACTCCCTAACATATTTTATAAAGCCAATATAACCCTCATACCAAAACCTGACAAGTAAAACACAACACACACACACACACACACACACACACACACACACACACACACACCCCCTACAGACCAATATCTTTAATAAATATAGATGCAAAAATCCTAAACAAAATACTGGCAAGTTGAATACAACACATTTAAAAAATAATTCATCATGATCAAGTGGGATTCATTCCAGGAGCACAAGGATGATTCAATTATGGAAATCAATTAACATAATACACTACATCAACAAAACAAAGAACAAAAATCATATGATCCAATCAATAGATTCAGGAAATGTATTTGATAAGATACAACATCCCTTTAAGTTTGAAAACCTCAATAAAATCAGATAGAAGAAATGTACCTCAACATAATAAAGTCCACATTGACAAACCATCAGCTGTGATTATACTAAATGGTGAGAAATGAAGGCATTTCCTCTAAAGTCAGAAACAAGACAAGGTTGCTCACTCTCTTCACTCTTATTCAACATAGCGCTGGAAGTTTTAGCCAGAATGATCAGGCAAGAGAAAGAAATAAAAGACATCCATTACAGGAAAGAAGAAGTAAAGTTATCATTTTTTGCAGATGACATGATTCTGTACATAGAAAAACCCAAAGACTCAACCGAAACACTATAGAAACAATAAACCAATACATTAAAGGTGCAGGATACAAAATCAGTATACAAAAGACTATTGCTTTCTTATATGCCAACAATAGAACTTTGGAAAATAAATTCAAAAAACAATTTGTTTTATTATTGCCAACAACAACAACAAAATACCTAGGAATAAACTTAACAAAGAATGTGAAGGACCTGTATACTGAAAACTACAAAACATTATTGAAAGAAATTGAAAAAGACATGATGAAATAAAAAAACATTCCATGTTCATGAATTGGAATAATCAACATAGTTAAAATGGCCATAGTACCCAAAGCAATATACAAATTTAATCAATCCCCATCAAATTCTCATTGTCAATTAAAAAAAAATAGAGCAATAAAACAAACAAAAAAAAACATATAAAACCAGAACCATATAAACCCTAAATAGCCAAAGAAATCCTGAAGAAAAAGAATAAAGCCTGAGATATCATACTACCAGACTTCAAATTATACTATAGAGCCACAATAATCAAAACAGCATGGTATTAGCAAAAAAAAAAAAAAAATAGACATACAGATCAATGGATCAGAATTGAGAGACAGAAATAAAACTACATATTTATTTCATCTTGGATAAATCATCTTTGACAAAGGAGCCAAAAACACAATGGAGTGAAAAAAGCCTCTTCAATAAATGGTGCTGGGATAATTGAAAAGCCACATGCAAAAGAATGAAACTTGACTACAGTTTGTTCACTGCACAAAAATTAATTCAAAATGAATCAAACAGATATCAAACTATAAGTTACATAGAAGAATACATAGGTACTAAACCAAAGTGTCCATTGATAGAGGATTGAATAAAAAAGATATGGTACATATATACAATAGAATACTACTCAGCCATAAGAAATGATAAGATAGTGACATTTATGACAAAATGGGTAGACTTGGAGAACATTATACTGAGTGTAATAACTAGATCAGAACATGCTAAGAACTGTATGATTTTATACATAGGTAGGATATAAAACTGAGACTCATGGATATAGATAAAGGTAAAGTGGTTGCCAGGGGGAAGGAGACATAGGGGTGGAGGACAGGGGAGGAGAGAAGGGTGTAAAGAGGGACAAATATAAGCTATCAGAAAATGATTTGACTTTGGGTGATGGGTACATAGTATAATCAACATTTCAAATGCTACAGAAATGTTTTCTTATTGGTCTCTTATTGGTCAATGTTACCCTGTTACATTTAATTTTCTAAATAAAACTTAAAAAATTAAAATTAAAAAGATATTTTGGGTATGCTATGTAGGTATAATTTTTCTTAGCCATGTATATTTTACAATGCAGTTTTCCATCTTTGAGCACACTAACAAAAGCTAAATGAGAGACATTCAAACACTGTCTTACTACCTAAAGAAACTTTATATCCTATGCAATTCTTAAAAAATAACTAAATATAAAATAATAAGCAAGAAGTTTATAACAACTCTTCTTTCTTCAAAAGGGAGTGTGGGCCCTCCAGTAAGACAACAGTCATTGCACATGCTTACATAATCAAATATTATAAATGTGTATTATGTCATTTCTATTCAAAGAATGATTGAGATTATTGTTAACACCAAATCTAATTCATTGAAGAAATGGAAAGGAATAAGATAATATTCCTTTATATATAATAACACTCCAGTGTCTATTACATAACAGATATAAGAGGTGCTTTATGATAATTATGTAATTTTAACACCCATACAACCCCTATGATTACTTTTGTAGATTCATTTTGTATTTGAGATGGCCTGCCTAGGATTCCACAGTTACTTCATGACAGAGTTGCCTTTTTTACCCCAGGAAGGTCCAATTTCAAAGTCATGATTCTCCCACGTCTTTACACTATGAGAACACCTAGGAAATGTCTAGTTTTCAGTTCATTGCCAGAAATGTTGTGGATCAGGGATCCACAGATGATCAGGGAGAACAGTAGGCTCAAGGTTGTGACAGCACATCTATGAGAAACCAAGATTATTTGCATTGTTCTTTGTTTGATTTAGTTTCCTGCCAAATGCCATGCTAAAACCTTGACACAACAGAGATTTGTGCAGGGAGCAATTCATTTCCTGTCTGCCAGTGCACATCAGCTGGCATTTTCCTTTGGATATACACTAGGTCATGCCAGTCTCAAAATAGGGGCTGAAAATGCCTAAAAATAAGTTATATTGAAAAATAAGATAAAAAATATTGGAGAGTGTGGTTCAATTTTAAAATCTCAGAAAATTATCCATGTATATAAAAAGATATGCTTACAGAATACTTATTTTTCATATAAGAGTAAGATGTCAGGACACACACAGTTTGTTTTAAGGCAAATTTTAATTACTAATATGTACATGTAAGTATATTTCCCCTTATATCATGTTTGCATAAAATAGAATAAGAATAATGTAATCATAGACCAACTCGCAACATTCCTTTCAATACATGATTACCATGTCATGACAAAAAACAGAGTACTACGGGGGATCCTCAGGTTACAACAGTCTTGACATACAATATTTCAAGTTCACAACACTCACTCCCATAAAAACTGTAAAAAAAATAAGATTTGAGTGCTTCAGTTTATGCTATTAGCGTCATACATACAGACTATATGTGCCAAGTACTTTGGTTGCATGCGAAGGAAGAATATGCAGTAACGTGGCGTATGAGCGAGGGAGTTGGAGTCCCCCAGGAGGCTTACCTACACCATTTTGGACTGTTAATAGCGCAAGCACTCCATTTACATTAGGTTGTGTTTTAACTTACACCAAAATTTGGGTTACATCACTGTTGTAGAAATGGAACTGTGTCATAACCCAAGGACCTCCTGTACTGACTCACCAGTTTCCACATTGGGTTGGAAGGCCTACAAATAGGATAAATTATCTACAGAAGCTTTAGAGAAACTATACAGACATTCATGAATATATGAGATGTTTAAATACCTCCAGAGAAATGATATCTAACCTCTTCTTATACTAGAACTCACTTAACTTCCTTATCTGCTAGTTTAAGCAATTTTTTTCTCTTGCTACTTCTTCCACAGAATAGGACTAACTTTGATAGTTTCTATGTGCAGAGGTGGATTTAACAGGGGTTGCACTGTGCATGCACCCTGGCCCACAACTTCTGAAAAGCCCCGCAAAACCCCAAATTTACTCTTTCTTTTAATGTAAGGGGCCCAATATTTTCTTCTGCACCCAGGGCCTCAACTGAACTTAATCCACCTCTGCCTAGATGTGAAATTCATTTCATCCATAATTATTGTTCTCCACCACGGTCCCTAAGAATATTAGTCCCTGTGGACCTCACACAGAGATCCCATTATGTACTGTGTATTCACCATATCTATTTTCTTTTCAGCTCCCACTTAAGAGTCACGGTTACTACAATTCATGATCTTCACAATGATCATTGCTGACACTTTTATTTTTGAGTGAGAGAAAAAGAGAAAGTGAGAGAGAAAGGCATCAACTCATTGTTTCTCTTAACTGTGTACCCATTGTTTCCTTCTCCTATGTGCCCTGATGAGGGCTTGAACCCACAAGGGAAAACTCAGGGTGGAACCAATGCCTCTTGGTGGAGTTGGGCGCTCGGGACACAGGTGCTCTTAGGGTTGAACCCTGAATGGGGCTTGAAATAGTGACCTCAGAGTCCAGCTGGTGCTCTCAGGATCTAGCCGGTGACTCCAGGATTAAACCATTGGCCACTCTTTTTTTTTTTTAAACAACAGAATTCCATATAAAATCATTGGCATCTTTGTATTGGCCAAGTGTCATCCTCCTTATCTTTCATGTAGTGCATTTATATACTTTTACTCTGCTGAGGATGTTTATTTTCTTCTTTGTTTCCTCTTTTCAAAATGATTTAGAACTTTAATGTAATTTCACTGTTTGGTTACCCAAATCCTAGACACTCCTAAGAAGTTCTTGACTGATAACATAATTCACATATATCCTATTTCAATAATGTATTCATCAGAGCTATTAAAGACTATGACAAACACTTTCCCTCAGTAGTTCTATTTTTTAATTTCAAGGGCACTAATAACAGTTATCTGAATATGGGCAGTATAGATTAAGGCTCTCTGTGCCCAGGCAATGATAGCATTTGATAGTCAGATTTATAATTCTGAAGTTTTCTCACTAGTATCATATTTTTACCAGATGGAAGCATATATATAAGTTACATAAATATGTGCTATAATTACATATAACTAAGCATGTGACAGTAATATAATTATTATTATAACATTTTTACACTTTACACATGGAGGAAATTTCAAATATATTTAAAATGTGCATACCTTTGTCCAAGGCACATTCTGCTGTGGTCTCAGGATAGGAACCTAATGTAAGAAATAAATATATTTTCTTATTAATACACTTAGTATAATAAAGAGATTGAGAAATACCAAAACATAAAATTAAAAACTAGAGCATGGTTTCACCCTCATCATTGCTCATGTGTATCTGCTCATTAACTTCAAAAGGATGTTCCATCATTTGTTCTATTGGCTAGAATGCATTAAAGAAAAAAAGACAAAAGAAAAAAATGTTTTCTGTAAAACTTAATCCAAAGTTAGATTTTAAAAAAGAATTTAGTGGGGTAATACTGGCTAAGAAAATTATACAGATTTCAGGTACCCAGTTCTACAACACATCTCTGCACACCATATTGTGCATTCACTCCATGCAGTAAAGTATCCGTTCAATGCCATTTATCCCCCGGTACCCTCCCCCACTCCCCTCCCCCATGCCCCAACCTCCAGCAATTACAACACTGCTGTCAGTATCCATAAGTTTTTTCTTTCTCACTTCAGGAGAAAATATTTTAATATACTTCTCAATCTGAACCTTCAAAGGAGCTCTACTCCTTTATGTTTTAAAATAACTTTTTCTCCAGGAATAAATATGGAAACAGACTGAATTCATGATATGCAAAGGTCAGTTTCAGGCAACAACTCAGATATCATTTTTCAAAAATGCTACATGAATTATTAGGCTCAAACAGGATGATGAAGAAGTTGATTAAATAGATTTTATGATGATAAAAGCCTTATATTATATGTTAATCAAAGACGTGGCAGTGGAGCACGAATTAACACTGTAATTATATTTCAAATTTTCAGGCAGTGACAACTAGAAAGTATGTGGGGGCAATAGATTTAAATATGTTCAAGTAGACTTCAATACTTTAAAAATCAAAAGAGAATAAAGAATCACATATTGCTGCACTAGAGCCCAATATTTCTATCATTTCTTTGTTTTAGCATTCTATTAGATGCAGTGCTACATTTCCACATACACTCAGAGACCCACCTACATAAAAGCCCTGATCTAAATTTAACAATGCTCATTGCAAAAGTGATAATACTAATTTTAAAACTTCAATTAATGTAGAATGAAAGAACGACTCACTTTGTTAATTTTTTTTTTTTTTTGGTATATTATCTGACTGGAATTTCCAGATATCAGGAAAAATCAGAATAAATAAACTTATTTTGTCATCTCTACCCATATTTTGGAACAGAATTTTTACTATGAATGATCCCCAGACCCAAAAAGTAGAAATAAAATCTTTTGTGCATATTTAAAGTTCTCAAGATAAATGAATTTTAGTTCTAAAAGTCAACTAGGTAGATAATCAAGTAAACTGGACTGAAACTGTGAATTAGGGGATTCCCATTGCTACACCGACATACTTTGAGAGTTCCTAGGCAATGGTAGAAAACCGAGTCTTTGGGTGGCCCCAAATGTCCCCTCAGCCATTATTAAAGCAGAGCAGACACAAGTGCAGAAGCACACACACTGACTTAAGGAGTTCACATAAGATAACATTTAACGACAGGATTTCATTCTTAAAAATACACACATGTACACATATTTATAAGCGCAGGCCAAATCCTTTATTTTATTACCAAAACTAAAATTGCATACTTCCTGGATTTAAATGTTCATCCCAGAATAACTGGCTGACATGGACACCAGACAATTTACATAACATTATCGGAGCTTCTGTGTTTCACTTACAATGTCATTGTTGTAAAGATTAAATGAGTTAATGTGAATAAATTGCTTAGAACACTTTCTGGCACATAGTTAGTGGCCCATAAATGTAAGCTACTAAAAGCTGCAAAACAATTGAAAAGTAAAAATAGTGTTTCATAAATACGGTAAAATTCAATAATTTAGATATTCAAACAAATTTTTAAATTGTATTTCTACTCTAGTATTCATATCTCAGTGTAAAAACATTAGTTTATATTTCTTATTATATTTATAGTCACAAAATTATAATTATGTGCAAAATTTGAGAAATACATGCATGGATGTAAAACTTTATTCATAAAAGAATCATCAGAAAAATTCATGTAAAAGTGGCAGAGTTTTTTATTTTATATTTGTTTTTTAGACTGAGGTATTTTAAATGCTATTTAATAACTATAATTCTGTATTTTATATTTTACTTGTAGGCTGGCATGACTAGAGCAACATAAATTTTCCTTGAGTGACAGGCAGGCACTAAATATTTTCCACCTGTTGAGCAAGAATTCAACATCTAATATCCGTGGGAGTAGAACTATGTGATAAAGAGAAAGTACAAAACTCTGGGAAGTCTGCATTTCTGCCAGACTATAATGAATTTATTACAGAAAGACATAGATCAACAAAGTCAGAGTTGGACTTACAAAAGAATCAGACAATCCCAGCTTCTAAAATCTCTACTTCTTTAGCCATTATAATAGGGCTTTAAACATAAGATTAAGTGTGCTAGCTTTTATTTTTCTTTTAGGAATATATATCCTTATAATGAGAAAAGTAGTAGAAAAAAAAAGGAGAAGACATACCTATTTTTAAAGGTTGGTTTAATTGAACTAAGTATAAGCTAGAATTATAGGAGGAAGTGACTTAAGAAAATGAACATTCATTATATGAATAATGAATAACACTAACAACAAAAGAAAGAAGAAAGAAAAAGAAAACAACGAAACACCTATAGCCTCAGTAAGAAAACTTCTTAGTGTCAAACCTTAAAAGTAGGCAATATTTTTGGTAAACTATTTTTTGGTTAGAAGCAATTTTTAGATCTTGTGGTGATGGTAAAGGGAGCAGGGGAATGATGATGTGTACACACCGTTTCACTGTTTTAACTGAAGGATCTTCTACAAGGGGTAATTCTTGCGGCTTTATAACTCCCTTCTTCCACACACACACTGATAGAAATACTTAGCAATTACTGCAGACATTTTCATTGTTACAGTGGGGGGTGAGGTACTACTGGCATCTAGTGGGTAGAGGCCAGGGATGCTGTTAAACAACCTACAGTTCACAGGCCAGTTCCCCTCCATAAGAAAGACTTATCCAGCCCAAAATATCAACATCAATTATAATATTCAAGATTGGGAATCCCTGTCTGATTTAGCATAGGGGTGAGATCTCCTTGCCTTAGCTCTTTACAAGCTCTCAGAAATTATGAGACCACATCTTTACACACAGTGAATCTTCCAGAAAATAAGAGAACTAACCTTGATCAAAAATCCTGACTGATAATATTTTAGTTGCTAGTAACCTACTTAAACATTGACTATCTAATACTTACTGTAGCCATGCATTAAACCTAGATTGCTCAGACACTAGTTACCAAGCTTTTTACACTAGATCAGTTAGAACCCAATAGGTAACTGTAATCCCATTCCTTTTCTTCAATGTTTTTCAATGTCAGAAAATATGTTAGTAAATTATCTTTTTTTAGTTTACTCTTTCAAAGAGCCCTAAATTGAAAGGCAGACATTATCCTGTTTACATAATTTAGTTATAGTAAGTGTGAACTATTTACTTTATTATTATTAGAAATTTGTTAATTATGTTTAACTTACACCAAAATAACAACTGAATTACTTTAAGCACAACTAACATATATTCTGTTAAATACTTATATAAAGACAGAATAATGCAGTGGTTTAAACTAAAAAATTAATCCTTGAAAATCATATAAATGTTACTATTTAATATAAAGTATAACTTTGCATTATTATCATTTTTTTTGAGTGCATGTCATTATTATTATGTTGCTCAGAGTATTTAAACTGCAAATGTATGAGTGTTTCCTTGATGTTGATTAAGTGGGATTAACGACCTGAAAACATGCCATGTTTCAGTTTGTTGATGGCCTTCAAGGATCTTTCCTGAAAAGACCAAATATCTGGATAAAAAAGTTAATTCCTTAAAACCATTCATTAATTACAGATAGATTTTTACAGCTAAAACAATGTATTAGGAAAAGTAGGAGGGAAATAATTGCAGGGCTTTTTTTATGTTATTGTTGTGATTCAATTTAGAGCAAACTTTGAAATGGTCAAATAGCAATGTGAAGCCACAAGACCAACATTATCTTTCCTGTGTTTTGAGTACAACAAGAGATGTTATTATAGAACTAGATATCAGTCAACAATCATTTTACTAGTCTAATTAGTATTTTAGTTAAAATAGATTAAATGAATATCACAATAAGATATGCCACTGTGCTCAATATGAATGCTTTAGAGTTAGTCAAAATTTTGTATTTTCTTCTACCTTAATAACTATTAGTATCCATTAAATGATGTACAGTATATCTATATAATCTCCAGATACATCAAAGTCAATATTTTATATCATACTATATCCCTGTTTCTTTAAAGATACCAAGTTAAGAGTTATTAATTTATTCATGAATAAGTATATGCATTTAGAAGCTGCATTTAAAATTTGTTTATACCTTATTTATATTGTAAAAAATAGAATAACTTTATGTCATTAATGGCCAAAATTGGATATATCCGTTTCCTGACTGAAATGCAACTAACCATATCACATATGTCAAATTTGTAAGCATAAGCCATAGTGTTCATCATGGAAGCCATTCTCCAGGCTACATCATTTTTTCCTGTCAAAGCTGTCAGAAGATCATAAGGATAGTGGCAGACTTACTTCACATCACCTTATTGAAATGTTAAATCCTAAAGTAACTTACTTTTCAACCTATATTGAAGGAAACTGTCACTCCATTTTCATTTTCCTACTGATGTATGACCCAATTCAAGGAACAATTTCAATAAACATGCTGTATTTGAATAAAAGATGCTATATATAGTATGCAAACTGAACTTAAGAGATCAAACACAGCTATTACTAAATCTAAGTCTTGTGTGTGCTTATTATAAAACCAGATGTGCTTGTGAACATAAAGATTCAAAACAAAATCAGAATAATCATGGTGTGCAACATACTCTTCTCTCATAAAAAAAATAGTGATTATGCCATAACAATTACTGAACAAATAGGTAGGCATCATGAATAGTGTATTGCACATAATGCTTTAAGGAAAAACTGGAAATTTTAATACATTAGTGTTATGAGATAAATTCTGTCCTTCTCAAAATTCATATGTTAAAATTCTAGCCCCTAGTATCTCACAATGTGACTGCATTTTGAGATAGTCTCATAAAAAGTATTTAGGTTAAAATGAGGTTATTAGGGTGGGTCTTAATTCATTGTGAGTGGAATACTCAAAGAGAAGATAACCATCTACAAGCCAAGGAAAGAGACCCCCAGAAGAAACTAACCCTGCAAGAAACTTTATCTTGGACATCTGGCCTCCAGAATCACGAGAAACACTTTTCCCCTATTGTATAAGCTTCCAGTCTGTGGTTCTTTGTTAAGCCACTTAAGAACCATAATACAATCAGTGATTTCCAAAGTTTGAGTATAGCTCTACACAACCATGTAAGAGGTAAATTTTATCTTCAATATCCTATTATTATTTTTACATATGAATTGTTTTTATTAATTTTAATGGGGTGACATAGATAAATCAGGGTATATATGTTCAGAGAAAACATCTCCAGGTTATTTTGACATTTATGTTGCATGCCCATCACCCAAAGTCAAATTGTCTTCGTCACCTTCTATCTGGTTTTCTTTGTGCCCCACCGGTCCCTCCTCTACACCCTCCCTCTCCTGCCCCCCCAACCCCTCACCCCCTGGTAAGCAGCACAATCCATGTCTCTGAGTTTCATTTTATGTCCCATCTATGTATGGAATCATATAGCTCTTAGTTTTTTCTGATTTACTTATTTCACTCAGTAAAATGTTATCAAGGTCCATCCATGTTGTAAATGATCTGATGTCATCATTTCTTATACCTGAGAAGTATTCCATAGTATATATGTACCAAAGCTTTTTAATCCACTCATCCTCTGATGGACACTTGGGCTGTTTCCAGACCTTTGCTATTGTGAACAATGCTGCCATAAACATGGGGGCGCATTTCTCATTTTGAAACAGTTCTATGGTGTACTTAGGGTATATTCTTGAAAGTGGGATAGCTGGGTCAAAAGGCAGTTTGATTTTTAATTTTTTGAGGAATCTCCATACTGTTTTCCACAGTGGCTACACCAGTCTGCATTCCCACCAGCAGTGCAGGAGGGTTCCTTTTTGTCCACATCCTTGCCAGCACTTATTCTTTGTTGTTTTGTTGATGAGCGCCATTCTGACTGGTGTGAAGTGAAATCTCATTGTGGTTTTAATTTGCATTTCTCTAATGATTAGTGATGTTGAGCATTTTTTCATATGCCTATTGGCCATCTGTATGTCCTCTTTGGAGAAGTGTCTATTCATTTCTTTTCCCCATTTTTTGATTGGATTGTTTGTCTTCCTGGTGTTGAGTTTTATAAGTTCTTTATAAATTTTGGTTATTAACCCCTTATCAGACATATTGTCGAATATTGTCTCCCATTGTGTGGTTTGTCTTTTTATTCTGTTCTTAATGTCTTTAGCTGCACAAAAACTATTTATTTCAATATACTCCCATTTGTTTATCCTGTCTTTTACTTCACTTGCCCGTGGTGATAAATCAGCAATTATATTGCTGCTACAGATGTCGGAGAGCTTATTGCCTATGTTTTCTTCTAAGATGCGTATGGTTTCACGGCTTACATTTAAGTCTTTTTATCCATTTTGATTTTGTTTTTGTGAATGGTGTAAGTTGATGGTCTAGTTTCATTTTTTTGCAGGTAGATGTCCAATTTTCCCAACACCATATGTTAAAGAGGCTGTCTTTACTCCACTGTATGTTCTTTCCTCCTTTGTCAAATATCAGTTGTCCATAAAGCTGTGGGTTTATTTCTGGGTTCTCTGTTCTGTTCCATTGATCTATATGCCTGTGTTGTTTCTTTAGCCTCTGTGTCATTTATTTTCGCATTGATCTTTATTATTTCCTTCCTTCTACTACCCCTGGGCTTTACTTGCTATTTTTTTTCTAGTTTTTTTAGATGCAGGGTCAAGTTCCTTATTTCAGCTTTTTCTACCTTATTAAGGTATACCTGAATGCTATAAACTTCTCTCTCAGTACTCTTTTTGTTGTGTCCCATAAATTTTGAGTTGATTTATATTCATTATCATTTGTTTCTAGGAACTTTTTTTATTTCTTCTTTGATCTCATTATTAACCCATTCATTATTTAATAACATGGTATTTAGTTTCCAAGTGTTTGAGTATTTTTCAGTTTTTCTTTTGTGGTTGATTTCTAGTTTCATGCCATTGTGATCAGAGAAAATGCTTGATATGATTTCAGTCTTCTTAAATTTGTTGAGACGGATTTTGTGTCCTAACATGTGGTCTATCCTAGAGAAGGTTCCATGAGCACTTGAAGAGAATGTATATTCTGCTGATTTAGGGTGAAAGGTTCTGAAGATATATATTAAATCAAGTTGATCTAGTGGATCCTTTAAGTCTGCTATTTCTTTGTTAATTTTCTTTCTTGAAGATCTATCTAGTGATGTTATTGGGGTATTGAAATCCCCTACTATGATAGTATTGCTGTTGATCTTGTCCTTTATATCCATCAAAGTCTGCTTTATGTATTTCGGTGCATAGATATTTATAATGGTTATATCTTTCTGTTGAATTGTCCCCTTTATCATTATGTAGTGTCCTTCTTTATCTCTTATTACAGCCTTTGTTTTAAAGTCCATTTTGTCGGATATAAGTATTGCTACCCATCTTTCTTTTCATTTTCATTTCTGTGCCTTCGTTTATCTTGTCCTCTAACTCGCTGATTTGATCCTCAGCTTCATCCATCCTGCTTTTAATTCCTTCCATTGTGGTCTTCAGTTCTGATATTGTATTTGTCATTTCGAACTGATTCTTTTTTTTTTTTTTATTTTTTTATTTTATTCATTTTAGAGAGGAGACACAGAGTGAGAGAGAGAGAGAGAGAGGGAAAGAGGGGAGGAGCTGGAAGCTCAACTCCCATATGTGCCTTGACCAGACCAGTGCAGGGTTTTGAACTGGCGACCTCAGTGTTCCCAGGTCGACGCTTTATCCACTGCGCCACCACAGGTCAGGCTGATTCTTTTTTATTATTTCAACTTCCTTTTTTATATTTGCTGTCTCTTTATTTAGGTGTTCGTAATGACCACCTATTGTTTCAAGTTCTTTGAACATCCTATCAATCATTAGTTTAAACTCTGCATCTGGTAATTTGGTTATATCTGACTCATTCAGGTCCTGCTCTGGGGATTTCTCTTGATTCATTTGGGTTGTATTTCTTTGCCTGCCCATTTTGTCTGTGTATAAGAAGGGTTTGACCAATGGAGTCCAATGGGTGCTGCTTCTGTGTTTCCTAGGTGTGGTTTGTCTACAGGCCCGCCACCCCCTCTGTTGCAGCCTAGGGTGTTTGGGTATAGGCTTTTCTGACACCAGCCCACTGTGGCTCTCTCTGCAGTTTCTGCATCTCCTCTATGGGAGGAGCTGTGTTCTCATGACTGGCTTTACAAGCCTCAGCCAGGCTTGGCCTTCACCCCACCCCCACAGGTGGGGTTGCACACCATGCACGGGCCATAAACCTCAGCACCAAGGGCAGAGGTGAGCACCTTTGCTCAGCTGCGGGTTTCTGCCTGTTCCCGGGCTTCCCCCCAGCTCCCATAGTCAGAGCCTTCTTGCATGTTGGGATGCAAGCCTCAGCCTGCAGGCCAGGTGGGGCTGCGGGTGCGTGCTCAGCTGCAGACCTCGGCCTTTTCTCGGGCTTTCACCCTGTCCCCACGAGCGGAACCAGCTTGCACATAGGGCTGCAAACCTCAAGGCTAGGGGAGGCTGCACACCTGTGGGTCCTTGCTCAGTGGTGGATCTCCACCGTGTCCAGGCTTTCGCCCTTACCCCACAGGTGGGGTTGCAGGCGGCCCGCAGCCCTATTGGACTGCTTTCGTGCGCCCCCTCTGCCCCTGCCAGGCTAGACTGAGCTCTTGCCAGGCTGGCCAGTCTTCTACCCCTGCTGACAGAATTGCGCTTCTGTGTCCTGCTGCTGCCTGCCCTCCAGCAAGCATGCAGCAGTGTGGGTGGGGGCACTGCAGGTCAGACCCTAACACTCTATACCAGGGGTGCCCACACTTTTTCAGTTTGTGAGCTACTTATAAGATGACCAAGTCAAAATGATCTACCTACAATGAAAATGCAAAACATAAATTTATTTCTTCAATATTATCATTATTTAAGTTACTATTATTACTATTTAATATTGTGTATTATTCTTTCACCTTTCTCCTTCTCAGCTCTCTTTTCAGAAGAAAGTCAATGTCATAGTTTTTATAAACAGTCTGAAAAAGCTGCTCCACATTTCCCTTCTTTGGAATAGCAATGGCACACAGATAGATGAGGCAAACGCACTTAGAATATGACATAGTGAAAAAAATCCTCTCCCATTCTGTATGAAAGTGGTAGGTTTTAGGCTTCTTACTCAGACCAGCTACGGCACTCCTTTTTATACCCTTTGTTGTGTTTAGTTTAAATAAATTGAAAGCTAACTACACAGCAATATAACTGAACAAGTTAGCGCAGTTTAACACACATGTGTAGGGTGTCAAAAGTTCAGACGTCAGATTGGCTACCCTGTATGTCAATCAAAAGACAAATGTCTTTTTAATGTCATGAGATCTACCCACACTTCCTTCGCGATCGACCAGTACATTGCGATCGATGTATTGAGCACCCCTGATCTATACTGTAGCCCTGAAAGCTCCCTCCTTCTAAGTGACTCTTCTCTGAGTGCCATGATAGAGCTTATTTGGATGGTGTCCTGCTTCCCTTTGCTGGTATTGCTGGTTCCAGGGGAAATATTCACTTCAGATTTGGGGAGTGACTCAGCCCAGGGGTTAGGGTGGCTGTACCTCAAAGTGTTTCTCCCTGTGCCTCCTAGATTACACTCTCTTTCCGCTGCTCAGTCCTCTCTTTTCTTCCCGTCCCCTGGAGCCTTGGGTGGGTGGTTGTGAAAGAGGTTTTCTGTGCCATCCCTTTAAGAAGAATCCTGGGTTTGAAAAAACTGTTTTTTTCTCACAAATAGTATGCTGACTTGTTTTGCAGCTAAATACTGTCCTTACACCTCTTCTAGGCTCTGGGGCTACAGACTGGGACTTTGTACCTGGGGCCCAGGTCCCTCCCCTCTCCACTAAACTCTCTTCCTGCCACGCAAGTCTCTCTGGGCTGCTGTTTGCTCTGGGCAGCTGGGCAGACCTCTTCGCATTTCTGCTTTTTCAACCAGTCTCAATGTGACTTCTTCAGTGTTCCTTGGTTGAAGAGTTCTCTTAGTTTAGTTCAAAGCTGGTTTTTCCAGATGATGGTTCTTAAAATTAAGTTGTAATCCACTTTGGTTCTGAGGGTTGGAAGTTGGTACATCCACCTACTCCATAGCCATCTTGCTGCCCGCCTATTATTTTTCATTTAATGTTTATCTGTCTGTTTCATGGGATTCCTGCATAACTAATACTTTCTTGATGTTTCCAGGTTTTGAGGAGATTTCTATTAGCAGACAGAGTCTCCCTTTCCTGCCTTTGCAAATAGACTCTCAATGCGATCTTCTCCTGACTTAAAGATAGAAACTGTTAGAAAAATTTTCATTAAGGAGAAAAGCTTGACCTATTCTGTCTTTGAGGACATTTGTATACACAAAGAATACCTTTCTAATCAAGCAAGCATTTTGTGTTGTTTTGATTCTTGTTGACAGTTATGAGCAGGTGTGATAAAATTGTTATCCTTTTTTATTACTGGTAGTAGTATAAATTGGTAAGCAACTGATCATCATGTATCAAACTCTTATAAATATTTGCTACCTTTCACCTAGTTATTTCACTTCTGGGAATCTCTTATAAGAATGCATCAACAGATGCTGTTAAACATTTATGTGTCCTTATAATTCATTTCATTACTATTTGTACTAGCCTCTCTCTCACCAAAAAGGAAGCTAACTGTCTTTTAATAGATGACAGAAACTGAGCTTCTCCTGCAGGTAAGGAAATATTGAGTTTTTTTATTTATAATAATGTTTTCAAAGGCGATTTAATTGCATGGGAATTTTGCAATTTTAGGTGAAAAGAATATAATAGGATTACATTATATACCCCCAATTAACCTCAAATAACCTCCTAATTAGAAATTCCCTTTACTTTCTCAACCCCCTTTCCTTGTCCCTACCCTTAAAATAAATAATCTCTTTTTATAAGATAGTAAAACACTCAGAAGTCTAAGAAGCCGGCATAAGTCATAAAGACATTTTGGCATAGTCCTCTACCATCTCAGAGGGGCAGGGAAAAAGAAAATTTTCACATTTACAATCTGTGAATACAACTTTATAACTGCTTTACTCTTTTACATTAAAAATAATTTATAATTCTGACATTCAATTACAACTTTTCTTCTTTCTTTGGAGGATCAAGAAATCATCTTCCTTTATTTCCTAAAAGAGATTTAACAAAATATCTCATGTTCCCTGGCTTGTGGTTGCACAGTGGATGAAGAAAGCATTGATCTGGAACACTGTGGTCACCAGTTCGAAACCCTGGGCTTGCCTGGTCAAGGCATATATGAAAGTTGATGCTTTCTGCTACTCCCTTCTTTCTCTCTTCCTTCTCTCTCTCTCTCTCTCTCTGTCTCTCTCTTTCTCTTTCTTCTCCTCTCTAAAATCAATAATTAAAAATCTTAAAAAAAGGATTAAACAACTCATGTCACAAAATATAAAGACTAACATTATCCCATATTTTACTCTATCACCTTTTTATAAGGTAGTATATAATTTTATTGTAATGGACCAGTCTAAACTTTGTTGTACTATGATCACCAAGTGGAAGTTTAGCAAATTCTTATTTTCACAAATAAAGAAAGGTTTGTCAGTGGCACATGGTCATGGTTACCAATTTATCCTACTGAGGCAAAATTATCACTAGGTTTCCTGGAACAATGCACTGCCCAATTCTTTTATAAACTGTGATCAGCATGTGTAAAGTCTTATTGGTGTAGTATATAGAGAGAAAATCATGAGAGAAAATACATAAAAATGATCTTGGTGGTTAATTCTGAGTGTTGATTTTCTTCTATATATTTTAGGTATTTTCTAATTATATTGCTCACAAAAATTAGGGAATATTTCAAAATGAGTATGAAGCTATAAAATATCCCCTAATTTGTGTGGATAAGTATATTTTCTGCCATGGATATGTATTTCCTTTACAAGCAAAAGCAATGCTTTACTCCAGAGATGCAATGGGTTAATCTATTTTACCTATTCTGAAAACAGAAGAAAAAGGCTGGAGCCACTCAGATAAGTGGATAACTACTACACCTACACATTAAGGCCTCTCTTCTTAGGCCACAGAACTCCAAATGACTTGTGCTGGCAACACTCTGGACATTAGGAATCAGGTGCTGCAGGCTGTAGTGTACCCCACAGCTAGCAACCTTGGGTCATGATGTACTACTTGGCCCTCCATGATCTTTGAAACACTAGAAAATTGATTTCCATTTCACCTCCCCAGAGGACTAAATTTTATCTAAATTTAATTTTTCTAAATGTAGAGTCCTTAGGGCAGGGAGCATATTAATACATATGTGCATTTCAGGAAACTGACACCTTCTAAGTATTATTTCACTACTCAAGCAATAATGTATAAAAGGCTCGATTCTATATGGCACAGTGGATACTGTGATGACGTGGGGTCAGGGTAGTAGGATTCAAGCACTAGTTCTATTTGTTAAGTTGTGTTCTTAGGCAAATCACTTATCTTCATTATGATGATTTATCTGAATAATCTCATAGTGAATATTATTTAGTTCAACTGTATCTGTACAGTACTTTCTCTTCATATGAGCTATTAATTTTATTTATCACACATTGATCCTTAGTTTGAAGGAGCCAGTTTCAATCTGGGTGCCTGTTGGGCAGATAAAGTGTATTGTGCTCACTTTGTTAAAGATGGCGCTGCCCACATGCAAGTTTTAAGAGTAAGCTTTTCCCCACACCCTTGACTGATTGGATGTTGTGGGATGGTGCACTCTCATGAGGAATCCTCCCATTATGCCTCAGATAAGTGGCTTTGTATCAGAAACTTCCTTGTTTGTAGATTGGATTAAAGGTTTGGATTTCTACACTATAAAGTGGGGCTGATAGGGAGCTTGCTCTCTCAGTTTCTGAGGTTAGCAGTAGAGAGCAGAGCAGAGAAAGGCCACATGGAAGAGGTCAGGAGAAGCAGCCAAGATGGCAGAGTACTGAGGGAGAAGCCAGTTTGAGCAGAGTTTGTGCTGCAGAAGGAGATGGGAAACAGAGGTGAATAAGTCTGGTGAGCTAGAAACCTTTGATTCTAAGAAACTCGGATAAGTCAGTAGCTTTGTGAACCCTGAATGAATGGAGCCCAGTGTGTGTTTTTGCTTGCCCGCCGGATGGCACCAGTTCTTGGCTCCGTTGTTTCATTACCGACTGTGCGAATTTAATGCAAACCTGCACTGGTCAGGCTACTGGCTTTACAGTGCCAAATTATACTTTTAAATGTAATTTAGCCCTGGCCAGCTGACTCAGTGGATAGAGAATCAGCTGGTATATGAACATTCCAGGTTCTATTCCTGGTCAGGGCACTCAAGATAAGTGACCATATGCTTCTCTACCCCTTCCTCTCCTCTTCCTCACCCTCTTCTTTTTCTGAAGCCAGTGGCTAAATTGGTTCAAGCCTTGGCCCTGGGCACTGAAGATAGCTCTGATAGACCCAGTGTATCAGCCTCCGGTGCTAAAAACAGCTCTGTTGAATCAAGCATCATCTCAAGACTGAGTTGCTAGGTGAATCCTATTGTGGAACATGCAAAAGTCTGTCTCACTATTTCCCCACTTCTCACTTAAAAAAACTGTAAATTTTTTTTGAAAAAAGTGTAATTTAATGACCCCTATTAAGAGCCTTGGATGTAATTTTTAAAAATTTACATAAACACTGAGCATGACAGTGTGTTATACTCTAAAGATATTTATTTTATTTTATTTCAGTTTTGTGAATATACTGTGAATCCAGCAAATCTCTAGAAGGGTTAATCATAATATTGTTTTACCATTATATTCATGAGAGCATTTCATAAGTGTCTTATCTACTTCAGAACCTGAAGAAACAGAAAACAAAAAAAAAAAATAGAATTCACACTACCATTATGCTGGCTTTGCCTCCTTGTGAGGTGAAAGGATGCAAAAAACAAATTTCTCATTCTTTCTTTTTTTTATTTTATTTTTTATTTATTTATTTTTTTGCCAAGACAGAGAGGGACAGATAGGAAGGGAGAGAGATGAATGAGAAGCATCAGTTATTTGTTGTGGCACCTTAGTTGTTCATTGATTTCTTTTTCATATGTTCCTTGACTGGGGGGCTGCAGCAGAGCAAGTGACCCCTTGCTCAAGCCAGTGACCTTGGGCTCAAGGCAACAACCTTGGGCTTCAAGCCAGCAATTTTGGCCTCAAGCCAGTGCCCATGGTATCATGTCTATAATCCCATGCTCAAGCCAGCAACCCCACTGTAAAGCCAGTAGTCAGGGCCACCATCACAGCAGCCTGGCCAGTGTAGGTTCACATTAGATTCAGACAGTTGGTAATGAAACAATGGAGCCAAGAACTGGTGAGTCATCAGCTTTAATCTTAGCTCGCACCTGGCGGGCAAGCAAAAACACACACTGGGCTCCAAAACCCACTCATTCACTGCTCACAAAGCTACTGACTTATCTGAGTTTCCTAGAATTAAAGGTTTCTAGCTCACCAGACTTATTCACCTCTGTTCCCATCTCCTTCTGCACAAACTCTGCTCAAACTGGATTCTTCCTCAGTACTCCGCCATCTTGGTTGCTTCTCCTGGCCTCCATGTGGCCTTATTCTGCTCTCCTCTCTAATACTAACCTCAGGAACCAAGAGAGAGCAAGCTCCCTGCCTGCCCCACTTTATAGCATACATTCAAAACCTTTAATCCAATCTACAAAAAAGGAAGTCTCTGATACAAAGTCACTTATCTGAGACATCTGGGAGGATTCCTCATGAAAGTGCACCATCCTACATCATCCAATCAGTCAATGGTATGGCAAAAAGCTTACTCTTAAAACTTGCACATGGGCAGTGCCATCTTTAACAAAATGAGCATAATATATTTTATCTGCCCAACACCCACACTCAAGCTAGTGAGCCCAAGCTCAAGTGGATGAGCCCGCGCACAAGCCTGAAACCTTGGGGTTTCAAACCTGGGTCTTCTTCATCCTAGTCCTATGCTTCTTCATCCTAGTCCTATCCACTGCACCACAGTTTGATCAGGATCTCTTGTTATTTCTAAGAGCTGGCCTGAACACTAGTTTGGAGATTTGAATTTTCCATTTTTATCTGTCAACAATTGGCATTTATGGATCTGTCAGCCTACTGGATCATCAATTAATTACATTAATAATCAGATCTTATATTTGTCTTTTAACTTTTAACCACAGAGAGTTTTGTCCGTGAAGGTCACTTATTTTATGGTCTTGCTGATACAGACACACCATCATTAATACTTTAGTTAAAACATTTCTCTGAAGATAAACGTTTGGTTCCTTATGAATTTTAATCCATTTTTTCCCTTTTTTTTTTTTTTTTTGAGAAAGACCAGGGTCCTAAATTTCAGTTGTGTAGAAAATTCTCAGGCATTGAGCAACTCATTTAACCTGTTTGATCTCATTTTTTTATTTTAGAATGAATTAATTAGTATTGCAATTAAGGATTCACTCATTTTTTGTGATATCTTTAGCTCTATAACTAAGTGTTCCTTTGAAAAGAAGAATGGTAGATGGGAGGTTCACACAGTGAAAAGCTAGAATTTTCTAACTGATCATGTCTTCAATTCTATTCATATCCAATCCATCTTGCTTTCTACCATAGGGAGACTATCCTAAAGTGAATTCACTTTATGCAATTTTCTCACTAACACTCTAAAAGAGCTTTCTATCACCTAGGACAATATAAAAACTTGTTATTTATATATATGTTATGCATATACATGAAGTAAGTAGTCCCTCCTTTGCTCAGCCATCTCATCTCCCACTACTCACCCATATTAATAACCATCTGCTCCAGAATAAACCATTTGCTGTTCCCAGAATATGCTATGTTTTCTTTCATTTCTGTGTTTTCATACTGTATTCCTCATATTTTTCATATTCTCTTGCTTGTTTCCTGAATTCTTTTTTCCTGTTTCTCCTCCTCATGAAGTCCCTACATAGCAAAGTCTGCTCAGATCTTTCAACCTCCCATTTCATCTTCTTCCTGGGTTTAGTTCTATGCCCCTACTATCTGTATCTCTTATTACAGTATGTCCTTCATTTCTATATCATAACCTTGCATTTCAAATGTGGCTTTAAAGGTATATCTCTTTCAAAATATTTGCTAATACCTAAACAGAAGGGACTTTGCTTCTTGACTTCTCTTATTTAACATCAAGCACAATGCTTAGCACAAAACAGACACTTAAAAAACATTTGTTGAATGAATGAATGAAAAATGATCACTTATCAATATGTTTCATAGAATAACTTATTATTAATTGGTTCTTTTGCACATGCAATGAGACATATCCAAACATATCTGTTGGTCAAATAAGTTTGCAAATATGATATATATGTTTGCTCGCTTATAGTTTGTATTGGGTAAGCAGGCCGGGTCGTTATAGCCCAAGGCTTAGTTTTAAGACTAAGCCTTTTCCACCCTTTTTGATATAGGGTGATGCATTCTCATGAGGAATCCCATTATGCCTCAGACTCTCCCGATCCCTCGCCCTCCATGGGGAAAGCAGGTTTTCTGCTTTTCCCTTGTCTTCTATTGTGGCTTGCCGTCTTGGTGAGACATCAATAAACAGAATGGCCTACCATCCTCCGACTCTGCCCAAATCCAATGGGAATCTGCATGTGAATGGCCACGATGGTGGCTCCTGCCCATACAATATCCTACTCTCTTTTTACCTTATGACAGAAAATTGAACAGGGTAGCTAAATAACCTAATAAGCTATAACATGTTAGAATAGGGATGGTGACTTTCTCTAGACTTTTCCTTATTTTAAAATTACTTTTTTCAAAACCTTAAATTGAAAACAAAAAGGAAGATCAATACAGACTTGCAAAGCACCATTTATATCCTCCTTCCAACAACTGCTCACTTCCACTTCATAGCACACCAGACAGCAGAGCTTATTTGTTAACTAGATAATAGCCAGCTAATTTTATTCATATATTTTTCCAAAGAGTCAGTACATATTCCCTTCTATGCACTAGGTTGAAAGACATAAATTCAGGGGATCAATTTTCTAAGCCACCCTCTTAAAATACATTTTAAATTGAGCATTCATGTGATGATAGTCTGGGCACCATTGAAGTGTAGTTTCATAAATATATACTTTCCCATATGCAAGTTCATTTTTGAAATAGATATGATATTATGGCTAACCTGTATTCTGATAAAAGCACTGAAACTGAAAGTTGAAAAACTAAATACATACTTATCTTTGTGTTTTAGCTCTTTTCTAAAATAAGATGATCGAAGTAGATTTTTAAAATATTTCTAAGTTTAGAATCCTTATTTAAAAACAGAAATAAATTCCGGAAACGTCTGGTATCAGTTTCCTCTAATATATTCCCAACACATATACAGATCTGCAAACATATATGTGTGTCCATTCACACAACTAAAGTTATAGTTTTCAAATAATAAATGTAACTCCTAAAGGTAAACATATAATTTTGTAATATATTAATATTTTATATTAATTTCAAAGAATGAACTTATTGTTTCTTGTAAAATATATTGTAATAAGTGAAATTTATAAATTTAAGTGTCTAAAAATAGAATTAGAGTACCATTGGAAGAAAGAAATCATAGTGTTCAACACAATTAGACAAACAGCATTTATAGATGAGCCACTGTCTAAAATGTCATCTAATTATTAGAAGGAAGATGTTAGAAAACCCTGAACAAAGAGGGTTTTAAGTCTATTAAGTCTTCTACTAAGTCCTTCTATTAAGTCTATTGGCTTTCTGTGACTCACCAGTAAAAGGCAATGGTGAGGCTGGAAGAAAATCAGATTGATTATATCAAATTGATTAAAATTAAATAATTGTTTAATTGAAGTGCTATGTAAGGTCCTATGGAGTGCAGCTATATGGAGACATATAACATATCAATTAATGTAACAAGTCTAAAACACTAAACACTTGGGACAAATTCTAGTATCATCTCAACAAATGTTGGAACTACATTAAAACTTTTGATGTTTAAGTTTCTCATTAATGAACTTTTAGAATTTCTCAAAAGGAGACCCTGGCCAGTTGGCTCAGTGGTAGAGCATCAGCCAGGACTGTGGATGTATTGGGTTAGTTCCTGGTCAGGAGACACAGGAGAGGTGACCATCTGCCTCTCCCCCTCCTTCTTCTCTCTCTAACTCTCTCTTCCCCTCCTGCAGCCATGGCTCAATTGGCTCGAGTGCATCACCTGGGTGCTGAGGATGGTTCTGTGGATCCTCCACGTCAGGTGTTAAAAATAGCTCAGTGGCGAATATGGCTCCAGACAATCAAAGCATTGAACACAGATGGGGGTTGCCAGGTTGATCCCGATCAGTGTGCTTGTGGGCGTCTGTCTATCTATGTCCCCTATTCTCAATTGAAAAAGAAAAAGAAAAAAAGAATATCTCAAAAGGACTATTTCTCCTGTCTCATAGGTTTTTACATACATCCTTTTTCTAAGATACTACTTCCTTCTATTAAGTCTATCGGCTAACTTCTGATTTGTGTCGGACCTTAACTTGGATAACTTTCTCCAGAAATATTCCCTGGTGTGTGTGCGCATGTGTATGCATGCCGCATGCAAATATACATGGTAGTTTGCCAGTTAAACATATACTGGAGGTCATAAGAGATACTGTCATATATATATATATAACATTACAATTTTTTTGAAATTATTATTAGTGTCATAATTTAAATAGCAAATAAGATTAAACATTTTAAAATATTTCTAACACCTTCAGACCCATTGATTGAACAACCCATTTGCATCTTGAAAAGATTATTGAAAAAACATGGACCTTTCAAAATTGAGGCTAATTACAAATTTATTAACTGAGGAAAATAAAGAAAACATGTTTTCTACACATGACATAATCTAGGTTAAGAGAAGCCAAGGAACTGGCTCAGGTTTACACAAATAGTTAGTGGCCAAACTAAAAATGAACCCGTAGGGGCTGAGCTCCCCACTCAGTACAAGCTGTGTCTGGGCAAGAACGTCTGCAAGGAGCACACACAGCTCTAAGTTATTAACGGGAAAGAGAAAATAAGTACTATTCTATCAGTTTTGCAGAATTATCATTATAAAACTCCATTGTTTAACAGTAATTCTCTATTTGAATTGTTGTAATTGAATGCTGAATACTCTATGTGTTGAACATTCAGCAAATTCTTACAATGAAAGAAAATTTATTTAGCA
This sequence comes from Rhynchonycteris naso, assembly GCA_037038555.1. Taxonomy (NCBI): domain Eukaryota; kingdom Metazoa; phylum Chordata; class Mammalia; order Chiroptera; family Emballonuridae; genus Rhynchonycteris; species Rhynchonycteris naso. Next base: position 66,553,812 of record CM072996.1, read on the forward strand.
CTGGTGTACCTACCTCTTTGGAACTTCCCTAGTTTAGTGCTATTATCCCAGTGAGTAGGATATAAACATATTACATTATGTTTGGATCTAGATATCTGAGGAGAATAGCCCAAAATATAGTCATGAAATTAAGTACATGAAGGTAAATAATCAAATTGCCATGGAACTTGTTATACATTTATATTTAACCATGTTGTATAAATTCTTGCCAGTTTACCAGGGATGATTTTCATTCTTTTAAAATAAAAGAAAGTCTCTTCAACAAATGGTGCTGGAAAAACTGGAAAGCCACATGCAAAAGAATGAAACTCAACTACAGTTTGTCCCCTTGTAAATTAATTCAAAATGGATCAAAAACCTAAATATAAGACCTGAAACAATAAATTACATAAAAGAAAACATAGGTGCTAAACTCATGGACCTTGGTTATCAAGAGCACTTTATGAATTTGACTCCAAAGGCAAGGGAAATGAATGGCAAAGATAAATGAATGGGACTACATCAGACTGAGAAGCTTTTGCACAGCAAAAGAAACTGACAACAAAACAAACAGACAGCCAACTAAATGGGAGATGATATTTTCAAACAACAGCTCAGATAAGGGCTTAATATCCAAAATATACAAAGAACTCATAAAACTCAAAAACAAACAAACAATCCTATAAAAAAAATGGGAAGAGGACATGAACAGACAGACCCTTCTCCCAGGAAGAAATACAAATGGCCAACAGATTTATAAAAATATGCTCATCTTCATTAGATATTAGAGAAATGCAAATCAAAACTACAATGAGATACCACCTCATGCCTGTTATATTAGCTATTATCAACAAGACAGGTAATAACAAATGTTGGAGAGGGTGTGGAAAAAAGGAACCCTCATCCATTGTTGGTGGTAGTACAACCATTATGGTAGAAAATATTGTGGTTTCTCAAGAAATTAAAAATAGAGCTACCATATGACCCAGCAATCCCTCTATTGGGTATAAACCTCTGAAACTCAAAAACATTGGTATGTAAAGACACATGCAACCCCATGTTCATTGCAGCATTGTTCACAGTGGCCAAGACATGGAAACAACCAAAAAGCCCTTCAATAACTGGCTGGATAAAGAAGATATGGTGCATATATACTATGGAATACTACTCAGCCATAAGAAATGATGACATTGGATCTTTTACAACAACATGGATGGACCTTGAAAACAGTATACTGAGTGAAATAAGTAAATCAGAGAAAACTAAGAACTATAAGATTCCATACATAGGTGGGATATAAAAATAAGACTCAGAGACACTAACAAGAGTGTGATGGTTACGGGGAGGGGGAGCGAGAAGGAGAGGTTTGGGGTAGGGATAGGGGAGGGGCACAAAGAAAACCAGATCGAAGGTGACAGAAAGCAATTTGACTTTGGGTGATGGGTATTCAACATAATCAAATGTCAAAATAACTTGGAGATGTTTTCTCTGAACATATGTACCCTGATTTATCAATGTCACCCATTTAAATTAATAAAATTTAAAAAAAGGAATAAATCAAAAGCTTTTTCTCATGAAATGGTAATTCTTAAAGATTACTTCTAAAAGTACAGTTACTTTAGATTTTATATATATTATATACTTTTATATTAAATACATTGAGATAACATTGGTTAATAAAATTATATAGGTTTCAAGTGCACAACTCTATAATACATCATATATGCATTGTTTGTTTACCATTCTCAACTCATACTTTTGTGCTTTAATAGATAATGCATTTTATGCATCATTTTTAAGGTTTTCTTTAAGTAAGCATATTGTACAGTGCAAGAGAAAATACATTTTCAATTTCTCCCTTGCATAAAATATCTGAGCTAATAATTTGACCTAGAAGAAGTAGAATCTTTCTTTTCATCAGACTTCCCTTTTCAACAAGGGCTTTGTTAGCCTACTGAGCCATGACGAGTAATCCTTTATATGCTAGGGTACACTGTATTCCCTGATGAACTAACAAATTAAAATGTAATGTGAAACAATGACACTAGGAATATTGAGTAATAGCCACTTATGTGAGAAGAAATACATAATTAAGCCAAGATGTACAGTTTAATTATAATCATCGCACTGATAATGCAGAATAAAATACAGTTTAAGGAATCTAAGGAAACCATGATAAAGAGCACAAGAAAGCTATCTCATTCCTCTGGTTGTCTCTCTTGCCTCCTGCAGTTGGGCCCTCTTCTCACCTGCAGCCCCTCCAAAGCCTTATTTCATTATATCTTGCAAAGAATTAGGAAGCAATCAAGAAGTGATTTTCACCACGTTCGTCTCAAGCTAAGGTAATTATTTGTCTGTTTTTTTATTCATTCTTTTTTTTTTTCTTATACTTGGTTTGCTCAAGGGTAAAATGAACTGCACTCCTTATCAGCTTAATGCTTACACAAGTGCTACTGAAGGCAACTGACTGAAGCTGAAGCCAGAGGTTAGCTGCAAATCCATTAGCAATTTTACATAGTGGGAGAAAACGTTTTTGGTGAGTTTGGGATAATGCTAAATAAATGCAGAAGTCACAAATAAGACAATGTAATTTGCATTAATATGTCATCAGATAAATTCACAGAAAGCTTAAGAGAGCTAAGGGTTTCCTATAAGATGACCAAAGCTATATTTGCTGTTCATATATCTAAAATTAAAATTTCTTATTATTCTTTTGCACCTAAAGTATTTAGTTTAAAGGATCATATTCTAGGTATATCTGTACAAAGCAGGAAGCTAGCATTTCTAGAAAAATATTCTTGTCAACTCTGAAGTACTCATAGCTCAGAGAACTATTTGAAATTTACAGAATATACAGTTGACAATTTTAAAGTGTGTATTTAGGAAAATTTTAGTGATATTTTTATTAAGATTGCAAGCTTTTTTGAAATAGCTGATATTAATAAACTTTCCACCATAGAATCTATAATTTATATTTAAGAAAAAAATCCATTTTTAAAATCTAGTCTCACATTCTAGAATTATAAATCATTGTACTTTTTGTTTTGTTCCTGTTTTACAATTTTCCTTCCAAAGCTATGGTAAACTTTAATAAGGGACTTCTCAAGCCAGACACTTTATTATCATTAAATCCTCATGACACTTATTTTATGAATTGTTAATTAGCAGATCAATGACATAACAGAGGCCATACTGACTCATTCAAAGCAATTACGAAGATTGGTTCTTTAATGGAGCTGTGTTAGCTCAAAAACTAAAGAAAATGTCAATATGTATTGTCCACATATATTACTAGCATTTACTATATGTAAATGTGTGTGTTTGTGTGTAGGGGTGGGTAGGATTTGGTGTGGGCAGGGGCAGGGTTTGGAAGAATGCAACTATTGTGTCCACAAAATTTATCTAACAAACATGTTTTAGAGAAGGAATGATAGTCTAAAAGTGCTAGAATCTTTGAAAAGAATCTAAGAAAAGTCCTAATTAATGAATGGGGGAAAAATAAGAAATAGCATATTTTAATGTTTCTGTCTAATATTAATAGCAACTAATATTTTTTAAAAACTTATTATATAATAAATAAAAAAAAATAATAAAAAAGTACAAAATCACCATTAGGCAGAAAAAACACAGTAATAATTATAGGCAAAATTTTTTCAGTGGATGATAAAATAATTTTATGAAAGAGGATATTTATATAATCTCAAAGTATCTCTTCTAATATATATATTAGTTACAAAGGAAGAAAATAATAAATTTGTAGAGAGAAGACCAGGAACATACTACCTTAATCAAGTACTACATTCTGAAAAGTAAAATATATCATATTTTCCATGATTTGATGCACTGAGAAGGACACATTATTACTTTTAAGTACTAAAAAATGAACAATCTCAATCTAATTATGAAAAAAATCAAATAAACCCAAATTGAGACGCAATCTACAAAGTAACTGACCTGTGTTTTTTCAAATGTTTAGAGGTCATGAAAGACAAGGAAAAATTTAGCAACTGGTATTGATTATCACAAACCAAGGAAATAGGAAAAAAATGTAATCTGGGATACTAGTTTGAATCCTAGACGAAAAGAAAGATATTTGTAGAAAAACTGGTAAAATTTCAATAAGAACCATGGGTTACTTAATATTATTATATCACTGTTAATAGTGCAATTGTAGAAAAAAAAATTATTATGACTATTTTGTGTGTTAATGAGGTGCTTGATGATTGGTATATAAAAACACTTTATACCATTTTGGTAACATTTCTGTAGATCTAAAAGTGTTTCAAAACTTTTAAAACTATTATAACAGAGCTTTAAATAAATAATAATGTAAATGAAGGCAACATACCTCAAAACTTTCTTTATAGCTACCAAATTGCTCCAATGTCATTTTGCTGAATTTTATAGTTATTCATTGTCCAAGTTTTTTATTTCCTCCAAACATACTGATGAGAATATATCATTCCCCCATACTTCATAATAAATAGTATAAAATAAACTAATTGCTTAAGCCTGAATTTTTCATTATCATCATAACATTTGGCTATCCTAGAATCTAACCTTGTCTATTTTATTATTTCATCATATTCAAGACAAGTATTCACTGATTGCCACAACATGCCAAGTACTGAAAAAGATATGAGATGATTATAATGTACCTACCTACATAGATTAACAAGATCTAGGAAAACAGTTTATACAGTTAAATTTTATATACCTAAACTATTATAAGTTAAAATGATTTTCAAAGTGATTGATACATTTGTACATATTTGATGGTTACATTCTTAAAGAAATGGTTAGTATCACTAGGAGGACATCAAAACTCTGAAGAGTTTTGCCATCATTAGATTTGTATACAATGATAAAGGTCATATAAACAGAAGGAATAAAATAAATTACCATATAATAAAAATTTTGTAACATAAACTTTAAACTCTCAACAGTGTGAAAAACACAAGAGACTGTCAGAGGTACAGGAATACAGTAAAAATCTCTTGCTGGGATTGACAACAGGAATTAATTTTTTTTTAATTTATTGATTGATTTTAAAAAAAGGAAAGGAGGGAGAGAGGGAGAAAGAAAGAGAGAAAAAACACTGATCCATTGTTCCACCCACTAGTGCATTCACTGGTTGATCCTTGTATGTGCCCTGATCGGGGATGGAATCCACAACCTTGGCATGCGAGGTTGATACTCTAAATCAGGGGCCCCCAAACTTTTTACACAGGGGGCCAGTTCACTGTCCCTCAGACCACTGGAGGGCCAGACAATAAAAAAAAACAACTATGAACAAATCCCTATGCACACTGCACATTACTTATTTTAAAGTAAAATACAAAATGGGAACAAATACAATATTTAAAATAAATAACAAGTAAATTTAAATCAACAAACTGACCAGTATTTCAATGGGAACTATGGGTGCAGATGCAATCTGCGCTCTTCTCACTGACCACCAATGAAAGAGGTGCACCTTCCGGATATGCAGCCGGGGCCAGAAAAATGGTCTCAGGAGGCTGCATGTGGCCTGTGGGTCATAGTTTGGGGATCCCTGCTCTAAATCAACTAAGCTACCAAGAAAGGGTTCTAATATTTTTAAAATATTCTAAAAATACATTTGGGTCCTGGCCAGTTGGCTCTGTGGTAGAGCATCAGCCTGGCATGTACATGTACTGGGTTTGATTACTAGTCAGGGTACACAGGAGAAGCACCCATCTGCTTCTCTACCTCTCTTGCAGACATGGAGCAAGTTGGTCTCAGTCACTGAGGATGCCTCCATGGTTTGCACCTCAGGCACTAAAAAGAGCTCAGTTGCTGAGCAATGGAGCAATGCCCCAGATGGGCTGAACATCGCCCCTCGTGGGCTTGCCAGGTGGATTCCAGTCAGGACACATGCAGGAGTCTGTCTCTCTCTCTCCTCTCACTGAATAAAACAAACAAATAAAAAAACACATTTGGGCAGCACTACTACATTAGCATTAGCATTTCAATACTAATTTTATTAATTTTGTGCTTTTAGTCACAAATTTATTTTCTGTATTTCACAAAAATAATTTAATATTTTATTTCAAAAGAAAAGCACAGACATTACTGTGTAATAATAATACTATCAGTAGTAAATGACTAGGTGGTAGAGAATACCATATCACCAACCTTAAAATGTGTATTTCTTTTTTTTTTAAATGTGTATTTCTTAACTGTCAGGTGAAAGTCCAAATTTGCTTATGAGATGTGCATTGAGCCTTTGACATATTATAACTAACAGTATAGGTCGCACTCAACTGAAACATAGCACAATGTGACTTTCCTATATTATTGGTAAATTCCAAAAGATGATGACATAGAATTTACATATATATATATATATATATATATATATATATATATATATGAAGAAAAGAAAAGATTTGCTATTACAAAAGATTAAAGAAAAATCCTAGGAAAGATCAAAGCTCCAAAAGAGATGCAAAAAGTAGGAAAACCTAATTCTGAACAATGTATTTAACATTTTCTTATAATTAGCAGAAATTAATACTATGAAGTACAAATAAACCATCATGTTATAATTTTTCTTAAAAGTATGTTTTTTTATGTTATTCTTTGAAGCATATCTCAATGTACAAAAGAACAGTAACTGGTGATATTTTCTATTTTGATAAGTCATGTCATAAAAAGAATAAGGTATTAAATATAGGTTTTCTTCATAAAGGGGCAGTAACATTTTATTTTAACTTCAGTAGATACAAAATATAATATTAAGCCTACAAAACAGAAAAACAGTTAAGAGGGAGAGCGAATAAAAAAGAATCAAATCAATAAAAAACTACCACATGGGCTCTATGTAGTTTATAATATTTTAAAACATTTATAACATTTTAAAGAAGTATTATTTTCATCACCTGAGCTTGATGTACAGTAAGGAGGAGTGAGGTTTTTAAATAACCAGTTAATTCTTTCATATTCATCTGAAGTGAAAATTAAACATTAAATGGAAACAACCTCAAGATCTCTCTGCTTTAGTCATGGCTTTACTGAAACGTCTTCAATGTGTCTCTCAGAAATGTATCAAATTCCTTTGTTGAGTTTATCACACTATTCCATTACCTAGGAGAGTACTTATCACATAGTAGGTACTTAGTAAGTATTTTATTTTATTGCTGGCTAGGTAGCCACTATAACATTCCTTAACTTCACATATATTTAACATTTAGTGTAGGATACTCTGTATTGTTATTTATGTTCTTATAACTTTGTCTATACTTTCTAAAAAGAAATGGTATAATAGAATATTTTAGGAGCCAGCTCCTTTCCCTGGTAAGGAAAAATCTGAACCAAAACCAAGGTAAGACTCAAAGGGAGTGGCTAAGCCTAAAAACAAGCCTCCATTTTTTTTATATATATATATTCTCCAAATTAGATTTTCAGTGTACTAGATGTCATATAAAGTGAAGTTCATAGGGTTTAAACAGACCAAAAAAGAAATTGTTTGCTCCAAATATTTCATCCTATATTATTTTCTCTGTTCACAAGTCCAAGACACTCAACTGAAGGGGGGGCAGATATCAACATTTTACCTTTGGGATTAAAACCTTCAAATTATAATTTATCAAGAGAAGTTGAAATCAAATTCAAGGTGAATAAACCATCTAGACTGCTGAAATATAATATCTGGATGAGCTTCTAATCTGTTTTTTGTCTTCAGCCACAGAGTTTAAGCACTTGAATAGATATTTTATTTATATTTGTGGAATAGCTAAAAACATTCAAATGATTTCTCAAATCCAAAGGATCAAGGTAGTCTAGGTCTGAACCTCTCTCTGATCTGTTCCTACTCTTCCTCTAACTCTAACACAGAGGCAGTGATATCTCGTTCAGGATTCTGACTCTACTGGTTATTAGCATTCGGATTCTATCCTTCACTTTCACTTAAGTGTCTCAAGTTGCTCAACAATAAAAAATGATATTTTTATGGTTTTCTGTATTAAGCACTTTTTTAAATGAGAAGGAAAAGGTAACGTAATTTATAAAATAGAAATCATAATCATCACCATCATCAAATTTATTTTCCTTTCCCCAAACACTTCTTCCCTCTGAACCCTGAGAACACCTGTCAGCTGTTTAAGCAGTTGTTTTGCTCTGTTCATTGTTTCCTTTTCTCTCAGAAATCTTAAAATCTAAGGCTTTGCTGCCCACTGCAGGAAGAAATGAGAAGAAATCATCTCTCTTCTGGATTCTTCAGTAGTTTTATCTCTAGTGTTTGAATGGTTATTCTGTGATTTATTACTCAAAGAATCTTGTTTCTAGATATTTTCATCCTGTGAATTTATTACTAGTTTAATATGTATAAAGATAAATTTGTTCACTATTACATCAGTATACTAAAAAATGATAAGGACTTGATTCATATGAATAATTCTTTATGTTGTCAATCATAATGACTATTGTATGGACATTCACATAAAATGTTTGGCATTCCTATTCAGTTCTTATGTTTTATATTTTCCTGCTAAAAATGAATAATGGATTAATCCAAAATTTATAATGCATTTCCATCATTGCCTAGAATGGTATCAGGTATTACAATAGTCAATAAATAACTTTTGAATGATTACATATATCTACACTAATATACTACATGTAAAAACTCAAACTACTCACAAAGTAAACATGGTAACTAGCTCAGTTTGACTAGATCCTATCGTATTTGAAAAAAAGAGTGAGGGTTTAATACATATCATAAATTTATAAAATGACCAAAAAAGGTAATGGGTGAATGTTTTGAGTTTTATTTTTAACAGCAGAGCAGAATGTATTGGGGTGCTTTTCACAACATTTCTACTATAGTAAAATCTTGTTATACATTTTTTTCAGGGAATACAGCAAATATTTTTCTTGCATTGTCATTTTAATATGTTCTATATTACTATAAATCATTTTTTTCTGTTATACAAAAGTCTTTACTATGATTGTGTTATAACCTTTAAAAAATTTAAAAAAGGGTGTACTGGAGTTCTTTGTAAATTGTGAATATACTTGGTCTATAAAAGATTCATAAGATCATAGAATTATAGATGTCTATTTTTAAGACCTAAAATGGACTTTAAAAATAATAAATTTAAGGACTTTGTTTTGAACCAGTGTAATTATAATAATGACCTTTAATACTTTCCTAATGGCCTAGATGAAATTAATTGGTTATTTCACTATCAGGGCTCATCTTTTTGGAATTTAAAGAGCCTCTTTTTTCCCATAATGGGTTTTATCAAGCTTATTTAAAATGTTCTGAAAGCACATTTTTAAAAGCCTTGACATTCTCCCTCTCCCACCTCTCTTTCATCTTTCTTCAACATTATTTGTAGTAAAGAACCTATTTTTGTTCCTTTGTAATTCTGCTTTGGTCAAGCTATTATCTAGATCTTAGTAACAGTCTTTACTTTTAATTATGTTTCTTATATTGAGAGAATTTTATGATTGGAAATCGGATATTATACAAAAATCTAGAAACCTTTTTCTCTTAAAGGAAGCTATGAGCAATCAAATTTCTAAGTAGTTCCATGCTGCCATCTTCTGGTTATCTTGTAAGAATGTCACTGATGTACTTTGAAATATTAGAAAAATAAATCTGTATTAAATCAAAGACAACAATTTGAATGATTAGAGCCACTGTATTCTACAGTTCAATTGTCTTAAAATCTTGATGACAAGGATAATGTTTTATGGATTTAAGTATAAAAAGTAAATGGTAATCAAAGACAAAGTATTTTATCCTGTGCTTATTTCTGTTATTATTTACCTTAGATCCGTGATGGCGAACCTATGACATGCGTGTCAGCACTGATACTCGTAGCCATTTTTGATGACACATGGCCACATGCGGCTGCATACCAGAGAAGTAAGGGGCAGCATGCCGAGAAGGACATTTCATCCTTGGCTCCTGCATGGCCAGGTGCAGTAGCTGAGGATAAAACATTTGCTGTAGTGTAGACACTCTGTGTCAGAGGTCTGTAGGCCAAAACAACAGAACTCCGGCACAGAGTGTCTAGTTCTGGGACTTCGGGTTAGGCCTTTTTTCTCAAAGTGACACATCACCCAAGTTATGCTCGTTTTTTTGGCGAATTTTGATACACCAAGCTCAAAAGATTGCCCATCACTGCCTTAGATGATAATGAGAAGACTCCATGACATTTTTTTATTACATTACTTTTTACATAATTATCCTCATACCTTTTGAATGTGCCATCAAGAAGAATGCATACTCACTACACAAGAAACTCCCAAATCTACTATTCCTATTTTTATTAGTTAGTTATGCTACTGAATGGTGGTGCAGGGACCACTGACCATTTTGTCATTTAACTGCCCTGGTTTCACTTTTAAACTTCCAGCACCTACAGCAACAGACAGGCCAAAACCACAACGAACTATACAAAAAGATGATCCTGTAGGTTTTTAATGATTAAAAACAAAAGGTAAAAACCGAAACCCTGATTTCTGTAGTTCATCCTTTGTGGATTTTGTGGAATCATTAAAAACCTACAGAGCTATCATTTTTCTGTGTTAGTTTTAATGTAATAATTTTTAACATTTTTTTCATAAATCCCCATTCACCCCACTAGCATTCTCATCTTAGTAGTTTTTGAGACAAAGATAGAATCATTTATATACGGGACAAATTGATGTCTTACACTGAAAACTGATTTCAAAATGCAAGATAATTATATACATTGCTTCAAATTCAGATAAGGAACAGTGTCTTCAAGTCCGGTGATATTTCAGATGACTAAAGCAGAGTATAAATCATAATAGTTCGGTGAAAATCAGAATGCAAATGGCCCCAGTAAATGTTGAGCAACAGAGGATTTTCTTAACTGTTTATTAAATGCAATCCAAAATCTAAAGCAGCTGAGACAGGTGCTAATTTCACTCCTGTTATTAGTAATTAGTGTTGAAATTTAATGATGTTTGAAGTAGCTCAAGCGTTTTCCATATTAAACACAGTTTAAATAGAAGGGGTCATAAAACTGTAGTTTTTAAACTTAATAGACTTGAGCAAACAGGTATTTTGAATAATCAACACCTCTGAGAGCATTTGCCAAATATAAATAGCAATACTGGCCCATTTGTTGTGTGCACAGAAATGACATGGTAAATGCTAGGTATACTGTTCACTTATGTGGAATTGTACTATACCAAGATGGTTGATAACTGTTCTGTTTGCTAAGCTGTAAGAATCTGAAATCCCTGTCATTACTTTGTCATAAAATAATTATTTTTTAGTCTTTTATATCCACAAAAATTGATATTAACATACATTTGATAAATATCAATTCAATGAGTGGTCCACCATTCTTCAGCTTTACTCTGAACAAAAAACACATTTTTATTCATGAAGTGTGCTGTTTGATCCATTTGAGGATACTATTTTGTTCTAATAGTGAAAACAGAGTCTTTCTCAATACCTACAAACAAAAGATAACACTCTCACCTGGGTCAAACCCAAGACATTTTAATATTTTAATAATTAGCAGCAAACTAGCTCAACTAAAGGTATTAAAGCACACACACACACACACACACACACATATATATATATGCATTATAAATATAATTAGATAGATACATATGATTGATGATTGTCAATGTGCCTTTACTAAAACTTTGCTAGGCTGTTACATTTACTGCTATCAGAAAAAGCAAAATAAAATATCAGTCTCTAAATTCCCTCCTCTGACAACACATCCTAAAGCTAAATCCAGAAAAAGATAAAACAACTAATAATTTCGTTCAATGTTTAAAAATTTTCAAATTCAACTCAGGACATACCATCTTAGAATAAAAGTATATAATAGTAAACATGCCTCATTTATTCTTTCTTCTTGTTAGTAATCCTGACTGATTCCATCAGATTAAATTCCAATTTTTAGTTAATTTTAAGAAAATAAATGGGATGAACAAATTAAACAATAATGTTAAGATAAAAACTTTTATGATTACAAAGTTTATGAGGACAGAATTGACTTTTAATTGAATGATACAGAAAATATTTTATAAAATGCAACTTACCACTACCTAAAAGAGAAGAATAATCAAGAGAAATAGAGAATAATCAAAAGGGGCACGAAGAGCTGGATAGAAGCTGGTTATACCAACACGTATTGATCTCCTGCTCTGTGCCAGACACTGTGCTAGATTAAAAACTGCATGGCACATTTCCTGCTTTCAAGGTAGAGTTTACCAAGGGAGTTAGACAGGCAAACATCTATGTAACTATAAACAATGTGATAAGTATATGAATGTAGTATTTTAAATGAAAGTATAAATTAGGGGCTCATTATTTATGTCTGTGATGACTCAGTAATTATACTTGTAATAACCAAAAAATATGGACTGATCCTTAAAGGATACTTAGATTTTTGACAGATAAAGGAGTGGGTATTTAAAAAACAATGGTGGTACAATTCAAGGTTTTGTGTCTTTCAAGTTGAGGTGTTTGGTGGGCGGATAATAGGAACAGTGAGCTTGTTATATGGTTGGTTCAGAGAACACATGTGAAGACAACAGAAAAAAATAAAGATAAAATGAAACACCTTAAACACTAAGCTGGTCAGACAACAAGTAGAATTAAAACTTCGAAGGTGGAAGTGTGTCGTGATGATAATTTAAAAATAACATTAACAGTTATTTTATATCTGAGATCCAATCTGATCTTCATGGCATCTCTTAAATAATAAATACAATGTTTCTCATTTTATAAAAAATAAAAAACAAACAAACAAGGCTTACAGAAGATAAATTTTTTGTATGGAATTAAACACTTAGTTAAGTGACTGAACCCAGACTTCGGAGGTTGCACTCATTTACTCTGCTACACTGTCAACTTGACCAAACTGGTGTTTGAAAAGATAACTCTATTGGTAGTGTCAAGTGCAAATAAATTAGAGACCTAAAAGCCGAAAAACAGTTAAGAAGATGTTGCAATAATCTATACCAGAATATCTCAGGTCTAAATGAATGTGGGGAGTGGTTGCAGAGAGGCAGCTTTGACTTTAAGCTGACAAACTTGACCTTTGTGGTCCTCTCTGGCATGTGGTAGTATATCCTTGTAATATTTCCAAATGTATTAATTACAAATTGTTAAGACTGCTGGATCTTTCTACTTTGCCTTCCAATCTGTCATATTTTTGCTTCTATCCTATGGTGTTAGAAGGATCAGATGTATTTTGTAATCTTTTTTACACATATTTTGGACATATATTTAATTTAGGAATAATGGGGTCCATTTACACACTACAGTAATATCCTTGTATAATTAAATTATTGGAACTATCCAATTGTAGGAAAAGTTGTCAGTATTACTCGTGTGTCAACTCATTTAGGTGCGATATAGAAAGTTATGAGGCCAGAGGTCTAATGACAATATGGAGCCCATGGGCACTCAGTGTAAAAAGTATGTGGATAGTGGAGGAGAAACAAGTCTGATGAAAATATAAATCATTATGCAGGTAAATTTTAAGCAAAGTATTATATTCTCATTGATACTTATAAGTCATGTCAAAAAGGAAATATACTGAAGAAGGTAATAAATCATATACAATTATAAAAATACCATCATCATTTTTTTTTTTAGTCTTTGGTGAAAATAAGATGTAATCAATTAGATCAGTATTTCTGTGTTGCAGGACAAAAAACTAAATCAGTACTTCAAATAGGAGATCTGCCTGTGTGTGAACGTGCAAGCTGTTTTCCCATAATATTAGATGAGGTCTTCCTTCCTCTGACACATCTTATCCTGATGATGACTGTTCAAGACTAAACACAAGTGAAATTGCCATGAGATAGCAACATGATCAACCCATACTAGAGAAAAGATCGTTATGTATTCATTCTATCTATAAAAAATAATATTATAGAATTGCTGTCATGTGAAGAGCTGATTGATAAGTATGCAACCAAAAAACAAAAAAAAAAAAAAAAAGGAAAGAAAGAAAGAGAAAGAGAGAGAGAGAGGGAGGAAGGAAAGAAGGAAGAAAGAAATGAAGGAAGATATTATGGAATTGTGCAAGAAAAACCTAAGATTATTTTTCTGAAATTGAGGTTTTTGTCTTTTTTAAATATACAATTTCTTGAGGAATTCTACAAAATTATATTGTTTTGTCATATGAAACATAGATCTATCCCTAAGTCAACATTAAAAAAATAAAAAAGAAGAAGATGGGACATTTGAGAAACTTTAAACATAAACTTGCTAATACTCTGTAATCCGATGGAGTGAAGAGTCAGAGAAAAATCCAGAGTGCCTAGTATGAGTTTCTGGATAGAATACTGAAAAGGATTCTAGGTTTGCAAAGAAGACAGTTGAGTTTCATATATATTATGCCTGAGGAGTCAATTAAATATCTGGGAGGAAATATATAAGAATATATACAGGAAATATATAATTTTTTATATTCAGGAAAGAATAGAAAATAGACATTTGAAAATATTTTAACTTTATATTTGTATAGGAGTTTTAGGGTCCCAGAAAAATTTAGAAGGTACAGAGATATTCCATATACATCCTTCTTCCATGCAGATATAGATAGCATCACATTATCAACATCAACCACCACAGTACTAGATTTATAACAATTGATGATTCTACACTGACACATCATAATCACCCAAGTCCACATATTATACTATAGTTCATTCTTGGTGTTGTAATTCTATGGATTGGGACAAATGTACCCATTATTATGGTATTATACAGAGTATTTTCACTGCCCTAAATATAATCTGTGCTCTACCTATTCAACCATTCACTGAAGCTCCTGGCAAACACTGATCTTTTTACTGTCTCCAGAGTATTGCCTTTTCTTAAATTTAATATAATTGAAAACACACAGTATTTGGCTTTGTGAGAATGGCTTCCTTCAGTTAGTAATTTTCATTTAAACTTCTTTCATGTCTTTTTATAACTTGATAGCTTATTTCTTTTAGGTGTTGAATGCCATTCCACTGTCTTGATGCATCACATTTATTTATCCATTTATCTATCGAAGGACATCTTGGTTGCTTCAAAATTTTGACCATTATGAATAAATATCAATGAGCAGGTTTCCTGTGGATATATGATGTCAACTCCATTGGGTAAATATCAAGGAATGTAATTACTGGATTGTCTGGTAAATACATGTTTAATTTTGTAAGAACCCACTAAACTGCCTTTCAGAGTGATGTCTCTTTTTGCATTCTTATCAGCATCTTACCAACAGGAGCATGAGAGCTCCTGTTTTTTTCACATCAACAACATTTGGTGTTGTTATTGTTTCAGATTTTGCACATTCTAATAGGTATGTAGTAGTATCTCATTGTCATTTTAACTTGTATTTCCCTAGTGAAACATGCCGTAGATCATGTTTCCATGTTTATTTGCCATTTGTGGGTCTTTTTGGTGAGGGTCTTTTTCTTAACTGGGTTGTTCATTTTTTTATTATTGAATTTTAAGAGTTCTTTGTATATTTTGGGTGACAGTCCTTTATCACATCTTTTTACAAATAGTTTCTCTGTGTCTGTGGCTTATCTATTTTCCCCCCCTATGGCTTATCTTTTCAATCTTTTGACATTGTTTTTCACAGAGTAGGCAATATAAACTTGAGAGAAATAATCATTAGGCAATAGTGTAAGTTAATAAAAAAGTCACTAAAAATGTCCAGAGAGGAAATATATGGTTGTAAGACATATATAAAAGGCACAATAATTAAAGATTTTAAAATATGAGGATTAATATTTCTAGCCAAAAAAAGCTCAAGAAGAAAATAATATTTTAGTAAGGTAGAAAAAGTATTAGGAGAGAGCTGAATTTGGAAAATAAATTAAAAAAAGACTTCAGAAAAAGAAATTTAAGAATATCAAGAAGTTTGGGAATGTAAGAACAATACAGGCTGATAAAAGGATATTAATTTTAATACTTAAGAGACTACTGATCAACTCAGTGTAATACATTTTTTCAAGTAATAGGGATGAAAATCTGCATATAATTTAGTTGATAGTAAATGAGAAATATGAGAGAAAGGCAATGTACACACTAGGGACTTTCAAAAATTATGTAGGAAGGAATAGGAAAACATACTAGAAAAGAATGTTACAAACTATTAGGTACAGTATGGTCTCAATTTTGTAATAAAAAATATAGGACAATCATATAATATCTAGCTTTACACCAAAATATAACATTCTTACCCTGAGATAAAGAAATTTTAGATACTTTTATTGTTTAACTTTTTGACATTTTTTCAATTTTCTACAGTAAACAAATTTCCTTTTTTAATATAAAATATTATAAAGTTAATATTTATAAAATATGCATTAAATATATTTATAACATATATTTATTAGATATACAAAAATGAACTAGTATTCTCTTAAGTAAGAGCCTGCTGTTTAACATAGTTTAGTTTGAAGAGAAGTGCTGAAAGAAATGGTAAAGCTCAAAGTTATATTGAACAGGATAATACATGGAAGAATAACCTAGAAAAATGGGAGAAGGTAGATTGAATAATGATAAAGTGAAAGAGCCAGTCTTGATAAAAATGACCGTCTTCGCCTCTCATAAAGTGGAAGAGATAATAATGAAGTTAAATTTATTTTATTTTTATTTTATTCATTTTAGAGAGGAGACACAGAGTGAGAGAGAGAGAGAGAAAGAGAGAAAGGGGGGAGGAGCTGGAAGCATCAACTCCCATATGTGCCTTGACCAGACCAGTGCAGGGTTTTGAACTGGCGACCTCAGTGTTCCCAGGCCGACGCTTTATCCACTGCGCCACCACAGGTCAGGCAAGATAATAATGAAGTTAGAAAAGGGTAGATTAAAATTAAATGAGAGTTAGTTAAATGGTTAAAGTCTGAATGCACTAATTTTCTAGACAATGTAAGAGATTCAGGTATTAGCAAAGTTTAAAATCAGAAGAGAATTGAAGCCTTACAGAATAGCTATGACTTAGAGAGAATGAACAATAGAGGGGAATATAATAAAGAAACAATTTATCAAGTACTATAGAGGGCTCAAAATGAGTGTGATAATTATAAATATCATTGGGGCAAATTAATGTTGTTATGCTATTTTCTTTAATACCATGTAGCAACCTAAAAACAGAAATGATGAAAAAAGTAGATGTTTGGTATAAGCCATACATGGAGAAGAGTCAATGAGAAGTGAATAAAGTAGTTCTTAACTAGGCAGGCTACTTGACTGATTTGTAACTCAGATGCAGCAAAGATGAAACACCAGGAAGAATCCTTAGAAGTAAAGAGATAACCAGAGATTAGAGCAATATAACACAAATTACTAAACTGCGATGGGTGGCAAACTAATTCTAAGAGATAATAGAGGAACAACATTTTCTCATCAAATTAAATTGGAAAATATTATATATGAGATTCACAAAATAGAAAGTTGGACAGAATAGGAATGTAATAAAAATAATATGAATTAGTCCAAAATTGAAACTTATTTATCTCATAATTTTTGAAAGTTAGTGAACACAAAGTTTCTTCCAACATGTTTTTTCAAACTTAAATTTCAGTTAGAAAATAGATGGTGAAAGCTTGTAGTAAGATTGAATATTCTGTTAAACACTAATAGATTAGGTGGAGGGATAAATTTTTGATAGAAAGTTAAATTTAAAACAAAAAAATTACACAGAAGGCTATTCCAGAATAGATAATTAAGGGATTCATTTATATAAGAGTGAAAATGAAGCCCACTGAAATGTGTAAAGTCTTGAGTATATCTGAGGATACCAAAGTTGCCCACAATATTCTGAAGGCACAAGGTAGAAAGAACTGAAAAGCCAGTACCAAAGGCTTCCAAGAATAAAGAGAACCACCTTTAAATCAATGAGTGCAAGTTTTGAAGTAATGATACACTAGATTTTTTAGGCTGTAAATGAGAGAGCCATATAAGTGCTATCAGTCAAATATTCCAGAAGCACTAATGAAAAGCAAGAAAAGTCAACTATTTCTGAGGTCAAATTCACAGGAAAATGAGTAGTGCTAAAATAAGTAAATAAATTAATTACTTTAAAGAGAGGGGTGGGGCATTAGAGGATGTTAATGCTTAGATAAAATAGTATTTTAGTATATGTAGAAAGTATTAGGAGAAGATTGATGGGCGCTGGCCAGTTGGCTCAGCAGTAGATCATCAACCTGGTATGTGGGAGTCCCAGGTTCGATTTTATTCCGGGTACACAGAAGAGGCAAGCATCTTCTTCTCTCTAATCCCCTTTCTCTCTCTCTCTCTCTCTCTCTCTCTCTCTCTCTTTCTCTCTTCCACTCCCTCAACCATGGCTCGATTGATTCGAGCACATCAACCCAGGCACTGAGGATGGCTCCATCTATCCTCCACCTTGGGTGCTAAAAATAGCTCGGTCATGAGCATGGCCCCAGATGGGCAGAGCATAGGCCCCAGGTTCCTGAGTAAATGCTGGGAAGCATGTGGGAGTCTATCTCTGTATCTCCTCTCCTTTCACTTTAAAACATTTTTTAATTAAAAAAAAGAAAAAAGAAACATCAAAAGTAAAAAGTAAAAAAAAAAAAAAATTAGAGCCTTAACTAAAGGATGAAGCCAAGAAAATATATACTAATTTAATAAAGTTTAGATGATGAGAGAGGCCATTTGAATGGAGGGACTTTATTTTGAACTTTGATATTCATGATGACAAAGAGAAAATAAGATTTAGAAACATGGAGAGAAAGGACATGGATTAAACATGCTTTAAAGTACAAAGAGAAATCTCTTGAGGCCTACATTTTTTTTCTAAACTGTTCCTAAAGGGCACTAGCCATTAAAATTTCTAAATTATATACATCAAAAACAAACAGATATATATAATTCCAGAAAATGTTTTCTGTCAATATAAGCAGATTAAAAATTTTAAAGAAAAATACATTTGAGAAATCCTGCATACTATATTCCCTTTGGATTATCTTAATGGCCATTTGTGCTATAAAATGTCTCAGATATCTTCCAGTGTAGAAGAAAAAAAAATTCATTTAGCTTTATTTTACATCTTACAAATATATAAGAACCTAAAGTCATATGTTAAAAGAAAGTAGAGTGATTTTGAATTGAATATTCTTTGGAAGGAAATAGCAATAACAAAATGTCACTTGATTAAATTATTTTTAAAACACCTTGAAATGATTTATAACAATGAAATATGGACCTGTAAAGAATGCATGATCTGAAACTGGATGGATGAAGGATGAACTACTATCTACATAGAGACCATGAATTCCTAAATGCAGATACCATTTATTTGATCCTTGTAGCTCAGTCTAGCACATAGTAAATACTCAGTAAATGTATTTTGACTGATTGAATGGTACTACATTGATATTAAGAATTTAATTATAGTTAGCCCAGTTTATGTAATGTTGAAAGGACTATAGATATATTTTAAAGACAAGGGTCACACTTGTGCCAATAAATGCAGTTATCTACACAGCTAGGTAATAATAATATACATATACCAAACTATTTAAAGTTTGTTAATGATGGTGCCTCAAAAATTTAATGAGCATTTCTTAAGTGATGTGCAACACAAGCACTTATACCAATAATTCAGGGAGATTAATGCTTAGGAGTCCATTTTGAGAACTGCTCAAACATAACTCTTGGTTCTGTACTAAGAGTTTAGAGTGCATTTAAATAAGAAAGACTTATAAATGAAAGAGCCACTTGACTGATTTTTTTTTCCCATTTCAGAAAGTGTAAAGAATCAGACACGTATTTAAAAGTCATCTTCTCTCAAGAGTAAATATTAGGCACTTCCATCATCTAACAACTCTAAATTTTAAAGGTCCTTTTAGTGACAAATAGAAGTAGGAATTTTTTTTAAAATGGTAAATTCCCAGAATACACACAGAAAGGGAAAAGCAGTCCTTTCTGATGAAGTAAGTCTACCAGCTTAAAGCCGCACTCTTTCTCTATGCTGCATCAAGCAAGCTAAGAAGGATGAAAAAAAAAAGTCTCTTCAAAATACCAAAGAAATGAATATATAGGTACCTAAACTTTAAAGGTATTTTTCTTTTGTTAAAGGCTTCCCTCATATAACCTATTCTGATTTAAAAATCAGGGTAATCTTTCTGAGGCTCTTCT
The DNA here is from genome assembly GCA_037038555.1 of Rhynchonycteris naso. Taxonomy (NCBI): domain Eukaryota; kingdom Metazoa; phylum Chordata; class Mammalia; order Chiroptera; family Emballonuridae; genus Rhynchonycteris; species Rhynchonycteris naso. The sequence goes on from CM072996.1 coordinate 66,573,934, forward strand.
TACATCTATGTGGTTGTTAATTTTAAATAGAAAGGCAATTTTCTCAGAATAAATAAAGAAGGCATCCCTGTGGCTTTTGAAAAGCAAGTCAACAAAACTTTTGAGGAATTTTTAAAAAGTGCTTTGATTTAGAATTCTGAGGGTTCAGTTTCATTTACTGACTTTTTAGTCAGTTAAGTTCACAAGGTTTTAACAATTGAAATGTTAGAAGAAACATTTCTACTTACTGATTGTTAAAGGTTAAACTCACCAAACAGAAATAAACTAATTAACTGTCTCTCAAGAAATTGGCTGGGCCATTGCTTGATTTGACCTGGGCTACCTATAAACCAGTAGGATGTTTTTTTTTTTTTTTATGACATTTCCATCAGAATAACTTTTGGTGCAAAACTCAAGCATTTCGTACTCACAATCAAAAGAGTATAATGATAAGAACTACAGGTTATTGTTTAGTTTACATGAGAATGGAGTCAGAGTAATTTAAAAAATGGAAACAGAACAATAAATTAATGAATATTGAGGGAGACAAAAACCAGTCCTATTGCTCAGAATCTGAATTCAACTCACTCCATCATATAAGGCTTCTCTGGAAGCCACATAACCAAAATTTTATGTCTGTGCTTTCAGCAGCGAAAAACTTCTTGTTCTATTATTTGGATCACTTCTACTTATTTATACCTCTCTTCTATGACTTAGAGATCACTTATATTTGTATGTTTAGGGACTTCTGTGTGTTAAACTAGCCCTACAATAACTGACCTCACTAAATCATAAAGACTGGGAGATTAGGAAAACATTATTTTATTTGGCTCTGCATCCTCAACATCTATAACAAGAACTGGCCTATAGCTGGCCCTCAATAAATATTTGTGGAATAAGTATACCCATGATTCTTCCTTCATATATTTTCTTAGGACATCTAATACATGCTGTTGACTACCTCCACCCTCCACTCCTCAAAAATAAGGGTCTGTCATGGAACAGACTCACCTTTTCTCTCTTTCTTTCTGTATCTATATATAGATATATGTGTGTGTACACATCCACACAAATACTATACAAAAAGCAATTTCCAGGGCGGGGAGGGCAATGTTTCACTTGCAATTGCAGTTTCTGTTCTTGGCTGTCAGAAAAGGGACTGCTTATTACTCTTTTAATACATGCTCTTATTAAAGGTGAAAACACAGAGCAAAACATTAGAAAGAAATTTATTTAAAGAGAAGCTCTTGGAGTGTTCTGATAGTGGGCTTGAAGTGTTTTAATGGGATATGAGAAAGAGCTTGACATAGTAGTTTTAAAAAGAATTAGAGAAGACATCTAGAATTTGTGTTACACCATGTCAGAAGAGGTTTCTACGCACCTGCCTTCCCTGAGTTCTTTTATCTGAACAATGGAAATAGGAATGGGACACACACAAATATGTGCTGCATTTCAATGTGAACATTTACATAATCAGAAATATAATCTATGAGTTTATTACTTTTTGTGTGACGGTTAACTTATCTAATGGTTGCTTTTGATCAGCATTAAAGTTAAGAATTATTTTTTCCTAGAATTAAGTACCATAATCCATGTTGAATCTTACCTCTCTTTGTTCCTCTCTTTAACTCTCATATAGAGATTTTATTTATTTATATTTATTTATTTATTTATTTATTTATTTATTTATTTATTTATTTATACAGGGACAGAGAGAGGGGTAGATAGGAACAGACAGACAGGAACGGAGAGAGGTGAGAAGCATCAATCATTAGTTTTTCATTGCCATTGCAACATCTTAGTTGTTCATTGATTGCTTTCTCACATGTGCCTTGACCGCGGGCCTTCAGCAGACTGAGCAACCCCTTGCTGGAGCCAGTGACCTTGGTCCAAGCTGATGAGCTTTTGCTCAAGCCAGATGGGCCAGCGTTCAAGCTGGCGAGCTCAGGGTCTCAAACCTGGGTCTTCCGCATCTCTATCCACTGCACTACCTCCTGGTCAGGCTCATATAGAGATTTTAGTTGAAAGAAGCCTTGTCTCCGGGACAGCACCATACAATTATGCAATGTGCAACACTTCATAACGTGGCAGTACACTACACTGCATTCCATCTCTAAGCCGCCTGTGGTAATCTGGCTCAGAACTAGGAAAGTCACTGAAATATACATTAATGTGTCTACAAAACAAGTAATTAATTTATAAAAATGTTTAAAAGGGGTAAATTTGATGTCAACTGATACAGTAAATTTAGGAATGTATTCATAAAATTCCTGTAGTATAAAATAATTTCATATTGATTTTAAAGGGTATTACAAATTTTCAATTGAAAAGTATACCTTCCTTTGACACTATTTTGAAGAAAAGTTCATTTTTACTCAGTGCTTGGCACAATGTAGGTACTCAATAAATATTTGATGAATACATAAATAAAAGCATAAATGATTTTGGGGGGATTACATTAAGAAATTCGTGAATAAAGGGGTATATAACCTAAATAAGACATTTAGAGTTAACATAAAGCTGACTTCTTTAACATACTATGCAGTTAGAAGAGATAAGTGGGGTGTGAAATTTGTGACTCAAAATAGAATTTTTAATCTTTAATTTTGTCCAAATGTTACATATATATGTGAAATATCTACCACATATAAGAAATTATTTCACCACCATGTTCATTGCAGCATTATTCACAGTGGCCAAGACATGGAAACAATGAAAGTGTTCCTTGATAGAGGATTGAATAAAGAAGATGTGGTACATATATACAATGGAATACTACTCAGTCATAAGAAATGATGACATAGGGTTATTTATAACATTGATGCACCTTGTGAACATTATCCTAAGTAAAATGAATAAATCAGAGAAAGTTATAAACTGTATGATTTCTCACATAGGTGGGATAGAAAGCTGAGACTCATAGATAAGAGTTCAGTGGTTACCAGGGGAGCAAGATGTAGGGCAAGGGGAAGGGGTATGAGGGAAGGGTCTAAAGAGGGACAAATATAAGGTGACAGAAAATAATCTGGCTTTAGATGGTAGATATAAAACATAATTGACTATTCAAATAATGGCGTGATGTTTGCCTAAAATCTATATATACTTATTGCTCAATGTCACTCTGTTAAAATTAATTTACTAAATATAAAAATAAATTATTTGGTAATTATTATGTTGTCTTAAAGGTTAAAATATGTTTCACACAAATTATGCTTTTAAAATAATGGTAATATCAATATTTATAAGATATTATATAGTTTATATAGTGTCACTATATAATATTAAAATTGAACCTCACAAAGACTTTGCTGTTAAATATGAATTATCTCCAATTTAATGAGGAAGAAAAAGCATAGTAGTTACCTGAGTCTGAATCCTAATTCTTCCATTTATTCTGTGACATTTACAAATGTCTCAACATCTCCAAACCTCAGGTGAATGATATAAGTGACCTTCCAATATTCATTTAGGATTGGAAGAGATAATGCATAAAGTGCTTAGCCCAGTGTTTTTCACACAACAGTACAACAATGTCTCAATAGTAGTAGTTATTGTTAATAAGAGGTTAGACCATTCAGTGACTTACTAGGTATCAACAGTAATAGAACAGGAACAGCAGAGTTAGTACAGTGTGAACAGAGTTTAAACTCAAGAGTCTGACTCGACAGATTCTGTTCTCTACCAGCTTATTTAAGTGGAAATCAAGTTAAATGCAAAAATTTCTATCTGAAGGAACACTTTCAAATTAGTTTTCACCAAATAGAAAAGTATAATTTGAATATTTGAAAACAATTTTCATCTATTATAACTCAGGTTTTATACATATTGAAATTTCTTAGAGTACACTTTTAGGCATTCATTATTTGTGCTAGAATAGCTATTCATCAGTGAAAATAAGATACTAACTTTTTCAGCTTAAAAAGAAATTTAATTAAAATGGTACCTAATTACTCTATTCAAAAAAGGAAGAATGACCTTTCAAATGTGTTTATAGACCCCATGCTCATGAACATTAATGCTTCTCTTGAACTCAAAAAAAGTGCACTTTTTACTGAATTAAATAAAAAGCTTAGGAACACCATCATCAATGGACTTCTGTAAGGAAAAATATGAATAAGAAACAAAAAAGGACAAAGTAAAAAAAATGTACAGAAACAAACCTTAAAGTGAACCAAATTAATATATTCACTATAAAAATAGTAGACTAACTTGCACAGAAGTATCTCTTACAGGGAACTGTGATCCTTACCGTAAGATGATTCACAAGTCAACAATGGCCATTAGATATATAAGGATCACAAGGACAAAGATTAAAATGAGATGGCAGTACATTTATAGAGTTAAAGGATGATGGGATATACATATGTCATTTGAAAAATTATTGGAGTTACTAAAGGTTTGGAGCAAACTGGTAACAATCTCTGGGTGGTATTAACAGACATCTTGTACACATACATCCTTGTTCCCTGTCATATATATATATTTTTTTGTATTTTTCTGAAGTTAGAAGCAGGGAGGCAATCAGACTCCTGCATACACCCTACCGGGATCCACCCGGCATTCCCACCAAGGGGCATGGATCCATTGCAGCTGGAGCCATTCTAGCACCTGAGGCAGAATCCATAGAGCCATCCTCAGTGCCCAGGCCAACTTTGCTCCATTGGAGCCTTGGCTGTGGGAGGGGAAGAGAGATAGAGAGGAAGGAAACAGAGAAGGGTGAAGCAGATGCGTGCTTCTCTTGCTTGCTCTGGCTGGGAATCAAACCCAGGACTTCCACACGTGGGGCTCACGCTCTACCACTGAGCCAACCGCTGGGTACCTATTCTATTCTTGCTCACACATTCCTGGCTTTGTTCAGATAATGGATGAAAATCCTGATTTTAAAGAACACGTGATCAGGATATGCAGATATAGTTAATCATATGCAGATATAGTTAATCAAACATGAGGATTAGGCTGGTAGGAAGCTTGTGGCAAGATCTTAGAGAAAGAGGAATAGTTTAAGATAGATTCTCTTCTCTGACTTCCCTCTGAATTAACCAATACTAGCAATCATCTAACTTTATTTTTCATGAAAATGTATCAATTCTTGTTTTTTTAAGCCACTTTTAAACAGATTCTAATGTCTCATGTTTGAAATTGTTAATGACTATTGCACACGACATAAATATTATAGATTAGAGGTAATAGATTAAATATATTTTTTAGCTTTATTTGGTTTATTTTATTTTATTTATTTATTTTTATTAATTTTAATGGGGTGACATTAATAAATCAGGGTACATATGTTCAAAGAAAACATATCCAGGTTATCTTATCATTCAATTATGTTGCATACCCATCACCCAAAGTCAAATTGTCCTCTCTCACCTTCTATTCGGTTTTCTTTGTGCCCCTCCCTTCCCCCATCTCCCACCCTCTCCTCCCTCCCTTCACCCCGTAACCACCACACGGAATAGATTAAATATTGATTGAAGAGGTGAATATAAAACCAGCCTGCCAATCCATTATCAGAAACAACAAATCAGAAGGGAACATGGTGACTCTAATGTTGGATATATATTTGAGTCTGTAATAAAATACTCAGAATGTTAAAAATTATAAAATATATATCAATATCTAGATAAACAATGGGGGTATTTATGAGAATCAACATGTTTGAAGTATAGAACTGTGGAAGTAGATAGAATAGACAGAGAAAAGAAGGTCAAGGGCCTTAGCAATGTTCATCATTTGAAGGATAAATGGAGAAGTCAGCTAAAGAGCTAGATACACCATTCATTCAGTCTTTAAGAAACCAGTAGGAAGAAGTGATGCTAAGGACTGCTGCCCAAAGGATTTCTAAAGACCTACGACATGGGCTAGAAAGGTCATGTTTCTTATATCTACAACACCTTCCATTTCTCTTTTAATTTTACCTCCATGTATAACCTTCTTTTTTATCTTTTTTTTTTTATTCATTATAGAGAGGAGACACAGAGTGAGAGAGAGAGAGAGAGAGAGAGAGAGAGAGAGAGAGAGAAAGAGAAAGGGGGGAGGAGCTGGAAGCATCAAATCCCATATGTGCCTTGACCAGAACAGTGCAGGGTTTTGAACTGGCAACCTCAGTGTTCCCAGGTCGACGCTTTATCCACTGAGCAACCACAGGTTAGGCCATGTATAACCTTCTTTTAAGTTTACCTCCATGTACAACCTCAGCTATTAACAATCCCACTTGTACTTCAGCTTTACTTGAGAAAGCTTACTCTTTTGACAAATAAGTATAGAATTTATTGGGGTAACATTACTTAATAAAATTTTATATGTTTCAGGTGTATACTGTGTGGTGTATTTACCACCCCACAGAAAACTTAATCTTAAATTAATCCCTTTTTATTACATGATTATAGTATATGTATAGTATATTGATATGTGTACTTGTTTTCCCACTGGAAATATGAGTTCTCTAATGAAACAGGTTAGTCTTGTTCACCATTGTATTCCTGAATGAAATAACTGAGGGATTTTGTAACTTTGTAGTTACTACGAGGACCCCTCCCTAATTTATCTGTCCAGATTGGGCTGGAATAGTTTATTTGCTGACATGGAGGGAGCATGGGATTTCACAGAAAGATGATATTTTGAAGCCAAAGAAATCACTTTATAATCTTGGATATTCTACTTATTAAATTTTGGATTTAGGCAAGGCACAAAAGTATTTTAATCCCCTGCTTACTATTCTATTAAAATAGAAATTATATTAGATTACTTCTCTAGTCTCCAGTATTATTATGATGCCTTAGAGACTATATGTTTGTGTGTGTGTTTGTGTGTGTTTGTGTGTGTGTGTGTGTGTGTGTGTGTGTGAATAATAGCTGGCCTTCTTTTTCTTGTTATACAATGAATGGTAGGTAAATTATGGTCAATGAGGATAAGTAGAAGCTGTGGCAGTATACATCAATGCTGATCTAAACTTAAATATTCTAGTGTTGCCTATATAATTTCTGTATCTTGAAATAACACTTCTAACATAAGAATTTATTTCAAAGCACAGTCTTTGCTGTATTGGCATATAGATGCCAATCTGTAAAAATAATTAAAATACTTGTCCTTGGCCAGTCTGAAAAAAGTTGACAAATTCAGGTTTTATGATAACAAATTTTCTGCTAAAATATCCAAAGCAATATATTTAAATTTAAAAACTTGGCTTGCATAAAAACTTGTTAATGGATATTGCTACATTAAAAGAAACCAAATTCATCTTATTCATTCAAATGAACTGCTTTACATATTTAATAAATAGTCTTACGATTTACTGTAAATGAGGTTCCTAACACATCATAATTGGTAAAGTGCTTTGGTACATTTATATGAATAATACTACTTAAACAACATAATATATTCCTATGAGCATATTTAAAATAATATTTTCCCCCAAAATGCATTATTAGCTGAAAAACAAGTAAATATCTTTAGATATTTGGAAGTAGCTAAGTATGTTATTTGAATTTTTCTAGAATTTCATCCCCAGATAACACTAGTGGCTAAACTACTGTTATTATTAAAACAGCTTGTAAGGTGTATACCTTCTTCCAGGTAAATCAGAAAAGAATACTGCCACAATAATGGGAGAATCTCTATTATCCTATGCATGATATAATAATCACTATTTGGATGAGAAAAGTCCAAAGATAGTAATGATGATTAAAAAGTAAAAAGTTAAAATTTGTTTTCTCTTAGTGGGACAATTAATGGGAAATAAGTATTCTTTAACTGCAGATTTTTAGTTTACATGAATAACTGCTGTTAGAAGATTTAATCAAAAAGCTGTAAATAAGCAAATTACCAGCTGTCAAAAAAATTATCACTATCAAATTAAATGAGCTTCCCCAGGCAAGCTAACATGATTTTTTGCCTGAGGCCAGCTCAAAAATGAATCATGAGAGAGACAAGTCATATAAATAAAAAATAATTTAATTTAATCTTCTCTGTATAGACAAAGTTTAAAAATAGACCCTAACACTCATTTCTAAATTTTGCAACAATATAGAAATGGCAATGATGCATGGCAAGTGTAGGCTAGATTATGTATTCCTTAATGAATTCTAATTTCTTGCTTTTAAAAATAACAAATATGATTATGTAATATCAAATCACCTAGTACACATGGCTTTGTCATAGGTCAGACAAAAAGGTGATTTTCAGCATGGGTAGATAGAAACAACTTGATGATTTATATGTATTCAATTAACTGCAAGTCAACTATTTGATGCTACTTTGACTAACTACTGAGAAATAGATTCAAAAATGTCTTAAAAGTTGAAATCTAAAACGTATATATATTTTCTCATCCTGCCAGGTTTATTTGCCCTCTATTTCCTCAGATGTGTCCCTGACACAATTGAAAGTGAACTGTTGAAGATAGATAATTTTGCTTTTATCTAATCTCATTAGTTACAATATTTTAGCCTGCCCATTATCTATATAAATTAAAATGAATAAATTCAGAACCCCTTCACCTTTTGTGAAGAATATTGGGGATATATAAGAGTATCTTGAAAACACATTGGTTATTGTTTCAGTGTCAAAAAGTCCAGAGTTCTACCTGAAGGTGTCTCAGGGAAACAAGTAAAATTATGTCTATTGTTGTGGAGCTAACGAGAAACATGTGAAGGATAATCTATCAACTTTAGGAATTCCATGGGTGTCCTGAGTATGGAGTTAAAGAATTTTATTCTCCCAAAAGACTTTCTTTATTTAATCTACAAGGGCTGACCTTGGGGAAAAGAGCTAATATGTTACATTTATCTGTTTATCTCACAATGTCCTAGTAGTTTGTGCTGGAACTCTGCTTGACTAACCTCCTCTATAGCTGTTAATGTCATCTATTTGCCTTCTAAATCTCACTGAGATAGTGAGTGACAAAGATTTTAAAAGGACATGTTTAATGGAGACTTACAACAACAAGGTGTCACTTAAACCGAAAGTAATGAATCTTAAAATGGTAGGATGACAGTTTTGTGGTAGTGTACACTGTTCTATATGCCCCAGGACATATAATATGACTGTCAGTATGTACAGTCAGCTCTGGTTAAAGCTTGTTGAGAGAGCTCAGCCCTCTTAATTGGGGGAACATTTAAGCCTTGCAGTAGGCCCTTTTATTAAGTGGTCTAGTTTTATTTGGCACATATCAATTCAATTTTCCCAGCACCATTTATTGAATAGATAGTCTTTACCCCATTGCATGCTTTTGCTTCCTTTGTCAAATATTAATTGGCCATGTAGACATAGGTTGATATGTGGACAGTCTATTCTGTTTCATTAATCCAGTGGTTCTCAAACTTTTTGAAGTCGGGGTGCATTTAAAATCCTACAAATAATTGTAGGCGCATTATATACAAATTTCTGAGAAATATGTTATAATAATTAAGTCAAATATTAAAGAAAAATAATATAAAGTCTAAGTGTGCTTTTATGATAATTAAAGAAAATAAATACAAAATTAAATTTATTTTGACATTAAATACATTTATATGTTACATTTTTTGAGTTATGCTTGTTAAAATTCATAAAACTAAGAGGTTAAAAAATAAAAATAAAAAAAATTATCATTTTATATATATAGATACATTCTTAGTAAGATTTAGTAATTTCGGCGGGTCCCGGACCACATGTGTTAAGTTTTTTCATTCTTGTGTTTATGAGAAACATGATCCTGATATGTCCTAGTGATTTCTTTAACATTTGGGCATATATTTAAAATAGATAAAAAGCTATGGTTCATTTATACAAGGGAATACTACCAGGCCATAAAAAAAGAAAGAAAGAAAAATTTACCTTTTGCAACAGCATGGATAAACCTGGAAAGCATTATGCTAAGTGACCTAAGCCAGTCAGAGAAAGACAAATGCTATATGGTTTCACTTGTATGTGGAATCTAATGAACAAAATAAACTAACAGGCAAAATAAACAGACTTATACATAGAGAGCTGGCTGACAGTTGTAGGTATGGAGTTGGGTGACGGGGCTGCGGGGATTGAGCACAAAAGAACAGAATAAAAAGAAAGATAACTCTTGGACACATACAACAGTGTAGTGATTGCGGAAGGGGGATGTGCGGAGAGCTATGAGGGAATAAATGGTGATGGATGAAGACTTAACTTGAAGGGTTACTGAACACACATTATGATGTGCAGAGATGTGTTGCAGAATTGGGCACCCCAAACCTGTATAACTATGTTAACCAGCGTTACCCCAATAAATTTAATGAAAAAAGATAAAAGCTGTGTACTGGCCAAGATAAGAAGATAATCCCAAAATATATAGGCATACTATTTATCCTCCATTTTCCCCAAATATAGCATTAATATTTTCTTAATCCCTTATGACTTAATTTTTTAAAACAACATATTATTAGAATAGAATTTTACTTATCACAGTATTTCCAAAAGCTATTTACTTGAGAACTAATTATAATTTTTGTCCAATCATGTACCTACCAATCATACTATAACTTATCTGATGTGATGTTTTAACTGGCTTCTTTATTGCACTAATGAAACTATATTACTGCTATAATAAAAGAAACAATTGCAACTTTTCATTGTTATGAATTAATTGTAAAAACAAATACAGCAAAAACAAAAGCATACTATTAAATTTTAGATAGATAGCTTTGCCTTTGAGCATGAGATCTATTCTTTGTTAAAAACAAAATTATTGTAAATACTACTTGAGAGGTTTAAAATACACCAGTGAAAAATATTTCTCATTAAAAATCAGTATGAAAAAAATAAAAATGTAGTAACTTACTCAATGTGATTTAATTTTAATGAGCTGCTTTGTATGTCTCAAATGGAAGTTATTGATATTAATGATCATGTAACATCTTGTATGATAAATCAAGACACGTGATAAAATACAAATTGCATTATTCTAGTATTCAACATCTGGCACAAAAATAAAAAGTCTAGCATAAACCTTGAGTTAAGATAAATTGATTAAACTGGGCTCTGGGATCCTTACTTATGTACTGACTAGTTGTGAGTGGCTGTATAATTGGTATAATTACAATAATCAATCTGAGCCTCAGTTTCCTTATTTGTTAGCAATCATTGATACTCAGTTCTTAAATTCATTAATTAATTTATAATTGCAAAATGTAATTATCTAATTCCATCATTTCTATTTTATTTATTTGCTAGGACACGTTTATAACAAGACATGCCCTCTATTCTGCTGTTTAGTAACCCAATAGTAGAGTCCATTATAGAAAAGGCAGAATTCATTCATTCATTTATTCATTCATTCATTCATTCATTTAATTAGTTAAGAGGTGGAGAGGCAGAGAGACAGACTCCTGCATACACCCTGACTGGGATCAATGCAGCAAGCCACCTAACAATAGATGCTCTTCTCATTTGGGGACGTTGCTTCATTGCTCAGTAACTGAGCTATTTTAGCACCTGAGGTAAAGCCAAGGAACCATCCTCAGGGCCAACTTGCTCTAACTAAGCCATGACTGTGGGAGATTAAGAGAGAGAGAAAGAGAAGGGGGAGAAATGGAGAAGCAGATGGTCGATTTTCCTGTAAGACCTGACTGGGAATTGAACTCAGGACATCCAGATGCTGGGAGAAGCCCTACCACTGAGCCAAAAGGCTGGGGTAGGATAAATTCTTAATTCTTTTATTTCATATACTAGTTTTCAAGATAATGATTTATCTGATTCACATACTCTGAAGATCAATTTTTAAAAAACCATTTTGAACTTCTAGATTTATATGTGTTTAATAAATTTCAATCTGTTACATTAACTATATCTTATTTATAAATTATGAATTAACCAAATTAAATGCCTCTTTAAGTTGTTTTCTGAATTCTTGTGACATAATCTGGAGTGATTTTCTTAAGTGTTTTTTTTTTTTTTTTTTTTAAGTGAGATGAGGGGAAATAGTGAGACAGTTTCCCACAAGAGCTCCAACCAGTATCCACCTGGCAACTCAGTCTGGGGCCAATGGGAGTACCAAGCTATTTTTAGCACCTGAGGCTGATGCACTCCAACAGAGTTATCCACAGTGCCTGGGACAATGCTCGAACAAATCAAGCCACTTGCAATGAGAGGGTAAGAGGGAGAGAAGAGCTAGAGGAAGGGGAAAAGAAGCAGATGGTTGCTTCTCCTGTGTGTCCTGACTAGGAATTGAACCTGAGACATCCATACACCAGATAGATGCTCTATCCACTGACCTACAGGCCAGGGTGCTGGAATCTTTCATAGCTTGCTTGGTACCTGATTTAAAGAACCATCTCGGGTTCATCCTGTCTTAGACATGCCATTTCTCTGAGAAACCATAATTTTCTTTAGTGGAAAATGCTCTTTCAATGCACAATCTAGATGTTATATTCATTGCAACTGGGTCAGTCATTGATTGCTTTTCTGTTTTTGCTGTGGCAGTACCTGGATATACCATATGCACACATACCCAACATGCGTAAACACAGGTTCAAGTATATATAAATGCATTTTTCAAAAAAAATCATCATAAATACTGATAGTTCCAAAGATAAATAAAAACTGCAGAGGTTTTACTAAATTTCTTTCATGCTGCACTACTCTCTTCATTTCCACATCAATAATCCTGATTCTTGAGGATATAGAAGAATCATCACCTAGTTTTAGTTCTATGAGTAACTGTATTTAAATGCTCACCACTAGTCTTTATATGTATTACTAGTCACTCAGCTGTCTGAAGTATATTGCATAGAAGATTGTTGGGAAGACCTAAAAGGAAACATTGGAATTCTTAAATAATAAGTTTTGATGCTGTTTATAATTCAACGTTAGTTTTTCTGAATATAATATCTTTGGCTCACAATGCTTATCCCTACCCTGTGTATCATAAACATGTTACCTATTTTCTTCTAAAATTGGCTTTCTTTGCTAATAATAAGACTTATTTTCTTCTTCTTACTAGTCATTTTTTAAAATTTTATTTAGAAAATTAAATTTAATAGGGTGACATTAATCAATAAGAGTACATAGGTTTTATGTAAAGGTTTCTATAGCATTTGAACTGTTGATTATATTGTATAGCCACCACCCAAAGTCAAATCATTTTTCGTCACCATATATTTGTCCCTCTTCACTCCCTCCACCTCCTCTTAGACATTTTTAATGATGTCCAGTGCCATGTTTGTGCTTTTTTCTTTAAAGTACATAATTTTACAGTAATACTCCTTTTTTTATAATTCCAGGTTTATATCTTTAGGTCATGATTATAATTCAATATGTAACTTCAAATATCAGCAGGAAAGTTTCCTTTATTATAGTTTTGAGTATTTGTTCTTTTCCTTTGTTTTTCTTCAGGAACTCCTATTGCTTATATGTAGGATCTTCTTTGTGTATCTACAGTAATTATTAATTTTTCTCAAATAATTTTTTACTTCTATTTTTGTAATATTTCCTAAAATGCATCTTCCTTTGATGCTCTTTTTCTTATTGATTTGCCTGCTAAGTATAGTTGTTCTAGTGTTCTTTCTAGTTGAGTTGTCTTTTACTTTTAATACTTACCTGAACTGCCACTTTAATTCTCAGATTTTCTAATTCTGATTAATGTTCTTTACTGTCTTTTGTAATATTTCTAATTTCTTGAAAATTATTTTAAAATAGTATATTATGGTTTTAAGCCATTTTGTGGGCATGCATTCCTGTATTAATTTTATTTTTAGCCATAGGTATTCTTTGGATTCAATTAGCTAATTTACAAACATTCTCAGTCACAAGGTATTTTCTCACAGAGATTTTTAGTTTTCCTAATAGTCAATTATTGATTATAAAATCATACAAAATTATATACACAGTATTCTACTACTTCAGGATGCTTATTTTATTGTAAAACTTTAGACAAAATATGTATTTTGCAAATGCTTTTAAAAAGATGTTTTGATTGTTGACCTGCTAATACAAGTCTTAAGGTAAGAAATTAACCAAGTTAAAAAAAATTTCTTAGTTACCCTACCTCCCAGCTATCAGTAAACTACTCAAAGTAGTGCTTATATCATTATCTACTAATGACTTAAATGTTTAGCTCTTTAAAAGGAGATACCCTCAAAATGTATTTGATAATGCTCACTCATATATTTTTAACTCTGTTTTCAGATGTAATAGGATGTTATAATTAACAGGTTTTATATATAACATGTTTAGATTAATATAAAGTTATGAGAAAATATAATTTGCACACTTATTAAGTCTATTATAAATTATTGACATATTTTGCTGCTAATGTATTATTATGTTTAAAGGAATGAAGTGTAGTGGAAAAGAACATTTTAAAATTATTTTGTATTAATCTATGTCATTGCTTTTTAGAGACAGAAAAAATTCTGTAATATTTTATTAACAATTAGAGAGATCGAATTGGAGTTGATATTTTCTATAACACATATATCTATAAACGTGGCACTTATTTACATAAAAATATAATGCTATTCATTGTCATAGCTAATCTAAATAAATGACAATCCTTTGATATCTTCTAATCTATGAATAGTTGACCTATACTAACGCAAAGCAATAAATAGAACAAACCGTATTTATACAGTGGATATTATACATTGGCATTAAAATTTGTAATAAATGTACAAAACCACAATTGCTGTGGAGTTTATTTGCTCTGCTTAAAATATCTTATTTCTTCTGGTTGAATGTGTCCAATTAATATTCGTAGAGAAAAATCTCTAAAATATGATTTTTAAACTATGTGTCAGAAATATATGATATTTGATATATAGAGGGAAATGTAGTGGTATGTTAGCTATTGTTTGACAATAAATTAGCCATCATATTTATCAAACATGCCTTAAATATATACAATAATATTAAACAAATCCACTACATTTAATGGTGTACTATGATAAGAAATATATATTTCAGTTGCATATTAAAAATTACAATTTTTTCTCTTATTTTTTTTCTTATTTCTCTTTTAAGCTCAGGACGGAAGCCTGGAACCCAACAGACATAGAAATTAATTTCAATTCTAGAAACATACACTATAATTATTATTAGTAGTATTATCATTATCATTTTGAAGATACCCATTGTATTCAAAGCTATTCTATTATTAGATACTTGTTACTATTTCCATTTGTGAAAATTATGAATATCTAAAAGAAAAATAATAATAGAACTCATATTCATTCAACAAATATTTACTGAATGTTTCTAATAAACTCTGTTTCTTTTTGCATAGTTGTTTATTAAAATATGGCATTTGGTTAATAGTCCCATATGGTATGCACTAGGAACCTTCAAGATGTTTTCTTAAACTTCAATCTATTACTCTTGGCAGTATAATGTAAAAATAAAATTCAGTTTTACACTTTACCTCTTTACTTGAAACTTTGGAAATATTTCTGTGACTATTATAAATTTACAGTAAAAATAAAGTATAAAAAATAAGTTTCATCACTACTGATACACAGTTTTACATGTATATTTGACATATTGTTTATAGTTCTAAATTTCTTCTTTATTACCTCAAACTAGTTTTTAAATATTTACCTAATTTCTTAGTATGCATTCTATTTTTAAATGATAATACAGACCAGTATTTATTAGCACAGATATGTGCTTGATTTTGCTAAATGGAGGGGAAGGAGTTTAATTTTCTGGTAGCTAGCATTCTAACACTTTCTATATGGTAACAATCTCTTAATTGTATTAATCTACTGAAAAGCAGAGTCCACCTCCATCAGTGGATGCCAAAAGGAACACTTGTACACTTTCAGCCAAAGCATGACTGTGTTCAGGTTCTTACTCATAATTGTTAACGTTAAGACAATGACATGAATATATTAGTAGAATATACTTCAAGTACAATGTGAGATGTCTGGTAGTGGAAATAATGCCAAGTCTAGTGGTGTGGTATCAGCAGTACAGTCTCAAGTAGACTTTTGAGGCTTGTCGTTAGCTATGTCCCCATTACCAACTCTCTCAATGTTAGCCAGACATCAAAAAGCTAATACATTCATTCCTTTTCTTTTAAACTTTTAAGTTTTCTGTTTTATACTGTTGCTTGCAATTAAAATTACAGATCAGAAAATAAATTATATTAGCCTCAAGACAATATAAGAACTCTGGCATTGGTTAGCTGAGTGCATTAGGGTTGAAGAAAGAAAAGTTTTATTAGCATTTTAAGAAAAATATCTTAAACTGTATTCCTTTTAGCATCAGAGATACAAGTCTTATTCATTATAGTCTTTATTCACCCACTGGAGAAAAGAAAAAACTTAAGGATATAGCAATGATGCCATCATAAATATTAAGAAGAATTCAATGAATTCATAGTTGGATAGCAACTTTAAAATGCACAAGGTTGGATAGCATAAAGAAAGTACATGATATACCCACATTTCTAAATTCTTGACTAAACTCGGTGTCATCTATCTCTTGTAGCTTTGGTTAAAGGTAACCGAATATAAAAGCAAAGTTCAGTTCTATGACTCATATTTCTAATATTATATGAATTTATAGGATTATTACATCTCTGAATGAGAAAGTCCTGATTTGAAAAGAGTTATGCCTCAAGAAATTGGACTGGAGATACAAAAGCATCATCTAAAGTTACTGGTCCTTCTTGCCTGAGAAGTTAACATGTCTAAGTGTTTGTTACAGATTTAACATGATAGTACTCTTTATCCTAAAGGATTTAACTTGTCAAAAAAGGCCAATGATCAGCATGCTTTCCCCGCTACACCACCACTGCCTCATTGTTCTTTCTATATACTGTTAGATTCAAATATGATGTAAATAAAGGGCTGGTTACAGGATGAAACAATTGATCTGTGGACAAAATGCTGATGTTTTCTAATTTATAATTAGAGAATTAGTTAATCATTCACTTTTAATGTTGCTATACCAAAGTGGGAGAGGCACATTGTTTCAGATAAAAGTCAATTTACAAATATAGAAAATACTGACAGAGATTCTATACCCATATGCTAACCTGGATCTGTGTGTGATTGCAATACTTCTCTTGGCTGGTTTAGAAAAATTTAATCTGACCATTATCCTCATAAAATGACATTACAATGTCAGAAATTACTTGGTATATTATAGAGCAGGAATTAAAAACATTGAATAAATAAAATATGAGATGAAATTTCTTTAATGTGTCACCCACCTAAGTACTTCTAAAAATATTCTTCAGTATGATTACATGAAGGTAAATTAAAATCTTGAGAAATGCACTGATAAGCAGTGTCAATTTCACATTACATGCTATTTTGTAGATTATTATGTCTCGTGAATGACACGCTAGTAGAAAAAAGACAGATGATTTTGATGTAAATGTGTATGTAGATCTTGGGAGTAGTAGAGAAAAGAACAAGAAATCACTGGAAGCAAAGTAAATATGCTATTATAGTAGGAGAGAGTCCATTAAAATACAAACATGCCTAATTAAAGAGATATTTGAAGGTTAAAACTAATTGTGTGTTCTTCAGAATCAAAATAAATATACAATCAACAAAGTTCTAAACTGCAGGTACTTTGGGTGTCCTCTGTAACATGCATTGTATGTTACACGCAGTGGTGGGGTTCAGTCAGTTTGCACCATTTCAACAAAACCAATACCTAATTTTTTGTTGAGTTTGGTGAACTGATAGTTGAAATGACCCTTGTAATCAGGGTTCTCTCTAAGGTGGGTGTCTGGGCAGCCACCCAATGTGGAGATCACAAATTTATATTTCTTACTATTTTTTAATGTTCGTCTGCAAAACAGCATTTCCAAGCCTGTGGTAATGTTTGTTCCATCATAGGTAAAAAAAAAAAAAAAAAAAAAAAAAAAAAAAAATTGATGGAACTATGCTTATAATATTTATTTATTCATTTCATAAAACTCATTATACCTTTGATGAAATACTACATTTTAATTCTCTTGCATTTGTTACTTCAGTAAACAAACATATAATGTAAAGAGATAAAGTGGCAAACAACCAGGGGGTGACAAGCCATCATTTGTTTCAGCTTTGTGTTATGCCCAAAATTTTACTGAGATATTATGAGTGTGCTGGTGTCTCCCAAAGGGGGACACCAATAGGAAGCTAGGATACAATGAGCCAATAGAAATATCGATTTCAAGGGTTATCTTATCACCCATTTCGGAAATCATGGAAGCATGCTCACAACTTTCCTGTGACAATCAGGTTTTTCATACACATTATCCGATTGTATATAATCCGGATAGCCTATGCAATTTTTTTTTTTGTCAGGTATTATTTAATATCTTTCATTGACATTTTAAAACTTTTTAATAGCATAATCTAGTTTTATGTGCCTCTTTTATTATACTTATTTAAGTATTAAATGTATAAAACAATAGACTACTTTTTGGTATATCTTTTTTTATACTTAAAACAGTCATTAGGGAAGAGAACCAGTTGTTCATTTATTTGAATCCCACAGCTAGGTCCGTGTTAATGGAGTCCTGATTTTGATCAGGCTCATGATACTCATGGAAATGGTTTTTATGCCTTACTTAGACATATTTTCTTATATCTAAGTCATTTATGATAATTTCATCCACATTGTTATTGACTTATTTAAACCTGAGTGGAAAAAATTATGAAACATGAAGGGACAACTTCTAGAAACTTCCTAGAAATGATTCTGCTTATAAAATTAAACATAGGAAGACATAGCCACTTGTTCATGTCTAGACTATAATCTTTCTGGATTATGCCTGGAACTCTAGCAGCCATCCTGCGATGATGGGACAGCTAGCCTACACACCAGACTGACATGCTAAAAATATCAGAAGAAAAAGGTAAGTTTTTGGTAGGAGTTAAATTAACCAAATGTAAAAATTCCTATGTCTCATTCTGCAAGGATGGGACAACTGGCCTACAGACCAAGCTGACATGAGTTTTCGGTAGGAATGAAATTAACCAAATATAAAGATTCCTATGTTTCTTTGTTCCTTCTGATGAGGGTGGTAGGAGGGAAGTCTTTATTGTCAAAAACAATTTCCCTGATACTGTTTTGTAATTTTGAAAAAAAAAAAAAATTCATCCCAGGCATGGGGAATGAAAGTCTTTTTGACTATAGCTAAAATGAAAGAGCTTCATGGTTCTTCACACATCCCTTGATAAACACTCCAATGAAGAGAAAGTGGAGCCATGCAAGAGAAACACAGGCTTCTCTGAAGGACTTGTGGGGATTTATCATACTATCTGTGCTGTGAGAAAGGGAGAAAACCTCCATTTGTCATAGATTAATGAACTGTGGTTCTAACTAAAACATTAATTGTTGATGGCCAGAAAACCACAACCTCACCAATCAAAGTGAAGGCTTGAAGGTTTGTCACTACTTTGACCATATCAGCCAAATGAAACTCCCAAAACATTTTATGTTTATTATATCAGTTCCCTAGTATGAATTTGAAAAGATAACTGAGAAACCTGCAGACGTATTTCACTAGTCCATTGAGTTTAGAAGTAAGTGCTATTTTGGCAGAAGGAACCAATTAAAAGCCACTAAGGCTTTTTCTTTCTATCCAAACAATTAATAAAAATCATTATTAGTGCAGCCATCCAAGACTTTAAAAACACAAAATGGATATTTCTATTGCATCCTCATTTAAATTTCTAGTTTAGTCCAGTGGAGAAATGGATAGGTCTTGAAGAAAGATAATGGATTAGCATATGTTTAATTGATTAATAATTCAAATTACCATTTGAGTTCCAGATGTGATTTCCTTCCTTAAGCCAACACATAGCATCTGATCAGAGTATATAGATATTAATTTATTGAACACTTTGTTTATCTCCATCCCAGAAAATACCAGAATATGTGAACATCTTCCTTTACTATTATACTAGCCTCTCAATGCTAAGATCCTTAGTTATATATTGATTCCATAAGACACATGCTATTTTATTTCTTTTTCTTCTTTTGCAAGTTGAGAGAAGGGAAGATAGAGAGACAGACTCCCACATGTGCCCTGACTGGGACCCACCCGACAAATCCCATCTGGGGACCGATGCTCTGCCAATCTTGGGCCATGATCTCAACTGAGCTATTTTAGCACCTGAGGTGGAGGCACTATGAAGCCATCCTCAGTGCCAAGGGTTAGTGCAGTTGAACCAATCAAATCACAGCTGCAGGAGCAGAAGAAAGAGAGAGACAAGGGTAGGGGGAGAAGCATATGGTTGCTTCTTTTGTGTGCCCTGACTGGGAATTGAATCAGAACACCCATATGCCTGGCCAACACTCTACCACTGAGCCAACCAGCCAGGGCCTGTTTCATTACTTGATGATATCATATTGGTAGGACCAAGGTAGGAAGGAGAAGATAGTCTGGATATCTCAGTATAATACACATTTGTTGGTACAAAATATCAGTACTTGTCATTTTAGTGAGGTTTCTATAAATCCAATGATTTTGGCCCTGTCATGTTAGTACATTTCAAAGTGAAGGACACATGTTCCCTTGTCCATTAGGTAAGAGGCATAACAGTTAAGCATTTTCAGTTATGCTGTTCTGAGCCATTAATGAGTTACCTGAAAGGATGCTGCTTTTGATAAAACTCAAGACAAAAGAAGTATCTCTAATATGTTCCTGTGGCACTACAAAAGTCCCTGCTACTGAGAAGGTACAATGGTGAACACACTGTCTTTGGTACATTGGAATATGCAGTATGCAGAGATAAAAAGTGCCAAAATGGGAACCACAGGGTCCCAAAATAAAGACCAATGGAGTTTAGAACAAATCTATGACTTTGTCAGCAAGTAACTTATCTCCTTTTGACAAACAGCTTTTAACATTCACTAGACTTTGACAGTTTGACTGCCTAACCATAAGATAGCAAATGACCCTATAAACTTACTGAACTAGGTATTACCTGATCTACTTTACTCCAATGATGAGAGTGACCAGTGTATGACTTTATCATGATGCAGAAGTGCCATCAGTTGAAGCAACGATATAAGAAAACTTTTATGCCACTCCCACCACCACAGTATAATCCCTTCTTCATTATTCAACTGTGATATCATCAGTTAGTGAGAACAATGATGGAACAAGTTTTACAATAAGTGCTGAATTATATGCTAGTACTAGTTAAAAATTACTGCTGCAGAATCAAATTTTCATTCCAGTTATCTTTGAAAATCTATGCAGGAGGCTTATATTTCTTTTCTCTTTTCTTTCTTTCTTTCTTTCTTTTTTTTTTTTTTTTTGTGTGTGTGTGTGTGAGACAGAGAGAGAAACAGATAGGGACAGACCGACAGAAAGAGAGAGAGATGGGAAGCATCAATTCTTCATTGTGGCAACTTTGTTGTTCATTGATTGCTTTCTCATATGTGCCTTGACTAGGGGAGGAGTGGCTCCAGGAGAGTGAGTGACCCCTTGCTCAAGCCAGGGACCTTGGGCTCAAGCCAGCAACCTTGGGCTTCAAGGCAACATCTTTGGACTCAAGCCAACAACCATGGGTTCATATCTATGATCCTCTGCGTCCCGGTCCAGTGCTCTATCCACTGCACCACTGCCTGGTTGGGCGAGGCTAATATTTTTAGTGTGAGAAACTTTTAACAGTGTATTTCATTGTCCACAACATTCTTGAAAGGCTGATGATGGTCTGAAGTAAAAATCTATAGTAATTTAGAGACAGATGTTTGGAAAATGGGAAGAATGGATCAATGATTTGTAATAAGGCAGATTTGGGAAGAAGGATGGTAAGGACCTTCTGAAGCAGTTGCAGAATCTGAGAATATATATTTACCATCTGAATCCTAGTTTCAAGGATCACTTGAATGCTTTCCGAATGGAGTAAACATTTAATTATCAGGTATACAAGATGATCCTCTCAGTGTATGTCAGTCACCTATATTTTTAAATATGTATTGAGCAGACTGAGTTTGTGTGGGTGATTTAACCTATCAAAGAAAAGTAACATTGGTCCTCTTTAAGAGTATAGAGTGTATCATAGATAAAACCCAAAATATTCTATGAAATATTCCAAAGGTTTTTAATCCACTCGTCCTCTGACGGACACTTGGGCTGTTTCCAGATCTTGGCTATGGTGAACAATGCTGCCACAAACATGGGGGCACATTTCTTCTTTTCGAACAGTGCTATGGTGTTCTTATGGTATATTCCTAAAAGTGGATTAGCTGGGTCAAAATGTAGTTCTATTTTTAATTTTTTGAGGAATCTCCATACTGTTTTCCACAGTGGCTGCACCAGTCTGCATTCCCACCAGCAGTGCAGGAGGGTTCCCTTTTCTCCACATCCTCGCCAGCACTTGTTCTGTGTTGTTTTGCTGACGAGTGCCATTCTGACTGGTGTGAGGTGATATCTCATTGCGGTTTTAATTTGCATTTCTCTAATGATTAGTGATGTTGAGCATTTTTTTCATATGCCTATTGGCCATCTGTATGTCCTCTCTGGAGAAATTATATACTATGGAATACTACTCAGCCATAAGAAATGATGACATCGGATCATTTACAACAAAATGGATGGACCTTGATAACATTATACGGAGTGAAACAAGTAAAACAGAAAAAAACTGAGAACAGCATGATTTCATACATAGGTGTGATACAAAAGTGAGACTATGAGACATGGACAAGAGTGTGGAAGTTACAGGCTGGGGGGAGGGAAGAGAGGGTGGCAGAGGAGGGAGGGGAGGGGCACAAAGAAAACCAGATAGAAGGTGACAGAGGACAATTTAAGTTTGGGTGATGGGTATGCAACATAATTGAATGATAAGATAACCTGGAGATGTTTTCTTTGAACATATGTACCCTGATTTATTAATGTCACCCCATTAAAATTAATAAAAACAAGATTCTATGAAATGTTTGTACATATAGCATAGACTGCTGGTTCCGATAACATCATGGTTTCAATAGCTATTAGCTGAATGAATTTGGGAAAATCATGTAAATTTTGTGTAAACTTAATTTCCTTAACTGTAAAATAAAGGGAAAATTCTTATCTACACCTCAGGGTTGTAATGAGGAATAAATGACTTAAGATATGCAAGACACCTGAAATAGTAACTGATGCATAATAAGCCCATTTCAGTAATGATTAAATAAAGAGAAAACTAACAAAACTAGAAGTAAAAAGTTAATAGAAAACTATGACAAATGACTATGAAACCAATTTTAGGATTAATTATTTGAGCCATGCCAATTGCTAAAAATCATTAACCATGTATGGTGTTAGCTAAGATAAAGAAATCATAAATGGCTAACAGGGGTTAAAAATTCATAATCACCAATTATATCCTCATAACCAGTTACGTAAATGAGGTCTATAGTAGCATAACCATATTCTTTTCCCTAACTATATGATGTCTATAAGAATGAATATTAACTTGTTTTCTTTTACTTTGTGTTTTCCTCATTTTTGTTTGTTAAGTGTCTGGGTGGGTGGGGGTTAATTTTGCAATGTAGTTAAGTTCACAAGGTAATCAGATAGATCACAACAGACAGTAAGAAAAATGGATATCACTCAGAGGTAGTGTATTGATACTGGTTGAGTGATGAAAATGTAGACTATTTCTTTTTTTGGGAAATGATTTACTGATAGTTACGATAAGTACTTCAGGAGTGTTAAGAATAGTAGATTTAGTTGTTAAATGGCCACCATAATAGAAGATAGAGGACTTTAGTCAATATCCACCTTTTGAAGTTCTCTTTTCCTCTTGAAAAAATTTTCAGTTGTGTGAAACTTAATGGAAAGTAGGTCCAATATCCCATATGAAAAGCAAAGGGGCCATATAATAGAGGATACAGGAATAAATCTTAGGTTTAGATAATCTATCTTTAACCAAATTTTCTAATTTTGATAGAATTAATCAAAAAACTAGTTTTATACAGAGATTAGTCAACGCAGGTGTAAAAATGTCAAAGGACCTGTAGTGTCACTGACACAAGAATATGACTATGATACTAGTGCAGCATCCTAACCAGACTGATGTGGCTTTGGCTATGTTCTTTGTCCCCTGGCATAGCTGTCTTTTATTCCGAAGCCTGGATCTCAATTCTTCCTTTTCTGACAATATATATCTAAATCTGTATTTAGATATATATTAACACAAACTTGAAACACACCTACAAATACACAAAAATAGTATTTGTATATATTTCTAGAAAAATGTAAAAAGCTATATAGTACTTCCAAATACTAATAGTGGGTGATAAAATTTTGTGGTTGATCTTCATCTGTTTTCTTTTTTTTTTTTTTTTTTTTTACAGGGACAGAGACAGAGTCAGAGAGAGGGATAGATAGGAACAGACAGACAGGAACAGAGAGAGATGAGAAGCATCAATCATCAGTTTTTCGTTGCAGCATCTTAGTTGTTCATTGATTGCTTTATCATATGTGCCTTGACCACGGGCCTTCAGCAGACCGAGCAACCCCTTGCTCGAGCCAGCGACCTTGGGTCCAAGTTAGTGAGCTTTTGCTCAAGCCAGATGTGCCCGCGCTCAAACTGGCGACCTCAGGGTCTCGAACCTGTGCTCTTCTGCATCCCAGTCCAATTCTCTATTCACTGTGCCACCGCCTGGTCAAACTGTTTTCATTTTTATTTTCTATAGTTTCCTACTCTTATGTATTACATTTATATTTTTAAAAATCTACAAAACTTCAGCCCTGGCCAGTTTGCTTAGTGGTAGAACATTGGCCTGGCATGTGGAAGTCCCGGGTTCAATTCCCAGTCAGGTCACATAGGAGAAGTGCCCATCTGCTTCTCCATCCTTTCCACTCCTCACCTTTCTCTCTATATCTCTCTTCCCCTCCAAAAGCCAAGGCTCCACAGGAGCAAAGTTGACCCGGGCACTGAGGAGAGCTCCATGGCCTTCACCCCAGGCACTAGAATAGCTTCGGCCATAACAAAGCAACGCCCCAGATGGGGAGAGTGCCGCCCCCTGGTGGGCATGCTGGATGGATCCTGGGCAGGCACATGTGGGAGTCTGTCTGACTGCCTTCCCACTTCTAACTTCGAAAAAAATAAAATAAAATAAAAAATTTTAAAAAATCAACAAAACTTTATATTTGATATCTCTTTATTTAGGTGTTCATAGTGACTATCCATTGTT
This sequence comes from Rhynchonycteris naso, assembly GCA_037038555.1. NCBI lineage: Eukaryota > Metazoa > Chordata > Mammalia > Chiroptera > Emballonuridae > Rhynchonycteris > Rhynchonycteris naso. The sequence continues at coordinate 66,599,008 of CM072996.1, forward strand.
GCTCTAATTTCTGTGAACATCCTCACTATCATTATTCTAAATTCTGCTTCTGGTAGTTTGGTTATATCTGGTTCATTCAGGTCCTTCTCTGGGGATTTCTCTTGATTCATTTGATTTGCATTCCTCTGCCTGCCAATTTTATCTGTGTATAAGCAAGTTGTGGCCACTGGAGTCCAATAGGTGTTGCCTTTGTGTTCTCTAGGTGTGGTCTGTCTGCAGGCCTGCTACCCCCTCTGCCGCTGCCTAGGGCGGTTGGTTATGGGCGTTGCCAGTGCCAGCCCACTGTGGCTGTTGCTGTAATTTCCGCCTCTCCTCCGTGGGAGGGGCTGTCACTCAAGCCACAAGCCTCAGCACATTGGGTAGAGGTGAGCACCTGTGCTCAGCTGCGGACCCAGCCTGTTTCCGGACTTCTGCCCAGCCCCCGCAGTCAGAGCCTGCTCGCCACAGTTTTGTGGGTTGGGCGGGGCTTTTGATGTGCTCTCAGCTGTGAGCCTTTGCCCGTCCGGAGATTTAGCCCCGCCCTCGAGGTCAGGGCTCTCCTGCGCAGGGTCGCAAACCAAGGTTTATTGGGCTTGGCGTGTTTGCTGGCTTTCGCTCAGCTGCGAGCTTCTGCTCGTCCTGGACTCTACCCTGCCCCTGCGTTCGGAGCCAGCTTGCGCATGCAGGATGGCAAACCGCAGTTTCCCCTGCCGGGCGGGGCTAGTAGCGTGAGCTCAGCCACAAGCACCCGCCCGTCCCTGGTCCTAGCCCCGTCCCCGTGGTCAGTGCCGGCTTGCGCAGGGTCGCAGAGCAGATTTCTGCCTGTTCCTGGCCTCCCACTTTTTCCCCGCAGGTGGGATTACAGGCGGGCCCGCAGCTGACGGACCGCTTTTGCGCGTCCCCTCCGACCCTGCTGGGCTAGACCGAGCTCACATCGGTAGGGCCTCTGCCCACGCCGACAGAACCTTATTTCGTCCTGCCGCCACCATCCCTTCAGCAACCCTCAGTAGAGTAGGAAGTGCCCTAAGTCTCCATACTGTAGGCCTGGGAGCTCCCTCCTTCTAAGCAGCTCTGCTCTAATTGCCGCGGGAGAGCTTGTTTGGATAGTGTCCTGTCTCCCTTTGCTGGTATTGCTAGTTCCAGGGGAAATATTCGTTTTCGATTAGGGAAGTGACTTAGCCCAGGGGTTAGGGTGGCTGTCCCTCAGTGTGTTTGTCCCTGTGCCTTCAGTCCACACGCTCTTCCCGCTGCTCTGGTCCTCTCCTCTGTCCCCGTTCCCCGGAGCCCCGGGTGAGTGGTTGTGAGAGAGGTTTTCTGCGTTGTCCCTTTAAAAAGAATCTTGGGTCTGAGAAAGCTGTCTCTCTCTCACAAACAGTATCCTCACTTGTTTCACAGCTCAATACTGTCTAAACGCCTCTTTTAGGCTCTGGGACTGCAGGCTGGGGCTTGGTTCCTGGGACCCAGGTCCCTCCCTCTCCGCCAAACTCTCCTCCCGCCCCGCGGGTCTCTCCGGGCTGCCATTTGCTCCGGGGAGCTGGGCAGCCTTCTTTGTGTTTTCGCTATTCCTACCAGTCTCAATGTGGCTTCTGCAGTGTTCCTTGGTTGAAGAGTCCACTTAGTTTAGTTCGAAGTTGGTTTATCCAGATGGTGGTTCTTAAAATTGAGTTATAATCCACTTTGGTTCTGGGAGTTGGAAGTTGGTACGTCCGCCTACTCCATCGCCATCTTTAATCCCCCCAACAAAACTTTAAAAAATAGTTTTTGTTTCTTTTCTTAGTTGTCAGAACTTTATCTTAAATTCTGCAAGTTTAACTTTCTCAGTTTTTTAAACAAAAAAAGTAGATACATTAGTTTGATTCACCTGTTAATTGTGTGCCTGAGTTCATTTCTGTACCATAATTAGCTTACTGCATTGAAGGAGACAGAAAATTAATATTATGATTTTAAAAGTAGTAGAAAAAATATTGTGACTTGAAAAGAAAGATGTGGGAAAATACGATGGAATATAAAACTTTAAAAAATTTATATTTCTTCTAATTTGGTTTTGTGAGAAATAAAAATATGATAAATTTAAATTTAGCAGGTCCTGGGAACTGCACTGGGAACAGTGCAGTTAAAAGAGATCCTGAGGGAGAACCATAGACCCAGATCCAAATGCGATGCTCTGGCAGAAAGTTTTTGTGAGGGAACTTAAGCGATAACAAATTTAGAAGAATAATCTAAGTGCACTGGAAAGTGTTTTTGTTTATATTTTTGTTTTGATTTACTTTTCTTGTTATATTTGAGCTAAGTGTATTTTAAAGAATAGCCTAGTATTTACAAGCAAAGACATCTAAGTTATTTTGTATTGTAATAATCATACAGTGAGGTCAACAGAAGTGGTGGTAGTGGGATTAACAGAAATGGTTATACGGTGTAAGGTGTTAAATGTTTTTATAATTGTTAAAACACAATAGATTTATATATCACAGGCTCCAGGGTTTAGTTGTTAGCTATTTTTCATATTAGCTAAGTAACTTTTACACGGGGCTACTTTGTTTATTTTATCTCTGCACCTTCAGTTCGTTATGTTGAAATAAGCAAAATAATTACATAACTCTATGAGTTGAGATATGCAGTCAAGATGGTGGAGTAGCTAAACACTATACCCATCTTATTCCATGACCCCTGAAAATTAAAAATAAACTACAGAACAACCTACATTGAGAACAGCCTGATGCCCAGCTGAACAGAAGTCCTATAATTAAGGATAAACAGAAGAAAGCACTTTGAGACTGGTAGAAGGGTCAGAGACACAGAACTCGCTAGAACCATATCCATGTGTGCCTTTTAAAAATCAAAAGGGATTTATCATCTGTGGAAGTTTTCCTGAGGAGCAAGGGGTCCCAGTTCCACACCAGGCTCCCCCTCCAGGGTTCCAGTGCCAGGAAGAGAAGTCCAGAGGGCTACTGGAGTCCCAGGCATTCCTAATTCAGGCACAGACCTACTTGCTAATGAATTCACTTGTTCTGAGTTCCAATGTTGGGGCAGCAGCTCAAAAGGCATGAGGGACATAGAGGAAGCAAATAAATAGTCTTGCTTTGAAGGAATAACTGGAGGGTCAGCCTTCTCTGAGACACTAACAAGACGGGGAGACATAGCAGCTCTAATAAATATATAGAAATAAAAATACCAGAAGGCAGACAAAATAAAGAGATTAAAAGAAACAAACAAATATCATGTTCTCTACCCAAAAAAATAAATAAAAAATTCCAGAAAAAGGACTAAATAAAATGGAGACAAGCAACCTAACAAATGCAGAGTTCAAAGCACTGGTTATAAGGCTTCTTGATTATCTCAGTGAGAACTTCCATAAAAAAACTAAAAAGCATAAAAATTGAGATAGAAAATATAAAAAGAGAACCACTCAAAAATAAAAAATACAATAACCTAAATGAAGAATTTACTAGAAGGAATCAACAGTAGATGAAGCAGAGGATCACATCAGCAATTTTGAAGATAAGGCAGCTGTCTACAAGGATGCTCTATAGAAACAGTAAAGGAATATTCATTTCATTTATTTCATTCTTCCTAAGTGAAAAAAAAAGTAATTTAGACATGTTAAGATTGACAGCTATTAACCAAAGCTGATAACTCAAGTTGGAAGGAAGGAAAGAAGGAAGAAAAAAGTAAATGAGGGAGAGGGAGGAAGGAAGGGAAGGAATGGAAAAGAAAGAACGTAGTTTGGTTGTTACAATCTGCACTCCCATTGTAAAGGAAACTTTTCATGTAACATACCAACTAAAAGCTAAGAAACTATTTAAAATAATATTTTTTTCAGATCACTGCCTTTTCTGCTGTACCTAGAGCAGTGTTCTTCAGTTGAGTGCTTTAAATACTAGATGGTGGTAGGCACGACAAGCCACAGTATACAAAATAAAAATGTCCTATTTACATATTTTATTTGATCCTTGTTCTATATTTCTGTGCATATTTTTTATTGAAAAATAAATTAGAGCAGTATTTATAAAATCCTGTAAATAAATAAAATAATTTATCTGGGTAATGAACATGAAATTCTTTAAATTATAATGTATGTCATCTAAGTTATTCAGAAATGAGTAGTCTAAACTGTCAAGTATGGGTTACCAATCTTCGACCAGTGAGCCAAATGTTGTCTAACAGCTGCTATTTTTAAATAAAGTCTTATTGGAACATGACCATGCTTGCATATTGTTTGTGAATAATTTTCCAACACAATGGAAGAGTAAAATTATTTCAATAGCAACCTTATGGCATGCAAAGCCTAATTATTTTTCCACCCTCTCGCTATTTACAGAATGTTTATCATTCTCTTGAGAAAAAAAGATGAAAGAGAATCCAGGTCAAAATTTTTTTGTGGGCAAGGAAAGAATCTTAATATCTCTCAGGAACATGTTTCCCAGAGCTTATTAAGAGTCATTACACCTTAGAATTTTCTCATCTAACAGCAAAAGGTGCCAGTGTATCACTTCTTTTTTTAATTATAAATGTTAATTACACTTTACATATGTTTCCTTAAATTAGGCCTTTTCTCCATTGCTAAGGAAGGTGACTGACCTTGGCAAAAGAACTTACATTCTCTAAGTCTAGATCTACTTACATAAAAAATAAATTGAAATAAGAACTATAATATCTTACATGGCTCTTTAAGTGTTATGTCTGTTATTTGTCCCAAGTTTGAAAAATGAGATCTCAGTAAACAATAATTGCTTCTCTTCTTGCATATTTGACAGCCTATATCTCAAATATTTGCTATTTGAAAATCAACTTAGTGTTAGAGAGATGATAATGCACATACCACCACACGAGATATTTAGTTTCTCAATTTAAAAACACTTTGTTCTCACCCAAATCATTTGCAGATGGCTGACCCTTATACCTGTGCATGAGGCACCGCTGAGAGAGACATTTCACAACCTTGGTGTCCAGCAGCACTTACAGCTAAAATGCTCTTGTGAATCTTCAACAAGACTCCAAGTTTTCACAAATTTGATCCAAATTTTAAGGTAAGAAATCAGACTCTAAGTGTTCAAGCTACTTTAGCAGGATGATGTTATAGAAGACACATAGCTACTTTCTCTTGAAACTTCATCTTTACAGAAATTAGGCCCTTACAACCATACTATATAGTTTTTTTGCTAATGGGTCAATAGAGTTTTTATAAAATAAATTTCTTTCAGGTAATTTGGCTCATGGGAGCAAAATTCTTTCAACATATAGGCTATCTAGGTCTCAAAACATGTTGTCCATATGAATTACCAGGGGAGCTTACAGATTTCTGGATTTTAGGTCAAAGGTTTCTGATTTTTTTAGTTTAAAGACAAAACTTGAAAACTTATTTTTAAACAAACCGCTTACATCATTACTCTGCCAAACATGAAATAAATCAGAGATAAAGATAAAATGAAAGTGAAAAGTCTTAGGGCTGACACTGTTTAGACAGTAGAAATGAAATATTGAGGATTGAATGAAGTAAGATTTCCTTTTGATTGAGTAAAAAACTGCCAAAATTATCTTTGAAGAATATGATTTTGTTTTGTACTCACAGGAGAATTAAAGAGAGTAGGAGATTATGATGAAGCTTTTATCTTGGGAAAAACTGATGGAGCCACAGTGCTGTGGTGTATGAAAATAACAGAGAGCATAATATGCCATAAAATATAAAATTCCCCAAGTATGCTAGAAAAAATAATATTCAGATATTCAAGTAATTAGACTAGTCTTTTAAAGAGTTTTGGTTTTAAAATATTAAATTTCTCCTAAAAGTTACCTTTTACTTGGCTCTTAAGTAGAAAGAACAAAATCTAAATACAATCCTAAATGTCTTTTCAGCATAGTTAAACTCAGCCCTATTTTTCTCTGTCCCCATGAATGATTAAAACATAAATAAATAAAATGACCAAAGTGCATTTGACTTTATATCCAGGAAGTGGTTATTTTGTCACTTTCAATGTAATGGGACACATATGCCATCCACAACAAATTACTGATGTGCTCTCTGATATGTTGCAAATAAATACAATGTATTTGTACTTGTGAGTACCATCTGCAGGATTTCAAGCATGGAATACATTTTGATGCTTCAGGGAATAATTTATAATTATATAAATATAATTGATGCTACCTTTTTATAATAATGCTTCAAATGACAGGTTATGAAATTTTTGCCAAGTTTCTTTTACATTAACTCATGAAAACAATATACTTATGCTCTGACCCCCAATTTGGGCAGTTGACCTTCTTCTTCACCAGTGTCCCTCTAGATTCTCCCAATTCCCTGACACTACATAGAAGAAAAAATCCCCACAAGTTATCTAAGCAATGGAATAGGACTTTTTCACCCAGAAATATTTGTCTCTGTCTCATTTGCCACACAGAGACAGATATCAGGCTTCCTTAACACAGTAGCTAGATAGTATAATCCCACTATCCCCTTCTTCCTGCCATCATGAGAGCACTCCATTAAGACTCCATCCTCCTGCCAGGAGGCTGCTCTTGAACAGCAACTGTCCTAATTATCCCGGACTTACCAGAACCGTCTGGTGCTTGGGATGTTATCTTGGAGCATTAAAGAGGGAGCTTGTAGGGCTGTCTGTAGTGCTGAGGCCTCAGGCTGAGAAATAAAACTGTTTTGCCTCTTCACAGAACCAGCCGAGCTACCTGTCTGTAGGTGATGTACATCACACTTTTTAAAAGAGGCAGCTCTACGCGATAAAGCCACATCCTGGGAGAGCAGCCCCCAGCAAGAAGTGCCAAAAAACAAAAATCACACAAGGATAGCAGTACCCCACGTGACTCACAATCAGCATTAAGGACCTTTCTCATATGGAAGAACTTGTGAACTAGTCAGATGAGCTGGGAAGCCAATTTGAGAGCAGTGGAAGGGGGAGAAAATTTTCAAAGGGCCTCAGGAAAGCTACATTCTATTTCAGAGTCTTCACTCTAATTTTAGTCTGATCTATACGAACTTCACCGGTTACCCCGTGGGTTTTACATTATAGTTTTCAGAAGGAATAGCTGCAGAGCTAAAGATTCTTCAATGCCTTTTCTCTTATGTTCACTTACACCACCAAATTTAGCAGCCAAAATCAATTAACTCCATATATGGCTTGAGTTGTGTAAAGAAAAGTATAGGACCACTAGACCACATACTCCCTGAGGGCCAGACATGCATTTCTAAGTGGAATCAAAATTATGTTACATGTGATGACACTTAGCTATATATAGATAAAGCAATTAGAAATGTCATTTGTCACAATAAGCATTTATATAGTTTACCACATTTACTCACTACAACTAATCAAGAGGCAAGTGATTAGAAGACAGAGACTTAGATAAGTAAATATCTTGTTCAATATGACAAGGCTTCAAAACTTGGCCATGACCCTAGAGCCTATGGTTTCAACCAATATTTCTAACTATTCTGTAGTATATGTGTTAGAGATATTAAAAGAAACTATATCACACAAAACAGGTATTAAATAAGTTGCCTTGGTAACTTACTTTATATGTCATTAAAAATAAATAAAAATGTATACTTTGGTAATTTCTAATAAATAACCTATTTTATTATAGAATCCAATATATTTTTTAAATTGAGATTAGAAAAGAAAGAAACTGTCTGATCTTGTCTCAATACCTGAAAAACAATGTTTGTCTATTTGGAGAGTGATCACTTAAAAAAGAAACTTATTGATGAACTCTCTTGGAATATTAGCAATGGAAGATACAACTGTGTTTATTGGAGAAACTGGGCCCCAACCACTCATAGTGACTTCCAACTGACCCCAAAGGATTAACTTATACAAGTACAATCTACACCAGATTTTTGTTTTTCATTTCTTTGTTTTATTTTGTTTCATAAGGAGGGATTTCGAAAAAAAACCAGAGACCTGTATTTTCATTTCAAAAAATAAAGGCAGTAAAAGAAAAAGAGATGAAACAATGAACTTGGGCTCTAAATTTTAAAAATCAAATTGTGAGGATTATAACTAGCAATGTCCCTTTTGAAGTTTTGACACAAAAGCAACTGATAGACTCTACATGCACTAGTTTTGTTAAATTACAACAAAAAATGTTTATGTTTCTTTAAAGTATATATAGAGGTCTGGCTGTAATGTTCTTGACTATTATTATTATTACTTTTTTTTTGTTAAAGAATGATAAAGAAACAGAAAGGAAAAAGAACCTCTGAGTTTAACATAGTGAAACATTCCAGATTTTTAAAAAGAAGCACATATGTCTCAGGTGTGACTGCTAAACTCTTGACTGGCCTTATGACATTTTAGTTCACAATCTTTAGATGTCAATTTCACACTGAAAGAAATACTAGCTCTGTGCAAATTTAAGAGCCAGCCCTTCTATACAGTTGATGCTCCACCCCAAATCATCAAGCTTCTACAACCAATCAAAATCTTCAAATACTTTTTCTGAATTCAGCAATAAACTGAACTATGAGTAGTAAGTTACCTTGTAAAGTTTAATACAGTTAAGTCAGAGAAGAGCATGGTCCCAACATGGAGAAAAATCTGTCCAGCACCTTATTCAGCTTCTAATCAATCAAGAGCAGCCATCAATATAATCTACATAAAAATGGACGTACAAATGACATCTATAAACAAGCCCCAGAACTAGAGTATGTTGTGCTGGTCAAATGTTGCTAAGGAAAAAAAATAACTCACATAATTCAAGGCAACAAACACCACCCTGTCACCTTCCAGGTTCATTTACCAAAGAACTTAGATTTAATTCTGGAACATAAAGTTACCATTGATATATGTTTGATTCTTCAAGAATATTAAAACTTGCTCTTAGCAATCTTTGTAGAAAACCAATCTTTTCAGTGATTTTTTGTAGGAATCTTACACAATATATCTTGGGACTTGGAAGATCAGGAATCACACCGAAGACAGGATAGAATACTGGCTTACAGTATGGCAAAGAAGGACAGTTATTGTGCAAATGTAAATTGTTTTCATAATTGTTAATATTGATATTGACAATGTCATTATACTGGTTTGCTACTCAGTTTACTGACTGAATCAATCACACACGTCAAACGCACAAGGGCTTAGCAGTGTTTTGTGGGTGTATGTGTTTTTATTTTCTTCTTTGTAATATGATATATTTCAGAAAACCCATAACTTAAATATTAAATGAATGAAGTAAGAAAAAGTTTAAGAAAAATATCCTTTGGAAAAAGTTTACATATTTAAAGGCATGATGTTTAAAAGATACGCCTTTTGAATAAAAGAGACCTTAGATGTCACCTACTAGCTATGTGATTTTAGACAAAATTAATTAACCTGTCTAAATTCAGGAACTACACCTGCAAATTGATGACCACATTACCTACTTTATAAATATATTTTAAGATAAAGTAAAATGGTGTAGTTAGATTACAGTATTTAGCATAGAGTAAACATTGCAATTAGTTTCTTTCCTTGTGTTTCTAGAAATAACATGAACAAAAGTGATCCAAGTCACTATTTATTCTTGGTCATTGCAGCACCATAATGCTGACTATAAGATTAAAAAGTTGAAGTAACATGCTTTCACCAGGCAAGTCTTACCATGGCTGCTTCTACTTAGACACACTGTTGTATTTGTTCTATCGAGTCAAATGGGGGTGGGGGGATCAATCATATATTCTAGAATGTATACAAAAAAGAAGTAAACATGTCCTTTTTTTTGGTTCAACTGAAGATACAAGATGTGCAAACACTAAAAATTTACATTCTTCAAGCAATTTTCTGATGTTATAAGATTTAATTTGACTCCTCATATAACATGTAAAGTTAGTGCAGACATTTTTGTAGGAGGTATTAAATATGTATATATATATATATAATATATATATATATATATATATATATATAATTTTAATGAGCATATATATTTGTGTTGCTTATTAAAATAATTGTCATAAGAAACAGGGTGCCTCACTGTCAATGTTGGCTACACCACTGTCATAAAAAATTAAATCACAATTTCTATGAGCTACTTATACCCATTTACAATGTTAATGTGTTGGCAAATTAACTTCCATAAAGTTCTTAAATTTTAGGTTCAATCTGGAACTGTCTGTTACTGATAAATAAAACAAACATATATCTCACTTGTTAACCACAGAAATATACAATGAGGATAAATTGATGCTTAAAAATTTTCAGAGACAAAATATTCTAGGACCAAGTGAATTGAATTTTAAAAGTCACTTATGCATAAGTTAAATTTACAGATGAAAACAGAATCTTCCTGCCTGACCAGGCGGTGGCATAGTGGATAGAATGTTGGACTGGGATGCGGAGGACCCAGATTCAAAACCCCAGGGTCGCCAGCTTGAGCGTGGCCTCCTCTGGTTTGAGCATATGCTCACCAGTTTGAACCCAGGGTCACTGGCTTGAGCAAGAGGTCACTAGGTTTGCTGTATCACCCCGGTCAAGGCACATATGAAAAAGCAATCAAGGAACAACTAAGTTTCCGCAACAAAGAATTGACGCTTCTCATCTCTCTCCCTTCCTGTCTGTCTGTCCCTCTCTCTGTCTCTGTCACACACACAAAAAAAGATTTAAAAATAAATAGCCTGACCAGGCGGTGGTGCAGTGGATAGAGTATTGGACTGGAATGCAGAAGGACCAAAGATCCCAGTTTGAGACCCCAAGGTCACCAGCTTGAGTGCGGGCTCATCTGGCTTGAGCAAAAGCTCATCAGCTTGGTCCCAAGGTCGCTGGCTCCAGCAAGGGGTTGCTCAGTCTGCTGAAGGCCTGAGGTCAAGACACATGTGAGAAGGCAATCAATGAACAACTAAGTTGTCACAATGGCAACAAAAAAATGATGGATGCTTTTCATCTCCTGTCTGTCCCTTTCTATCTCTCTCTTTGACTCTCTATCTCCATTAAAAAATAAATAAGTAAATAAATGAAAAGAAAACAGAACCTTCCTTAGAAAAGAATTGATAAGGACTGTATATATAAAATGAAAATTTTGAATTACTGGAGATCAAGACATTGAAAGAAGATTTTTAGTAGCTATTATTCTTATCAATGAGGAACTAGGATAAATGTAAGTAGCAGGCAAAAATTTATTATAGATACTGAAAATAAGAAAGAAAAAATTGACACCAAATTAAATTTTTCTTTCCTTTCATAAGAGGTCCTACATGAAAAAAAATTAAAAGTTAAAACAAGAAATCTGCTATAACATACAGTCATATACAAATACACCTAGTGTAAGTAAAAACTAGACATAGTTATCATTCTTTCATACAGATTTGATAATATGAAATTTCTTTTGTTGTAGTCATACATTTGTAAGTTAAACATTTTACTATGTGCTTATAGTTGTCTATAATTAACAAAAAAAGAGTATCAAGTGTCTGAGCATTTAAAATTTATAAGACATTGTACAAACTAGAGATATCATTTATTCTTAATGATAATGTAACTAATTTTATTTCCCTATTCTTTAAATGATATAATAAAACCTTTGGAGAAGTTCAGTAACGTTCCCAGTTGCACAGGTAATGCATGAATCCTACCTCAGAAGGTTAGGTGAATTCCTAATGGAGTCCTACAGAAAATGTTTTACTGCCCAGAAGTGAGCGCTGGATACGTAACACCCTTATAGCATAAAGTATGTCACTTTACATGGTCTAGGTATATGTGATATACAGATATACCATACATTACTCAAGTCACATAATTTTGATGTTGCCTTTGATATAAAAGCCTTTAGTGTATACAGAATAGATTGTCTTTTTTTTTTTTTTTTCTGACAGAGGCCAGATTGTAAGTATATTAGGGTCTTGGGCCAGACGCTCTCCTACCCCTAGTCAACTCTGTTGTCATAGTACAAAAGGAGCCATAGACAACACAGAAATGAATGAACATAGCTGTGTTCCAATAAAATTTTACTTATGGACATTAATATTTGAATTTCATATCATATTCTTGTGTCATAAAATATTATTTCTTTTAAACCATTAAAAATGCAAAACCATTCTAAGCTCTGGGACCATACAAAAACAGATGCGAGACCCAATTTGGCACACAGTCTATTATTTTCTGACCCTCTTCTCCTCAGTGTCTACAGTTCCTATTGGTAGTGGCTTCGGTACTTATGTATTCAGAAAATCTGGTATAACTGTATCCTGCCATTTACATCCAAGGTAAACTCTTAATGTACTGTTCAGCTTTGAAGTGACATAATTAATTATGGCCATAAAACATAAGTTAAGTAATCCCTGGACATATCATAAAGAACAAGATGTAAATCTTGTCTCATCACTGAAACTAAGTAATATTTTTCAGAGTAGAACTTACTCATAGTTCTGGGATCAAGAAAAAAGTCTAGGAAAGTTCTTGTACATTTGACAAAAAAGTTTAGAAATTTTTATTTTTGTAAATCTTCAAATGATTATCAAGAAGGTATCTTTTAAAATTCCTAAGAAGTAAAATATAAAATATCTAATCTTTTCTCAGAAACAGTCCACTGATATTTACACATTTAGCTATCATAACGACTTTGTGTATTTTTATATTTTCCTTTTATTTTTTTAAGAATAATATACCCACCATAATTTTACATTTTTTGTCACTTTTTTAATTAAAAATAAGTTATGTAAATTATAATCCAGTTTTAAAAATCCCTTTTAACTTCATAATTTCTTCAAACTTAAGACCCAATAAAAGCAATAAAAATGAAAACAGGATATCAGATTTGATGCCGATTTGGACAGATGATGCCCAACAGCAAGTGTTCTTGCATATAATTGAACCTTTTGGCATATTTAGGGATCATATACAAAAGTTTCAGAAGCTACCATGCTATCAACTTTCTTTTCTTCTAAAAATTGTACTCTCAAACTGGGGTTCTTAGAGCAAGCACTTCTGCACTAACCTTTAAAATTAATAGAAGAAACAAAGTATATTTCTTCTGTTTGCTGGTCAAATAGAAACACTTGAAGAAAAATGAAAAAAATATTATTATTGACACAGCATTTGCCAGATTTTCCTTGTTAATGATTCTCTCACAAGCATTTAACTGATTCAAGATTTGATGGTCCTGATCATAGTACTGTCATCATTCATGAATGATGGCTTTGATGAAAATCAAGGCAGCCCTTCTTTTCTTTTACAGAAGCAAAGGCTATACAATGTTAGATTATTAACATTAAAGCAGCTATAATGCATTATAAAAATGCCATTAAAACACATACACACAAAAAAAACTAACAACAACAAAACAAAAAACATAGTTGTCAGGTGAAACTACGACTTTCTTTTTTACAATGTACTGAAGTGTCAATAAATTCCCACATACTTTTCTGTTGACTCCCATAGCAATGCCCTGTAAACTGACCATGAGAAACAGAAAGAAGAAGCTAGACATGCACATAGAAACTACTACTTGAAGAAGAACTAGGACACAAAACCCACTTAAGAAGTAGAGTAATAACTAGAAACACATCCAATGTATATAAGGAAAAGAAATAGACTCTTTATTCACCAATATTAGTACAATGGACAGCAAGAGAAATCAGGCTGAGAGAGAGGATTATCAAAGGATAAAGAGAAATTAGTGAGAATACCCAGCAATCATAGAGGAAATTAATTTTAAAAAATTTCTAGAAAAGTTTATATTCAAAACTTTCAGTGGGAAAATAATTATAGTGTCTATTAGACTGTCCCAAATCCTGATGGACTCTGTCACTGTAGGAGTACATTTCTCAGCACAGCTTCACTCAATTTGGTTCATAGTTCCTGTTTCCTTTTGCAAAGAAACCCTTTGAAAAATGGTATTGCTCAATAGGACTGAAAAAATTTCTGTTAATTGGTGAGTCTATGAAGAAGAAAAGAGTGATTCAGAGCTAAAATGTTAAGAAAAGAGACATTCAGGGAGATAAGCTAGAAGAAAATGTGAAGTGGGTCATGGAAGAATGAAGAATGGAAGTAGTGGTAATTGTTAAAGCATCTATATATTCTTCTTCCTCCCTCAAGATTGGTTATAAGCCTTGGAAGTAGAAACTTTGGTTGTAGCCTTTAAACCATGACCATGTTAATCATGAGCTTTGTGGAAACTGTTCTCATCCCCAGCCAATCTGCTTAGTCACTATTGAAGTTGGTTATGCCACCATTTTAAAAGCTTTGCCCTCAGTGTCTAACACTAGAAATAGAATGAGGGACATCTTCATGATTTCATCTTTCCCCTAAAGGCAGCTTTCTCAAGTCCTCAGACTTCTAACTCATTATTACCAGGGTGTAAAAGAGCACTCTGTCTCTTCCCATTTCACTTGGCATATATTAGGGAGATAGAAAAGGGAACCACGGTTCATTGGAATAAAGCCCTGAGTAAGTTAAATGCCTCCTGAATAAATGTGTAGTATGTTTTTCCTAGGCTTAAGTAATTGCTTTTGTGTTTATTTCAAACCATTTTCATCCTTTCCCAATGCCTCACAGACTCACTCCCCACATACAGTGGGTTTTCATCACAGAAGTTCACAGGATACAATCTTCAATGATAAAAATAAGCAAATAAATAAAATCATGGAATACATATTATAGCAAGTAGAAGTTGAAGTTTTACATTTATATATTAAATTAAAATTCCTTTCGGCCCATAATATACTAAATGTAAATTGTAGCTCAACCAGGCAGCAGACAAAGAGGCCTGCAGGTTCTTTTTTCAGGGCAACCACCCTTTATAGGCCATGAGGACATTTACTAAGTTAATATGGTGGTATTCATTCTAATCATACACGGCATCTATCTTGTGCAAGAGAGAAAGTCTAGGTAAAGATAGAGAAGATTAATTTTACTTAAATAACCATGTCTAATGTATACTCCCCTTAAAGTAAATGAAATAAAAATCAAAAGGAAGGAAAAAAATTTAAGATGACAAAAAAAAAAAGCCAAGATATGAAGAATAAATTATAACTCTACACTGAATCATTATCTGTATCAAAAGATTTGCTCCTTTAAGGCAATCAAAACTTTATATATTTTCCCTTAACAAGACATTCAGGGAACTGGGATCTATATTCTGTGAAATTGTTTTCGTGTGTAAAGAATATAGCCCCTGAATTATAAAAAAAAAAAAACACATCTTGGTAATGAGATATCTTTTTCATTATTAAAGTGGATTATTTCACAATGCTCTAGAGGCTCTATAACTAAAAGATATTTTCTATTCGTAGACACATATGGACAATAAATATGATAACACAAAAGAGTTATGCTTTGTCTGTATTAAGCCAGCATAATGGAAATATGCCTAATTTTACAGAGACAAACACTTTACAAAAAATAGTACGTGTGGCTTTAAACTTGATCTGTTTTTCTTCGTGCTTGGACTTGGCAGATAATTACTGGTCTAGTAAATGAAATACTTGTGATAGTAATTAATCTATAAATCAGAAATGGCCATGACTCTCACATTCTGCTCTCAGAACTAACATCATTATTCATTAAGGCACTCTTTTTTCCAACCCAATATTTGAACACAGATGATTCAAAAGAATATGCAAGGCAGTGACTAGCAATTGCCCTGTGTCTGTTTCTTTCTTTCTTTTTTCTTAAGTGAGAAGTAGGGAGGTAGAAAGACACACTCTTATATGCACCTAACCGGGATCTACTGGGCATGCCCACTAGGGGGTGATGCTCTGTCCATCTGGGGTGTTGCTCCATTGCAATTGGAGCCATTCTAGCACCTGAGGCAGGGGCCATGGAGCTATCCTCAGCACCCGAGCCAACTTTGCTCCAGTGGAGCCTTGGCTGCAGGAGGGGAAGAGAGAGATAGAGAGAAAGGAGAGGGGGAAAGGTGGAGAGCAGATGGTCATGTCTCCTGTGTGCCCTGGCCAGGAATCAAACCTGGGATATTCCTACACCAGTTCAACATTCTATTCCTGAGCCAACTGACCAGGGCTATGTCTCAGTTTCTTAATCATTAGCATGGGTATACAAAAGCTCTGCCTTACATGGTTTCAGATAAAATTAAGAATTATATACCCGAAAGTATTTTTAATAGTCAGTATAACCTCATTTTAAAGATATAGGAATTACAGCCAACCACAGCGAAGTGATTTGCTTAAATCAGCAAATATTTATAGAGCAGAAAAGGACCTAGGAGGAAAAGGCCCAACCCATTAGTTTTATAGTTAAGAAAATTGAGGCACAGAGGAGAAAACTTTGCCCAAGAACAGCTGTCAAATTCTGTTCCAACCTAAATCAATTGAGGTGGCTTCCAGGAGTAATGTGTCACAAAGGATTCTAAAGCTTAATCTGAGCTTAATGGATCAGTTGATCATTTAGCATTGATCAATTAGCAATGATTAATTAGCTATGTCTCTGAGTTTGAGGGTTAGGAAGGGCAGAAAAAAACATGCTATACAATATCCCTTATTTAATCTCCTTATTCTGAGCCCCATTGTTCCACAATTACTTTAAGATAAGGATTAGACTCCACTTTTGAGGAGATTATGCTTTTCTCATGTTTGCATAACTATTCTAGTTTATATAAAAGCAATATTGCTCAATAATTATAATTAAATTGGTATTCTGATTTACTACAAGAATCTGTGAGTGTATTTAATGCTCCTGAGATCTAGTTTTATAGTGCTGACAAATTCACATTTCTGCTCCTGCAAGTTTCAAGGTCAAACTTGAATATGGTAGTATCATCAAGGTAATGTGACGTCATTTGGGGAAAAACTAGCTGGCTTTCTTTATTTAACAAGCTTCTGAATTTTTAGTGTTACATATTGTTTTCAAATTTCCATCCAGTGTATTTGCACCTAATTTTAGATAATGGTATAGAAAATCACAACTGCATAACTAAGTTAAAATATTTCACTTTAAAGAAGTGTTTATCACAATGTTCTTAATAATAACAAACTCCCCTGGTACATTTAAAATAAGATTTGATTTTCTCAAATTGTTTAAAAATAACTCCTCAGTAGCACAGATTGATTGCAGAAAGTAATAGTCACATGTTCATGAGTGATATCTACCAGGAAAAACAACTACAAATAATTGGTAATGTAAAACTGTTTCTCATTCTGAGAATCATAGAGCATATGCCATTTCAGAAGATCTGGGTTTGAAGAGTGTCATTACTATTCCACTGTAGAGTCACTAAAGGCAAAACAGATGCGAGAAAACTGCAAAACCAGCTTGGAAAGGCATCATTGTTAACAACCTATTTTTGAAAACTCAACTGAAAAACAGCTTGAATTTTCAAGAAATTTTATTTCTTTCCTGAAAAAGTATTTAATTGTAAATAAGTGGGCATATTTGCCTTCTTGTAGTTAAGGCCAGACAAAATATAGTCTTTTATGGTTTCTTATTATTCATACGTATTTACAAGAATATAAAGACAATATTTTACTGGTCTTTTTTGTAGCTGCTATATCCCCTTAGCACCCCTACTTTCTATTGCTTTCCTTACGCCTAGGTTACAAAAGTAGGAGTTGAAGACTATGAAAAATACACTCTCATTTTACACCCTGTAGGAAATATGACAAAGCATAGCTTAAACCATGAGGAAGAATATACAGATGTTACTTCAAATATCTCACTTTTAAAATACATATAAAGTTTTCCTAGTACCACTAGCAAATATAGTTCCTTGTTATTGATATTACAATGATCTTGTCACCAGATATAGTCCTTGGTCAAAGCTTTCTTTCTAGGTTTTACCACTATAGCAGGAAAATAAAGTTGTTAATTTTGTTGCAATTTTCTTTGATATCACCACATTGCCACACATGTAGTGTGGACCTGAAAAGCCAGCATTTCTTCTTCAAGGAAAATTCAGTGTTGGAAATGAAAACCTGAAATTATATACTGGATTTTAAAGAAATAACTGTTGGCAAAATGAACACTATAGTTGAAAGTTCTTAGTTTTAAACAAAGTTATTGTATTTCTTCAACAATAAAAGGAATTCATAATGAATTAGTTACCTTATGACAAGTTTTAAATTAAATAATTGCAATTGCATGTAGTTAAGGAGAGGAGAGAGAAGGAGAGGGGAGAGAGAAAGAAAGAGGAGAAAGGGAGAAAGAGAAGTAGTGGGAGAAGCAGGGAAGGGGAAAGGGAGAAAAAAGGGGAGGGAGAGAGGGAGGAAGAGGGAAGAGAATTTTGCTAACATTCTAACTACCATTCCAATTATGTGAATGTATTTGGAGAAATAAATTTTATATTACCCCAATAAGATTCACTCTTGGTATTCTCATGGTATGAGACTAATTAGAGGCTTGAAATAGTCACTTCTTATTCTTACAACTCATGGAAAGAATATTTAAATGGTTTATCAATTACAGTCTCTGACAAGCAACAGTTCAAATTATGACTTTTTAAATTTACAAGAGTTTAAAGCAGTACACATTCATAAATTCTAACTTTTTGTTGTTTCCCAAGCTTGCAATATGTGAGATGATATTCTGTTGTGTTTCTGGGCAGTAGCTACCAGTCAGCCAGGCAACCATGAGGGTACACAACCAATACTCAGAATATTCAGTGTGTTTGATGACTTTGAATAGCTGAGGGCTAATGTAAGTGTTCTGAGCACACTGAAGGTAGGCTAGGCTCAGCTGTGATGTGGGACAGGTTAGGTGTACTGAACACACTTTTGACCTATGATATTTTCACTTTATAATGGCTTCATCCACACACAATCCCAAGGTAAGTTGAAGAGCATTCATACTGATATATGGCATATGATTTTGTTTGTGATGACACAATTTACATATTTGAAAAAATTATTTAGAATTAATATTTCATTTTATTGATTACATAAAAATTAACTTGTATATATTAAAGTTATTTATAGAAAACCTAATTAAACAAGAGTGAATAAATTCATAAAATTACTTTAAAAACACTAAGTTGATGATGACCATTTGGAAGAGCCAACAAGTTGAAATTTTCATAAGTAAGTAAATGTCTCCATCTTTGAGTATATTTTTACATCCAAATATATTTACATTATTTTTTTTTATTACAATAGTGACATATTCTCATATACTCTGGTTAAAAGATTTGCCATACTGTGGAACTTCCACTTGTTTCCAGTGCTGTTTTTATTTTTATGGTTATAAATGATGTGATGGCCATCTCTTAGTTTATTCTGAGATCTTCTTTAATGTGGAGAGAGTGGGCGTTCCCTCCACCACCACTAGGCAATTCTCAGTACCAGCGGGGTGTCTTCCAATTCAACTTAACTCTGACATTACCCACCTGAATATAGTGTCAGATCCTGCAGGTTAAGAGCTTGAACTTACAAGACTGCTTCTTCCTCCACACCTATTTCAAATACCAGTTGCAAGGCTAGGTTGTCACTCATGCTTCTGATGGACCAGCTCTAGATTGAGTTTCCAACAACCCAAGCCTTGGATATTAAACTCCAGTCACAAGTCCAGGTTGTTACCTGTACTTCTGACCAAGTGGCTTAAAATTAGAGGTTCCCATGAACCCCTCATTTATTTGCATTAATTTGCTAGTGCTCACAGAACTCAAGAAAGCCATTTACCCACTAGAGTATTATATTAGTTGTATCCTATTATAAAAGGATACAACTCAGAAGAGCCAGATGGGATAGATCCATGGGGCAAGGTGTGGGGAAAGGGTGCAGAACTTCCATCTCCAAGGGTACCACCTCACCAGCACCTCCACATGATCATCAACGTAGAAATTTTTTAAACCCAGTGCTTTGCAATTTTTATAAAGGCTTTATTGTATAGGCATAATTAAATCATTGACCACTGGCAACTGATTCCATCTATAGCCCTTCCACAATTCCGGAAGTGGTAGGTAAGGTGAAAATTCCAAACTTCTAACCACATAGTTGGTTCTTCAGGCAACAACCCCCATCCTTATGTGTGGTTCAAAAATCACACCTGTGGAAACTATCATGCTAAGTGAAATAAGCCAGGCAGAGAAAGAAAAATATCATATGACCTCACTCATTTGAGAAATCCAATGAACAATGTGAACTGAGGACCAGAATAGAGACAGAGGCAGAATCAAAGGGACCAGAGAGAAAGCAGACAGAGGGAAAGGGGATGAGAGGATGGAATCAGAGAAGGCAAAGAGATTGGTGAAATTATATGTACATAACACAGAATTATAGAGAGCAGAAAAATCCTGGAGGGAAGGGGGAAGTGAGTGGGGGGAGGGAGGCAAGGGGGAGGTTGAGGGGAACACAGGGGTGGCAGGGATGTACTCAGTGGGACAATTAAATCTATGTAAACACAATAAATTTGAAAAAGCAGTCACACCTCATTAAAACAAACAAAAAAATACCTTTATCACCTTTACTGCTCTCATAATTTACAAAATTTCAAGGTTTTTATGAACTCTGGGATGAAGATCAAATCACACCATCCTTGTTCATTTCTTGAGCATGTTTTTTAAAACACATTGACTAATTCTTGCTTGAAAATAGATTCCTAAAGATAAAGGTACAGGCCAAATGCTACATATATTTGTAAACTTTCCCTCCCCATTTCAAGATTGCTTTCCTTAAAAGTACATTCTAATTAATTTAATCCCAAAATCAGCTTATAAAAAATCTAACAAATCTATTCTTGAGTGCCACTGTTGATAACAAGTTATTTGCCATTTTGAAAAGCAAAAACATATTTAGATAAAATTAATTGATTTAAGTCATTTAGATAATCCATCCCCATCATTGCAAACCTGGGGATTACCTCTAACTACATAGTACACACACCCAAATCTACCTGGTTGATTTAGCTAGTTTTTCTAGAAATAAAATACAAAACCATCTCCCTGGCTTCTGTAAAAGGTTTCTCTAAAACCTTTACTATGCCTTCGCATGTGTTTAAACTTTCTGACATAAAACAGTGGCAGAAACTGAGATCAATACCTTCTTTTTCTTTTTATTTTTTTTTATTTAATTAATTGTGTTTACATAGATTCTAGGGTCACCCTGATTGAATTCCCTCTCCCATATTCCCTTCAACATCTCCCTTGCCCCCCTCTCTACACTGCCCTCCCCTCTTCTCTTCAGGTTTATTCCATCCTATGATCCCCTTTCCCTCTGTCCTCTTTTCCTATAATTCCTTTGATCCCTCCTAGCCTCAAATTACGTTCCTCAGTTTTCATTGTTCCTTGGATTTCTCAAAATGACTGAGGTCATATGATATTTTTCTTTCTTTGCCTGGCTTATTTCACTCAACCTAATAGTTTCCAGGTCCCTCCATATTGTTGCAAAAGGTAATATTTCCTTCTTTTTCATAGTCCCATAGTATTCCATTGTATATATGTACCACTGCTTTTTAATCCACTCGTCCACTGACGGACACTTGGACTGGTTCCAGATGTTTGCTATTGTGAACAATACTGCCATAAACATGGGGGTGCATTTCTCTTTTTAAGTCGGTGATATGGTGTCCTTGGAATATGTTCCTATAAGTGGGATAGCTGGGTCAAAGGGCAGTTCCATTTCTAACTTTTTGAGGAATCTCCACACTGTTTTCTACAGTGGCTGCACCAGTCTGCATTCCCACCAGCAGTGCAGGAGGGTTCCTCATTCTCCCCATCCTTGCCAGCACCTATCCTGTGTTGTTTTGTTAATGAGCACCATTTTGACTGGTGTGAGGTGATATCTCATTGTGGTTTTAATTTGCATTTCTCTAAGAATTAGTGATGAACATTTTTTCATCTGTCTATTGGCCATCTGTATGTTGTCTTTAAAGAAATGTCTATTCATTTCTTGTGCCCATTTTCTGATTGGATTGTTTGTTTTCCTGGTGTTAAGTTTTACAAGTTCTTTATAAATTTTGGTTATTAACCCCTTAACAGATGTATTGTTGAATATGTTCTCCCATTGTGTGGTTTGTTTTTTTATTCTGTTTGTTCATATTGTCTTTAGCTGTGCAAAAGATTTTAGTTTGATATAGTCCCATTTGTTTATCCTGTCTTTTATTTCACTTGCCTGTGGAGATAAATCAGCTAATATATTGCTGAGATAGATGTCAGACAGCTTACTGCCTATGTTTTCTTCTCGGATGCTTATGGTTTCACAACTTACATTTAAGTCCTTTATCCCTTTTGAGTTTATTTTTGTGCATGGTGTAAGATGGTGTTCTAGTTTCATTTTTTGCAGGTAGCTGTTCAGTTTTCCCAACACCATTTCCATTTGTTAAAGAGACTGTCTTTACTCCACTGTAGGCTCTTACCTCCTTTGTCAAATATCAATTGTCCATAAAGAGGTGGGTTTATTTCTGGGTTCTTTGTTTTGTTCCATTGATCTATATGCCTGTTCTTATGCCAGTAGCAGGCTGTTTTGAGTACAATGGCCTTGTAGTATAACTTGATATCAGGAACTTTGATACCTCCCACTTTATTCTTCTTTTTCAAGATTGCTGAGGCTATTCGTGTTTTTTTCTTTTTTGCTTTCATATTAATTTTTGGAATATGTGTTCTATATCTTTGAAGTATGTTATTGGTATTTTAAATGGCATTGCATTGAATTTATAAATTGCTTTGGGTAATATAGACATTTTAATGATGTTTATTCTTTCTAACCATGAACATAGTATATGCTTCCACTTGTTTGTGTCTTCCTTGATTTCTTTTATCAATGTTTTATAATTTTCTGAGTGCAAGTTTTTAACCTCCTTGATTAAATTTACTCCTAGGTACTTTATTTATTTTGTTGCAATAGTGAAGGGGATTGTTTCCTTAATTTCTCTTTCTGACATTTCACTGTTTGTGTATAAAAATACCTCTGATTTCTGTGTATTAATTTTATATCGTGCCACATTGCTGAATTTGTTTATTAGGTCCGGTAGTTTTTTGACTGAGACTTCAGGGTTTTCTATATACAATATCATATCATCTGCAAATAATGATAGTTTTACTTCTTCTTTTCCAATTTGGATGCCTTTTATTTCCTCTTCTTGTCTGATTGCTATAGCTAGGACTTCCAGTACTATGTTGAATAAGAGTGGTGAAAGGGGGCACCCCTGCCTTGTTCCTGATTTTAGGGGAATTGCTTTTAATCTTTGCCCATTGAGTATGATGTTGGCTGTGGGGTTTGTCCTAGATGACTTTTATCATGTTGAGGTATGTTCCCTGTATTTCCACTTTGCTAAGAGTTTATTTTATCATAAATGGAAGCTGGATTTTATCAAATGCTTTTTCTGCATCTATTAAAATTATCATGTGTTTCTTTTCCTTCCTTTGGCTTATGTGATGAATCACATTGATTGATTTACAAATGTTGTACCATCCTTGCCTCCCCAGAATAAATCTCACTTAATCATAATATATAGTATTTTTCATGTATTGCTGGATCTGTTTTGCTAATATTTTGTAAAGGATTTTAGCATCTAAATTCATCAGGGATATTGGCCTATAATTTTCTTTCTTTGTGTTGTCTTTGCCTGGTTTTGGAATCAGAATTATGCTTGCTTCATTAAAAAAAAAAAAATTGGAAGTGTTTCTTCCTCTTGAATTTTTTGAAAAACTTAAGAAGGGTAAGAGTTAGTTCTTCTTTGAATATTTGGTAGAATTCACCAGTGAAGCCATTGGGGCCAGGGGTTTTGTTTTTTGAGAGCTTTTTGATAACTGTTTTAATCTCTTTTGTTGTAATTGGTCTGTTTAGGTTTTCTGATTCTTCCAGATTGATTTTTGGAAGATTATATGTTCAAGGAATTTGTCCATTTTACCTAGATTGTTTAATTTTTTGGCATAGAGTTCTTCATAATATTTTCTTACAATATTTTGTATTTCTGTTGTGTTGGTCGTTTTTTCTCCACTCTCATTTCTAATTTTATTTATTTGAGTCCTCTCTTTTCTTTTCTTGGTAAGTCTCATTAAAGGCTCATCAATCTTGTTTACCCTTTCAAAGAACCAGCTCTTGGTTTTATTGATCCTCTGTA
Source organism: Rhynchonycteris naso (assembly GCA_037038555.1). NCBI lineage: Eukaryota > Metazoa > Chordata > Mammalia > Chiroptera > Emballonuridae > Rhynchonycteris > Rhynchonycteris naso. The sequence goes on from CM072996.1 coordinate 66,622,917, forward strand.
TTGTTTCTTTAGCCTCTATGTCATTTATTTTTTTCTCTGATCTTTATTATTTCCTTCCTCCTAGTACCTCTGGGCCTTACTTGCTGTTATTTTTTTAGTTCTTTTAGATGAAGAGTTAGGTTGTTTATTTGAGCTTTTTAGAGCTTCTTAAGGAATGCCTGCAGTGCTATAAACTTCCCTCTCAGTATTGCTTTTGATGTAACCCATAAATTTTGAGTTGTTTTATGTTCATTATCATTCATTTCTAGAAATTTTTTTTATTTCTTCTTTGATCTCATTGTTAACCCATTTGTTATTAAATAACATGCTAATTAGTTTCCATGTGTTTGAGTATTATTCAGTTTTTCTGTTGTGGTTGATTTCTAGTTTCATGCCATTGCGATCTGAGAAAATGCTTGATATGATTTCAATCTTTTAAATTTGTTGAGACTGCTTTTATTTTCTAACATGTGGTTTATCCTAGAGAATGTACCATGAGCACTTGAAAAGAATGTATAATCTGCTGCTTTAGGGTGAAAGGTTCTAAAGATATTAAATTGAGTTGTTCTAGTGTGTCCTTTAAGTCTGCTGTTCCTTTGCTAATTTTCTTTCCTGAGGATCTATGTAGTGATGTTAGTGGGGTATTGAAATCTCCTACTATTATAGTATTGCTGTTGATCTTGCTGTTTATATCCATCAAAGTCTGCTTTATATATTTAGGTGCTCCTATATTAGGTGTGTAGATATTTATAATAGTTATATCTTCCTGTTGGATTGCTCCCTTTATTATTATGTAGTGACCTTCTTTATCTCTTACTATAGCCTTTGTTTTAAAGTCCATTTTGTTTGATATAAGTATTGCTACCCCAGTTTTCTTTTCATTTCCATTTGCATGAAACATTTTTTTCCATCCTTTTACCTTCGGTCTATGTGCATCTTTTGTTTTAAGGTGTGTCTCTTGTAGACAGCATATGCATGGGTCCTATTTTCTTATCCATGCAGCTACCCTATGTCTTTTGATTGGATCATTTAATCTATTTACATTTAAGGTTATTATCGATATGTAGCTGTTTATTGCCATTTTATTCTTTATAGCTGTATTCTTCATTTGCTATATCCTTTTCTCACTTTGATCTGTTTACAACAGACCCCTTAACATTTGCTGCAGCACTGGTTTGGTTGTAATGAATTCCTTCAGTTTTTTTTTTTTTTTTTTTTTTTGTCTGGGAAGCTTTTTATTTCTCCTTCAATTTTAAATGATAGCCTTGCTGGATAAAGTAGTTTTGGTTGTAGGCTCTTGTTCTGCATTACTTTGAATATTTCTTCCCATGTTTGTTTAAATTTTCTGACATAAAACTGCTGCAGTAACTTAAATCAATACCTTATTTTGATTGACAATTAGAGAAGAGAAATTCTCACCCAGAGTTGTAATCATTTGTATTAAGAAGTATTTGTCCTGGATTATTGGTCTGAGTTTCCCCAGTTTGCTGTAGACCTTTTGCTGTACATGTCCTATACAAGAAGAAAAATACAAAGCAGTTCCCACTGAAACTAAGCTGGTTCTAGCCAAAATCTGTTCCAGATTTTGAAGAAAAGTTTATTTTTCTTCAATGCCACCAAACCTACACAAGTGTATTATATTTCAGGTGTCCTCATGTCTTTTATTTTATTTTATTCATTTTAGAGAGGAGACAGAGAGTGAGTGAGAGAGAGAGAGAAAGAAAGAAAGAAAGGGGGGAGGAGCTGGAAGCATCAACTTCCATATGTGCCTTGACCAGATCAGTGCAGGGTTTTGAACTGGCGACCTCAGTGTTCCCAGATCGACGCTTTATCCACTGCGCCACCACAGGTCAGGCGTCCTCATGTCTTTTCAACTATATTTCTGTCTACGACAAAACACAATATTTAAGACATTTAAATTTACCTGATTTGGCCTGGTAAGTTAATTTAGTTAGTTAAGAACATCGACCCAAAATGATGAGGTTGCGAATTTGAACCATGTTAGGGCACATATGGGAAACAATCAAGGAATGCATGACTCAGTGGACCAACAAATGAATGCTTCCCTTCCCCCTCTCCTGTCTCTCCCTTCCTCTCTTTGTAGTTTTAAAAATCAATAAAATTTAAACCTTGGCCAAATAGCTCAGTAGTTTGGGCATCATTCTAGAATACGGAGATACCAGTTCAATTCCCCATCCAGGGCACATACAGAAACACCTCAATGTTCCTGTCTCTCTTCGTATTTCTCTCTCAAAATAATAATAAAATTTACCTGATTTTCTTAGAGCATTACTACATAAATTAATATATAAAATTTTTAGCAGGAATTCTTTCTTCTCCCACTGAAATGGGAGACTTAAAAGTATATGACAAAAGCAAAAAAACAAAGTTATTTTGTACTCATTTTATGAATTAATATTTGGATTTTATTCATTCAAGAAAACATTTTAGAGCATCTAAACTTAAATATTTGAGTATATGAAATACTGCTAAATTTTGGGATTCAAAGATAAATTATGCAAAGTCTTTCCTTTTGAAAAGAAGATTTAAGATAGTAGGTAACTACAAAAATCTAAAATAAATTAATGGTGCACACACCAAAACAAAGACAAAATGGAGGAGTTGAGTTTGGGTTAATAACTGTTTCTGGGACACACTCATTGAATCTGGTACTAGCTTGAAGGCAAGAGTCAAGGATAAATTTACGTTTTTCAGCTTAGTACACTAAATAGTCATAATGTTTAATACTAAATATATATGCTACTATATATATGTAGTACAGATATATATACACAGATATACATATCTATACACATATATATACACATATGTAGGTTGATAAAGAGAATAATAAATCAAGTATTTATCCTTTTCTGAACAAAATAAATAGGTTTCAAATATTTATGTAATTAAATTGATAATAAAGAAAAGGGTTTTTTCATAAAAAAGTTATACTAACAAATGAATATGGAAAACCTACATTTAGAAAATCATCATTTTGCAAATCTCAATGAAATACTGCAGCTAGGAAAGATCATTACTTCTAAAACAATGAGGTTGAAGAGTTGATGGGAAACTTTATTAAGAATGGTTAGATAGTAAGGTGACCAACTTCTTTACAATAAAAAGGAGGACAAAAATAAATTGAAGAAAACAATATTGTAAATAAAAAACATTTTATTCATTGAAACAATAATACACTATAATACAATAAATGCATAATAAAAACATTTTAATATTTTATATTGTAATTATGGTTGCATGCCTATTAATTTTTAGTAATAATTGTAAGAAAAAAGTACTCATTTAGATAAAATAAGTCACATCATATGCAATGAATCAACTCTGCATTGATCAAATACAGACATTTACAGCTTAGTCTTCCAATATCAAAAAGAAGGACATGTAGGACACTTTTCAAGGGAGGATGGAACTTGTAAAAAAAGGACTGTCCTCCCTAAAGGAGGATGATCAGTCACCTTATAGACTGATACTAGAACACACTGATTAACCGCAGCTTCTCTGAAATCAAAATCATCAGATGTACATGGGTCCTAATGTGATGTAAGAGTAAATTCATGCTCCAACCAACAAAGTACTCTTGAAAAAACAAGATGAACACCTAAAGCTAACTATTATCAGTAAATAGAAGATTTGGGTGAATGAAGAGTAGTTTAGACATCATCAAGAGAAAGCCTGCAGGCAAATACAGAATGTGGGACACTTTACAAATAAATAATAAAAAATGATGTTCATAAAATGTAAATGAAAAGAGACTTATGCAATGTATAGACCATGACTGGATCATGATTTGAAAAAAAATCAACTAGAGAAATACATTCAGGAACTGCTTTCAGGAAAATGATTAGAAACTAGATAGTAGATGCTATTAAACAATCACTGTTAATTTTGGTAGTTTAGTAATAGCATTTTAATATGTGTAATGTATGTGTATGTGTGAATATATACACATATTCTGTTAAACATTGATATTAAAGTATCTACAGATAAAATGATGAGATATTTAAGATTTGCTTTAAAATGCTATTCATAAGAAAATAACTAAATAAGAAGGTGTTTAAGACATAAAATATTTATCATCATTAAAGGTAAGTAAAAGGACACAGGGAAATTTATTATACTGTGTTCTTTAATTTGGGGTATGTTTGAAAATTTTTTTAAAAGATTACAAAGTTCAAGGAACCTTTATATAAAAAGAATTATAATGGTAGATTTTAACATATCATTGTTTAAAATCTGGATAGATCTGGTAGACAAAGAAGGAGGAAGAACATAATGAAAACAATTAAGTCAATTTACAATCTACATTTACAGCATCTATAAAATATGTTGTTTATTTAATATAGCTTATTATAATATATTCAGAGTAAGTTAGCAATATATCAGGAAGTTCCGCATAAACTAACATGTTCAAAAAGTTGCAATTTACATTCTTTTATCATGTGTATTGCATTCAAATTAAAAATTAAAGACAAATTACTATAGAGATTGTTACAGAAATTTGAATAGAAACTGTATATTATTTATACATTATTTATATTTTACTGATATTAAGTATATTGGATATGATATAATACTGTTATGGCTATGTACAAGAAAGTCTTTGTTCTTAAGAGATACCTGCTGAAAGATTTGGTGATGCAATGTACTTATTTTTAAAATTTAATTTCAAATAATTCAGCTAAAACATTTCACACAAACATACACTTACATGAAGAAAATGAGGTGAGCAATAACTCAAATTTTTAAAAATGTTAATTTCTAAATCTAGATGAAAGTTATATATTTGTTACTATACTATTCTTTACTATAGGAGTGTGGTACTTAAATTAATAATTATCCCCTCACCTCTAAGTACTTCTAGCTGAACTAATAATAAAATAAACAGAGGTAGATCAACGGAAGAAAGTGTACAAAGTTTATTATATGAATGAACATTTGGGAGTGCCATAATGAGACTCCTAGGGGCACTGGACAATTGAGGTTTATGTGCTACTATGGACAAAGAGGAAAGGGGGCAGCGATGAGATTGCAGAAGGGTAAAATAGGCAATTTACAGGTAGTCAGAAAGAATGAAACACACATGGCAAATTCCTACTAGGCAACCCAGAAGCATTAGGGAACAGGGATGAATCTAGTTCACCTGTCCCTGCTTGGAGCCTTCCTATCTAATGTGAAGGTAGATATGCTAAGATTCCTTACCTGGAGCAACCCTTCCAGCTTAATATTGTAGGCAGGAAATGGTGAGTTTTTTTCCTGAATATTTTTTTCTTAATAACCAACTTAAAATAAGTATCACAAAAGCACATTTTGAGGAGGCAAAATTTTGGTCCCCTTCATTTTGAAGCCTATCATGGTATAGGGTAGGTAAAAATAAAATAAAAAAAGTAAAAAAGCTGAATAAACAACCTTTTACAAGTTAGAGGTTAAGAAATACAAGAATTTTATCCCTTGGGTCAAAGAGAAAATAAAAATATGATATTACTTTTTCTAGTCTACAGAACTTTTCATACAAGTATCCTCTTTAAATGGTCATGGGGACAAAAGTTAACTTGATCTTTAAGAACATTTTAACAATAGAAATGCACATGTCTAAAAATTTCAAAACTGTCATAATGATAATAAAAGGTGACATTTACTGTAAATATACAGATGCCAGACAATGAACTAGACACTGCATGTATAACCTCATTTAATCTTTACCTAAAACTTATGAATAAATGTAGTTAACCTCCAACTTTACAGTGGTATCATATGCTGGTAAATGATGAATTCAAGAGTGATTCCCTTTATTATTATGAACAGCATCATCACTCATCAGTTCCATCTTGCCTTTATCCATCAGAGCTGACAGTCACCATGCTCCCATAAATGCAATATCTATCTTAGTATAATGATTTTTAAATATGTAGGCTCTGAAAGCAGCCAACCTGCAAAGTAAATTCCTATTCCAATACTTACTAGCTGTGTGACACAGGTCAATTGATATGCCCTCATTGTTCTTCATTTCCCTCAGCAATAAGACGGAGATAGTATAGTTTCACAAGTTGGCAGGATTATTGGAGATAGGTACATCTAAAGAACATAGAACAGTGCCTGGTACACAAAAACTATTCAGTCAATGTTAGGTATTATAATTGCAAAGCATGGAGAGGGTGAGGATTCCTTACTGCAGCAGATTCAGATGGTTTTGAAAAAAAAATGATTATGTTCCAAAATAAAAGCTTCAAGAAAAACAGAGACATAAAGGTACTAAAAGTAGCAATATTTATCAATTATTTAGAAGACAAACTAAATTCAATTATCTCTCTAAACAAGGTGCCTGTTTAATATTAAATATAAGCTCAATAAATATTTGACAAGTAACTGAATTTAGCAATTAATATCCAAGTGCTTTACAACGGAGATAAACAAAAAACTTTTAATTTTCAGGATGTCTTTTTAAATGAAAGGGTTTATTAGGCCACTGCTAGCAAAATAAAAACAGACCAGTCTTAGGGCATGGAGTCTAAACCACCAGCAGCATGACCAGGTAGGAAGGACGACATGTCCATCACCCTAGAGTGTGGCAGGCATTTTTTATATCAAGTAAGTGGAAGAAAAATGTTAGCTGTTCTGAAGGATTCCCATTAGCTGCAGGCAAAGGTGATGGGAGAGGTAAAGCAGGGCTAGTTCGGGGAAAGGCACAGCAGAGCCCACAGTGATGAAGTGTCTGCTCCCGGGGGTTAGCTGTGGGCAGCATATTGGAAAGTTCATGTGTAAATAAAAAGTGGAGGCTCCTGGAGTTCTGTGGCCCCCCAGCTTTTCTCTTGGATGTTCATAGAAATAGCCATCTCTAAATTCATCTGAAATTCTAACAGATGTACAGAAATCTGAGCAGTTTTTTGTTAGAGTTGGTCCATAACTATTAACAGGTTGAATGTTCTGTCTTTCACTCTCTGGCTTTTGTTATTTTAATTTGGAACATCTTTAGGTTGTTTTTTTTTTCAAGACTTGATTTTGGTATTATTTTAATCTTTTAAAAGTAGGAGTAAAATATCAAATGTTGAATTTTTAAACTTAATCTTGAGTTTACGAATTAAAGAGAAAAAAAATTCAAGATTACTCCATGAAGTAAATGCATCTCACTAAATGTCCTATCACAGTAAAGGAAGATCAGAACAAAGAAATGTAATTGAAGAAAGGTTGTCATGGATATGCTGGGAGAATTCACCACTGTCTCTTTAATACGGAAAGATAAACTATTCTAACCTGTAAAGTAAAAAAAAAAAACAAAAAAAATATTTTCTTTTGAGCCTTCTTCCTTCCATGGCAGAAACATTAGCTTTGGGTAGCTTATCTGCACTTCTCCTTTCTATTTTATCAAAAGAATAATTAAGGAATAACATAATCTTTAAAGCACAAAGCATGGTCAATATATTTCCCACCCATTTACAAAAAAAGTAATTATCCAGAAAGTCTTAAACTATCTAATACCTGGATCATGACTTTTTTTTGGTATGTGAAGTTCATAAGTGAAGTAACAAGAACTGTCAGGGTAATTTACTATGTAGAGTGTAAGAAGAAGGGAACATAAATTAAGTTAATAGAAATACCGCACCCCTTCTGCAGTCTACATCTCCATTAATGCCATGCCTAACGTTATCTAAGAATCTAAAAATATGGAAGCCAATTAGAATATAGTTTTGTTGTTTTAAAAACAGGTTATATAAATACCAAAAAGTGGAGAAAAAACAATTATTCTTAGTTCTTTTTAACTACACTATTCTCTCTCCAACCTGAGGCTCATATTTCTGAGTATCCCCATGGTAAAATAATTTGCAGAATCAGACTTTACAAGCCTATGGGGAAATAATAGTTATGGGAACAAAACCAAGTTTGAACTTAGTGGATTAGTTTAGTAGGTTTTATACTCACCAAAATAAAACAATAGGTAACATATATTGAAGAAGTAATGATGCATTATTATACATAAAAAGGAGGAAAAAACATAAGCAAAATACAGACGTTTTAGGAAATATGACATTTTTCATAGCAAAAAATCTCTTAAAGGTTTTTGCCCTTATGGAACATTTAGGATGTGTCTGGATAAGCAAGTATAACACAAAAAGAGGGATAAATTAGTAGGCATAATAAACAAACAGGAAATCTAGCAAAAGGAACTGCCTGTCAGCTGTGAACATGAGAAAAGAAGCAGAAGGTAAGAGAAGGGACTGGAGACAATAGAGAATTAAGGATCAGTTGAGCCTTTTATCCTGAAGGGAGGATGATTGAAGCTCTCTTTGGAAAGCTCTTCATTATTAATTTTAAAATTATTTACTCTTTGGTTTTCTAATCCCTAACCATAACCTCCAAATCATTACTAAAATTCTCCTAAAAACAACCAAATATCTTATGCAAATAGTGCTTTATAAAATATAAATATGGAATAAATTTGGGTCAGGTAAAAGTAAAAAAAGAACAGTTACAACAGATAAAATGCAAAATCTGTAGAAATAGCACTCACTAATAGGAGTGGCAGGTGAGCTTCTCCTTGTCCAAATCCACAAAGATAATGAAAGGAGTACTGATTTAAGTTGACTATCTGAATTCGCAAGGAAAAATAAAGAAGCTAACTGACATCATCTCACCTCCTCAAATTCTTCTTTTCCTGAAGTTCAAAAAATAATCATACAAATATGTTATGCTTTCTGATAGATTTTCTTCAAAAGCATCTGACACCACTCACAAAAATCAACTCAAAACTGATTAAAATTTTGAACATAAGATCAGAAACCACAAAACCCCCAGAAGAAAACATGCAGGAAACAGCTCCTTGACGATAGTCTTGATGATTAATTTTTAAAATTGGACATCGAAAGCAAAGGCAACACAAGCAAAGTAAAAATGTGGGACTACATCAATGCACAGCAAAGAAAAAGATCAGCAAAATGAGAGAATATATTTGCCAATCATATGTCTGATCAGGGGTTAATAACCAAAATACATAAAAAGCTCAAAAACTCAATAATAAAACGGAACATAACAAAAAGCACCTCTTATTAAAAAATGGGCTGAAACTAAATAGACATTTTTCCAAAGCAGACAAGCTAATGGCCTACCAGCATATGAAAATGTGCTCCACATCACTAAGCATTAGAGAATGTAAATAAATTATACATTGAGACATCAAGTCACACCTGTTAGAATGGCTATTATCAAAAAGTCAAGAGATAACAAATGTTTTCAAGGAAGTAGAGAAAAGAACCTTCATGCATTTATGTACTACTGGTGAGGATGTAAATTGGTAGAGCCAATAATTTAAAAAAAAAAGTATGGAGGTTTCAAACAAAAATTCAAAATAGATTTACCAAATTATCTAGTAATTGTTGTTCTAGGTATATATTGAAAAGAAATAAACACAGAATATTGAAAAAAATAATTGTATTCCCATGTTTACTGTTGCATTATTTAGGATATTATGAGGATATAATGTAAAATATAATGACTATAGTTGATAACACTGTGTTGTATAGTTGAAATTTGCTGAGCTTGTATAGTTGAAATACTAGCTCTTGTATTCTCTCTCTCTCTCTCTCTCTCTCTTTCACACACACACACACACACACACACAAATAAAGGTAAAGCACAAACAAAAAGAACAAAATACATTTATAAGGCAATGATACATTAATTAACTAGATGGAGAAAATCTTTTCATCAAATCACCATGATGTGCACTTAAACTGTCTTAAAATTTTGTCAATGGCAGGTAGTAAAAAAAAAAACAAACCAAAACTATGTGCAGAGTACTCCACCAAACATTAAGTGATTTGTTTTAATTACTTAGAGTTTACCAAAGCCATGAAATTTTTGCTTAATTCATTTACCCTTATAAAATTCTTGTGAATTTGGAAAGATATACAAGTTAAATCTGAACCCTAATACTTCGAGTTCAGGGAATCTGCAGTTAGTGAATAATCATCTGGCGGTATACTTAATAGGCTAGAAATCTAAAATAGTTCTGATATAAATTTTATGATTCCAAGTTTTATAATGCACAGATTACCTTAAACATTGTATTTTTGTGAAATCATTTGAATAAAAAGCATGTTAACTTGTTTTCTGCTACAAAGGGTTCTAAAAAAAATTAGATGACACAGTAAATAAAACTGGTAAATTATAAACCTATAAAACAATAAGATTTTTTACTATAATAATCTTCAAGTATCTTTGTTTTTACTTAGATCTTGAATCCTTTGGTTCCTTTCCCACCATATACTCTCAACATTTGCCTAGATATCCATTAATTTGGGGTTCTAAATAACTTCTTAAAATTATATAATTTTTGAGATTCAATGAAAAAATCAAGTCACTAATAAGGCAAAGTTAAGTATAGATATTTCAATATTGCTAAGGAAACAAATGAATTTCTAAAGGTTGGATTTTTTTTCACCACGGTTTAATATTCATTAATAATCTAAGTAGGATGCAAACTGAAGACTGACTCATTTTTATTACCTTACTGCATTTTGCATATGCTTTACACCCAGAACCCTGGAATTAGGCAACTGTCATTAATATTAATAAATATTAATAATGTCTCTTGAAATTGGAAACACAGCTTGAAATCTAGTGATCAGTAATAAAATAGGTTCTATGGATCCATGCTTTAGACAACTAACTTAGAGGCAGAATTTTGAAATATTAGTTTTTATAAATTGAAAACATCCAGGTTTAAGATGTAATGCTAACAGTTCACAATTTAAGCTAATTCTGAAGTTTTTTTGTTAAATGTGATAAATATTAATTGATGAAAATAAAACTAGATAAAAAATAAAGACCAGATCCAAGAATAATAAATACAGTATCTAAGATAATGGCTTTCTCTAGTCCATGGAGTCAGAGAGAAGAGATAAGAGAGACAGATGAGCCTGACCAGACGGTGGCGCAGTGGATAGAGCATTGGACTGCGATGTGGAAGACCCAGGTTTCAGACCCCGAGATCGCCAGCTTGAGCATGGGCCCATATGGCTTGAGCAAAAGCCCGCCAGCTTGGACCCAAAGTTGATGTCTCCAGCAAGGGGTTGCTCTGTCTGCTGAAGGCCCATGGTCAAGGCACATGTGAGGAAGCAATCAGTGAACAACTATGGTGTTGCAATGGCAACGAAAAACTAATGATTGATGCTTCTCATCTCTCTCCATTCCTGTCTGTGTGTCCCTATCTATCCCTCTCTTTGACTCTCTCTGTGTTCCTGTAAAAAAAAAAGAGAGAGAGAGAGAGAGAGACAGATGATTAAATGTGGCATAATCCCGAGATCCTGGCTTTGTTTTTACATAATGGGTTTGCAGATACATTATCACTATGAAAGGAGGAAATAAAGAAAGGGAGGGAGGAAGAAAAGAAGGGAGGAAGTAAAGAAGGAAGGAATGGAGGAAGGAAGAAATGGAGGGAAGGAGGGAAGAAAGAAAGGAAATTGGGTGATGCATTGATGGATCATAACTGTATTTTGAACAAATTATTATGATTAGTTTAATTCTAGGTATATGAGGTCCAAAGATGGCTGAAGGAGGTTTTATAATTCACTATGCCGCCCTGGCTGGTTGGCTCAGTGGTAGAGTGTTGGCCTAGCATGTGGATGTCCTAGATCAGTTCCCAATCAGAGCACAAAGGAGAAGTGACCATCTGGTTTTCCAACCCTCCCCCCACACCTCTCTCTATCTCTCTCTCCCTTTCTTGCATCCATGACTTGCTAGTTTGAGCAAGTTGGTCTTGGAAGATGTGAATGGCTCCATGGGATCCACCTCAGGCACCAAAAATAGCTTGGTTGTTGAACAACAAAGCAACAGCCCAGATAGGCTGAGCATCCCCCTTAGGAGACTTACCAGGTGGATCCCGGTTGGGGTGCATGCAGGAATCTGTCTCTCTGCCTTCCACCTCTCACTTAATTTTTAAAAAAATAATAATTCACTGTGCTATAAAAATTTAAGAAAACTCATTTTATACAATGAGATTATTCTTGCTTTATTAAAATGAATGAATTATTTTCTAAATAAGGAATCTATTAAAACAAAATTAACTGAAAAATCTTAGGAAAATACTTTGAAAATCTTTTTTTAAGTAGGACTTTGGAAGCAAGCATACATTTATAAATTTTGGCTAACATCTGTGAAATTTCACTTATATTTAAACAGAGCTGTGAATGTCTCCTCAAGGCACCTACCATTCTATTTTAATTATGCCACTTAAAAAATTGTTTTAGCATCTAACAAAGCACACATAATGTGAAAACACTTGTTAAACCACCTCCTCCACAGTTTTAACAATAAGACAAATATGAGATCATTGCGTTTCTTAAGGCTCATTATATGAGATTAGAGCAGTTGTACTAGTTCAGAAAACTTTTGCCCTTAATAATATTGTCTTATTGTATATATTTTCCATTTTAAGGAGCTCTTTTTCAAATATTCTTTACATAACTGTATATTAGAATCATAAGATATTATAGCATAAAGCTTGTTATATTAAAGTGGTGGCAGAAACCAACTCATCAAGAAATTCAAAATAAATTACATGCCATTTATAAAGGATGACTTTAAGTCATGTGTTTGTGTCAAAATATCAGCCTAAAAACAAATTGTATGTTTTTAGCTCATTTGTATCATATCAAAGACATAAATTAAATATGCCAATTTTAAGATAAAAAATAGATGAACTGTATAAATCAATTAAATTACTTATTCCTTTGGAGTAACTCTCTTGGGAGCAGTTTAGTTTTAAGATTTAAGCTCTATTACACTCTACATATAGGAAATTAAGCACAGTACTAGGCACCAAAACCATCTAATTACAGTACATAGAATCATTATATTATTTAAAAATTTTCATGGTAATTCTTTGGATGTCTATAGTGCACTTGGTTAACTAGCAACTTATGCATCTAACAAGTGACAGATGATTCAGGTAATTTTACATTTCTCTCGCAAAGCCCACAATGATTCAAGGGCATCCCTCTTGGGAAAACTACATATTAACTTTATAAATACATTCTGTTCTTATTCAGTTTAACATTGTGATGATAGTGGGGGAGGAAGGTTTAAGGCAATGAGTTCAAGTCCCCTTTTTTTTCACTTTTGAGTCTGGAGGAGAAATTTTGACTTGAAATATGGACTATGATGAAATCAGGAAACTTTAGATAGTATGTTAAAACCACTGTACTGGGTGGAGATTCTTTTCCTTTTCATGACTTATTGATATGGTCATATTACGAGGGAAGCCCAAGGGAAAGAAAAAATAAGAATATTTTCTGTTCTAGGCTGTAACATAGAAGAAGGTAAAGAGTTACTGATTTTCTTTTGGGCATACTCTATATCACCAAGATGGAAGAACAGACCTGAATTAAAAGTAAGAGCTTTGCTATTTGAGAAATGCAAATCAAAACTATAATGAAATATCACCTCACACCTGTTATATTGGCTATCATCAACAAGACAGGTAATAACAAGTGTTGGAGAGGCTGTGGAGAAAAAGAAACCCCCATTCACTGCTGGTAGGAATCCAAATTAGTAAAACCACTATGGAATAAAGTATGGTGGTTCCTCAAAAAGCTTAGACTAAAACTATCATATAACTCAGCAATCCCTCTACTGAGTATCTACCACAAAAATTCAAGAACATTGGTATGTAATGGTTCATACAATTCCATGTTCATCACAGAATTATTCACAGTGGCCAAGACATGGAAACAACCAAAGTGTCCTTCAATAGAGAATTGGATAAAGAAGATGTGGTACATATATACTATGGAATACTACTCAACCATAAAAAATAATGACATAGTGCCATTTACAACAACATGGATGGACCTTGAGAACATTATACTGAGTGAAATAAGTAAATCAGAGAAAGCTAAGAAATGTATGGTTTCACAAATATGTGGGATATAAAACTGAAACTTGTGGACATAGATAAAAGTGATTTGGTTACCAGGAGGAGGGTGATGTGGGGATGTGAGGATGTGAGGATGTAAGGGATGGGTGGGGGGAAGGGTGTAAAGAAGAACAAATATAGGGTGATGGAAAATGATTTGACTGGGTAATGGGTATACAACATAATCAACAGTTCAAATGCTATATAAATGTTTATATAAAACCTATGTACTCTATTTGATCAATGTCACCCTGTTAAATTTTATTTCCTAAATAAAATTTTTTAAAAAGTAAGAGCTTTGAAGGAACAGTCGCCTTTCCCTTCTGATACTCTCCAGAATTCAAGCATAACCTCATTGGTGGTTAGATAAGATAAAGGACCTTGTAAGTTATAGTAGAGCTAGAAGACTCCTATCCTTTCTTAGAGCACCCAGATGGAGAGACACAATGCCTTTAATAAATAGGATTATTATTATTTTTGGTATGTGTAATTTTCTGAAATATGCTTATATACTCTTAAAATACCTTGGAAGATATTTACAAAATCATTTATTTAAACACATAGGAGCATATATTTTATGCTATATACTATGCTAGTTATGAAGAGTTTATGTAAATAAGAGAGCACAGAAACTTACATTCTAGAATAGTATATGGACACAGACCATTGAAAACATAAATGTGAGCCATGGTTGTGGAAGTACAGAGAGCACTCTGTAGAAGTGTTTTATTCAGCCTGACAGAGAAACTATATAGGAGAGAGTCATCTAAGTGGAGACTCAAAGAACAAATAAGCATTATCCAAGTGAAGGAGGTGAGGTGGTAGGGACTATAATTGAGACAAATAATCAGATATATAAGACTTGTATGTTTGAGATTGGAGGAAAAACTAAACTTTTAAGAGCAAGACCTATCATCCTAAATCTTGTCTCCATCTGTGGATGCATTACAAGCTTCTCTTAGATTGTTTCTTCATTCTAAAATAGAATTGTTAGGAGAATAAAATGATATTTCATACAACCTAGGTTTCTCACAATTGTTAGATCCTTCTGGCCTTTTACTTTTTTCACTCTGCATAGCTCTGAATCCATAGCTTTTATCACATTTATTGATGATTAGCATTTATAAAACTAGAAAAACAAGAAGAGAATACCCTTTATTTTCTCTCTGTCCTTTCCTTCACAACCAGCCAATGGTAAGCACTATGGATAATTCCTTTTGTGTCCACTGTACCCTCTACACCAGTGGTAGTCAACCTGGTCCCTAGCACCCACTAGTGGGTGTTCAGCTTTCATGGTGGGCAGTAGCAGAACAGCAGAAATGGTGCCGTGATTACATACTAATCAACTAACTGTTGACCAGTCAAGATCAGGACAGCGGTCAGACTCTGTTACAGGGCATTTGTATTGGGACCGCACCGCACCCGACCTCTTTCACGAGCACCTGGCCCGCATCCACGAGTGACAAGAAACGTGACCCCGGGTCCACACCCACCACCCGATCTGGCAGGCAGTTTATGACCACTATTGTCACCCAAAAACTAGCAGTTCATCGTTTTATTAGCCCTTAGACAAAGAACTCCATGGTTCGAGGATTCTTTCTATGACAGAAACTGCCGGACAATAGAGATAACAATTAACTCATATTTTCATCTCGATTCCTGGATTTTAGGGTGACAGGGTGACATTCTAGGAACCTCCTCTTGGACAGCCAAAACTAGCCGATGTCTTGCTACTTCACCCCAATCTTGCAAAGCAGTGATTCCATTGGCCAACACCTGCTACATAATTTTTTTTTTTTTTAGAGGGACAGAGAGAGAGTCAGAGAGAGGAATAGACAGAGACAGACAGACAGGAACAGAGACAGATGAGAAGCATCAATCATCATTTTCTTGTTGCAACACCTTAGTTGTTCACTGATTGCTTTCTCATATGTGCCTTGACCACAGTCCTTCAGCGGACCGAGCAACCCCTTACTTGAGCCAGTGACCTTGGGTCCAAGCTGGTGAGCTTTTGCTCAAGCCATATGGGCCCATGCTCAAGCTGGCAATCTCGGGGTCTCAAACCTGGGTCCTCTGATTCCAGTTTGATGCTCTATCTACTGCAACACTACCTGGTCAGGCACCGCTACATAAAATTTTATAAAATGCACAACAATGAATGCTCACTAACTAGTCTCATCTTGACAAACTCTCGCTCAACCATCACACTAATAACGTCGGGACCATGCAACAGACTTCAAGTGCTTAAGTTTTGTTCACGTTAGGTAAGTGAAGCTAAATCGTTACATAATCGAAACTAAAGGCAGTATGTAGTTAGAGTCCTGAGAGCAAGCACATGCTTACAGCTTCAAACAAAATATTGTGAAATATTATGAGGCCATGTCTCAAAAAAAAAAAAAATACGCATGAGGCTATTCATCAGAGTATCTGAAGATGGGTTTCATAAAATCTGTCTCAAATAAACAACATCCAATGTGTTTACTGTGCTATAAAACATTATCCAATGAGGCAATGAAGCCAAGTCGATTGCGAGAACATCTTTCTACAAAACATTCAAATGACAGGAACAAACCCATTGAATATTTTCAGGAAATATATAAAAAATATCAAAATTGTTCAACTATCATTGCATCATTTAAGAAACAACATACAACGAACAAAGATGGATTAATTGCCACTTATCACATTTCACAAATAATTGCAAAAAGTGGTAAAAGCTATAATATTGGAGAAACTGTAATTATACCCTCTATAAAGGAATTTATCTCAACAGTAATGCATCAGAATATACCTCAAATTTTAAAAACAGTACCCCTAAGCAATAGCACAGTAAAGTGATGAATTGATGAAGTGGCAGTTAATGTTGAAAACAATCTTATAAGTATTCTCCTGAACTCTTCATTTTCCATGCAATTGGACAAATCTACCATTGCAGATAATGATGCTTTATTGATGACATATGTATGCTATTTAGATGAAAATAATATATTGCAAGAAGAAGTGCTATTTGCAATAAATCTGATCAAATCCAATGCAAAGAATGATAGAATGTTTCAGCAGCTTTGCCAGGACAATAATGAAGATTTTGTTAAGTTACTTTTGCACACAGAAGTTCAGTGGCTGTCAAAGGGTACATCTTTGGCTAGATTTGTAGCATTATATGATAGTGTTATACAATTTTTTGAAAGTAATAATGAGACCAATCTGTGTCAACAGTAAAAAACAGTAAAGAATGACGCCTTTTACTTGACAGATATTTTCAAGAAATTTAGTGATGTCAATTTGCAGCTTCAATGAGCTAATAAAACTCTTATAGGTTGCCAAAGTATTGTGCTATTTTTTATTGACAAACTTGAACTACTTTGTTATAATCTATTGAAGAGAGATTTCATCAGTTTCCTCAATTATCATCTATAAAAGATGATGTAACTCCAGAGGATATTGACAGATTCAGTAGCCACCTCAATGAACTTAAATTGGACATTAAAAATAATATTTGAAGATATTTTGAAATTGAAGGTATATGACTGGATAAAAAATCCTTTTACCACAAATATTGAAGAGGCTGATACAACTTTCCAAGAAGAACTGTTTGAAATTAGATATGATGAAGAAAGTAAACATAAATTTGACAGTAGTGGATATGAAAACCTATGGAAAAAAAATGCTGGTCTTATATCCAAATATGTGGAAAATGGTATTTAGTTTATTGCTACCTTTCCCTACCTCTTATCTTGTGGAATCAGGATTTAGTGCAGTTAATTACATTATGACAAAAGAAAGAAACTGCCTGAATATTTCCGAAAGGGGAGATTTTCATTTGTTTCTCACAAAAATTGAACCAGATATTCAATATTTATTTTCCCAGCATCAGCCTCAGGAATCCCACTAATAATTTAATTAACTAATGTAATTTCTATGTATGCAAAGTATAAATAAAAAGATGAATTTGACTATAGTAAGTTGTTTTATAAAGATTTATTCTGCCAAACTTAGCAAAAATCTGACATAAAGTACTTGGTAATTATTATTATATGCTTTAATTTGCTGTAACTCTGCTTTATAAATTTTATAAAGTAAAGTTACTTCCCTACTTTATAAATCACCATTTCTGTGAAACCAGTGGGCAGTTAGAAAACTTTATTAACATAGATACAAATGTGGGTGGTAGGTATAAGAAGGTTGACTACCCCTCCTCTACGCCCTAGCATCCCATCACTCAGGGTTGTAATCTGTGCTCAAGACACATAGGATAGGCTTATTATTCTATCTTCCTCAAAATAGATTATTTCACTCATTATAACATCTTTATTCAGAAGTTTTTATGGCATTTGCAGTTCCATGATGACTATGACTTTTTTTTCTCCTAAGTGTATATGTATGATTTTGCCTTAGGCTCCATTACCTCTAGGGACACGGGATGAAAGACTGAAGAAATTGAGGTCAGCAGTGTTTGCCTCTTTTTTGTTGTTGTTGTTTATACTAGGGTTTCTCAACATGGCCAGTATTAACAAAACAGATAATTCTGTGTTATAAGGGGCTAACCTGTGCATTACAGGTAGTCTAGCAGCATCCCTGCCCTCTATAACAAGAAAACCACCTCCAGATATAGCCAAGTGTGCATTAGGGGGCGATCTCCTTCTTCCATTGAGAAACAAACCTAAGACTATTAACATCATTCAATTTAAAATCTCTTTTATCATAAAGAAAGTTGTCACTTATTTTTTTAATTAACAAAGGATAAGTAAATTCTAAGAATTGGAGCAAATTAAGGTTAAGATATTTAATGTGGCAACAATAACAACATTTTGCCAATGTAGTTGGTTCTCAACTCACATCTGTGAAACCAGAAACTAACTGACTGCACTGCTGTGTCACCTCTGTGAATACGTTAGGTTCTCTGATTTAGGGAATAACAGTATCAAGATTAAGAGAGAAAATATCTCTTAGATAAAATAATCTCAGGAGGTAAGCAGCTTGAAGGGAAAAAAACTGCTTTGCCTCTAGCTTTGCTTAATCAGGTTAGTATAGCTTCAGTTTTCAGTTCTGCTTGCTGCAGACAGCCTGGAGATCAAGAATAATACAGACAGTTGGTTTGATATTGACAAGAAAATTATATTGGAAGCTTGAAGTGGTCTATATATTTTATTTTTTAAGAAAGAAAATACTTGAATTTCTTTCTTAGGGTGACTAAAAGATGTCTATAGGGCTAATTGCTAGCAATTAAGTAAAAATGATATGTTCTCCTCAGATGTTAATGGGTTTATATTTCAGAATTTTAAAAATTAGATTCATTTCACCATTTCCACTAAGTATAATTCTAAACAGTACTAGAATGTATATTTAAATTAGAATTAGCATGTATGTGATCCTCTTTCTGATATTTTTCTGTTTCTTCTATCAGGTTTTAGTACAGTTACCTTGGTTTCAATGCCTTATAAAGTAATTTAATTCAACTGTGTGGGTGTGTCTGTGTGCATGTGCACATGTATGTGCTTGTGTGTGATAAGCAGTATTTTTACAGTGGTGCAGTAATTAGTCCACTTGTTAAAAATATTTTTGAAAGAGTTGCTGTATTCAGCATTATTTCCAGTGAACATTTGGGTGGGTATGGTAGGAGAGTGTAAGATGGATTTATTTTTAATTTAGGCAATTAAATTGAACAGGGTGTTATTGGTCTACCAGAGTACATAGATTTAGAGAAAACATCTCCACATCATTTGGATAGTCGATTATGTTGTATACCGATCACCAAAAGTTAAATCATTTTATGTCATCCTATACAGTGGTACCCAGAGATATAAATTTAATTTGTTCTGTAACTGAGCTCGTAAATCAGTCAACTTGTATATCAAACTGCCGATACTGGACCTGTGCGCCAAAGCACCAACTAGTGGCAGCTTCCTGAATCATGACTCGTATATCGAAATTTCGCTCGGATCTTGAACAAAAATATGAACTGAGCCGCAGCTCATATCTTAAAAAAAATTGTATGTTGGTCTTTTCATATCTCAAATTACCACTGTATTTTTTTTCTCTTTAAACCCTTTCCCTTTTCTCCATACCTGTCCATCTCTGCCCTTCCCTTCCCCCTGGTAAACACTGCACCCCTAAGTTCACTAGTCTCAACTTTGTGTCCCACCCATGTATGGAATCATACAATTCTTAGCTTTTTCTGATTTACTTATGTCACTCAGACATAACTGAACCGATGTCATCATTTCTTATGGCTGAGTGGTATTCCATTGTATATATGTACCACATCTTCTTTATTCAACCCTCTATTGAAGGGTATTTTGGCTGTTTCCAACGTCTTGGTCACCATGAATAATGCTGCAATAAATATGGGAGTGCACGTGTCTTTATGTACCCATGTTTTCAAGTTTTGTGAGTATATACCCAGTAGAGGGATTGCTGGGTCATATGGTAGTTCTATTTTTAATTTTTTGAGGAACAACCATACTTTCTTCCATAATGTTTACTCTAATTTACATTCCCACCAACTTGAATGAGGGTTCCTTTTTCTCTACAGCCTCTCTCGCACTTGTTTTTACCTGTCTTCTTGATAATAGCTAATCTATCAGGTGTGAGGTGGTATCTCATTGTAGTTTTGACTTGCATTTCTCGAATAGCTAGTGATGATGAACATTTTTTCATATATCTGTTGGCCATTTGTATTTCATTTTGGGAGAAATGTCTGTTTATGTCTTCTTACCATTTATTTTCATTGGATTGTTTGTTTGTTGAGTTTTATGTGTTCTTTATAGATTTTGGATATTAGTCCCTTATCTGAGCTGTTGTTTGAAAATATCATCTCCCATTTAGTTGGTTGCCTATTTGTTTTGTTGATAGTTTCTTTTGCTGTGCAGAAGCTTCTTATTCAGATGTAGTGTCATTCATTTTATATGCCACCAAATTCAACAATCTGGAAGAAATGGATAAACTCCTAAAACAGAACAATCTTCCTAGACTAAATCACAAAGAAGTAGAAAGCCTAAATAGACTGATAAGCTGGGAGGAAATAGAAACAACTAACAAAAACATCCCCAAAAATAAAACTCCAGGGCCAGATGGATATATTTGTGAATTCTACCAAACATTCAAAAAGGAATTGGTTTCTATCCTTCTCATAGTCTTCCAAAAATTGAAGAAGAAGCAATACCTCTAAACACATTGTATGAGGCCAAAATATCCCTCATACTAAAACCTGGTAATGACAACACACACACACACACACATACACACACAACTACAGACCAATATCTCTAATGAATATAGATGCAAAAATCCTAAACAAAATACTAGCTAATCGAATACAACAACACATCAAAAAAGTAATTCATCATGATCAAGTGGGATTCATCTCAGAAATACAAAGATATTTCAACATATGTAAAATGACTAACACAGTGGTTTTCAAACTTTTTGTAGTTGGGGCACATTTAAAATCCTACAAATAATTGTAGGTGAACTATATATAAATCTCTGAGAAATATGTTATAATAATTAAGAAAATTTTAAAGAAAAGAAAGTCCAAGCGTGCTTTTATGGTAATTAAAGAAAATAAATACAACAAAATTAAATTTATTCTGACATTAAAAAATAATACATTTTTTGAGTAATGTTTTTAGAATTCATAAAAAAGAGGTGTTTAAAATTTAAAAACAATAAAAAAGCTATATTTTTTATATATATAGCTACATTCTTAGCAATGTTTAGTAAATTCAGCAGGTCCTGGCACAAATGTGTTAAGTTTTTTTATTCTTGTGTTTATGAGAAACATGAGCCTGATAAGTCCTAGTGATTTCTTCAATGTCTGGGCATATATTTGAAAGGCAAACTCTCATTTTTTTCATCAATACATTGAAGAATTTCTTTCTTTTTACTCTTAATTGTGTTGAGGGTAGAAAATGCTAATTCACATAAATAGGATGCTGAAAATTGTAGTAAAATGTTCAAAGCTTTTCAGATATTGCCACATATTCTTCTTTTATAATAATCCAAAAGGCTTCAAGAGACAATTTCTTATGTTTAATCATCAATTCAAAACCCCCACCATACATATCATCTTAACTTTATACCAAAGGATGGAAGAAATTTGCCTCCAGTCTTTCTGGGAACATGGACAGTACTATAAACAATCCAGCACCAAAGCTTAACAGCCTTTTGCAACCTAATCAGGTAGATGAGCTGGGGGGTTGGGCAGACTGTTAACTTACAGCCAATTCCCCACACCTCTGTCCCCCAAAAATCTAAACTCCAAAAACCCTGATGATTTTTTTGGTCCCCAATAGGCATATATTTCTCTGGAATACCATAGTGCAACACCTGAAAAGTGTTGCACACTTTGAGGACCACCGGATTAATGTAATACACCATATCAACAAAACAAAGAACAAAAATTATATGATCTTATCAATAGATGCAGAAAAAGTTTTCAATAAAATACAACATACATTTATGTTTAAAACATTCAACAAAATGGGTATAGAAGAAAATTACCTCAGCATAATAAAGGCCATTTACGACAAACCACCAGCTAACATCATCATCTTAATGATAAAAACTAAAAAAGTTTTGTTTAAAATCAGAAACAAGACAAGGTTGCCCACTCTCTCCACTCCTATTCAACATAGTACTGGAAGTACTAGCCAGAGAAATCAGACAAGATAAAGAAATAAAAGGCACCCATATTGGGAAAGAAGTAAAGGTTTCACTTTTTGCAGATGACATAATCCTGTATATATAAAAAAAAAACCAAAGACTCCACAGGAAAGCTATTAGAAACAATAAACCAGTACAGTAAGGTCTAAGAATACAAAATTAATATACAGATGTCTATTGCTTTTTTATATGCTAACAATAAAACCTGAGGAAAAAATTTCAAAAAATAATCTATTTTACATTAGCAACAACAAAAAAATAAAATACCTATGAATAAACAGAACAAAAAATGTAAAGAAACTATATACTGAAAACTACAAAGCATTATTAAAGAAAATTGAAAAAGACACAATGAAATGAAAAAATAGTCCTTGTTCTTGGATAGAAAGAATAAATATAGTTAAAATGGTCATATTGCCCAAAGCAAAATACAAATTTAATGCAATACCCATGAAAATTTCAATGTTATTTTTTAAAGAAATAGAACAAAAAGTCATCAGGTGTATATGGAACCATAAAATACCTTGAATAAACAAAGTAATCCTAAGGAATAAAAACAAAGCTGGAGGCATTACAATACCTGACTTCAAACTATACTATAGAGCCACGATAATCAAAACAGCATGGTACTGGCAGAAAATTAGACACACAGACCAATGGAACAAAATAAATAGTTCAGAAATAAAACCACATATATATGGTCAAATCACCTTTGATAAAGGATCCAAAACACACAATGGAGAAAAGAAAGCCTCTTCAATAAATGGTGCTGGGAAAATTGGTAAGCCACATGCAAAAGAATGAAACTTGACTACAGTTTATCTCCTTGCACAAAAATTAATTCAAAATAGATCAAAGAACTAAATATAAGATCTAAAACAATAAATTATATAGAAGAAAATATAGGTACTAAACTCATGGGCCTTGGCCATAACAAACATTTTATGAATTTGATTGCAAAGTACCTTTTTTTTTTTTTTTGGTAAATATGCCAAATCTTTTTAGGCTAATGCTATTTAGTACTGAGACTACCTAAGTCAAGAAAGCATAAATTTCTGTTGATGTACAGTGGTACCTTGAGATACAAACAGACCAACATATATATATATATGTATATATATGTTAATATATATATATTAAGATACAAGCTGTGACTGGGTTCATATTTTTGTTCGAGATCCAAATGAAATTCCGAGATATGAGTCATGATTCAGGAAGCTGCCACTAGTTGGTGTGTTGGCACATGGGTCCATTATTGGCAGTTTGATATATGAGTTGACTGACTTATGAGCTTGGTTACAGAATGAATTAAATTCGTATTTCAAAGTACCACTGTATTCACTCTACAAAGTTCCTGCAATTGACCTTTTTGTTCACTTTATTTTTATGCCCCAAATAGATCTTCTGGTATTTTTTTTAAATAAAATAATTAGAGATTTCTATGTGCTATGATAATTTAAGTGAACACCAATTCTTCCCATTCACTGGTTCTTTTGTAAAGTCTAAAATGATATTTCTATCATTTAATAGACCCATTTAATATCATTTAAAGACCCTTTATTAAAAGGTGTTTCTAGTTCAAGTAAAAGAATGCTCCCCAAAATTCTCATTAGCCAATTTGAAATGTGAATGGAAATCCTTGAACAGTAAAGTCAAACTTTTTTCAACAATTTTTTTCATTCATTCTGTAACATGAATATTAAGAATTAGGTATTTGAAAATTGGCTAATCTTGCAAAAATTAGACATTTAAAAAATAATAAAACATATGCAGTTACTTGGGGATACTCAGTCATCTTTTAAATTTGCCAATACAAGCAGGAATTGATGATCAGCTATTTTAATACCAGATTCTTTACTACCAACTTTCTTTACTAACTATGGATATTTTTATAATTATTATTTTGCTTATTTTAACTAGGAATAATTTCTACTTCCCAAGTTTTCTGCTCTTGTAATGAGATTAAAAGCTTTGTTTGACTTAGAATTTAGTGTAAGCTCACTGAGGCAAGTAACACATCTCTGCCTTGGCATCTTCATCTTTTGTAAACAGAACATATCTCCCTAAAGGATTGCTGTGGAAATATAATGGGATAGTTATATAAAGGATCACTGATAATATCTGGATCTTTTGGATTTATAATTAAGGTTGGGACCATAGAAAATGGCTGGGGCTATTTAAACTACTGTGTGTGGCAGCTGGATTGTACTGATACCTCACTTCCTGTATTTCAGAGTTACAAAATAGAGCCCTGCAACTGGAATCCCAGAGGGGCCATGTAACTTGCTTTAGCCAATGGGATGTCAACATACGTGAGAAAGTAAATACTTGAACTATGCTTGAAAGATTGGGTTTGCATGTTCTCACACATCCACCATAAGAAACCGTCTGGACCAGCTGGGCAGACAAATGGGAAATCACTGGAGCACAACCAGGTCAGCTAGGCAAGTCTTGGCCTTGTGAGCCTATCCAGCAACCATTGCCCCACCACTAATTCCAAGGACTCCATGGTGTCCTTAAACAAAGGTCCTTCGTCAGTCCTTTAACATGTATGTTGTTGAAAGAAGAATATAGATAACATGATATAAGGTAAATAAATAATGTCTAATAGCTCTATATTTAATATTATAAACATATTTAATATTTGCACATATTACAAATATTTTGAAAACTTAGATCTCACTCCTCTAACCTTTCTACCACCTGCATTTCTTCCCCCCACTCTTCTCATTTGAATTCAGTCTCTCATTTCTCTTAATTTAACAGTCAGTAAAAGGGACTAAACTGGGAAAGTTTCTAGCAGCTTGGTAAGTAATGACTGAACTGACTTTGAAAGCATTGCTTAAGAGGTTTTTCTTCACTGTCTCTGCTTGTATCAACTTGTTTTTTTCTTCATTTATATTTGACCAGTGCTTGGCCAAAGCAGTGTCCCAAAGGGTCAAGTTGGCTTTTTATATAAAAAATGTCCACGTTTTTAGGAAACATATTTTTTTTTTCCATAAAAGACTTTAATTCAGAAGTTTTGGT
This sequence comes from Rhynchonycteris naso, assembly GCA_037038555.1. Lineage (NCBI taxonomy): Eukaryota > Metazoa > Chordata > Mammalia > Chiroptera > Emballonuridae > Rhynchonycteris > Rhynchonycteris naso. The sequence continues at coordinate 66,648,517 of CM072996.1, forward strand.
TATAGAATTGGTATCTGACCTAAACTAAGTCACTTTTATGAAGAAAAGAACTAAGTTTTGTTGGTGACATCTCAGTATCTGAACATCATCTTTGGGTCTACTGCCGTGTATGCCAACTGCCAAATTATCTCTTTAGAGTATGCATTAAATAACTTTATGCTCCAGCTGTTAAGCAGGAGGTCTCACACACATGTGTGCACACACACCACTAAACAAATCAAAGTCTGTTCCTTCAAAGTGCTCATGCTTTAGCAGATAATACACGGGAAAGATAAAACCATGATGTTTGTTTTTCAAGCTTCCCTTGTGGCTGTAAAAAATAAAATATAAACACAAATTCAATTATTTCACATTCTTTGAAGGACACTAACACTTCTTTATTCCTAGAAAAAAAGTTAGATTGCTTTTATATAAACAGAAGAGACTTTAGTGTGGGAGGGGAAATCTGTACAAACTGACATTCAATAAACACAGGAAAGGTCTGAGAGGAGGTTAACCAGAATAACAGGGACATATAGATGATGTCTGACAGTCCTAAGATCTGTAGAGATGTTCTAGGTACTTTCTGGTATTCTCTCTCAACCTTACCTAGTGTCTTTATCAATTATGAGTTTTGAAAGTAGATCAGCTTATACAAAAAGTCAGAGAATCATGTAACTGCTTTGTTATAAATGAGGCAATCACCAATTCTAAATATATTTTGATGACATACAAACACTGATTCACGTGTAGCCATCTGACTTTTCTGCCAACCTTTATTTTCAGCATTAAAATAAATAAATCTTATCATTCAGCCATAAGCTGTAAAATTTTCCCACCACTTGGTTTTCTCATTTTCCGGGGTAAACTTTTCAATACCTGAGAGAAAGCTATTGAAGTAGAACTGTACCACAGTGCATTTCCAGTGTGATGCCACAGAAATAATGTTCAATGGAATTATTCTGTTAGTAGTGCCTGGGAAGCCAAGCTGAATATGTTACGTTTGCAATAAGTATTTGAAATTTGTTCATTTTTTTTGCTAGCCCTAGAAGCTTCATTCTTTGTTTTATCCTGTAGTGCATATTTATTTGGAAAATGTATGTTATCTAGAATAATTTTCAAATATTAACCTAGACACAGAGCAGAGAATATGGCTGACCCTCTGCCAAACTATGCAGTAGGTTTATTTGGGGCCCTCTCAGCCTCCCCATTACTCAGCAAATATAGGCTATGATCTCTGTTGAGGAAACCACATGTGACATTGAAAAACATAATGAAGGATGAGACAGAGTTTGGTCTTTCTACCTTTGTACTGGTAGACTTACATACATACAGTATTCTGGCATTTGTATTTATATTTTTTCTCTCCTCAAAACAAGAAGGTAATATTATCAAATCTTTAAACTACAGTGTGAATTTCAGGCAATAAGCTGCTTCTTCTCAATTTGAGAAGTTTGCATCCTTACTTCCATAAGAAAGCCTTCCTTGAATGTCATGGTAGAACTCATTGCTTACCTCCCTTGGTTACAAACATTTTCCACCACCAAACCATATACCCTTTTCTCATCTCCTGAAATATAAGGCATAGCTCTGGAACTACAGGGTGCTGGAATTGGAGGGCTTTGAGGATATAGGGAAGTTTGGTGGGTCTCCAGGAGGCTGTCCAGAAAGCAAGAAAATGCTGTTGGCACCTGTAGTAAAGAGACCCTTATGATGAAGTGGCAGAAAGTTTACAAAGCTGCCATCTATACTAACATAAAAAAATAAAATAAAAAAGCAAAATGTTCCAAAAAATTCAATGCTAAGTAGGCTGCTGGTACTGTCTGGCTTCTTTTAGCTGCCTATAATAAAATAAGAGGGGAAAGAGATCAGCTAAAGAACTAAGTATTTAGTGAATGAATGGATATAAGAAATTACTGAATTGAACAGCAAACCCATTTTTTTCAGCCAGCAAAATGTTCTTTAAGTAAGAAAGAGTCAAAGTGAGATTACAAATTTCTTTAACACCTTACAAAGATCTTATACCTCATTGAATTTTTCACACAGACAAAAAAACCTGAGAACTTTTTTCCCCTAAATTTATCATGATTATATAAAGTTGCTATGTTAGTGGATTTTAAAAGATTTTACATTTTTGAAGCTGTTTCAGGTTCAGGAAAACATTGAGGGAAAATCACTACTAATACAGAGCTTTGTCATATACCACCACAGGTATACCTTCCCATATTATCAACTTCCTCCACCAGAGTAGTATATTTGTGAAAAGTAATGAAACTATCTCAACATATCATAATCACCCCAAATCTCTCTGCATTTTAAACATATTCCCTTCAATTACATAATAGGGCTCCTTGGGGAGAATTTTCTTACAACTGCCTCACTGGAGGCTTGTGGATATATCACCTACATGACAAAAGGGACTCCATAGATTTGATTAGGTTAAGGATTTTGAGATGGGGAGAGAATCCTGCTGTATCTGGGAGCACCCAGTGTAATCTAAGAAAGCAGAGGAGTCAGAATTAGAGGGCTACAGCAATGACAGCAGAGCCTGAATTGATCTTGGGCCACCAACAAAGAAATACGAGCAGCGAGAGAAGCTGACCTTACACTTCTGACCTCCAGAGCTGTAAGATAACAAATATGTGTTGGTTTAAGCCCCTATGTTTGTGGATAGTTGGTTTTGGCTGCAATAGAAAACTACCACACAGCCCAAGATTGAGAAGAGGCCTTTGGACTTTTGAACTCTGAGGTCAGGAAACAGGTTGAGAAAATGCCCCATTTATACACACCAGCCATTTTTTATGGAATAAGAATAATGCCCAAAGGATGTTGCAAAGAGATGCCAGAAGACAACTGGAGAGAGAAGGAATGAGCACTAGTCAAGAAACTACAGCATATGCTCAGCTGGATGTCAGAAAGGCTATCTGCCAGCAATTGCATGGGTCTCCAGTTTTCTCTTCTAGAATCGAATTGTTCTATGTTGGTTATCCTATGAATCTATAAATCACAGTCCTGATGAACAAAAATGATGTTCAAGGAGTTGTAGCTTAAGAGTCGCATATAAATAACTACACAGGAGCACAATTTAAGTTAAAGATGTTAGACCTTGAGTCTGAGACTCTTGCCCATAAAAACTAGGGCAGAAGATGTCCTAGAGAAGAAAGTGTATTTTGCTAATGGGTGGGATATAAATTTTTATTTCCAAAAAAATTGCAACAATGTCTCATATTACAAAAGCAAATTTGCAGTGTGACCCTTGAAAATTCTCCGATTGAAAAGAAGGTTGTGTGTTACCTGCCCTTTGCATCTAGGCACGCTTGTGACATGCTTGTACCAACTGAATGAGGAAGAAGTGACACTGCACAACTTTTGGAATTAGGTTACAAAAGGGGATGCAACCTCTACCTTGTCTGAGGAGCCTAAGTCACCATGGAAGCGGCCCAGCGGCCCTGAGGCTGCCAGGCCCTTAGGAAGCCTGAGGTAGCCATTGTGAAGAGACCACATGGGAGATCACACAGACCACATGAACAGAGAGCTCCGCCAGCACCCATCTGCTCCAGCTCCAGCTCCAGAGACTTGGCCTTGCATCTCCACCACTGTCCCACAGCACATCCCAAACTCTTGACCCACAAACACCATGAGATACACTAAAATTGTTTTTTAATCCAATAAATTATGGAAAATGTATTATGCAACAACATAACCAAACTAGTGCCTTCCCCTAAATCCTTAAACAAGAAAACTTTAGTTTCAGTTATTTACTTGGTGGTGGTGAATTAATTCTCATACTTTATTTTTTTTACCTGTATTAGAAAGCCTTCCTGAATATTATAGTAGAGCTGGGTACTCACTTCACCTCATTTATCTCCACCTAACTATAAATTGTTTCCTTAAGACTATGATGGCCTCATCTGTGGTGGCGCAGTGGATAAAGCGTCGACCTGGAATGCTGAGGTTGCTAGTTCAAAACCCTGCACTTGCCTGGTCAAGGCACATATGGGAGTTGATGTTTCCTGCTCCGCCCCCCTTTTTCTCTTTCTCTCTCTCTCTCTCTCTCCCTCTCTAAAATGAATGAATAAAAAAATTTTTTTTAAAGACTAAGATTACTATACTGGATATTTGTTATTTATATAACTCAGTTTCTCCCACTGAGATATGAGACCCTCAAGGGAAAAGACCCTGAGTCATTCAAATTTATGATTCTTGAAATAAAAAGCATGGAATATACTCATAATTGGCAATGACTGTAGGCCTGTTATATAAATGAATGAATAAGTTATTTGAAAATCACTTTTGTTGGCTATTTTCCCCCTTTAAGAGATCTGTACCCTTCCAAAAAAGGTAGCGGAGGGACTTTGATTAATTGTACTGGGCCTTTACTGCAATCCTTCAAGCCACAGACTGGAGAAAGGGGGCCTTATCAATTTATCAAGCTATTCCTGAGAGGGTGAAATACATATGAGAAAGCAAAGTATGATGCATGATACTTGTGGATGACCACACATTTGGAAGGAGCAAGAAACTGACCTATGGCAAACCCTAAGGTCAAGAAGCAGAACAAGTTTAGATGTTCAGTTTCTTGTGGGATCAACTTAGGAACTTTGAGTAAGAAGAACATCAGTGATTTCCAAGTATACAGCCAAACTTGAAGATCCAGCTAGTGGCAACTGGGGTAGTACTAAACAGTTTCCAAAGAGAAACCTAACTTCCATATATGTAAAGTATTTCTTGGAGAATGAAATAATTAGAGAAGACTAAAACATAGGCAGATTAAGGTGGGTTGAGGCCCCGGCCACAGAAGAAAATATTGGACCCCTTTAAAAAAAGAGAATAAAAATACATGTTAATTATATTTTTAAATAAATAAAAATTATTATGTATTATTAATGTTACAATTGCACATATGAAACCAAACTTGGCGTCATTAGTAAAAACTGTAAAGTTACAGTTTTGTGAAGCCCTTCAGAAGACGGGGCCCCAGGCACGCACCGGTGCGCCCGCTGTTAAATCCACCTCTGAGGGTAAATTCTCTTTGCAGGAGAAACACACTTTACTTGTAAGAGGATGTAAAGGAGATAATACTTTTGAAACACGTCTAGGTAAAATCATTTGGTCAATAATATGGTATGGAACATCTGCTCTATTGTCTCAGAAAATGCAGGTATAGGTGCAAATAAACATATATGTCCCAGTTTTCATGGAAGTTTAATCCTAACTTAGGGAGCCAATAAACTCACAAGAAACTAAGAAAATAACAAATTTGAAAAATGTAAGTGTTGAAAAATAAAAGACACCTGATAAAGGGAGAGATAGTGGCCGGGAGGGAATGGCACATCAGCTAGAATGGCTAGGGAAGACCACTCTCATCCCTTCAGTCCTGATGGAAGAGACTGGGCCTCCACATAAGGCAGGGCACCAAAGTCTGGAACACAGTGCTGAGACATATTGAGAAATGTGTTGGGGCAGTAGAGGTAGACCAACGATGTTTGTAAAAAGAGCCTTCTCCCTAGTGAAGACAGTCTCATGAAAACAGTACTTCTACATTTCTGGCATTGAACATTGTCCCATGAGGACAACATACACAAAACCACTGTAGTCATCTTGTGATATGAAGGGAAGGAAAAAGATACTGAGGGAAGCTGCCCCCAAACCCTGATCAATGAGCCAGAACTAAACCTTGGATCACCTACTTCAGTATTTCTTTTGTAGTACGAGAAAAACAAGCACTTGTTTAAGCCACAGTTATGATGCTTGTAACCTAAAACATACTAGTGTATTAGTTTGCTAGGGCTGCCTTAACAAAGTATAACAAACTGTGTGTTTGAAACAAAATTTATTTTTTCACTGTTCTGGAAGCAGAAGTCTGAAATCAAGGTGTGCTGAAGGTTGACTTCTTCTAAGGGCGATAAGGGAAAGATCTGTTTTAGGCCTTTTGGCTTATAGAAGACCACTTTCTCTCAGTTTCTTACATCTTCTTCCTTTTATGTGTATATTTGTGTCTAAATCTTCCCTTTTTATCAGAACAAGTAATCATGTTGTATAAGGAATCACTACTAGTGACCTCATTTTAATTCTATTACCTCTGTATAATCCTGTCTTTAAAGGTTGGGATGGGGGTTTGGGTTAGAACTTTATTACCATATGAATTCTGAAGAAACAATTCAACTCATAAGACAAATATATACAAAAGTGTCATAGACATGGTGATTTCTGAACTGTCAGGTGACGAATGCAGATTTGTAACAAAAGCATGTGAAAAACTGCATTTAGCAAGGCTTTGAGATGGTGATTTAGTCAGAATTCAGTTGCATATGCGCTACAGATTGATTTATAGCCTTTCAGCCTGAAGTGCAACTTTCATTTCCTATTCTGTAATAACAGAACTGTATTTTAATTTCTCCTTTGCCAACTGCCACAATGCTAATGTTGCTTTATCAGCAGAGGGAGCTGGAGGCACATAGCAGGATTCAGGGTTCTCTCCCTGGTTCTAGCAGGCTCTTCTCAACAAGTTCCTTCCTTGTGTGGGATTTCTGCACAGCCAGGCTCCTGAACTGTTTGCAGCTTCTGTAGTGACAGTAGCCAACAGCAGATGACACCCCACTGTGGGCGGTTTCCTAAGAAATCCCAGAGGGTGAATTACCAGCTAGTGTGGCTAACCTGGCATCTTAACAAACATATCCCTCCAATGAACCATGACTGGATCTTCTCAATGAGGCCTGAATCTTAATTCTATAGAGAGTTCTTTTAGATCTGTTCCTTTCTTGGGTTTTCTTTCTTAGCCCTAAGGGTAGTAACAGCTCCATATATATTCTAGTCCTTACTTCTTTAGAGAGCTCTTTATCAGGCAATCACCATTACTACAGAAGTCCCTGTTATGATTCATAATTCTTTATATTATGTTTTTTCTGTCCAGTTTCTATCTTCTGCTGAGGCTCTAAATTATGCAATATGCCAGAAATTATTCATAGTATCATGAGACTGAAGGGAAGAGCAGGCTCCATCGTAACACTCAAGGAATGACACCTAGAACAATGCTGTGAACTAGCTTACGGAGGAACTACTATTTCTGCCAAAGGAGAGAAATCAGGAGGCTACTGATGAATTTTCCAAGAAATTTCTGCTGAACTTGTATCTAGAAAAACTGGTGATGACTACTAAAACTTACTGTGTTTTCTAGGCTTTCATACAAAACAACATACCCCCTCAAACACTACAAATTTTCTTCCCTCTTATACCACTTAATTCAAAACTGAGTTATACATAAGAGCATCAGAGGAGCAAAATCTAAATTACACTTGATTTGGTGGCATCACATCTTTCTTCCAGGCAGGAAGAAGTAGAAAGGCTAAATAGGTAAAGTAAAAATGCTAGTTAATTTTGTCTTCTCCCAGAAACTTTCATGGAAGCCAGTGGAGTTGACTGTATCTCACTGAATAGAGCTGGGTGAATGGCCATGTTTTGCATAGCTATTGGAAAATGGATAGGAAAAAGGAAGTGTGGAATTCAAGGAACAGTATGTGCCTACCTCTGTATTTATGTCCTGCTATTTTAGTTAAAACAACTCTGATTAAGCTTTCTAATGGTGTGAGGACAGGAATGAGATGAGGTTTGTGTGAAATGGGTCATAAACTTTCCATTATGTTACACTTTTGGACCTTAAAAATTAAAGAATGAGATAATACTTAGAGTAATAAATGGCATCAAGAAAACATTTGACTTTCTTAAGCATAGGCATATTATCCTCTGAGGGTCTGAGCAATTTATCACTTAATACATAGAAAAAGCCATTATTAACACATAGGATATTATTTCTTCTTTCATAAAAATGCTAGGTATTTGCTCTGTATATATTCACTCTTAATGACATATATATAAACTTATTTTATTGACAAAACATTCACTAAATATTTTTGAAGGATGATAAAGATCTATTTAATCTACTAAATGTTGGTGGTCCTTTGGAAAAATTATTTTATATTTAAACTTCTAAATATAGGTTACTGTTGGAATATAGGATTTCATTTTACAAGTCTAGGAAAATATTAAATGGTTCAAGAATCTTATGTCTGGGCATTGTGTACATAGGCACACAAAACTTACATAAGACTAAATATTAACTACACATGACTAGAAGAGTTCAAAGCTTTTATGTCATAATATGTAAATTTTATCAATGTATATTACCTTCATTCTAGCTCTTTTTTTCTAAATAAATATAATAAGTCTATAAATTTAGTACCCTTCTAAATATAATAATAAATCTATAAATTTAGTTTAAAAATTAAACAATTTACCTAAATATTTTATTTATTACCATTTTCTAAAGCTAAAAATAAAAACAGCAATCACCTCTCTATTTTATTAAGTTAAGTGGATTGAAAAAGACAACTAAAGTTTACTTTTGCTGCTTCTCTTTACAGTTATTTATGTAATGAGCATTATTGAGTGACTACCACATACAAAGTCCTGTGAATAAACCAGTAAAAAAGTAAGATATATCTTAAATCATATGACAGTAAGTTCTGGAAGGAAAAATTAATCAGCTAAAGAAATGTTCAGTAGGGGGAGAGGAGAATAGAGAGGGGTGGAGGAATAGTTATTTAAATACTCATGGAAGTTCCTCTCTGAGACCATCTTTGACCAAAAGGAGGGGATGAAGCAGACGATGCTGACCTTTGGAAGAAAAGCCATCCAGAGCAGTGTAGACAGCAAATTAAAAACAAAAAACAAACAAACAAACAAAAAAACAGAAAAACCCGAGATTGGGTGTGCACTTGCTATGCTCAAGGGAGAACAAGTAGTTCTATAACATTGTGAGCCAGAGGAAAGGTAGAAGTAGAGAAAGTCAAAGATCCAACATATAAGTTATATCCAGAATTTTGTGAGAACTTGTCAAAACATTGGATCTGTCTTTGTGTAAGATGGGCCAGCACTGAAGTATTTAGAGCAAAGCAGAGTTGTGACATGATTCAACTATCTACTGGTCAAACATGGTGGGGAGTGGGGTTGAGCAAGAGCCAGAGGAGAAGGTATTTTAATCAGGAGGCTAAAACCATAATCTGTTAAAGATAATAGTGAGCTGTACATGCAATAGTAACAGAGAGGTTTAGAAGTAGTACAACATTGAGATTAGAAGGCAATGTTAGTAAGATTTCATGAGGCATTACTTTTGGGATAGGAGAAAGAAAAGGAGTCAAGAATAACTGATTATTTTAATCAGGGAAAATATGGTAAATCTGCCCTTTCTTATATTGGGAAAAACTGGGTAAGGGTATTCAATCAGAAATTCAGTTTTGACCATTACAAATTTGAAGTGCTCAGCAGACATCCAAGTAGACATGTCAAATAGGAAGTAGGAGGTTAGAGTGAAAAGCTCAAGAGAGTGCCTCAGTTTAAAAATATACATTTGGGAAATAGCATATAGACTACACTTAGAGCTATAAGACGAGATGAGTCAGTATAGATAGTGTTGATAAGGCCTATTATGTGTCAGTCATTCTGTTAAATCCTTCCACTTTAATCCTCACACCAATTTTGCAATAATGCTGAGGCTGAGAAAGATTACATTTCCACAAACAACTAGTCAATGCAAGATGTAATATTCAATCCAAGGTGAACCTAAAATTAAAACATATTTTTCCATTCAGTGTAGGCATACCACATTCCTTGTCCTGATTTCATTGAATGTTTTCTCCTGCATGGCTGTAGAAAGGTCACTAGTATGTAGGTATAAAATCACCAACCAGCCATTTCTGACTATCCTGTCTCTTCCAATCTCAGGAAATGTTAGCATCCTATCTTTGATTATCTCTGAACCATACAAGCCTTGCTTAGAGATAATTTAAAATAATTACCCATTTCTTCCCTAGGGGAAGCTATCAGTAATGTAGACATAAATTTCAATATATAGGCAGTATTTTTGGAAATTTATTGTAGTGAATATATTTTAAAACAGATCCAAACTCATTGCATTGCTCATTATCAGTTCTTTTCTAGAGCTTGTGCATAATGTTAAGAATTGCTGGTAAAAAGAGGTGTGTTTCTATATATTACATGTGTCTGTTGTATATATAAATATAAATGTACATGTATTCTGTCTGAATAAATGTACTTATGAAATCAATTGCTACTTTGAAATGTTTACAGTACTATAGTCAATAAGCTTTCAAGACTGGCAATTCCTAGTACATGTAACAAAAATGTCTTGGTAATATTAGGTCAGACAAACTGATTGTAAGCTTTTAGAAATTTTATTGGAATAAATGGAAATATTATGAAAATTTGATCAATAATGACTTTTTTATTATAAATGTCATTTTAAATATAAATTTGTTTTTAAAGCTAACATCTAATCATTTTATTCTTCTGTATTGTAATGAATAAAAAAATTCTATATCATTGTAAATAACTCTTGCCAAATTGGAGATCAGTACATGTTAATTTTATGTTTTGTCATTATTTTGTGGGGTTTTTTTTTCTTTTCTTTTTTTAAGTTGGAGGCTGGAATGCAGAGACAGACTCCCACATGTGTCCCAACTGGGGTCCACCCAGAAAGCCCCCTAATGTCCATGCTCCACCTATTTGAGGCCACTGCGCCATTGCTCAGCAACCAAGCTATTTTAGCACCTGAGGGTAGGCCATGGAGCCATCCTCAGTGCCCGGAGCCAACTTGCTCAAACCATTTGAGCCACGGCTGTGGAAGGAGAAGAGAAAGAGAGAGGGAGGAAAAAGAGAGAGAGACAGACAGACAGAGAAAAGAGAGAAGGGGGAGGAGTGGAGAAGCAGAGGGCTGCTTCTCCTGTGTGCTCTGATGAGAATCGCACCTGAGACTTCCACATTCCAGGCTTACATTCTACCGCTGAGCCAACTGGCTAGGGCCCATTATTTTGTGTTCTTAGTCAAAGTTATCAAGTGACAAATCTTCTAAAGGAAAGCTGAACAGAAAAATAAATTATAAAATAATAAGGCTAATAAGTCACAATTGAAGAAAATTTAAAATAAGTGTTTTGTCTTTATAAATATCAGTATCTAAGTTCTAATTTTCTGTATTTAAATTATTATAGTAATAGAAGATTTGGTATGGATATATAAAATAAGAAATTGCTTATTTCTGTAACAAAAAACATAATGCCCTGGCCCTGGCCAGTTGGCTCAATGGTAGAGCATTGGCCCAGCAATTGGACATCCTGGGTTCGATTTCTGGCCAGGGCACACAGGAGAAATGACCATTTGTTTCTCCATTCTTCCTCTTCTCCTTTCTCTGTCTCTCTCTTCCCATCCCTCAGCCAAGACTCCATTGGAGCAAAGTTCACCTGGGTGCTATAGATGGCTGCATGGCCTTTGCTTCAGGTGCTAGAATGGCTCTGGTTGCAATGGAGCAATGCCCCAGATGGGCAGAGCATCACCCCTCCTGGGCATGTCAGGTGGATGCCAGTCGGGCACATGCGGAATCTGTATCTCTGCTTCCCTGCTTTTCACTTCAAAAAATACAAAAAAATATATAAAATAAATAATAATAATAATGTTCTAAATCTAATTGATTTAGAAAATAGTCCAGTGAAATAAGGCAATGTGAAACACAGTTGTTATTTGGAGTTGCCTATATAATATCCTTACAAATCCCCAATTTTCTTAAATATATCAGTGTACCTATCTCAATATGTTCAGATTCTCACAATGCTTTGCAGTGGATGTAGCCATGTGACAGAGTATCATTCAATGAGATACAAGTAGTCATTGTTCAGTAGAGATTTGTCCAAGACTTACCATTATTACTTTTTTTTTTCTCTGACCAGACTGAGATAGGAACAGATAGGGGACAGAGAGACAGGAAGGGAGAGAGATAAGAAACATCAATTCTTCGTTGCGGTACTTTAGTTGTTCAGTGATTGCTTTCTCATGTGTGCCTTGACTGGGGGGCTACAGCAGACCAAGTGACCCCTTGCTCACGCCAGCGACTTTTGGGCTCAAGCTGGTGAACCTTGCTCAAACCAGATGAGCCCATGCTCAAGCTGGTGATCTCAGGGGTTTGAACCTAGGTCGTACTCATCCCTGTCCGACTCTCTATCTACTGTGCCACTGCCTGGTCAGGTTCCAAGACTTATTAAAGATAGGAAACATAGCTAACTCGTATCTTTGTACATTTTACTTCTTTAGACATTCTCTTCTTCCTTTGTGGAATGCAAGCTAGAGGAATGGCTGACATTTTGCAAACATGAGGCAGGGAGCATGATAACAGAAGCTGTGTGATAAGGATGATGCAACAGGGAAAAATAGCCCCCTGGGGTTGCAATAATAGCAAAGGACCAACTATCTCTGAACATTTCTTAGTGGAAAAATAAAATCTATTTTCTGCTATGTCACTATTTTTTGGTGACTAATAGTTTGGGTTATTACTTATCGGCATACTTCTGAAAAAATATACAGAAAGAAAAAATTCCCCCCAATTCAGCAAAAGAATTAAGCAAAGGATATTTTATCATGAAAATTTACATCCCCTAGAGTAAAACCTCTTGAGACCACATGACATTGTCTAGCCTTGGTACAGAGTAGCTCTTTAATAGCCAGTTGGGTGCATAAAATGATAAATTAATGAAGAGTTATATTAAAGACTATCTAAAAATTTTTGGAAAAAAATATTTTAACATCAGAAAAATTACTGAACAATTTTTATATACCTAGATATATTTCTGTTTTTAGTAATGAAATATGTCAAGGTCTTAAAATGCCTATATCTAGAAAATATAAAAGTTTGTATATAATCACTGCTTAGAGATTTCTCCTAATGTAAGCTAATGTGTAAAGTAATTAATTATTCAAGACAGATGAGAAATATATGACTGCATATTATTGTAAAGAACATTTAATGATTATCGATAAAGAATGCAAAAGTAAATTAAAAGTAACTAAACTGCCATGAGCTGTTGTAGTAAATGATTAGGCAAAAGGTTAATATCTGCAGTGAAAAGAAGTTTAGGCTTTTTCTATCTTTAGGGAAGCCTTAGGATTTGAAACTTGCTATATCCTCCTGCAATATTATCTCAAGGGATGAATAGGCACTTACCTTTCCCAGATCCCAGGTCAGTCAGAATCTGGCCAGCTAAGCTATAATCAAGTCCTAAATTAATGGTATTGTGGAGATGCTGCTGCCCCAAGGGAACGCAGCCACATGCCAGAAAGGGTTGCATGTTTAGTTGGTTGTGTATACTTGAGAGTGTCTTTGAACTTGTTACTTGTACACATTTAGATTAGCTCTAGTGACAATGGCACATCTTAAGTGTAAAATGGCTGGGACAATGAAAGATGTTACTGGGAGGTACAAGACATGTTGTGCTATTACTCTCTGTGTGTGTATGTGTGTGTGTGTGTGTATGTGTGTGTGTGTGTGTGTTCTTTTTTCCCTATATCCTGTACAAAAGCTAAGTATTCTAGATGCTGGGTAAAAGCTGTTCATTGTGAGTTTGCTTCTAGTAGAGGAGAATGGGTGATGCAGTAAATAGTTTCCAATGCAAGTCTAACACAATATACTTAACCCAGAATATTCTTGATGTTGTAACAGAATACCAGTGTACTTTGTTATATAAAACAATATTTCTATAGGACAAAGTATTCTGCACTTTTCCCCAAAATACATATAGCCTTGAGTCCATGACTAAAGTCTGCTCCTATTTTGGCCCCAAAGCTACTGTTTCAGTACCTTCTGCCATTTCTGAAATACTTACTGTGACTCCAGAATTGGAAAAAGGGGGCTGAACGTTATTAAGACAGAAGGGAGGGAGGAACAGAGGATTCTATAACATCGTACTACCTCAAAATTCACCTGCACCCCCTCTCCTGCTTTCTCAAGAAACTCGGTTCTTTTTTTAGATTTTAAGCTTCCCTTCTCTTCCAATTAGATTCTTCTCAATGAGTTTTAAGTATGTTCACTTTTCTGGTATTAAAAATGACTGAAAGATAGAGCTCCTCTTTGAGCTATTACTCTACCCTCCTTTAGCCTTTTCTTTTTCAATATTTAAAATGACCCTCAAGGGGTCTCTCCACCTTCAAGCTAGCATGTCATCTCTCCCTAGACCTCCTGTTACAGCCTCCTAACTGATTTCTCAGGTCCTGTTACATTCCTGTTAAATCTGTTCTTCATGCTTCCCCAAACAGAACCCTTAGGATAGCAATTCACATCATGTTAACTCCTCACACTAGCCTTTTCACACACAGATTTAGAACAACATTCTCTAAAGTCTCCCTGAGGCCCCAAGTGATACCTATGCTACTTCTCCATCTCCCTGGCAGCCCTGAGCTCTTTGATTTTCAATCAGACTAATTTCAAATTTTCATTTTCTTTTGTCCTCACTATGTCCCCTCTTGCCACAGAGCTTCCCTCTTCTTGCTATCCTTTCCCATTTCCCACATTGGTTTAACTAACTTGTATTTGTCCTTTACTTTATAGCTCAGCAACATTTCTTCCCACACAATCCTTCACTGACTCCGTTAAATCCTCCGGAACTCCCATATCATCACACCACAGGCCTTTCTCCTAAGCACAGTCTCATAGCTATCATAACACAACACACATATTTGAGGATGAATTAAAGAATATGTTTTGCTATTTGGATATATATTACATGAGTTCAGAGACTTAATCTTTGCTTACTCTTGTAACCCCAGAGTGCCTGATGCATACATGGTAATAAATATTTGATGAATAAAGTTGTATATGTTGTCCTCTGATTTCTCTGGGCTTTTTTGTTTGTTTGTTTGTTGTTATTTTGTTTTGTTCTTTTCTTTTTTATTTTTTTTGCTTTTTTAAAAGATATTTCTGTGATTTTAACTCACAGGGAGAATAAAAAGAAAAGAGTAACAAAAGATGCTGCAATTTCCCTTGTGATCTCTAATCTCCCTTTACCTTTTCTTTGTAAATGTTTTTCTGTGGTCCTGGACAGTTGGTACAGTGGATAGAGAATTAGCCCCATATATGGATATCCTGGGTTTGATTCCCAGTTAAGGAACACAGAAGAAGTGACCCTCTACTACTCCCCTTTCCTCTTACCCTTCTCTTCCTCTTTCCCCTTATAGCCAGTGATTTGATTCTTTGGAGTGTTGGTCCCAGACACTAAAAATAGCTCTGTTGTTTAGCATCAGCCCAAGAAAGGGATTGCAGGGTGGATCCCTGTCAGGGATATTACAGGAGTCTGTCTCACTGTCTCTCTTCCTCTCACTTAAAAAAAAATAATTTAAAAAAACCGTTTTTTCATATACCCTGCTAAAGAAAAGCAAACTTGAGTCTCCATATACAAAATGGGTTGGAAAAAATATATATTTTTTAATTTGATCCAGATAAAAAGTATAGGCTATGAAGGAATTTGAGGCTTTGGATGGTATCTGGGGAAAAACGGAGAGGAATAAAAATTGTCATCTATTCTTATGAGTATCTATCTATTCCTGTGCCAAAAGATGCATTTGGCCTAAAAACTTGAGAAATGAGTATCAGTAAGCACCTGGAATTCTGAGAATTACTAGAAAGATATAGAAAAAAATCAATCTTAAGTACTACTAGCCAGTAAGAGGGAAATGAATTCTACCAAGACTCCTAAAATGTGGAGAAATGCAAAGCAGACAAGCCCAAGACATTCTATATACTTGAATATTTCAATTGAAGGAATATGTTTGGTTTTTGAACATTGTGAAGTGTAGGACCTGCAGCAGCTCAATTTCAATTTTGCACTCATGACATGTAGTTTCTTAAAATTTTATTGATTTATACACTTGGCTATTCTTTTGTTATGGTTGTGATAAATAACTTAAAATTGAGTCAATCACAGTGGTGATGAATAAAGTCATTTTTCATTTATAATGGAAAGCTTGTCATTCTTGAGGTCATATGGCACACAGGTAGAAGCCAAAACTTACTCATAATGAATGATGGGTAGCTAAAGGGTCCGTTTGTCATAGTTTGTCTGCTGCAAACGAGATGGCTACAAAGCTCAGAGCCCATCCATTTATTAAGACAGACAGATTAATTTTCCATCTTTGATGTTCTCTTTGGAACGTTACTTTACAATAGGGAACTGAAGTCTTCCCTAAAACACACAGACCCATACACAAACACAGAAACAGCATAGGAAAACATGAAAGTTACAAACACAAAGAGTGTGTGAAAATTTTTATGATCTGCTGGTTCTAATATTTCATTGAAGAAAAGGAAGACTTTGGAAAATTTTAAAGACAAGAAAAGAGTTACAGAAAAAAATTAACATTTAGAATGTTCTACTCTTAAAATTGTTTCTTATGCATAAAATAATATTTTCAGGTGAAGAGTTCCTCACCTGTGCAATTTTTTAAGCAGCTGAAATGGAAATAGGCCTCTACTATTTACTCTCAGAGAGGGCTTTCCATTGTATTACCATTACACACAGGAAAATGGCCAAGTACATTTGGCTTGCTAAACAGTTTTTAAAAAGGGAATACATACAATGATTGACAACAGAACATTAAAATTATCAGAGCGTTTATATTTCCTTCATAAAAGAGCTTCCACTAAATAATTAGATCTAAGAAATTCATTTTGAAGAGGCTCAGCCTAAGGAGCTAACTGACTTATGGGTTACAAAATAATATTTTAAATGACACATCAGAAAATGCAGTGGCTTTAGGCATCAATTGAAATATTAACAATTATCATAATTAAGCACATTTCCAAATATAAATATAATACAAATCTGACATCATGTGCCATTTATTTGGATTATAATGAGAAACACTTTTAATAACACATTAGAAAAATCATTAAATGGAGATCCATTTACCAAGTGACAATAATAAAAATTGATGAGTGAACAGGAGCAGATTTATATTTGTAATCTCAAAGCTTTCTCTAATTCTCATAAATAATCTCTGGATTTAGAGTGTTTCTCAATGAGGCATTAATGGTATTTTGGCGAGAACAATCCTCTCTTTGGGATAGGCTGTGTTGCAAGAGTTCTGACATGCTTCTTTCTTAGGTCTTGAACTCTTCCCATAAAACAGTAAAAATATCAAACACACACCTACTTTCAAATGTCCCTTGGGGCTGGTGATAGCTATGCTCACTTTTTAAAGAAGTGGTGTTATAATCTACAGATAGAAGAATAAGTTTTCAAGTTAACAGTCCACAATTGTCCCCAAATAACTGATTTGCAACATCAAATTTATACCACAGAGAATGTGTATATTAAAGACTCAGTATTGTGAAACTTCACCCTTCCAATAAAATTTTTAAAAGGAAAGTAAGACATTCACTAGTATATTTTAAAAGCAAAAAAACAATATATTTTAGGAAAAGTTGAACTCTATAGTGAATCTTTAAGAAAAGATTCTATAGTGAAACTTTAAGAAAGTAAAAAATATCTATGTGCCACATAGTAATTATTTTATATTTGTATATTTTTCTTCAATGTTACTTTCTCATCAGTTTTTCTAAAAACAGAAATGAGACTCAATTAAATTATAGGTGTTAATTTTTCTATTTATCAAGATTTTGGTAGCCTGAAAAAACAGATTATAACAATATTACATACAATATATATTCTGTTATAAACTGGCATATTAAAATAATCAAATATTTAACATTTTATTTTAAATCTGGTGCTCAATAATGTAGACAATATATACCTAACTATTGTTCTTTTATTGTCTAAATTAAGCATCAGCAAACTCTTCTCTAAAGAACCTATTAGTACATTCTAGGTTTTGCATGTCACATGGTTTCTGTTGCCACAATTCAACTCTGCCATGCTCATGTAAAAGCAGTCATAGAAAACAGATAAAGAAGTGAGCATGCTGTGTTTCAATAAAACTTTATTTACAACAGGCAGCTTTGCTACAAAGTCACACTACTTTGCCAAACACTGATGTAAATAATAAAATAACAAGAATGTTGTCAGTAACATCAATAAGCTATGTGAAGAATGCATCTTTTCTAATGCCCCACATTTTTTCCATGAAAATATGTAAAACTTCTACAGTCTTAAATGTGTTTTTTAAAATATACCATAACTCATATTAATAACAGGGAATGCGCCTGACCAGGCGGTGGCACAGTGGATAGAGCATCGGACTGGGACGCAGAGGACCCAGGTTCGAGACCCCAAGGTAGCCAGCTTGAGTGCAGGCCCATCTGGCTTGAGCAAAACCTCGCCAGTTTGGACCCAAGGTCGCAGACTCGAGCAAGGGGCTGCTTCGTCTGCTGAAGGCCTGTGGTCAAGGCACATATGAGAAAGCAATCAATGAACAACTAAGGTATTGCAATGAAAAACTGATAATTGATGCTTCTCATCTCTCTCCGTTCCTGTCTGTCTGTCCGTCCCTGTCTATCCCTCTCTCTGACTCTCTCTTTGTCCATGTAAAAAAAAAAAAAAAACCACACAGGGAATGCCACATAAATACAGTGCATGCCTTTATGACATTTAAGAAAATTAATAAATGAAAAAAATAATTGTTTCATTTTTAGGGATGAAGGTAGTGAATTCTTTATTTGAAAATATTATACTATAGTTAATGAAGGGGATACATTTTAATTAACCATTTAAACAAATAGTAATTATATCTTAATATAATATTCTTGAAACACCAATAAAAGCTGGACTCACACTTCCCCAGTCTCACAAATATTTTTCAGAAACTTGAAAGTATTGTAGTTTTCTTTCACTTTACGGCAAAAAAACACCACAATAAGGACTACTTTATATATATCTCTAAATGATCCTCTAGGTTTGAGTTGCATTTCAATTTGAGAAAATCCTATGTTAGACAATGGAAATCATATCAAGGTTCTTGAGTGTAGTTATACTGAAGTTTTGGTGTTTTACAGTATTATATACTCTCTATACAAACTGTAGAAATGGATTGACATATTTGGTATAGGTATACTTTAACCTAAATTCTTAAACCAAGCTTAGGAAACACTGTGCTGTACTGTATTTCACTAGACCTGTTTTTTTAAAGTATGGTTCTGAGATCTTTATTAACATCATTTAGTAGGCTTTTTAAACAATTATAACAGTCCCCATCCTAAGTCCACTGGATCAAAATCTCTGTAGATAGTGATTATGAGTTTATATTATTTTGTATACATATTTACATACATATTTATATTTTATATAATATGTATATTTACTTAGGATTTTCTGACATAATCATCCCAATTGCATTTCTCTGACTAGCCTTTGAAGTCACTCTTTCAGAGAAGTTTATGCTATTCTTGAAGTGTGAGTAAACTTTTATTTTCAAACATTTTTTAGTGTCCTTCATTAATGTTTTCTGTAAACCTACTGGACTTTCAATGTTCAAGCGCTGGAGTAACAATTAAAGCCTAAAGGCTAATTTTACAAAACAAATTATCATAATTATGGATGAGGTCAAACCTTAAGAAATATATTGCAAAATAATACTTCAATTATAGTTTTATGAAAAAGTGATTGCTATACTGAGAAGAATGATAACCTATGATAAATGTAATATATTAAATATAACTGATATGATTTTTTGTAATTGATAAGACAGGTTAAATGCCTCACACTACTTAAATAAATTCTTAATGAAAGAGAGAACAGAAATTTGACTTTTATTTTTTTCCTTAGAAACTCTAGTGGTGAGTTCATGAAGGATATACATGTAGAATGATGTAAATATTCCAGGCAAGCAACTGTCTTAATCATATTTCATCAGATTTAGACTTAGCGAGCCTAGAATATTTTCCTGTGTACAGTTGTTAACCAACTGAACATGGCTGAACTGAAAATAGGACATGAGAACTCATTTTAAAAAATATTATGCCTAACGGTAATTTAATGTTAAAGCAGATTAAATGGTTTTAATAACCATAATACTTTAACTATTTTCAAACATTATTCAATACAGTCATGCTTTACACCAATTTGGGACAATTAGAGCTTGGAAATGCAGCACCAACAGCATTTACTAAACAAATATAATAGCAATTTTTGTCAGAGTGGCAACGTCTGACCATGGCATCTGTAGTAAGAACTTAATAAATAATATTCAAATGTATAAAAACTTTTATATAGGAAAATCTATTAGAAAATATAGATTCAAATTAGAAAAGCATACAGGTTAAAAGTCAATCATATGCATGCAATCTGTGTGCTATGTAAGACATGTAATCATTGAAAGAAAATAATTCAATTCAACAAATTAGTTGTTTCTTCTTCATTTGATGTCTTCTGTCAGAAAAGGTTAAATAAGTACATGAACATCTTTAGCTCAAATACATGTACAAAACCCTTGATTTTTCTGAGAACTTACATGCTTTTCACTCAGGCAAAAATGCCTTAAACTAAAAGGTTAATGTGGTAAGTTGAGATAATGATAAGATTTCCTGAAGAAAGACAACCAGATTGAAAAATTGTTCTACTTATAAAAAAATAAAATAGAAAGAAAGAAAAGGAAAAATACATTATGACAGAATTAGAGTGAGCTACAGTTTTATTTTCACTGGCAGTCAAAATCACACTTTGGATTTCTACACTTGGTAAAGGGTTTAGAAAATGCAGCCTGTGTATTGAGAAACCCTATCACCAAAAATTTCCCATGCATTTTATACTCACTGTAATGTGCTTGGAAAGAAGCCTGTGAGGAAAAAATGGCTCTCATGCATCTTTATATTTTCAAGTATATCTGAGTTCTCTTTCTACCTACCTACCTATGTACATCTGAAAACGGTAAGTTACCTCACCACTTTAAATACATTATTTAAATTTTTTCACAAGCTATCAAGCAAATAAGCAGAAAAATGATATACTTAGGAGACCAATGTTGAAGAGTATCTTTCCAAATATGCTATTCTATGAATATTTAAATATAAAATTAATGACTCAAATACTATGTTTTCCTTAAGATTAAATTTCTGTGATGTATTGTCTTAGCAACATGACTTTATGTGCATAAACCCTACATTTTAGTAAGTAATTGATCTATGAATACTGATTCAAAACTAAAGCACTGAAATAAATGCAAAAAACTCAGAAAATAAAAACACTTTTATTTACTGCATAGAATGCAAAAATTTTTAATTTTCTTTGTTTATGTCTTCATTCCAAAAAGGATTTAAGAAGCTTCCAAAGATACATAAAAAGACAACCATAAATTAAAATTAGATGACAAAGACAGGGTTAATACAGAAACACACATGAGCACATGCCAGTTGCTAGCTATAAAATGGAACTCAAAATGAGACTGAAGCAAAATGCATACCACAGATTAATAGAGAACTATTTGTTCTAACAGAAGAAAGAAACTTGTTAGTAATAGAAAAAGGGAGCCAATAAATGTTTCCCAGACTCATATGCTAAATTTTAGGAAAGCCCATTTCAAAAAGTTCATATGATATAATCTGAGCAACAGAGGATTTGATAGAAAAATTATTGACCACACAATCCATTTAAATAAAAATTGCTTCATTTAAGTAAAAATAGGATGAAGCTCGTTAATAAAAATATGAACAAAATGGATTGGAGAGCACACCTCAATCTGGGGTTTGTTTAGGCTTCAGCAAGTTTAAAAAATTTTTGTGAACCTAATGTAATAATAAAAATAATAGCCAGTATTTATTGATGATCTAGTCTATTCCAACAACACTGTCCTTATCATCCTTTATAATTCCTCACAATAACCCTTCAATACATCTATTATACATTCATGACTAACATAAGAAAACTGAATTTAACAGAGTCTCTGTAACTTGTTCAAGTTATACACTACCTAGAAATAGAATGAAGATATTCTAACCCTGTAAGTACATTCATGCACATCTACTAGTTAGAAGCTTCAGAAACCAAAGTCCTCAACTCAATATCTTAATTTTCCAAATTTAACATTTTTAACTGAGACTTTATTATTATTTTGCTCTTTTTTATTTAATACCTATAATATGCCAGACAGTTCTTAAGCCTATGAATAGATTTAACTAACATCTGGAATTAAATTTCAACTCATATATCTCTGTCTCTGTTGTCACATCAGAAATAGTTATAAAAGCAGCTCCATGAGACTGTGAGAAAATATTTGTAAAGCATATTGAACTAAACTGGACCTAGGTCTGGCTCCCAATAAATAACTTCTATTTCTCTTATGACACATATAATTCATCTCATTTACCTTAAATATCCAGTACAATAATAATTCCTGAGACAAAGAAGAATCTCAAAACTTTTTGAAAGACTAACTTAAAATTTAATATAATTTTTAAAAAATGTTATAATTCAACAAATCAACATGGTTGATCTCTGTGAAAGTCCAGATTTATAAAACACCTTTCCCCCTCCTCTCCATCTAACCCTAAACACAGGGATGCCAGAAAATGCTCAACTATGTAAAGCTTTTCCAGGGATCTTGCCAACTTCCTAACCTTTTCTATCTAATTACCATGCAGCACCACCATCACTATGCACCTCATTAAATGTGTCAGAAAGATTTTCTTCTAAAATTTGTTTGATAGTAACAATAAACTCAGTTTTCAAAATTTGTTAATCAACTAATGAGGTCATTGACTTCCAATCTACAGACAATAGAGAGAACATTAGCCTTTATCTCCGATCAAAACCCCTGCTTTCAAGTTTGGAATCATCAGCAAAGCATAGGTCATTCCTGACAAAGTTCAGTCCTCCAGGTGCTCTGATTACAGTGAAAGACATTTTCTTCAAGCACATTCTGTTCTTTTTCTTTCATCACCACACTCACTTCTCTCTCTCTGATCACTAAAAACTGCTCTGTGTCAGACGATGATAGGTGAGATAAGTACGTCTGAGTCTAAAGTCTGATATTTGTTTCTTTTCTAAATCTTGACTATATTTTGGGCTTAAACCTTTGATGAGCTGTAGAAAATGAGATTACTTCTTAGAAGCCAAATGCTCCTTGAGATGACAATGGTCATTTCTCTAAGGTCATCATTCACTGGCTACTAAATATGAGTGGTTATTTTGAGAAGGGGGAAAAACACAGGATTGGAATAGTGGGGCAAAAAATATATATATCTTTCTCCCTTGTTTTAAAACTAAAATATTTGTATTATTACTTTAATAAAGTTTCCTTACTTCAATTAGATGGTGAGAACCCAAAGCAAAAATCACAACTTAAGGGTTGTGCTCTCATCTGCACCACTAATAATGGTCATAAGTAATTTAATTTTTCTGAGCCTCAGCTTTCACACCTACAATATGAATATTTGTGTGTATATATATCTTTCATTAATTATTCAAAAGGGTTAAGTACAATAATGCATATAAAAATGCTCTGAAAAAGGCAAACCACTAGATGAACACAAGATACAAGTATAAAAAGACAAATAGAATAAAGCTCAACATTTTTTAATTGAGAATATTTAATGATACCTCCATATTTACTTGAAAAAATAGATGTAAAAGATAGTTCACTCAAGATCAAAATCAGGGGAATCATAGGTGGGAAATGATATATCTCGGTATAATAGCAAAGTGGGGCTTTAAATTCTCATGCTGAAAGTGCCTTTAATCTGTCACATATTTTTATGCAGTTCATTAAAGAATGACATGCATAAACATGAATTTTTAGTGTATTTAAATCACCTTGCTAAAGATTCAAATCAGTGAGGCATAGATTATCAATGCTGTCTTTAATATTCATTGTGATCTACTCAGTGGTTTTCCTTTCTAATGAGAGCATATCATCTGAATAACTCACATTCTTAAGCTTAAACTTAGCAAATTTAGCCATACTTGAAGAGCATATATATATTTTTATAAGCTCTTATTAAACTATTTTGTATATATTTATAGTTGTATATCTTCAGAATCTCATCTACTTTGGACACATGGAGTCATCCTAAATATGGTTTATTTGATTTTAAAAGTCATACTTATTTGTTTGTTTTTAATTAGAATTATATTTTAAATAAAGCTTTAAATAATCAGCTTGTTATGAATGACTAGTACATTAATACTGTGTCATCAGGATCATATTCATATTGTTAATCTAAGTCTTCAAGTAACTATATACACATATATGTAATTATTTTCAAAGCATATAGTTTTATGTAAAAAGTTGTCACCATGTATTTATATGCTAGCTATCACCAAATCAGTCAGATATTTATAAAAAATATATTTGTAAATAAGACTAAAGATGACATATATACATACGGTCCCTTTTCTTAGAGATCTGACCAATGAGATACCATAATAATGGAAATAAAACATAAGATCAAATTAAATTTTTTGCCTGACCAGGTGGTGGCACAGTGGATAGAGTGTCAGACTAGGATATAGTGGACCCAGGTTCAAAACCCTGAGGTCACCAGTTTAAGTGTGGTCTCATCCATCCAACATGAACATGGGTTCACCAGCCTGAGCTCAGGTCCCACTATTTAACGGGGTTACATTGTGGGATCATAGACATGACCAAATGGTCACTGGCTTAAGTCAAAAGTCACTGGCTTGAGCAAGGGGTCACTCACTCTGCTGTAGTCCCCCAGTCAAGGAACATATGAGAAAGCAATCAATGAACAACTAAGGAGCCATAACAAAGAATTGATACTTCTTATCTCTCTCCCCTCCTGTCTTTCTGTCCCTATCTGTCCCTCTTTCTCTGTCTCTGTCACAAAAAAAAAAAGGTCAAATTAAAATTTTAACTCTGTAATTTTACTGTATATGCAATAGGAGTCCAATAAGAGACTAGAAGAATTTCAGACCCTAAGAGGTAGAAGTATACTAAAACTATAAAGAGAAGCATGAATGTTATTATGGTCAAGAATAGACTGTCACAAGGGCAAATGTGAGAACTAGAACACATGGGTCTAGGTATGAGTGCAAACTCATGGGACACCTGCCCTGGAGAAGAAAATGAATGGGGAATTAAATAATCATAAAGAAAAATAAAATCAGATTAGAATAGATTTGATCATCAGAGAGAAAATTTTAAACCAGATCAGTGTAGACAATAGAGGTCCTACTAACTTTAAATGTAGATGAGAAACCTGGTATAAAATTCCAAAGGACACAGACTGGAAAAATGAAGGATGAGTGTGAGGCAAACTCCTGGGGTTTAGTGGAGACAAATTAGTCAAGTCATCTAGGCATGGGAGAAAGAGAGTGTTGGACTCAAGTAGGAAGGAAAAGAAAAAGAAATATCTTTTCAAGAATCTTTTCAAAGAACAACCAATTTGTATACAGATGTGAAGGCAGGAGAAGACAGCAGTATTTATTTGAGTTTTCAGCCACGGACATGGTGAGGTGAGTGCATATGTATGTTTTTTGGGTTTTTTTTTAATTTAACGGGGTTACATTGACCAATTAGAGTTATAGGTTTTAAAAAAGAAAAATATTAAGGCCTTCGTCAGTGGCTCATTGGATACAGCAGTAGTCGGCAAACCACGGCGCATGAACCACATGCAGCTCTTTGGCTCCTTGACTGTGGCTCTTCTACAAAATACGACATGTGGGCACTACCTCAATAAGAAATGTACCTACCTATATAGTTTAAGTTTAAAAAAATTTGGCTCTCAAAAGAAATTTTGATCATTGTACTGTTGATATTTGGCTCTGTTAACTAATGAGTTTGCTGATCACTGGGATAGAGTGTTGGCCCAGTGTATGTATGTTCTGGGTTCAATTCCCAGTCAGGGCAAACAGGAGAAGTGATCATCTGCTTCTCTCCCCTTACCACTTCCCTTATTCTCCCTCTTCCCCTTTCGCAGACAGTGGCTCAATTGATTTGAGCCTGGCCCCGGGAGCTAAGGATAACTCTGTTGGAGCACATCAGCCTCAGGTGCTAAAAATAGCTTGGTACTCAAGCATTGACCCAAGATGTGGTCAATGTAGCTTGTACTACACAGATAATCATTACATGGGATATTTGGGTTATGACCCTGTTCTGTTCCTAGGACTGTGTCATAACCTGAATTTCAGTGTAAGTCAAAACACACCCTAGCCTAAGTCACTTACTTATCCTAACACAGTTATAAAATCATAATCTAGAATATAAAAACACAACTAAGCCACAGAAAAAGAATATTTTGTATTCTTCTACAGCACATAACCAAACTAGTTAGCTCATATAGTCCATAAGTACAATGACAATGGCATAAGCTGAAACACATCTCAATTTTTCTAAGTTTTTATGGGTGTGAGTGTCATAAATTCAAACGTATGTTGAGACTGTAGTAGCCCGAGGACCTCTGTACTTATATTTTATCTTTTACACATTAATCTGAATTTTGTTGTCTATGTAATTAGAATGTTAATAGTTAAAGCTTTTTATTTCTCTTCTTTTCTGTTATATAATAATGGTAATTACACTGTTCATGTTAA
This sequence comes from Rhynchonycteris naso, assembly GCA_037038555.1. Lineage (NCBI taxonomy): Eukaryota > Metazoa > Chordata > Mammalia > Chiroptera > Emballonuridae > Rhynchonycteris > Rhynchonycteris naso. Next base: position 66,674,826 of record CM072996.1, read on the forward strand.
ACAAAAGCTTAATAAAAAAGTCACAGATAGACATTTCTGTGACACATCTGGGTCAAATTTTACATTAAAATATTTTCACAGAGAATGCCTTTCTGATGTTTCAGCTCACATATCACATACTCAGCACTTCTCGAGGCTGAGTGTGCATTCATCTAGACAATTCATGGGCAGGGAAAAAACAGTATTTTTAAATTAAACTGGAACCTGTTTTTCAAAAGAATATGTGTATAAATTGTCTTTGTTATGTAACATTACCAGTTTTCAGTTCTAAAAGAGATTCATCAACATTTTTCTTCTAATATCTAGATAAAAAATACTTTATAAGAGAAATTCTTTCTGAATCAAAAATTTGCTTGACATATAAATGTGAGATGTGACTCATGGAGTGGATTCTTAGCTTCCTTCATTCATGGCCCTCCAAGATTTCAGCTTTTCTGACTTGAGTGAAAAAGCACCATCGTTAGGAGTAAGATGAACATAGAAGACACCAAGGAAAAATTACTTGATTTTAAATTCAGCATGATGGGTTTTTGTGCAACATTATACATTTTCTTATTTTTAAATATCCCACCTATACCCTCTTCTAACCTCTTCCCCCTGCCTTTCCCCATAGTCCTTATGTAGTCAGTTTTACATTGATAATCTCCTACCCCAAGGTTTGGGGTTGCCTATTTCATAGTGGTAAATGCAGTCTAATTAAGTCATGTGCAATAATTTTATAGGTGATGATTGACAGGAGGTTTTAGGTCTGTTATCTCTTTATGGGTTCTCAGACAATCATCATTGCAGAAATATTCTAATAATGATTATATTAGTCTTTTATGGCAGCCATAACAAATTACCAGACTGGATGGCTTAAACAACATAAATTTATTTTCTCACGGTTCTAGATGCTGATGTCTCTTCCTTTTTTGATAAGAACTCCAGTCATATTGGATTAGAGCCCTACCTTCATGACCTCGTATAACCTTAATTATCTTCTTAAAGGCCTTATTTCCAAATATAGTCACATTGCATACTAGGGCTTCAAGAAATAAAGTGCAGGGGGACACATTCTGTCCATTACTATGATAATTCACCAGTTTCAGAAAATATTGTAATCCTTGCTAATAGAGCTCCCATGTCTACAAATAACCATGAAATCCTGTTAACTATAAATACTTTTTGTAACCCCTTCTGATTTTGTAATAAAAACCAAGAATCACTCAATCAATAGTTAGTAATCATTTTCTTTATTTACCAATAACATACATGTTTCACAGAATTGCAAACTGTTATTGCAAAGCTGATTGAACAGTAGTAATAATCACTGTTTTTCAATTATAATTATTAGAGTTTAAGTGATTAATGTATCTCATATCTAACCTATAACATATCATGCTTTTTGAGGACTATATGGCATGTAATAAAATTATAATGCAAGAATACATACATAGAGGTTAGGGTAAAAAGAACATGGGGAGGGAGTATGTCAGAGAATTGACTGCATAAAAATAAAAAATAAAAGAAAATGAAATATCAGCAGTGTCCAGTTGGGCAAAGAAAAAGTCATTGGAGTGTGAGAGAAAAATAATGGACAATGCCAGGGGAAAAAATTAAGTTCAATACCTTTCTGGCATTTAGCACATAGAGCATTCCTGTTGAGGTAGGAAAGAAGTTAGCAAAAGTTCCCAACAAGTGGAGTGAGGAAGTAAGAAGAAACATCACAGGCCAATAAGCTGCCAGGTTCTCTCAACAGAGCCCACACCTCCATGCATGATCAAAGGGAAACAGTTTATGGTAGGAAATTCCTGGTGGTTGCAGAAGTCAACAATAAAAAGTGGCTAAAACCAGTTCAATATGGTTTAAAAAGATGGAAAATAAAACAGAAAATGATCCCAAATATCATTATACCATCATTATAATGAAAACTGGCACCACAAATAGGAGAGGGAGTGAGGGAGACAAACACCATGATGCTTCATTATCAGACTGTATTAAAAACAAGACCCCTTTTTAACCAGATGGTGGAGAGAGAATTTGGTGCCACTAATTTCATCCTTGGAACATATAAAATCCTAAGAACTGCCTGACCAGAGGGCGCAACTCACTCACAGGTTTGCCCACATCCACCTGGATGTGAACTTTTGCTTTTTCCACAGTGGTGCCCTGTGAGACTCACTACCCGGGGAGCAGTGGGCAGCAGCCACTTGTTGAAGACCTATCCCCTGATCCTGTCTCCAGAAACTTCTGTTCTGGGTTCTTTGTCACAATCTAAATAAAATTTGTGTTTGCTTTCACTTGAACTCAATCTTGAATTCTTTCCTAGGCAAGATCAAACACCTGAAGGTCACAGACTAGTTTGGGGCTCAATCCCAAATCCGCAATGGTGACACTGTAATAGGTGTTTTACAGCTCTAAAGGCAGCCAGCCTAGCAGTGATTATCATTGTACCTGAGAATTCTAAAGTGAAGCCGACATATCAATAGATGACATAAGAGGTGAGGAGACAGAGGCTATTCCAGCTGGTAGAGGTGGAGAGGAGTCTCTCTGGGCCTGTGTGAGGATGAGTTCTGAGAAAGCAGTGAACCCAAACCTGGTTGCCTACATTTCCATTGTAAGCACAGAAAGTAATGAAATTGTAGTTGTAGGACATCCTTTGTGTTGGGAGTCTGTGCCATCGACAGAAGTGTTAGTCTATGTTATTTCTTGGATGGCAAGCCTGAGGAAATGAAGTGCTATGACTGTGGGTAAGGGAAATGGATTTTAAAGACTCAGTTGCCTAGGAAGTTCTAACACTGTATACTTGGAGGGTGTTGGTGGTTGGGTGGAAAAGTTGAAGGGATGAAGCAAAGAAAAAAGAAAATCTTGTAGATACTGACAACATTACGGTAATTACGGGAGAAAAAAGGGGGGCAAGGGAGGCAGAGGAGGGTAAAAGAGGATAAATGGGGATGGAAAGAGGCTTCACTTGGGGTGTTGAAGCCACAGGGAATGTAAAAAAGATGAAAGATGATGTATTATGGAATGGTACACGTAAAACCCATGTAATGTCATTAGCCAATGTCACTCCAATAAAGTCAACTTAAAATAAATGAATAAATAAAGATAAAACTGTATACTTCATATCCATTTGCTACTCCATGTGTTTTCTGTTAAGTATACTGCTTATATTTCTCTGTGTTGAATTCTTACTGAATCATCAAGTTTAGGAGACATGGACAAAGAAAACATGCCAACTTACATTAATCTATGAAAATTATCTTTGGAAAATTTATGTAAACACTTACTGATATAAATGCTAGGTCTAAGGAAGTAAAGCTGTTATGAGATAATAATCATTGTTGTCATGGTTAAACAATATGTCTTTGGGAATTTTTTAGTCAATTAAGCAAAATGTTCCCATACAGAGAGAATATATAAGATGCATCCCTCAGGTAAGTAAAACTATTAAATAAGTTGCTTTAAAATTGACATGACCATATCTTAACATTCTATTCTATCAATATCACTAAGGTAAACAAATAATATTTTTCACATACCTGCTAGGATTTAAAGGTAAATCCAAATTTTAGAGTTCGAGTTTCATTTTTATTCTGGGGGAAGGGGTAGGTATATTAATTGACAGAATGCTGATATGTTTCTTTTGTTCATCAAAAAATAAATGAGCCTGACCAGGCGGTGGCACAGTGGATAGAGTGTTGGACTGGGGTGCTGAAGACCCAGGTTCGAGACCCCGAGGACGCCAGCTTGAGCACGGGCCTATCTGGCTTGAGCAAAAAGCTCATCAGCATTGGACCCAATGTCGCTGGCTCCAGCAAGGGGTTACTTGGTCTGCTGAAGGCCCGCAGTCAAGGCACATGTGAGAAAGCAATCAATGAACAACTAAGGTGTTGCGACGGCAACGAAAAACTAATGATTGATGCTCCTCACCTCTCTCAATTCCTGTCTGTCTGTTCCTATCTTTCCCTCTTTCTGACTCTCTCTCTGTCCCTATAAAAAAAAAAAAATGAAGTGGTACATTTCTACCTGACACGGCATCTTTGTCAACTGTTTGCTTTGTGTACATTTTTCCCACCTCATGCCATGTTGCTATGGATGAATAACATGTTGATGAATTGTATTTTCAGAGGACTTTTTAATTTGAAAGGTTTCCAGTGCTTTTCTCCCTAACTACCAAAATCACTGAGAGCTGCAAAATGACATTGGAATGGCTTTTAAAGTATTTATATATCTGTATAAATGCTGGTTTATTTAAAAGACAACTGAAAAAACCCAGTGTAGTATTATGTTATATATAGAAAACTACCTGTCCCTCTACTCCAAATGCATTACTGTTTAATGTAGTAAACATAGGGTTGAACATTAGGCACTGCCTTAGACAGCGCTGTAACATTGTTGCATAAAATGCAAAGCAGTTCAACTGGTATAAACATGTCCAAATGTAAAATTACTTTTATACTTTCTCAATTTGATATTGTCAGCCTTCCTTGTTTTTATAGTCCACTTATACCTTAATGAACTAATTAAGAAATTGACTAAATTGACTTGAACACACAGAAATGTAAGCCTTTGGGACATTATTATTTGCCAGTTCTACATTGAATGCCATGGGCATTCACTATTCACTAGCTCTGACTCAATATCTGTCTTTCCCTCTAAGATCAATTATTTTTTTGTCTCTAACATGTAGCTGACTCCATAATGTTTTTTCTTAATAGAAAAGTAATGCACACAAATAATCCTTTTTGAGAATATAAAAGATATGCATTGAAGAGAACAAAATTTGCCACCCTGAAACTGCTTTTTGGGATATTGATTTTAAGCTGTTTATTAAGTAACCAAAGAACTCAGAAGGAACTTTTGACTCCCTCCACTACCTTTTCCTGTCCAAGAGATCCAGACAGACAAACTTGCTTAAGAAAGGAGAATTTATGATGTACCCTCAGCCTAATTTGAATTAACTATGGTAAACAAGAGAGTTTCATGCAGGTGCCTGTTATCTATGCACCAACTATGTCCCCTTGTTTCTGAGTTTTCTAGCAAGAACTTATCTGGCAGCTCTTCCTCAATTATGTATAAATCACCCATTCTCACTTCTGAAATCTAAGACTTCATTCCCTCCATTTCCCTCTGTCCATGTCTATATACCCAGTGTTGTCTCACTGTCTTTGGAATTTTCGTGGCATTATCATGCCTTTGTAAATTCTCCATGCAAATGATTCTCCCCTGTTAATCTTTCTCTATTAATTTGATAGTTAGCCCTGCCAAAAACACTTTAAAGGTGGGAGGAAAAGAATGGATATTTTTTAGCCTGCCACAGTATAAAAATGACAAAGCCATCTTATTAGCCAAAAAAAGTTATACTACCTTAGCATTTCTGTTTTAAGGTAAAGATCATGGTTCTTAGAGTCATAATGTCTAGGTTCAAATCCTGACTCTGTGTTTTATTCCTAGCATACCATCTTGGCAAGTGACTCAGTGTGATTTTGTTAGTGTAGGTAGTTAAATGTTAATAAAGATGCAGAGGAAATCAGACACTGAGGAGCCTGCTTACTTCACTAGGAAGCGGCAGTTCCAGACATCCCAGGGGACTACAATCTCACCTGCTAAAGATTAAGACCCCCTCTGTAGGAAGAACCAGTTTTCAGTCTCCCCAGCGAAGGACCCAGTCCATCCTCAGACTACGTGGGGAAGCACTTTGAGGCATGTGCAGTGGAAGCCAAGATGGCAGCCATGGAGGCTTGTCAGTCTTGCCTAGAAGAAGGGTCTGATTGGTTAGTTAGAGGACCCAACACAAGCCTGCGAAATATTAAGAAGCTGATTAGTTGGTTTGAAGAAAAGCTAGTCCTTTCCAGCCCCAAATGTGAACATACATATTTTAACAAAGAGGCTGGCCCTTCTCCCTTTCTATTTGGAAGAATGCACGTACCCCTCATTTGTGTTTCAAGCAGCCATATGGGCATCTGCATGTGGGCAGACAATCCTAGACACTATCAAGTACAGACTCCAAGCAGCCCCTGGACCGTACTCTAAGCTTTGATATGAATTGAACAGTGGCACATAATATATGGACACTGATTTTTGGACTGGACTTAATGAAGACTAGATTGGACTTTTCCTATTATAGAACATGTGGAGATGAGACACTGGAAAATCGTGGGCAGCCTTCCATTTCAACTCTCAATAAATCTTACTATGGAAACCTTATCTCCTCCATACTGGGTCCTGTAGAATGCTTTCTCTGTGACTCAGTAAAAGAATACAATGTCTACTGGCAACCTTTTTACCTCAGCTTCTAAATCTTTCAATTCAGACAAAGATAGTATCATTCTCCTAGAGTGATGATTAAATGAATTATCAAGAATAAAATACTTAAAAGAGTTCCTTATACAGAATAAGTATAATGTTGATGAGAAATATATCATTTTATAATTTTCTGTGAACTCACACATTGTTACAAAAATTGGCAGTGTATATGGACTTTTCTTCATTTAACGCAATGTGATGGCAATCTCTCATCTTTCTCATATAGATGTATACTTGTGTATGTGCAATCTTTTTAAAAGACTGCATAGTAATTTGAAATGAACATCTGTATACATATATGTTTACACATCTGTTTAATTTTTTTATAATAAATTCCTACAAGTAATCATACTAAGTTGAAAGACATGTATTTTTGGAAAAAATATTTTGAAACATATGTCATCCTCTCCACAGTACAGGGATCTGATCATCTCCCATCATCTTTGCCAGCACAAAATACTGTCATTTAGGTCTCTTTTAGTTCTATTTTCTAACAAATTCAAATTGTGTTGCTTCAGCTTTTACATTTCTTTAATTACCTGTGAACATAGGTATTGTTGTATATGTTTATTTAAACATTGTTTTTTATCTATTTTACTTATATGTCTTTTTCTTACTAATTCCCACAATATCGTTTTATGTGATACATCATTTTATTAAAGTATTGGTGAAAAAAATAAAATAGATAATAATTTTCAAAGTTCTGGTATACAACATTGAGAGTTTTAATGATCTAAATAAAACTTGGAAAGCTGAAAATGCCTAATCAGTTTAATGGCTCCAGTAGTGATTTCAATGCATTTTAAGCAACACAAACTACACACTAAGTTTAAGCTGAGTAGTTCTTATTTCTTTAAGATTAAGTTCCTTTGGAACCCACCTGCTTTCATTTTGTGTCTCTAGTTTCTATCTCAGGGCTTCATATCTAGATTTGCCTGTTGGCTAACTCCTTCTGTTGACATCGTTATTTTATTTTCTGTCTATTAATTCTGTTTTTCTACTGACTGTTCTTTGCTCCATAGAGATCAGCCCATCCTCTCCTGTAACCAGATCAGGACTAGTTTTGCTTGGGTGAGTAGTTAGTTGTTATCCTGGTCAGTAAAATAGTATGAAGGCTGAGTAAACCAATAGTTTGATGCAGCATTTTTAAACATTTTTACATCATGGCACACATAAACTACTAAAATCCTGTGGCATACCTAAAAATGTATTTTTTACCAATCTGACTAAAAAAAGCTATAATTTTGATTCATCCACACCATAAGTCTACTGTTGTGTTTTCTGTTGTCAATTTCTTATTTGACAATCTAGAAGAGAAGCAGTCAGTGCTCCTGACTAAATAGTCAAGTAGTGCATATTTTCAAAATTCACGCAGCACACCAGTTGAAAATTGCTAGCTTGATGGAATATTGCATTGAGATATTTCTTATAGTTGAATGAAAAATCTATTACTCACTAAAACATAGCTTCCCCATTTACTTCTACATATAGAAAACATTTTCAAACTTACTTAGAAGCAAATGTATATGAAAACAAACATTATTCATAGTGTAAAAGAAAACATTTAGAAAAACTTATAAACACACACACAAACCTTAAGTCAAAGTTGACTCCCTCAGTGTAACAAACCCCAAGCAAATTACTGCACAAGTAGTTACACTACTAAAATCAAATGCAGTGCAAACATTTATGATAAGTTTAATAAAGTTAACACTCTGGGGAATAAAACTAAATTTATTTTGTTTCCATAATAGTTTACATTCATAAAGAGACTTCAAGAAACACTGCCTTAATTTTTCCATTTAGTTAAGAACTTTCATATTATTGAAAATGCCAAGTAACTGGGCTAAACAATAATGAAATATGCATAACCAAAATAATTGAATTTAGTAAACTTTCTAGGGTAATAAATAACATGATAATGTTAATAAACTAATCCACTTTTGAAATTTTGCTTTGGCATTATTGTTTAATAAAAGCACTTTTAGAACAATAAATCTTCAAAAGTGATTAAGACATTTTACTTGATGCACAAAAGAACATCTGTTTCTTGTGAATTTTATGAAGCCAGCATATATTGCCAGAATTTTTAGACATAAAAATAAAAGATCTTAATGTTTTTTTATGAATTTAAGGTCAAGCAAAAGGAATTAGAAAAATGATGCCAGCAATCTAAAGATTTGCTGATATATCTGTAATATATTTTATAAGTGGGGGAAAAACAAAACAAAATATTACCACCATCAAATTCAGTAAATTTAAAGTATAATTACAAGTATAAATAAAAGCTGACAAATACAAATAATGCTTTTATATTTTAATTTAAATTTGAGCAGGTTAGTGCCCCTGGAAAACCTGCCATTTAAATTAAAATAAAAAAAAATGCTTGCAATGGTTTGCCAAATTAAAATAAGCAAACTAGTGCTTCAATAAGGCATTTATTTAAAACTGAGAGTCAACTAATTTATTATAAGGAAAAGTTCTTCCCTGTCAAACGTCAGCTTTGATTATGCTGTAAATTTTACTATTTCACTGGAGTTATGGATTTTAGTAGTTTACTGCATAAGAATACTGTTTTTCTTGAGATCACAATAAAACTCCTTGATAGCAGAATACTTCATTTTATGAGTGCATAGAAATAGATACCTTAACATTTAGAAAAATTTTTCTTTAGAAATAAAAAATAATTTTTTCTTTTTGTCAGCTAATATGACTCAACAACACTGAAGATATGCAAAGCTTTTAAATATTGCTAATATTCTGTCTAATGAGAGAAAGTACAAAAATAGGGTACAAATAATACAATATATAATTTCTTAAATATTGACACTTTTTCTTCTTTTCCTTCTTTTTTTTTTTATAAATGTAAATCAAGGTAAACACATTGAATAACATTTAGGCTTGCTGTGAAAATTATTAAATATATGAAATTGTAAGTACTTGCTAAATGCCTCATCTTGCAAGATCACACAAATATATATATTAAATTACAAATTTATTGCACCATCAACACAAGAGGGGACAGAATAGCTACAATGAATATCAATTACAAATTAAGTATGATAACTTGCAAAAACTCAGGTTTTTTTGCAAAAAATATTTGTTATGTAGTATTTGATTGTTAATGTGGTTACCTTAGAGCAAAATTGATTATGATTTTTCTCAAATTAAAGAAACTTCCACAAAGAGTCTACCTTAGTTAAGTGATAATAAATATTATTTAGTGCTGTATTTCCCAAAGTAAAATAAAAGTAATAAATAAATGTTATATGTATTGCAAGAGAAAAGAAGTACATAAAGGTCAGCAACATTGGACAATAATAGGCTAAACAATTCCAACAGATTTGTTACCATGGGACCTCTCAGAGTCTTTACCAAACTAATGTGCGCTGTGAATCTCTGAAAAGTGTAGGTGGTACACAGAAAACTCCCTACATCAAGCTACCAACTCTTCAGACGTTTTACCACAGATACTTAACATTCCCCACAGCTTTTGTTCTGTGACATACAATTGACATATATTATTTTTTCTATTTCTTTCATAGAATAAGTTGTTTTCAAAATTCGAGGTTTTGCCATAGCTGATTGGCACAACAGTAGAGCACTGACTGGCATTTGAAAGTCCTAGTTTGATTCCTGGTCAGAGTACACAGGGAAGTGACTATTAGCCTCTCTACCCCTCTCCCTCCTCTCTCTCTCTCTCTCTCTCTCCATTTCTCCTCCCCTACTGTAGCCATGGCTTGAATGGTTCAAGCAAAGTTGGCCCCAGCACTGAAGATGGTTCCATGGCCTCACCTCAGGCACTAAAATAGCTCACTTGCTGAGCAATAGAGCAGCATCCCCAGATGGGCAGAGAATTGCTGGGTCAGGGGCTTGATGAGTGGATCCTGGTTGGCGTGCATGCAGGAGTGTGTCTCTCTGCCTCTCCACCTCTCACATAATTAAAAAAATTTTGAGGTTTAAAATTTAATGCCAGCATTATTTTATCATAGACTCCCATCTATTGAAGAACAAGGTAAATAGGAAAATAATGGCTTTGTTCCTAAATTCAGGACCTATTTTCAAATACTGCTTACCTTGTTTACTGTATATTCTCTAATTTCTACTGTCAACCTCTCTTTAACTTAATAACAGGTATATCTGTCTGCCTTAATATTCATATATCAAGATCAGTTGAGCACCTTAGATATGTTGACGTTACTAAGCATACCTGAACATTTATTTAACATCCATCCTGGGAACCTTCCTAAATTCTAGTTTCACTATGAACTTTGGTGGACATATCATTAATGAAATAGGGATATGACTATATAGCCCAGAGGATTTCTGTAAAGACTGAAATATAAGATATGAGAAAGTGTCTAGAATACTGCTTAAAATTAAATAAGATTTGTGTTCTTGTCTCTCATAAACTTCTCAAAATGTGGCCTGCCTTGGACCTCATTGCTAAGATGTTCTCTAAGATGTGAAATATCTTCAAACTCTCCTTTGAAAAGATTTGTTTATCTGCTGCTTTCTTGTGCCTGTAAATTCTCATATAAACATCAGAGCAGTCTGTTCATGTTCAAGTCCATTCTCAGCTCAGTCTGAATTCCATGTCCAATTCTGTCAAAGATGTCTTTCCTAGTTATTCTGGATCCTCCTACTCCTTTCTTTTTACCCAATTTGAAAAGAGCCTCTTATCTTTGGCCAGTTCTCCTGTTTTTAAGGTACAGAGAGGAGTCTACGGAATGAACTTTTTAGGTATTTTCATTACTTTTATTTCACTATATAATGTGTGCTACGTATTTCACATAATTTGGAAATTAGAAATAAAACTAAATACATTATTACTATTTATGCTTCCAGGCAACTGGCTATTTGACACACAACCTGGCTTTATTAACCCTTTGAGTAGTGAATTTTTTTCTTGTTTGCTGACCCCTCGGAGTGAGTTCTTTTTTCCAAAATATTAAATGCCGAGTCATGGTTTTATTAACTTAAAATCATGTTTGTTTGATAACCAACTTATGAAAAAAATAAGAACATACATTTGTCTTTTTTTAATGTTGCACTACACATTTTTAAAACAAATTGATCATACTCTGGATGGTCAGGAGTCACAAGGACGTACATGAACATTCGTATTACTCAAAGGGTTAAGACTGACTCCTGTTTTGTTCTATATTTTTGTGATTATGAAAATGGTTTGCATTTTAAGAAAACTATCCAGAGCAACTTATTCTCTCAAACTAGAATTCAGATAGGTCAATGTTGTCCTCAGTCACAAGTGCAATGTTGGAAACCCCTGCCATTGCGAGTATCCACTTGCACTGCCCACCTATGCCAGCCTCTCTGCCATTTTCCATCACCTCAAAGGTTTAGTTTGAAAATCACATCCTTTTGCAGATACTGAGTATTTTTTGAGGTTCGATGCTTGGAATTACAACGGATGCCACGAGGTGGCACCATGGGTCTGACTCCATAGGTCAAAGGGTTAGAATTCCACTGTTGTGGCTCTGGAAAAGGCACAGATAAACCTATTTCATATTCTCCATATATAAAAAATGTAATTTTAACATAGCACACATATATTTTTTCCTTTAATCCCTACTCTCAATATATGTGATAAACAATGTTGACAGCAGGACTATAAAGCTGAATACTCAATTTCCCTACTTGGACAGTTGATACTCACTAGCTAAACATAGCCTTCTATGTTCCACTGTATTTTTTTTTCCTCTTTTGATCCTCTGTTTTTAAAACCTGGGAACTTGCTACTACCTTCCCATTCCTCTATAGCTGCCCACTCTATGAGAGCCATTCACAGTAAGAACATGTTAGTTAGCTTCCTCTGGGTTCCTGATTAACCCTCTGATCCTTTTTATATCTTTCCACTCCATATCCACCCTTTCTGGTGAGTGAGAATGTGTTCTTTCCTGTCACTGTCCCGGCTTATTGTTGTTTCAGCCTATTTACCTTATAATCTCAAAAAGAAAAAAAGGAAATTTAAAGCTTTCAGGGAAGTTCACCATCCCCAGAAACCATATCCCACCAGGGGTACCAGGAGGTACATTTACACTGAAGAAAATAGCACCCATTTCTGAGAATTTTTATTGTAACACAGAAACAGAATTATAGAAATACAAAAATGTCAATGTTCAAATAAAACATTAGTAGAAAGGCAAAAATGATACAGGACAAGTTTTTTTTTAAATAACTTGCCTTGGAGCTCATAAAAACAGGTTTAAAAATTATAAAATGTAGTACAATATGGGAGGAAAACTTATTTTTTCTTCTAGTTTCTTTTTTAATTTTGGGATTTGTTTTTTCAATCAACACACTAAGTTAATTTTAAGCATTTTTTAAAGAAAATATGAATAGCATATTATAGTTTATATTTTTTTAAATACATAATAACAAAATGATATTTTTCTTAAAGATTCCTTGCAAGTTTCATTAATTTATAGAGCTAAGCACATTCCCTAAAAACATTCTAGCTTCAGGCCCTGCAACAAAATCTGCTGGTCTGAATTTGTATTGAGCAATAACTCATGGCAATCATGTTTTCCTACACATTGCTTATGGTTCTGTCCCAGGCTACCATTTCAGGCCCTTGCTTTGCTGTGGCACAACAAGGAATTGCTGGAGGTGATTACAACCTGAGGTCAACAATTCATTCTTAAGTCTTAGAATATGGTAGGATGTGAAGGAAATATTGTGAAACAGATAGTTAGACTAAGACTGGATTTTAAGAGAAGAGTTGGAACAGAAGGTACACATCTATGATGAATTGAAAATGGGAAGGGGGATAAAATTGCTGAGTTAGAGAACAAAACAGAAACTTGGAAGGGATAAAAGAGGAGGTTGAGTAAAGAAGACAAAGGAGAGGATAAAAGGAAAGCCATTTACAAAAGCAGAGGTTTGCTCAATTTTCAGCTTTTGAAGAGTAGACCAAAAGAAGTGTATGTGTGTGAGTTTGTGTGTATGTGTATGTGTGTGTGTGTGTGTTCTCCTAAGTTATACAGTGGTAACTTGACACACTAGTTTAATTTGTTTCATGGCCTACCTTATGACTTAATTTGCTCGTGTGTCAAATCTAGTGGAGGGTGGCAGGAGCTTGTGATTCAAATATAAACTGGTGACTTAAAGCAAAAAATCCTACAAGTGACTTCTCGTTTCTCAAATTGCTTGTGGTTTAATGTGCTCATGTGTCAAGGTACCACTGTACTGTGAAAGTGATAACACTGCTTAGGAAGTGTTTCACAGAATCAGTGGTTCCAAATGTCATTCTCAGACACAACCCAGAGAACTTAACTTTCCCTATCTGTATAGCTTTGGGAATCTGCACTAAAAAACATAATGACTGTATTCCCCAAATTTTCCAAATAAATACAGTGTGTCCGTAAAGTCATGGTGCACTTTTGACCGGTCACAGGTCAAAAGTGCACCATGACTTTACGAACACACTGTATACTAACCATGTAATTCCATTTGGGGGTACACTTATGGTATTGTAGGATTATCACCCTAAATGCAATGTATTCTTAAATAAAAGCCAACTAGGGAATCTAGTAAGCTAACAAATCATGAATTGGAGTTAAAAGGAATAGAGGATCATTTTTAATGGTCATATTCTCTGTTGGACATTGTATTTGATGCTTTCCACATGTTTCATTTATCTCTCTCTAACAGATGAGGAATATGAGGTCAGATGAGGTTAAGTGACTAAAGACATTCAAAGCAGAGTGACAGATTCACCATAAAATTCTTATCACACTAAACAGTTTTTTTCCACTAGATCACACTACTTTTGTTGACAAGCATAAAAGACAGTCGAGGATAATTCCCCTGTTCCATCTCTCACTTAATTTTCAAGTTTCAGTCATTGAGCAGGCACTCAGCTGGTGGTGCTGTTTTGCACCCTGTCACAGGGATGGAGCTGGAAGTCTACCCACCATCTCTCTGTGCTAAGGCCCTCTTTACACAATGGAGCAAGGGCAGCTCCAGCAGGAGGACAGAAAAAGTAAGAGTCATACAGATCACCATGGAGGGTGTAGTACAGATACTTTTCACTTCACCATCCTGTCAAATCTGTCCTAGAAAAATATTTGAAGTGTCTAATATAATTTATTACCAGTGCACTAACAACAACTTAGATTCTGTTGCCCACCTTGCTTTGTGTATCATTTGTCCCTCATTCCATCCCTACAGATCCTAATGAAACTATAACACCTGAGTGCTTTAGGTAAAGTGTTGGAAATCAAATGTACTGCTTCAGGATATAAGATCTGAACTTCTCTCCTGATTGCATCTTCTCAGAGTCTGGGCACTACAATCACCTGTTCTCCTCATTTCAAGGGTGATATTTTCTTTCTACTTTTAATTAACAACCAACTTTTTCTCTACTTCCTCTCACCCCACCTCCCTTTTGGGGACTGCATATATGCCTCAAATTACAAATTAGATTTTGCAATTTCTTTTGTTTGTAATTTTCATGCCATCATCTATTTTCATAGTTAATGTTTTTAAATTACTGTTTAAATTGATATCCTCATCTTCCATCTCATTTCTCCCAGTCAGAAATCCACTAAAGTTATAAAAATGTTAACTTCATATGGTCAATATTCAAATAAGATAATTATTTTATTTGTAAAGCTACTTATAGCTCATTAATTTTCAATGGGACTCAAGGCTGCCAGAAAGCAAAATGAATGAAGGAAAAACTAAAGCAACATACAGAAGGAATAGGAAAAATACAATTTGAGGTTTATACTTTCCACACATTGGATGCTTTATTGAACCATTGTTAAATTTGTTTTTGGATATCCTGATAGACTACTCAAAAAGAGAAATATCAAGTATGTGATTTAGGGTGTCCATACAATAAAAATATCTAATTATCACAGAGAACATAGTGTCCTCTGACTGAGGCTTGGAAGAGACTACTCCCACTGGCTTTAACAAAAATTATACTTTGTATTATGTTAAAAATACTCAAGTTCATTTTTATAGTAAACTGGGGTAAGGGTTTCAATAGTATAGCTTATTATAATGTTAAATGTCTATGCAGGCTTCATTTAAATATAAAATATAGAGTATCTAAGGGGAATGATCAGACAATTTTTTATAACATTTCTTCACTCATATTTTCTTCAGAGTTGAACTTTTGAGAAGGATTTTGGCTTGATATTCAATTACTATGAATTTCAGAGATAACTTGCTTCTTGCTTCAAATAGCTGTCAGTCTATAGTCTGTATATCTCTCTGCCTGAAAGGAAATGGAGTTTAAGATAATTGTGAGCTCTGCATGACCAGCATATCAATAATCTAGTCCAAGTAATAAAATCAACATTCAACTAATGTTCAAATTAGATGGAAGGGAACAAACTATAGCAATAATGACTGCCAGCAACATTAAGATTGCCAAGACTATGCAAACATAAGAAGCAATTCATTTTTGATTCCTTCTCTTAGAAATACATGTTCATTAGCAGCCAACGTTGATTCAGCCCTGTGTGATTCAGTAATCGTAACCAGTTCATTAATATTCTTCTTTACTGTATTTTTCAGATTCAGAAAATTATTAGGACAGTTCAATTTATTTTATAATCTAAGTGGTTCTGGCTGGTGACTTAGCAGATAGAGCATTGGCCCGCCCAGCATATAGACCTCCTGGGTTCTAGTACCGGTCAGGGCACACAGGAGAAGTGGCCATCTGCTTCTGCCCTACCCCATTCTCTTCCTCTTCCCTTCTCATACTGAGTGGCTCAATTGGTTCAAGCATGGCACCAGGCACTGAGGATAGCTCTGTTGGAGCACATTAGACTCAGGTGCTAAAAATAGCTTTATACTTGAACACCAGCCCCAGATGGGGTTGCTTCTTGGAACCCAGTCAGGGTATATGCAGGAGTCTGTCTCATTATATTCTCTCCTCTTACCTAAAAAAATTTTTTTTTAAGAATCTAAGCTACCTCTAAATGTTTTGAATATTCCCCTCTAAAGTCTGGTATTGAAAAGGCATAAATTAAGTAAAAATTAAAAGAAAAAATTTTATGGAATGATAAATCATAAGCAATGCATAATGTTTCTTAATTGAACCGGCCAATCTAACTTTGTTAACTTTCAATTAAGAGATTGGAAATTTATTTTATAAGCCAGAGAGGGATGCAGTTTTGTTAGTGTGAACTACTACTGGTAGAAATAAAAATGATTTATTGTAAAATGCTTGGATTATTGCAGTGTTGGTACAAAAAATTACTTTAAAATATAGCAAGTCATTCTAAAATTATATTTCCTAGAACTCTTTATTTAGTTTGAATAATATCTTTTGAAATTTTAGAGCAAACATAGATTAAATTTTTTATTTTTAAAAACCAGAACACAATATAATTGAGGGAGATTAAAAGGAAAGCTATGCCCAGCATTGACAGATGTGTAGGGACAGGGACACTTGTATGAACTTTTAGTGAGAACGTAGACCAGTATGTTTCCCTGGAGAGCAATATGGCATGGTAAGAAGCACACAGACATTGATTCAGCAATTCAACTCCTACTTCTTAGAATTTATCCTGCACAAATAAGGGGTTGTTTATACAAATTTCTTCATTAGAACACTGCTTCTAATAAAGAAAAATTAGAAACAAAATAATAATAGGAAGTAGTTTAAAAATGTCAACAAATCAATGGAATGGATTTTTTGTGAATCCAATCAGAAGATTAGTTTTCATGTACTATATATAGTACACATATAACTATATTCACAATCTACCAGTATTGAAAAAGCTGCTTCCAAAATAGTATGGCAGCCTATGCTGTGTTAAGACCATGGGTTTCTGATAGCCTGGGGTTTAATTCTGGGCTCTGCCAACCATGGCTGTCACAGGACCTTGAACAAGCTGTCTAGCTTTTCTAAGCCTGATTTTATCATCTATAAAATGGGGATAATTAAACCACTGAGTGAAATAATGCTGACTAAACTTTACGAATACATTTTAGAAATCTAGCAATGATAATACAAACACATATACACATTTACATATTTACACATATATAGAAAACATCCAGATGTAAATTATCAATGTTATCTACAGTCATCAAAGTACTGATATTAAAAGCATTTTCATATTTATTATTATTAAATGTATTTCTGTCTTTTTCAAAATGGTGTACATATATTTTTAAAGGGAGCTAATAAAAGTGAGTAATAAAACATGCATCCTTCTAAAATATATTTTGAAATAATTCCAGTGAATTTGATTTGAAAGTACATATTTTAAGCTAAGATACACTATGGTGAGCTGAAAAAAATAGACTCTACAAAAGGGAAAAACCACCTTTGCAGCTCGCATGCTTCCCTGAGGAATTTTCATAAAGCTCACTGCTCCTGTTTTTCCCATTACAATCCCCAAAATTCATCAGCTTTTTATAATTACAAATACAATTACAAATAATACAAAAGAAGCACAAGCCTTTCCCTACTCTTGAGTTTTAATATAGCATATAGAGAGGGCATCAGAAAATAAATAGCTTTCTGAACATACATTTTCATTTACATATTTTTTAAAGAGAACTTTTCACTTATGCGCTTCTCAACTATGATAATGAAAAGGCAATGTTTTCTTTTATTTTTAGAAAATACTTCATAGCTTTTCATTTATATTTTCTTCTGGTATATAATCTACGTTGTGCAATACAATACAATGGTTTGTATAAAACCCTTTATATGCATTAGAGTATAATCTCATGAGGGTTTGCAACTGTGTTTAATTCATCTTTGTTGTAATTCAGTTCCAAGCCAAAAATATATGTAATAAGGTGTCAGCAAATACTGTGTCTGCAGATAATTTTACCTACTTTTTTAATTTGAAAGTTATAATAATTTAATCTTACCTAATGTAAGTGTCTTATTTTAAGGTTTTGTATTGTTTTCTGTATCACTTCCTATCCTTGACTTCTTTCTCATCTCTTTCTTTAAGTCTCTTCTATCTCTGAAAAAATGTCCTTTTCTTATTTCTTTTTTTTACAGGGACAGAGAGAGAGTCAGAGAGAGGGATAGATAGGGACAGACAAACAGGAATGAAGAGAGATGAGAAGTATCAATCATCAGTTTTTCATTGAGACATCTTAGTTGTGCATTGATTGCTTTCTCATATGTGCTTTGACCACGGGCCTTCAGCAGACCGAGCAACCCCTTGCTCAAGCCAGCAACCTTGGGTCCAAGCTGGCGAGCTTTTTGCTCAAGCCAGATGGGCCCGCGCTCAAGCTGGCGATCTTGTGGTCTCAAACCTGGGTTTTCTGTATCCCAGTCCGAAGCTCTATGCACTGTGCCACTGCCTGGTAAGGCTCTGGGGATAACTTCTATACATACACTTCAAATTTAATTCAATTATAATTTCTTCCAGGTTTTTATGTAACAATTACTTTCTCCTGCTTCATTTCTTTCTTTCTTAACTTTAAAATGTTGGTAATACATGAAGGCATTAATTTTGTGAGAAATGACCTCTCATTTGGCACTTATCCACAATTCTTATTTTTTTTCAAGGACAGAGAGAGAGTCAGAGAGAGGGATAGATAGGGACAGACAGACAGGAACAGAGAGAGGTGAGAAGCATCAATCATTAGTTTTTCGCTGCCGTTGCGACACCATAGTTGTTCATTGATTGGTTTCTCATATGTGCCTTGACCGCGGGCCTTCAGCAGACCAAGCCACCCCTTGCTGGAGCCAGCGACCTTTGTTTCAAGCTGGCGAGCTTTTACTCAAGCCAGGTGGGCCCACGCTCAAGGTGTTGACCTCGGGGTCTCGACCTGTGTCTTCTGGCATCCCAGTCCAATGCTCTATCCACTGTGCCACTGCCTGGTCAGGCATTTATCCACAATTCTTATCGCACAGATATAGAGGTTATTATTTTATAATTAAAGTGGAGATATTGTGAAGACAACACTATTTTAAGTGTTAGATAATATAATTTCTTTCTGAAAATAAATTTATATGTTATTTCACTGAGTAAAAATAGTCGGTTTCTGACTTAATCATAAAGGTGATTTGGAAAAAAGTTGGAAAGGTATAAGAAATGTAATGGATTGGAATGAGGTATTCTGCTTTGGCCAGGATACAAATAGTATAAATAAACAGTAGTTTTAGCAGTTAGATTCTATAAAGTCACCAGAAATACTAAATTGGTGAACACTGAAGGATTGCTCCTAGAGGTAGTATAGGGTTAGCTTCCTGCCAGCTTCAGTCATGATATTTTCATAAACTAATCAATATATAACCTTACTTTGTGTTTTTGTTTAAAGATACATTATTTAACATATACTGTTAATTCACTAAATTTAGATTTGTAGCCAACAACACCATAATTCATATATAAATAATAATTATCAAATACACATATTCTCTCCACAAAGCAAATCTCAGCTATCTTGCATGTAAAAACATGAACAGAAGTTCAGAATTACACTTGAGGGCTATTTCAAACAGTGAAAATAGCAAACACACACAAAAAACAAAAACAAAACTGCAAAAACATGTAGTATAAAATAAACCATTGAAAGAATACTTGTTTATACATATGAAACTTAAACAAAATGACAGAGCATCCCCTTGTTCAACCTTAGCTGGGAAAGTGTGTGCAGGGTGCCTCAAATTTGTATTGCTCTACACATATCTGTAAATGACCATAAAATTTCTATAAGCATCAATTTTGAGGTTACCCATAAATCTTAGCAAGCAGCAAATTAAAGTATTTTCTGTTATAGGATAGTTTATAACAGATTCTATTATGCTAAAAATTATTTTCTAGTAGATATTTATCACCCAATTCATCTTTAAAGATTAAGTCTGACATTATCCTTTATTGTATATCTTCTCTTATCATGGCAATCATTTTGATAGAGGTAATTCAAGAGTTAAAATTTTAGCTTGGGTAATGGTGGTGTTGGTTATGGTCAGTGGACTTGATGGTTAGTGCAGGTAAGAGCTTTGTTCCAGGAATGGGATACATGAGCAGGCCTGCATGACTTAAAGAGATCAGCAAGTAGTCCATCTTTGTGCCCAGGAGACAACAGGTAGTGCACTTATGTGCCTCAGGGGTCTGCAAGCAAAGACTTTGTGCTCCAAGGATGGAATTCCCACTGACTATGACCCAGTTAACTTTGACTATGATTTGATTAACTCTTCCTTGAAATTCTAAAACCCTTACCTACCCTTTTCTTCCCCTCATAAAAGAGTCAGCTGCGGATAGAAGGCTGAGACAATTTGAGAATATAACCCCCGTCTTCTCAGATTGACAGCCAACTAAATAAAGTGTCCATAAAAGATTCAATCCCTGTCTTTACTTATTTGGTTGAATAGATAACAGGCAGCACAAACCCTGATATTTCTGGTTTCAGTTCTTATTATATAAGGTCATAGAGTGCTAGCAAATTTTTGTATTTAATAAGGAATTAAAAGAATCACACTATAAAAAATGCTAACTTTCTTTCCTTTCTATTATCATAAAAAAGCAAAATGGGGAAACTTTTGGTCAAGATGGTGGCATAGGTAAATGCAATACTCACCTCCTCCCACAACCACATCAAAATTACCACTGAACTATAGAACAACCATCACTAAAAACCACCTGATATCTGACTGAATGGAAGTCCTGTAACTAGAAATTTAAAAAAGAAACTACATAGAAACTAGTAGTAGGGATGAAGATGCATAACAGGCTGGTCCCACACCACATGTGGCAGATAAAAATTGAGAGGGATATCTCAGGTTCAAAAGTCGCCCATGAGAAACAAAGTGTCCTGACCCCCCCATCAGGCCCCCAAGCCCAGGATTTGAGTTCCAATAAAAAAGTGCTTATAACTTCTAGCTGTCAAAACTATTAGGGAGATGGAGCACTGCTGGAGTCCCAGGTAGTTCCTCCTAAAGGGCTTGTACCTGGATTCATTCCCTTTGAGCTCCATTGCTGGGGCAGCAGCTTAAAAGGCACCAGAGAATTATTCGGGGACCTGAATTTTCTGGCATCTAGATAAAAACCGAGGGAATAGCTTTCTTCCAGACAAAAGTGCTGGCAGAAGCCACTGTTCCTTTTCTGAGACACCCCCCTCCTCAGAGCCGGGGACACCATATCTTAGTCTCTATCAGCTTGGCTCCATCAATTTGGCCCCACCTTGGTAATTCCTTAAGACCTCATTCCACCCAACTTTTGGGTCCACCCAAGCTGTGTCAGTGGCTTGTTCATATGAATGGCCTGTCTTGGCTAATGCTTCAGATTTTTCTAAAATCTCTCAAACAAGCAGAATCTGGCCTCAGGGTATGCTATACCTCTTGCTGAGTGCTCACCAGCCCAGCACTAGCAGCTGTCAGAGTGCTTTGCAACTTGGCTTTGCCTTGGCATGTCCAAGATCAGCACAAGTAGCAGCCATCTGCAGACTGTCTTGTAGCTCATGCTGGTGAGGCCTGACCTTAGCCAGAAACTTCCAGGAGGCCCCAAACCCAGTGTACCCGGTGGACAGACTATGCCAGAGTACAACCCCACCAACTTCATGAGTGAGACACTCACGGAAAGGGAAGATTCAGCGGCCACCAGAGCCCTGCTGAAGGACATCCTGTACTGTAGGGTGTCAGGTGTATGTGAGATATATTGGGATGATCACTTCTTAAGTTATATAATGTCCCATCACTGGTTAATATACCTGAAACTAATAATAATGTATGTGGACTGAAATTGAAAAAAAATTTTTTTAAATGATTAAAAATAAAGGCAAGCCTGACCTGTGGTGGCGCAGTGGATAAAGCATCGACCTGGGAACACTGAGGTCGCCAGTTCAAAACCCTGCACTGCTCTGGTCAAGGCACATATGGGAGTTGATGCTTCCAGCTCCTCCCCCCTTTCTCTCTTTCTCTATCTCTCTCTCTCACTCTGTGTCTCCTCTCTAAAATGAATAAATAAATAAATTTAAAAATAAAGGCAAAATGGTTGTTAATATTTAAATAATATTATTCTCGTTTGACATTCACACAAATTATTGAGTTTCCCAAAGTACTTTTTAATGCAATTAAAAAACAAAACTTTCCTAATGAGAAAGCAGATTCAGTATTACATTAGGTCATGATCTAAAATGTGGAGAGGGAGAAAGAAGGTGGTAGAGGTAAATACCCTGACTTTACCACTTAGTAGCCTTGTGGTTTTTTTCTTGGACAAGCTACTGCTCTACACTACCACCTTGATATTTAAAATAGTAGTTAATATATTTGTACTGTATATAAGTATATAAGTTAATACATATTGTACATTTAGAGTTCTTAGAAAAAGTGTCTTGCACATAGTCACAACACAATGGATGCCATAATTTTTTAATTATCATTATTAATATTGATACCAATCTTATATGGAGAAAGTAGAATGCTAGCTAGCAGCCTTTTAATAAATTTATGACACATTAAACACAGTTTAGAAAGTTAAAATATATAAATCAATGACGATATTTGACATGAAAATACACAAACTTCTTATTTAAAATTTAGCTATTTTTCTTTCTAATTTCTCAATACTTTCTCCTCTCCCTGATATCATAGCACCTTTTTCTTACATTTCTAGACTCCTTACTTTTACTTCGTCCATTCTCTTATGATCCTAACCCTGTAAATTCATTTCTCTTCTTTTTTAGTAGTTTCAGGACTCTCTAGCCTCTTAACCTTCCACAATCTCTTTAAGTCGATCTCACTGACCAGGGTGATTGATATACTTGCCCAAGCCCCACCCCAATCTTCTTTCAGGCAGGAAAGTCTCTGCACAGAAGAGAATGTGGTTTTAAAATCATGTGCCCTTTTGTAGAGAAGTCTCTCAGGCAGCCCCCTTACCGCTATCTCAGCTTCTTATGCCTTGGACAGTCGTGGAGTTCTGCTTGTGCGGCGGAACAATCATTTGAATGTAGTACACTTAAGATCCTCCATTCTCTAAAGGCCCAGTGATCCATGAAAGTCCCATATCAGCACAAATGATTCCTTCCTGCCTGAATGTAGCAGACGGAAATGGAAATGATATACTCTGGTAACACTGCTTTTATTACAGCTGAATGATTTGCATTTCAAAAGTTGGGAGTTTCTTACAAAAACTAAAGGGAAAGGAAGTGTACTGGCTATTCCTTAGGTTCAGGTGCCAGTTGTATGAAATGGTATCAGTCATTGAACCTGTCTCAGCCTTCCTTGCAGCAGTAATTGTAAGAAGACATCAAAGCTTGCTTGAGCTCATGGCTTACTAAGATTGTTGCCTACACTGAATGACCTAATGGATATGAAAACAATTCACAAATCAGAGTATTTTCTAAATGCGTAATAATCTAATACATTTATAACCTTTGCACTCTTTCCTGTCTCTATCCTCATCTGGGCATCTAATCTCCCATCATAATCCAGATTCTTTCTTCAGGTGAAAATGAGTAAGATTTATCCCAGAAGCAGCAACATTAGCAATTTTCAGAAGGATTCTTAAATATATTTTTTTAATTTTACATTTAAATAGATGAGACAAATAAATTCTAGTTTCAATTTTTGTTTGCTTCTTCTACAACAGAATCTTGAACACTGTTCTGTAAAAGGACGCTGTGTAATCATAGGAAAGATATGAGAAAATAAACCAGTTTGTTTACCTCAGCTTTTTGTGATTTCTGCAATTCGTACACAACTTTCAATAAGTGGGTTTGTCTTCCTGTCTACATAGGCTCTGCTATAGCCATTTCAAGTTCAAAATTACTGCAAGAAAAGTAATTGATCCTTATTTCAATATCCCTGCTGTTTCATGAGCTCTCTTACCATTCAGAGGAATCTATTTCTCACCGATGTTGAAAAACATAATAAGGTCACAGCAGGGAAGCTTTAGCTTCATTAAAGAACATTGTTATAAAAATAAAATGATCGAGGGCAAATTGTTTTTGTCCTTGTGGTACTGTTTCTGCAGATTCACATTAATCTGAGCGTTTAAAGCTGCAATAAATTTGTGATCTTCTCTTTATCATTTTCTTCACTGTGGTAGCCCCTAGTGGTAGAAAGAGATGCCAATCGCTCACGTTCCAGGGGATTTTTTCCCTCTGTCGAATAAAAAGGAAATGAGCCTCTCTGGAAATAAGGGCTGCAAGCCTGTCAATAACTAAATTTATTTCTGCTTTTAAAATATCACGGAGAATGCTGGTGTCCAGCACAATGTAGATGCCAGCATTATTTAAAAAGTGACGGAGCAGAGAAATGAATTGGAATTTTGACCCACTCAGGCTTCCATCTATCATGGGTGCCTATAATAGGGGAACGAAGGAGAAGGATTTAAGATAGAGAATCAGTGATTGCTCTATTAATCTAGTTTAACTGATACTAAAATCTGACAGAGTGCATTACAAGTTGCAGGCAGTAAGGCTTATCAATGCATTACTACTTTCAAGGTTCTCTCTTGCTTTCTCTGCCTTTAGCTCCTGGCAAAGGACAGCTTTCTACAGTTCAATTTCTCCGTTTATTTTTGACTGCTTTTAATTAAATTTGATGGCCTGCTTCTGCAGCACTGAAATTACTGGGGTTGAAAAGCACTTTGCTGTTATAATGACAGCTCCCTTGATGTCTGTTCATTATTAACTGCTTTTCAAACGTGCTGCTCTCCACTCTCATTTTATAAATATTTAAATAACTGAATTTCTGTAACACAAAAATCTGTGCACAGAAGATAGGGATTCTATTGCCTGTTTAATAGGTTACACACAACAAAATAAAATTTACTTTATTTGGAACTTTTAAAAATTGTAATATTAATTGGGATGTGTCCTTAAATCATCTTGTAGGTAAGTTCTCACACAAATAGCAATGTCTTAAAATAGTCACTGACTTAAGTCGAGTTTATGAGATTTTCTGCATATACTTCTAAAATAAAATATCTTAGAAAATAGAGAGTATTTTTCACATAGATAAATAAAACTCTGAAATTAACCTGAGTGTTTTAAAAGTTATTCTTTCTGGTTCTTAAAATGAAATTAAGAAGTATGCTCAAAGAGAACTTACTAATTACACAAATATGTTATTGTCAGGAAAGTAAATGACAGGTTAATGAGAAGAATAGAAGTAAAAGTCTTAATATATAAAAAAATAAAATCTGATTATTTGACCCAAATATTAATCTCTTCTCTTTCTCCAAACCTCAGGCAAATAACAGCAAAACATTTTTTTAATCTACTTATAGAGCCTTAAAGTGGAGATGCTATAGGAAGAGAGATGACAATAGAAAGGCTGACAAGCGGTCGACAATGTATGCCAGGCACTGCACTAGCTCATTTAGCACTTGTGACATCCCTACCATCATCGCCATGTCACAGATGAAGAAATGAAGGCACAGAAGCATTAAGCAACTTGCGAATCATCATACATTCAATAAGTGTTGAAGCTGGGATTCGACCTAGACAGTCTAGTTTCAGAATTATACTCTTAATTACTGTGCTATATTTCCTTATATTGTGGAGAGTAAGAAGAAAAGACAGAAGTGACTAATGTTGCAGAGCAGAGAAAGGATCACCCATGTGCCCACAATGTGGAGTACAAACAAGATGTCAGCTAGCCACTCACAAAAAATTTCCAAGAAGCCCAGTACTTGTAAGAACTGAATGTTTCAGAAGACAGGGGTGAGGTGAAGTCCCAAAAAGGGCAACTTCATAGAATTTTGAAGTGGTTGCTCTCTCATCCCCTACAACTGCCAATGACCTCTCTAATTCCGTTATCTCCCCCACCTAGCCCAAACCTCATATTCTAAAAACTGCTTTTTTCTGGAGAAAATAAACAAGGTACACTTTATACATTGGTCAAAGCTATTATATGAAGTTGACATATTTTATCAAGGAGACTATAACTCCCTTCCCCAGCTTGGTTTCCAGAACACCAGCAGACAATTAAATTATTCAAGCTCCTACTCTAAAACCCCACTCAAACATACAAATAGGCAACACAAGATCAGTAATTTGGGCAACCTGAGATAAAACATAGAAAATTAACCTGACCAGGTTGTGGTGCAGTGAATAGAGCGTCGAACTGGGATGCAGAGGACCCAGGTTTGAGACCCTGAGGTCACCAGCTTGAGCGTGGGCTCATATGGCTTGAGCAAAAAGCTCACCAGCTTGAACCCAAGGTTGTTGGCTAGAGCAAGTGGTTACTCGGTCTGCTGAGGGCCCATGGTCAAGGCACATATGAGAAAGCAATCAATGAACAACTAAGGTGTCGCAATGAAAAACTGGTGATTGTTACTTCTCATCTCTCTCCGTTCCTGTCTGTCTGTCCCTATCTATCCCTCTCTCTGTCCCTGTAAAAAAATATTATATATCTATATCTATATCTATCTATCTATCTATCTATCTATCTATCTATCTATCTATCTATATCTATATATATATATAGATATATATATATATAGATATAGATAGATAGATAGATAGATAGATATAGATATATATATATAATTAAAGAACAACAACAAAAATACTGGAATCAATTTCCACATAATAAAACAATGTGTGCTCTGATTATAAAACAAAAACAGAATACTGTAATAACTAACAAACATGTTACTGGAAATTGAAACTATAATAAATAAAATATAAAACCTAACAGAAAATCAGGTCACCTAGAAGGGGGCAAATAAATATAGCCATCCTCCCAAATATGCCACTTTGATCATCCAAATATGGCATATTGATTATTTTAAATTAAAATTACTTGAGGGATAGCTAGTGCAAGAACACTCCCACCCTTTTTGGTCCCCTTAAAGCAGGAAGTGAAT
This sequence comes from Rhynchonycteris naso, assembly GCA_037038555.1. NCBI lineage: Eukaryota > Metazoa > Chordata > Mammalia > Chiroptera > Emballonuridae > Rhynchonycteris > Rhynchonycteris naso. Next base: position 66,701,891 of record CM072996.1, read on the forward strand.
CTCCCATTTGAAGGTATCCTCCCTGTGTCAATATTGGGTAGCGATACCTCTGCCTCTACAAAAATATTTAAAGCATTGTATTTGTGATGTTATTGAAGTCCAATACAATGTGAAATCTACAGATCACTGGATGAGGATCAAAAAAGAACCAAGTTCTTGTGCTAATACTAAAGACCAACAAAGTTACTGTTCACCTTTCCTTTTTAGTACTTCTAATATTTACTAAAAGAAGAATTGCTAGCTGTTCCTTTTCTGTCCCCTCCACATTTGAAGTCATTTTTGTATACATATTGTGCCCTCCATCTACAATGCCATTCCTAGCCTACACATGAGCTCTGTTTAATTGATATCAAGTTCAGCATTCTTTAAGAAGCCTTCTCAGTTGCTTTAACAAAGGAAAAAGTTATCTGTCTTCTGAAAAATAACTGTCTTTTAATCTCTCATCTTTTGGCATCTAACACTAATAGTTATGCAAATAAATTATATATATATATATATATCATATATCATATATATCTGCATAAAATAGTATGTTAATACTAGTTAATATATACACCATCTGTGTATATAGTATATCTACTCTTGCAGATGATAATTATTAATATCTATATTCCCCAAAGGTCTAGAGCGGTACAATGTACATAGTAAATGCTTAACATTTTTTGAATTATTGCAACTTTTAGTTATTGAACACCATAATTTTGAAAGTCAGTGCCTTTTTTTAAGCTCTGTTCTATTTTCAGTCATATGAATATTCTTGATAAATGTAAGCACAAGAACACAGCACATACACACACACACACACAAACACACACAAACAAGTGAGAATTTGGATTGGTGATGATCTAATTCTGCCAGATTTTACTAGATGTTATTTGAAACTTTGAAGTGATTTCAATGCAAAAAACATAAAATGCATTTTAGTTTATTCTAGGCATATAATTGTGAATGACTGTTATGTACTGATTTATATAAACAAATCCTCATCTTCTGATAATTTCCAATATTTAATTACAAGTTGCAAAATATCTTTATTATACTACTTCAAGTAAATATAAAATCAGTTGTTAAAATTCAACATTACTAGAGTTGTTGGCAATATTAAATAATTTTTTTGCGGCATGATGTTAACTGCAGCTTAAATTTTACATCATGGAGTATTAATAATATTATGTAGTTTGATATACTTTCCAGATCAATGAATCAATACTATCTTAATATTCTGTCTTAATTTTCATATCATATTTATTTTGTTAGTGGATTTCATAAAAAGAAGTTGTTTTTTGTTGCCAGGTTCATTATCTTGGGATTTTGACCATAGGTGAATTCCCTTTATAATCAAAGGGCAGAGGGAACACCTCCAATAGAGAGAACAATTGAACCATACTGATTTGATGGGCAAGCCACATACATTAAAGTGAAGAGGAGGGAATTTTCTCTGCAAATACTGACTTGAGCATACATTACTAAAAAGAAAAAGTGATATTTTACTGCGGGAACAACAACTACTCCTACTTTAGTAGAAATAGTCTCTTTATGGATGCATATACAAACATATACACAAATGTGTTTTTGGTAAGTTATATCTACTATTTGTAGTCACTAACATCTGTCAGTACTCACATTTGCAAAGTACTTACACACTTCTAAAAGGCTTCCACAAACATATGAGTTGACTCACAGAATAGGGGCAATTAGGAATTAATAATTAAGCTCCGAAGCTTGAAGAGAATATTATGCTCTGGGCTTAACTACTTCATGACGGGATAAATATTTGAGCCCAGGTCAAATATCAATCCGTCCATCACATCTATATTGGTATGTTGACAACTCTAAACTACCACTGCACACATTTTTTTCTGCCACGATTTAGTTTCTACTTCATGTTAACTCACACATTTATAATGCACATATTGGGAAGAAAAGCACAGAAGAGAATGATAAAGAATTACCAAGAATAAAGTTACTGATGATAGAAAAAGGAGAAAAACAATTTCAATTGATGTTGTTAATATGCTAATAAAGTTATTAACAAACTTGGCCCTTTCTCTTGTTCATTAGGTAGGGATAATTCAGACCTGCTCAGTCAACTGGGCAGCTTCTCATATGTACCTTTCCTTATCAAGCAGACTTTCACCTTTTCCTATGTGATATCCAGGGAGGGTGGAAAAAGGAGACCCCACTAAAGAGTAATCTGAAGGATTCTTATCAGGCAGTGGTGCAGTGGATAGAGCATTGGACTGGGACACAGAGGACCTGGGTTTGAAACCCCGAGGTCACGGGCTTCGACTCAGACTCACCAGCTTGCGCATGGGGTTACTGTTTTAAGCATGGGATTATAGACATGACTCCATGCCCATGGTTGCTGGCTTGAAGTCAAGGTCACTGGCTTGACCAACGGGTTCCTTGCTCTGCTGTAGACCCCCGGTCAAGGCACATATGAGAAAACAATCAATGAACAACTAAGGTGCACAACAAATAATTGATGTTTCTCATCTCTCTCCTTTCATTTCTGTCTGTCCCTCTGGAGCCATGGAAGTCAGAGTGATTAAGCAGAATATACAGTAAGAATAAAAAGGGCAAAGGGTATACTTAGAAACCGACAGTCGATAGGAGACAGAGAAGTTAAGAGTTATTCTATGATTTTAGATAAGCAAACAAAACATATTCAGGCATCACTAAAGTATGAAAAATTCAAAATTAAGAACCGCACTAGAATATGGTAATGAAACATAAATAACTTCAAAGAGTTGATTAATATTTTCTTATTGTAATTACTTATACAGTGATGTAATTTTTAAATTTGTTTTAAATGCAGCAATATTTACAAAGCATTCATATATGATAAAAGATAGTGTTTAGTATATCAAATTGATTATTTGGTCTAAGCTTTAAAAATATACTTAATATTCAAATCTGTGCAATGTGTAGCACTTTTGCTATCATTGTCTAAAAAATGAGATGTAGAACAAAATAAGTGAACATAATATATACATTTACCCATTTGAAAGGGTCAGAATTAGCTATTGTCCATAATAATAAAAGCGCTTTTGTATATATTTAGCCTGCAAGGCCTTACTCAAATGCCATTCTTTCTTTGGGGGCCTTTATACATTTACTATATAGGAATAATCTTCACTCTCTAAAACTTTAATTTTCTTAAACAAAAAAGTTTTAGATTCTTTCTTATATAAAAAGAAAACTATAAATATGCTTTTCCTTAATACACATAGAGAACTTTACTCCAGTTCTGTTTTTAAACTGTCTGAAAAGTATGGTGAATATTTTTTAATGACCTTATTTGTCTATAATCTTATTTTGTATCTTATAAATATTAATGATTTAATGTTCATAATTAACTTTTATTTTAAAATAATTATAAAAATATTTATTAGGAAAACATCAGAAAATAAAAACAAAGTAAAACCAATAAAAATCATCATATAGATCTCTTATATTTTCTCTATAAATAAATACACTAATTTTATCTTATATAGATATTTTTTTCACCTAGCCATTTTAAATTTAAAAATGTGCCTACTCCTTCTTCCATGTCTCAAGCATCTATTTTAATACTTCTATAGAAATTCATTCTTTTTAAATATATATAATTTCTACACAATTAAGTATTTGGGCTGATTATTATTTTCACTACTATTAAAACAGACTATGAGAAACATCCTTTGTTTAAATCTTTTTAAACATCTTATTATCTTACATTAAATCACTAGTTATAGAATTGCTGTGTGAAAGGAGGGTTTATTAACATATTTTATTAATAGACTAAAAATGCATTGCGTGTTCCTGGTACCTTTTTTATAGCACTTGCCTTATTTGCCTTGAATATTTTTTTCTTATTAATCTTTGAAACTATATGAATTACAATAAGACATGCATGTAAACCTAGTATGTAGGTCTTGATAAGTATTAAAAATGATTTTTTAATATATATATTTTATTATTATTAATTCTAATGGGGTGACACCAATAAATCAGGGTACATATGTACAATGAAAACATCTCCAGGTTATCTTATCATTCAATTGTGTTGTATACCCATCAACAAAAGTCAAATTGTTCTCTGTCACCTTCTATCTGGTTTTCCCTGTGTCCCTCCCCTCCTCCCTATCCCACTCTTCCTTCCCTCCCCCCATCCCGTAACCACCACTCTCTTGTCCATGTCTCATATTCTCACTTTTATGTCCCACCTATGTATGAAATCATGCTGTTCTCAGTTTTTCTTTTTTTCTGATTTACTTATTTCACTCCGTATAATGTTATCAAGGTTGATTTTTTAAAAATTAAGTTGTATAACACATCTTTTGTTCCCTAAATCAATAGTGTATTACTCTCTTCAGCCCACAACAGTTTTATATTAATGTTTCCAGTTGATGCATATTTTCTAATTTAACAGATTCCTGAAGGTATAAACTCAGGAAGAATCATAATTAGAATCTGTTCCGCAAAGGATATACTTAATCATAACTTCTGATCTCTTAGATTTTGAATACCAGAAATCAAAGAGTCTTTTGAGTTATGGAATTATCTGCTCTAATTGTGTAATTCTGTCAGTGACAAGTTTTGGGTCCTCAGAGGAAACTTAGCCCTCAGTGCCTACCATGAAGCAGTCTATAAAACAAACTGTAATTTCAAAATGCTTGATGACTCTGAGTCCCGACCTCAGTCACTTCTATAAATCACAAACCTTCCTTATCCCCAAATATTGTGTGAAGTTTCACCTTTCACTCTATTTGTCCATCAGATATTTGACACTTAGTTCAGAAGGAAACTCAGTCATGGCTACTTGTTCTATAACTAAAAGTCAAAAGGAAAGAAAAAAGAATATTCATTGACTTTAAAGCAGCATAGAATTAAAAATCTGTATCTTTTAAAGAAATGCAGTAGCCCTATATTTGAAAGGGTAGAAGGCTTGATGGAATTACTTGATGAACTCTCTACGAGCCAGAGAGATGAGTACAGTGTGTCTGGGAGAACTGAACCCACCTGGAGCTGAAGCCCATCGCTTCCCAAAGTGCTGGTGCCAGCATGCTGCAAGTCAGACCCCCTTCACTGGAGTTTCACAGGCCAGGAACTTCTTGCTTCTTATTTCTACTGGAACAAAATACAGTCTCAGTCATTTTTTTTTTTCATGTTCCTTCAAGCATTATAAGATATTCATTATGTTATCTTTTCCTGTCACATTAGACACTCATTTATCAGAATGCTCAACACAAAGAAAAGAAGTGTAAACTCTTCACCTCTATAATTTACACCTCAGTGATTAATAGAGCACCTGTTTAAGTCAAAAGGACCATCTATATTTTATCTCCCATAAAATATTCCTTATAAAGGTTATTTATTATTTCAGTGCAATCACTCTTATCCATTTGCTAAGTAATTGATGTGTTAATTTAAGAAGTCATTTTCTATATATCATCCCTAGAGACTATAAATCAAAATACATTTTAAATCCCAGAAAGATACTCATGTTGAAAATATTTCATTTTCTGATTTTTTATTTTACCACGAAAAGGAATCTCACAGGAAACAGAATTTAATAATGCAATTCCATTAGTTTTATGCCTGCCCTGTTTTATATTCTTCAACTTGAAGACACGGATGAAGAACCTGAGGTTTCCTCAAAGGCACCAGTGTTGCTGCTTTGGAACACGTGGGGGAAATAGATATTCTGAGCACACAAGGAAAGCATAGGCTTGGCAAAATCCTCACAGCTGGCTGCTGGTGAGAATGGGATGTGTTAGGGATGTTTACTCTCTCTTTAAGATTAGAGCCACTTGACCTTCAGCGCTCTCAGCCTTGCTCCAGTCTGGTGCACAATGGAGCGGATTTAGGAAACATGTGAAAGATGCAGGAACATGTCAATCTTGTGATTTTTCCAGCCTGCACTTTTTTGACCTTTCCCTTTGTCCTTAATCAAGATCTGGAGTTAGACTCTGAACTGAATTTCATGGTAGGGATCCTGCTACTCGCTGACATTCCCCCTGCATCCTCAGAATTACGGTTAGGGAGGTTGATACACTCACTGCATGATCCACCTGACAGAGTATCCCTCTTACTTGTCATTCCTACTTGATACTAATGACTTCTTTGAATCACCACCATATACTTGGCAAATCCCTCTTGGAAGTGCTTCATGTACTTCAACACATGCAGAATTTAACTGTGTTTTGATATCAATTAGGAACCACTATTTAATGTCACCGTGCGGTTAGTACTATAGTTTGACTTTCTCTGAGAAGAATAATGGGAAATATGCAATATAGGTTTGCTTGAATTTCTTTACAAAACTCAAACCTTAAAAAAAATATTGGCCCTGTCCATTTGGCTCAGTGGTAGAGCATTGTCCAGGTGTGTGGATGCCTCGGGTTCGATTCCTAGTCAGGGCACACAGGAAAAGAACCCATCCACTTCTCCACCCCTCCTCCTCTTGCTTCTCTCTCTCTCTCTCTCTCTCTCTCTCTCTCTCTCTCTCTCTCTTCCCCTCCTGCAGCCATGACTCCATTGGAGTGAGTTGGCCCCGGGCATTAAGAATGACTCCATGGCCTCTGACTCAGGCACTAAGAACTCGGTTGCTGAGCAATGGAGCAATGGCCCAGATGGGCAGAGCATCACCCCTAAGTGGGTTTGCTGGGTAGATTGCAGTTGGGATACATGCGAGTGTCTGTCTCTCTGCCTCCCCTCCTCTCACTTAATAAAAAAAAATAATTTATACTTTTCTAGGGGCCCTCTTTTATAATTTAGATTTCTCTCGTATCATTTTGTCATCCGTTTTATTTCCTTACTGCCACATTAGACTTCCATCACCTCTCATTTCGATAATAACAATGATTCTTAAATGCTGATTTGGTGTCAACTGAAAGCAGATGGCATTTTCAAATAAAGATAATTTGAAGAGAGTTTAATAAAGAAGCAATTTACAAAATGGGGTATTGTATGTAGGGAAATCACAAGGGAAAGGATAGGAGAGACATTTTCACACTTAGGTCTACTAGGACAAGGGCAGGAAGCAGTTTCTTCCATCAGGAGTCAGCTAGGTTAAACGGGCCCCCCTAGAGATTATCAGTGATATTAGCTTGGGAATCCCAGGTAACACACGAGGACAGAATGCAAAGGAGTCCAAGGTTCTAATACTAGAATCTTCTCCTTGCCCTCTGGTTTTCTGCCTAGACTACCTACAGGACAAACGCCATTGGAACCCCAAGTGCAGGGGAGACTGCTGCTGAAATATCCAGGCTGATTCCCAGCATTTGAGAATTGGGTGGAGAAAGGTTAACAGGAATCTGAAAGAAGAATAGATTCGGAGAACACTTTTATTCATACTTTGAAGCACAAGATTGGAAATCAGGTGTTAAATCGAGTCCTAGCTCTACCTACCTGTGTAACTCTAGACAAATCACTTAACTTTTATATTTCCCAGTATCATTATCTCTACCGTGGATATAACATAAGTACTTCAGTTTTATTGTTATGACTACATGGCATAATGTACCTAGAGCATGCACTACTATGAAGTGCTTAATAATAGTAACAATAGTGGCAGTAATTCCTCTGAAAATGCAAAAATAAATGAACATACACACTCTAGTCAGACTAAACTCCCCAGCACTTGTTCTAATAGATCACATATTTTCAAATATTTTCATATTTTTCAAATATCTGACTTCCTTAAGTGTTTTTCCCTCTGTTTATGAATAATTCTCTTACTGATCAGGTGGTGGTGCAGTGGATAGAGTGTCACCCTGCAGTGCTGATGACCCAGATTCGAAACCACATGGTCGCTGACTTGAGTGCTGGCTTATCCAGCTTGAGCGTGGGATCATAGACATGAGCCCAAGGTCGCTGGCTTGAGCAAGGGGTCATTGGCTCACCTGGAGCCACTGGTCAAGGGATATATGAGAAAGCAATCAGTGAACAACTAAGATGCCACCATGAAGAACTGATGCTTCTCATCTCTCTACTTCACCCCCACCTCTTGCACAGGTGCTAAAAAAAAAATAATAATAATAAATAAAAATTCTCTTTTCTTCCTCCATCCCAACCTCTGTTTGCTTAGAGAATTTATATTTATATTTTAAAATCCATGAAATGATACAATTTTTAGTCTCTCTCAGGTAAAGGAGATCATATGCTGTTTAGTTCTTCATGGCACATATCACCTTTGAAACCAATTAGACTCTGCCATCTTTCTATTCGACTGTGAGCTCTTTGAAGGAAGAAAAAGGTTATGTCTGACAGATTTGTATCCTCAGAAGGTGGTTGGTTCATTGCCATATTTGTAGGAGATACTCAATAACCATTACATGAAAAAATGAATATGTATTACTAGAATAAGTTCATTATAAAGTAAGGAAAAGGTTCAATAATGTATTTCCTCTTTGCCCAAAGGGGAGATCAGTCTGTGACAAATGATACAAAGTGGGGATTAGGCTATTATGGAAAGTTACGAAAACTCTGAAGAAGAAAAAGAGGTCCCAAAGGAAAATTCAAGCAATTATGCAACTTTTCCTCATGATGACCTGGCTGAAAAATTCACCTAATTCATTTCAATGTTGCCAGAAGAACTCCTCTTAATCTATTTCAAAAAATTGGGAACTTACAAACTAGGTAACTATGACCTATATATCTAATGCATTTAAATAATAAACCGACTGAAAGTTTACCTCCTGGAATTATATATATATATGGATTTTTATATCAGTAAATAAGCAGCATCTTTATTATATTCAGCTTTGTGTTTTTCTAGTTTTCTATCATAAGTTACTTAACCAGAATCTCCAATATTTATATATTCCAAATTTTGCTATTAAATTACTTTAATAAAAAAGCGCTTGCATATGTAACCTAGTATCTAAGTGGTAAATGGGTAGAATATATTCTTTTGACTATGTATAGAGAGGTCAAAGGTAAATGCATTTATAACTTTCAAATTTCCCCCTTGAGAATCAACTCAAATTAATGCTTCCACCAACAAACTCTGAGACCGCTTGGCTAGAAAGACTTTTATATTCTTACAAATCTGACAGGAGAAAAATTGTATCTTAGTCTTATTTTAATTAATATTTTCAAAATTAGGAGTTTAGTCTGGCCTGTGGTGGCGCAGTGGATAAAGCGTCGACCTGGGAACACTGAGGTCGCCAGTTCAAAACCCTGCACTGGTCTGGTCAAGGCACATATGGGAGTTGAGCTTCCAGCTCCTCCCTCCTTTCTCTCTTTCTTTCTCTCTCTCACTCTGTGTTTCCTCTCTAAAATGAATAAAATAAAAATTAAAAAAAGACAAAATTAGGAGTTTAGGCTTGGTATAATTTCATGACATATAAGGGATATTATGTATCTTTTATGTGTGAAATTTCTGTTAATGTTTTTTTGCGATTTTTATTCTAATTACAAATTAACACATATTTTCTTATCTTATGCATTTTCAAAATAAAGCAAAATAATTATCAGCAAAATTCTCCCCTATGTTTAGGCTTTCTAAAGCTTCTGTTCCTGAGCTTCTTTCGAGCCTACATTGAGAAGCAAATGACAAAGAGGTACCACAGTGCCCTCTCGTGGCGACCTGCTCCATCACATCTTTCCTGCAGTAACTCGGAGCAAAAACTATAGGTAGATACAGCTTGGAATTAGAAGCTCTAAGCTTACCTCAAGTCTCCTCACCCTCAGATAAAATGGAGACACATCCACCCTGAAAACAAAGAGACATTAGAGCTACTTCAGCTCTCAAGCAACCAGGTTTGTTCCTGCAAGTTGGTGGGGATTCATTACTATTCTAGTTTTTTGTTTGTTTTCTAGGTTCTATAAAATAGGGCCCTGCAGTATATCGTCAGTGGGCTGCGATACAGGCTTGTTCCGGGGGGCAGCCTCTGCTTCACCTTCCCTGTACATCAGTGAAATCAAAAAGGCTATCATCACATTTCAGAAATCCAGGTAGTAAAGTTGTCACAAATCAGCTCAGTCAGAAACCTGAAATTTATTCATTTATTCATTCATTCACTCATTAATTCATTCATTCAACAAGTATTTGGAAACTATGAATAGTGCTCCAGGTACTCATAAATTTTTCATGGAACAAATGAGAAAAATATCCTCTTGGAGCATACCTACAAATTGGTGAGAGACAATAAACAGTAAATAATAAATTAAACAAATGATAATACTACATGGGTCTGTGTATGTATGTGTGTGGCAGGCTATATCTCAATTTAAAACAGGTAGAGGAAGGGTAGGCCTCTTTGAGCAGATGGCACATGAGTAAAAGTTTGAGGAAGATATGGGAGCTATGTGATCTTAAGGAAGAAGAGCCTTCTAGGAAGTAGAAATAGTTCTAAAGGCACAGCATACTTGGTAAGTGCAGTGGCCACCTGAGAGATACCCTTTCAAGATTAAGGGAGCTTTTCGCCCATCCACGGCGAGTGCTACCGACTGCCACCCCCAGTTCTCATTCTACTTTGAAGTTGCCCTAAGCTGGTCACAATGACTCAGCAAGGCCTCACTCAAGGGCAGCCTAAACTATCTCATTCTGCTTGTTTGAGAAGCAGCAAGGTATCCAATATGCAGCTAGCAACTAGAGGGTTAATTCTTTTCATAAATACTTATTGAGCACCTACTATACATTAGCACTAGTTGTGGTGCTTGCATATAGAAGGAAGAACACCTATAAAATTTTCCTGTTTGTATAGTGAAGTCAAAAGTTAAATATTAACATATTATTTTATATAACATAACAATAAGATCTAAGAAAATATCAGCAAAAGAGTGTAAGAAATGTCTGGGAGGGGATTGCAAATTGGGATATGGGAGAGAGGCGCATCCTTATTAAGGGAACTTGTGAGTAGAGAACTGAAGAAATAAAGAAGACAGTCTCATGGATAATTGGAGGGAAGCATGCCAGGTACGGGTGACATAAACAACAAAGCTATTCAGGAGCCAAGATTATATGAAACAGCAAGAGGTCCAGTTTATTTGGGGTGGACTGAATGAGAGAGAGTGACTTAGGAAGTGAGATGAGAGAGTCATGAAGAGAAATATCACCTAAAGATGAGTAGGTTATTTTATGAGTTAGAATCATGACTTTGATTCCAAATTCTATAGAAAGCCAACACTGGGTTACTGAGTAGAATATGGACAGGACCATTCTGCTTAAATATTGAGATGGAACGAGGAGGTTCAAGTCAGAAGCAGAGAAACAATTAAGAAGGCTATTGAAACAAACTAGAAAACAGTTGAATATGGTCTGGACTACAATGGAAGCCATGGAAGTAGAAATAAATAGCTAAAATATGAATACATTTTAAGGTAAAATAAAAAAAAAGCACAGGAGTTGCAAACAGGTTATTAGAACATAGAGCCAAAAGAACAGACGACATAAAAGGAGTCAGTGTGGTTAGAAATGATAAGAGGTGAAGGATTGAAGCCTTGGGTATCTTGGGTATTTCAACTCTTTGAGACTGGAAGATGAAAAGAAACTAGCCATATATATATAACACACAGATACAGACAACAGACTTGCCACAGCCAGAGTGAAAGGGGGGCTAGAGGGAAGGGGAGGAGGGCAGATGGGGGGAATGGGAGTAGACGGAGATTTGCCTGCGATGGAGATGCATGATACGGGTGCAGATGGTGTTATATTGAATTGTACACTTGAAACCTGTATTGTTTGGCAAACTATGTCAACCCAATAAATAAAAAACTAAATTAATTCATTCCAAACAAAACAAACAAACAAAGAAAACAGTCAGAAACTAGCATAGGAGAATGCTAGTGACCTGTGGAAGAACTTTAGATTGGGGTGCTAGAAGCCAAGTGAAAACAGCAGTCTGCAGGGAGAGAATGTGTCACTGCTGCTGGTAAGTCTCAGAAGATGAGGGCAGAATTGTGCATTGTACCTGCAGTGCAGACAGCCTGGGTGACCACAGATGTGTTCAGTGAAGTGGAGAGGAGGATCCAGAATAGAGGAATCAAGACAAACTTTGGCAGGGAGACATTGAAGAACCTACACATGCTATTTCCACACACAGGTTTATTATAGTTGGCCAGATTTTTGTCAAACTAGCAACAGTACTCGTCATAAATTTCAAACGACAGAAATCCTGCAGACCAGGCTCTCACAACAATAGCAATAAGTTGAAAATTAGTAAAAGAATGATGAACACACAGAAATAACAACCTACACATGTGAAAATTAAAAAAAAACACACATTCATTTGTAAATAAAGAAAAATTTATTTTAAATTAAAAATAGCAACTGAGTGATAACAGAACTACTACATATTAAAACTTGAGAAACCTTTGGATCCTTACCCTCTGTTATGTTCCACTTTCATAGTTGAAGACTGGTTCTAGGGAAGAATTTACAAAATTTGCTCCTCAAACCAAATCACCATCATGTACCCTATTTCTAAGAATTTGACTCTGTACTCATCTGCCTCATTAGATTGTGGACAATTTAAGCACAAGTACTTACTCATCTTAATCATTTTTAGCATGTGACAGAATACCTAGTAGGTGGGTGGTGTTCAATACACACTTATTGAATGAATGGATGAAAATTAACTATTAAAACTTGGTAAGTACAAAACAACTTGTATGGCTGAAAACACCTAGGTTATTGAGTGACATGTAGACTATCATCAGTTAAATTGAGTGAGTTTAAAAAAATTTGTTCTTCAAACTATCTGCAAAAATAATCTCACAGCAAGAATTCTGGTTACAAATGTTGCTTTTTAGTTTCCACAAGGGCTCCACTCTTGAGATTTTCTATGAACTTTTGCCTGGCTCTTACTGAGATACACTCTTATTGTAAAGAGGAAACACATTTTTTTCCTATCAGAGGACCTCAAACTACTGCAACCCCCAAACTCCTGCATAGATATTGGCTTCCTGGAGTGCAGTTTGACCGGTGGAAATGCTGGGAAGGTTCTCACAAAATACATAAATCCACTAATGCAGTAATAGACATCTAACTTTACAGACACTGATGTTGTGTTTCCTCAACTTATGCCTGGAACATCATAGATTTTCACAATAATATCAGAAGTAAACACATAGGAGTTCCACTGCAACTTAGTATGTTTTAGTTGAAGCAAAATATTCTGTAAAGCAGACCTATGCTATCACTTTTATAATGCAAACAACATAATTAATAATGAGTATATATAATATTTAAATCCTGGTTTTGGAAGCCATGCATAGAATTCTATTTGCTTGTGAAAACCAGAAAATGTCTGAAAAATAAAATCAAAGTTTTAGCCCAAGAGCACAAAAATACCACAAAAGGAGTACATTTTTAATTTAATTTAAAAAATGACTTGGATAAGCTAAGAAGTTTACATTTTCTTTATCATGTACTTGTTTGTGTACAAGGGGCTTACTCAGTGTGGTGAATAGTTCTCAGTTATATGAATATCTCATTTAGCTTTCAACAAGGTTACTTAAAATATAATGGTAAAATGAAGGTGTCCATATTCTTTGCTAATTATATTTAACATGTGCTCTAGAGATGACAATAAAATTGAAAATATTATAGTGTCTAGGTATTGAGAGTGCAAATCAGATTTTCTTTTTGTATTTTTCCTAAGTGAGAAGTGGGGGAGGGGAGGGAAACAGACAGACTGCCACATGCACCCAACCGGGATCCACCCAGCATGCCCACCAGGGGGCAATGTTCGACCAATCTGGGGCATTGCTCCGCTGCAATCAGAGCCATTCTAGAGCCTGAGGCAGAGGCCATGGAGCCATCCTCATCTCCTGGACCAACTTTGCTCCCACGGAGCCTTGGCTGCTTGAGGGGAAGAGAGAGAGAGAGAGAGAGAGAGAGAGAGAGAGAGAGAGAGAGGAGAGGGGGATGGGTGGAGAAGCAGATGGGTGCTTCTCCTGTGTGCCCTGACCAGGAATCAAACCTGGGACTTCCACATGCTTGGCTGATGAGTCACCCGGATAAGGCTTTAAGTCAGATTTTTGTTCTGATTCTTGGTTCCAAAGATCCTTAAAGTTAACGCTGTTGCATATATTTTATCATTAAGAGATCTTTTTTTCCAAGAACAGTTGTGAAACTAAGTAAACAAGTCCTTTGCACATAAAGCGATTTGAATAATGTGCCTATCAAGGTTACTTTATTAAATGGGTCATCCCTGAGAGAAAACACTCCCCTACAGAAAATAGATAGATAGATGATAGATGATAGATAAAGGTAGAGCAAGAGGGGGAGGACTATTAGGGACTTCATTAGTCTAAAAGATATCTATGAGTTTCCTTTTTGGAGGAAGATTCTGCCAGTAAAATACCCTTTTTCTTTCTTCTTGACGTTGTCAAGAAAAAGGACAGGTGGAGAACAGAGGTAAAAAGAAAAAATAATGAAGAGGAAAAGAAAATAAAGCTTAAAGCATGAAGAATGGCCAAGATGTTTACTGATGATCCTAAAATGGTGTCCTCATCATTTAAGACCCTGTACAAAGTCACCTTCTTTATGAAGATGAGGCTATACCTCTCAAAACACAGTTGTTTCATTTACTATACTTATAAAGGGCACTGCTGTTCTCTCGCAACACTACTGTCACTTATTAGTTTAAAAAATGTATGACTGTTTTCCCTCATTAGAACAGGATATTCCAAGATGTGTCATGCCTCCTTCACACCGCCCCTCTTGTCCTCCACTCTGCCCTCATCCCACTCCATCCCCAGGGTCTAACCTCGTGCCTAGAAATAGTAAGTCTTTCTGAGTGTTTATTGAGAAAATGACCGACTGAAGAAAACATAAAAAATGTAAGAGGCCTACAAGAGTAAAATTTAAAGATAAATTAAAAGTCAAATAGTCATGCAATTTTAGCTTCTCCTCTGGTGATTGGCTTATTTATCTGATGACACAATACTCTTCTACTATAAGAAAAAAAGACCAATGTTTTGAATATTAAAAAAAGTATTGCCAATTTGTTTTATTTTTGTAATTTCATTAGGGCTACAGAAATGTGAAGAAATGGTAGGTTTCTTACATAAATAAGCAGAATTTGTGAAAAATATTCAAAATAAAATGCAAAAATAAAAAACTTTTACAGTTTAAAAGGCTCTTCAAAAGCTTCAGAGAGAACTTGGATCAATTTATCTTTTGAGATGAAAACAATCACAATGGAAGGAACTCAGGGAAGAGCAATTTATTTGAAGTGTTTTGCTTATGTGAATAAATATGTTATTCACATTTTCAAGTATAATTTACATTTAGTTGCATGAAAAAACACAGGCATTTTATACTAAAATGGAAATTTTAGGCTTGCTTGAAACTAATTTTTAAAATAAGTTTAGCTCACAATTTCTGTTGTTTCCATATGAAAATTATATATATATATATATATATATATATATATATATATATATATATATATATATATATATATATATATATATATTCATTTTAGAGAGGGTGGGGAGAGACGGGAGAGAAGCCGGAAACATCAACTCCCATACATGCCTTGACCAAGCAAGCCCAGGGTTTGGAACTGGCAACCTCAGTATTCCAGGTAGATGCTTTATCCACTGCGCCACCAGAGGTCAGACTGGAAATAGTGCATTTTATAAATTAACAGAACCTCTGGGTGGGAGGTAAAGACTATTAAAATCACCTAGCTCTATACGTATTTCTTCCTTAAAAAATATCATTGTCTTCAAACTTTCTTAATCCATAAATTAAAAGTCTACCTTTCTTTGTCCACTCCTTTCAAACTTGTATGTATATGTATTTTACAGATAATTGCAGAACCTCTGCCCTTTGTATACTACCTAGATCTTCTAGACTCATGGTAAACCTACTTCCAAGGCAATGTATGGTGAGCTTTCATGTTCTTTTTGAACATTCTGACTCCTGACCTCTCAGGCTCTAGTGGCACTGCATCTTCCTGGCGAGGGTGAGTGGAACAAATAGCTAGTACTGGCACTGAGCAGTGGAAGTGATAAACCCTCAAATGTCATCTTCTCTATATAACTAACGTATATTTTATGTTTTTCTTTTTACATGCGTATGACATGAAGCTAGAAAAACACGTTTAATAACCAGCCACAAGTCTAAGTCATTCAGTATCTTTCAGTTGTCCAACAAGAGGACCTAGGCTCACCTCATTCCAAATACAGTCTGTCCAATATTTAGAGCCAAAACACTTTCTCTAATTAGCTAGCTCCTAAGAGCTTGAGGACATGCCTGCTGCTGTGGCTGCCACCAGGGGTCATGCTAACATAGCTGTGTCAATTAGTCAATGTAATTGAACATGAAAGTAATTAGGTGTGTAATTTTGAGCCACTCGGGTTGAATTTCATATACTATTATCTTATTCAACAGAGGTATTAAGTGTGATAACTAAAAAGTGAATAGATAAAAAGAAGGCAGATAATGTGTCTGATCTTGCTCAACTTGACTGACAAACGTTTTCAGAAGAGGGAAATACTCATATTTATTTTACTATAATGTAGTGTAATATAAGTATAAATAATATATATATTTCTGATTAAATCCTGGCTTTTGAAATACAAATCTGTTGCTCTTACTTGCTATTTCTAGAATAGCCTCTGTCTCTCATCCCTCCACCCACACATATTTCCCTTACTCTAGTTGTCTCATATATTCACATCTAATCACCACCGAGAAAGTTGAATCTCTCACTAGCTGAAAGTAAACATTGAACAGTTTTCCTATTTCTGCTTAGTCTTACTCATTGAGAATTTTATTGGACACATAAGGGCTCAAAAAAGATTCTTCATAATAAAAGAGAAGAAAATGTCAGCACAATTTTTCAAAACACAATGTACCATAACTTGAGTGAACTAACTGAATAAGGATGTATAAACTTACATCAAACACTAGAAAGAAAGCATCAATTCACCATAGCCATTAAATTATCATATGCAGCATTTAAACGGTACCTGATAATTCTAGGGAAATAATAATAAAAAATCTTTCCCCTTATTGTAACCAGAGAAATCAAATTTAGAAACAAAGTAGCAGAGAAATAAGTCAGGCATATTTAATGTTTTTTTAAATGTTTTTGTAAACCTTTAATATAAAACTGAAATTTAAACAATCTTTGTCAAATTCAGACACATTTAAAAAATGAAAGAACTTACTAGACTCCATTAAACTGAATTGTATGCACCTAAATTTCATTTCCATTACTGCTGATTACCAAGATTTAATACAATAAGCCTATTTACCACTCAATAAGAATTTGCTAGTCCCATTAACAGTAATAGGAATCTGTGAGCACTGAGGAAAGAGAATGATCTCTATGTGTAAATAGTTTTCTTCTTTATAATTAACCTCTGACTTCTTCCCAGTTTCTTAGGTTTGACACTTTAATTCCTTCACTAAGAATAATTGGATTGTGATGAAAACCAGGCGGTAGTATCATTAAATAAATCAAGGTAGCAGTGCCATCACAATATTGACATTTCACCAGTATAGAGTCCATTGCCGTGCAAAAAGGCAACACAAAATATGCAATAAGTAGAGCTGGTGAATACTGAAATATTTAGCAGGGGAGAAAGGGAGGAAAGAGCCTCTCCCTTTTGGTACTGTAAACCAGAAGTTTGGATCAAGAAAGACAAAGCTGTTATCACCTGAAAGCTTTAGAGATGATAAAGGAATGAATTTATCACTTCAAATCAGTTCCTGGAGGGTATTCTACACCATCTGCCCAAACCATTTATCATCATTAAAGATGGAACACTTAAATTCTTAAGCATTTTAGGTAAAAATAAAATTATTTTTATTTTTTTAAGTGAAAGGAGGGGAGACAGTGGGACAGAGTCCTGCATGTACCCCAAATGGGATCCACCTTGCAACCCCCATCTTGGGACGATACTCGAATCAGCTAAGCTATTCTCAGCGCCTGAGGCTGATGCTTGGACCAACCTAGACACTTTCTGCGAAAGAGGAAGAGGGAGGGAAGGGGAGAGTAGGGGGAGAAATCGAGGAGAGAGAGGGGTGAGAAGAAAATGATCATTTCTCCTGTGTGCCCTGACTGGGAATCAAACTTGGGATGCCCATATGCCAGGGCAGACGCTGTACCCACTGAGTCAACTGGCCAAGGTCAAGAGTTAAAATGATTGTTTATCACACAGACAAATGAGTGGTGTTGAGTGATGTTTCCAGGTTTTCATGGGGGGACAGTTATATAAATGACATATGATAGCTTATTTAAACATGTGTGTTCAAGTATAACTGTATACTTTCCCCAGGTGTTTTGTTTTGTTTGTTTTTAATAAAAACTGTGATATATCTATTCTCTTAAATAGGGGACTCAAACTGGGTGTCTCAAATTTGGGACTAAAAGCAGTCATCAAGTTAATAAGGAATTTGGTTTCAGTGTGAGGGAAAGAATATCTCAAATATTAGACCCTCACTAGGGATTAAAGCTAACTGGAAGCATTGCTCTCTTACTTTAACAAATGTGGGCTGTGGGGTGAATACGTTGCTCAAGATTTGGAAACAGAAGTCCAAAGTATTAAAAATGAAAACATCTTCATTCTGGATAATTCCACAAATTACTCAGGATGTAGATTAAAACTTAAAAGTGCTCAGCAGAGATAACAATAGTTTTCTTAATAGGAAAAATAACATTACACCTTAATCATGATTTATAATGGACATTTGAATAAATTCTCTTAGTGGAAGTTAGGAGTAGGCAAACATGGTTTTACACTCAAACCCTTAAAAACGGTTGATTCATTTTATTTTATTTTTTACTTTTAGGTTATGTCTTTTCAAACTGTGCATTTCAAGCTAAGATTATATTAACATTTCTTTAGGAATAAAACAGATTTCTATTGCTTTCAACTTAATTTGTTCAAAAGTAAAACATTTCAAGAATATATTAAATGAAGGCTTAGTTTATGTAGCATAAATATGAGAATTATATGCATTGTGTTTAAACCAAAATATGTAATTATATTTCAAGATCTTATTTAACTAAACTTTATTTCATTTGAAATGTGAGTACAATTTTTTTCTTCTCTTTTTACTTGGATTAAAGTACAATATGCTAATAGAAAAAGGACATTAACAAAAATTCATAGTTCCATGTGGTATTGGAATCTCTAAATCAATAATGGTCTTATTTATTTCTACAATGTAGATTTAGAGGAATTTGCTATGATCTGCAATATCTCAAATGGATAGGCACATTTATGTACACACACTCAATACACAGGTAGAGTGCAAACTGACTAGTTCTTCCGAATCTGGATAGACCCTGATAAACTGCACTTTAAAAAGGAAGAATGTGAAATGCTAGAGTCGAGCACCTCCCACTAAAAGAAGAAGAAGGAGGAGGAGGAGGAGGAGGAGGAGAAGAAGAAGAAGAAGAAGAAGAAGAAGAAGAAGAAGAAGAAGAAGAAGAAGAAGAAGAAAGTGCTGTGGAACCCTGGATTGGTATGGGGAACAATTCTATTTCAGGTTGATTAGAGCACAAAGACTTAAGGGGGAGCAGGGAAGACTTCTGAGAAGTGTGATCTGAGTTGGCTACTACTCTATGAGAAGAAAGGACTTGTAGGGAGGAAGAAACTGCTGACAGAGGTGTAAAGATAGGTATTTAGGTATGCAGTCATGGACTAGCAAAAAAGAGACAGTTTAGTATGAGCTTCGTTTGTGTGAGGGACAGGGAAATGCTGTTATAGAATGAGACTGAATATGCAGTCTAAAAACTAGCACAGAAGGTTCTCAGATGCTCTGCTAAGGAGATTCAGAGCCACACTACCATTCTAATAGCATAAAGACAAGCAAACTTTTCATGTTTCATTAAATTTCCCATCTTGCTTTTCCACCTCCGACCTAACACTGGTTTCCCATGAGTTCATAGAGCATAACTTTAGTCAGCAGAGACACACAAGCATGAATTAGAAACCTGGTTTCAACTTTTACCTGTGTGTCTTGGATAAACACTGCATGCAAGTCCCTCCAAATTTCAGATTTCTCATCTTTAATAGAATATTCCCTACCTCAAGGGGTTGTTGACATTAAATTTATAGCACCTGAAAGACTCTTTAGCATAGCCTGACAGTGTAGGTACACAATAAATTCAATTTAAACATTACCATTTCTTAGTTAACATTTTCTTAGCATGCATATTGTATGATAACATATCAATCACTGTACTTATGAGTGATCAGTTTGTTTTTTTTTTAATTTTTTTTATCTTATTCATTTTAGAGAGGAAACACAGAGTGAGAGAGAGAGAGAGAGAAAGAGAGAAAGGGGGGAGGAGCTGGAAGCATCAACTCCCATATGTGCCTTGACCAGACCAGTGCAGGGTTTTGAACTGGCGACCTCAGTGTTCCCAGGTCGATGCTTTATCCACTGCGACCACAGGTCAGGCCAGTTTTTGTTTTTGAAAAAATGCTAGAATAATGTACTTCAAGTCATTTCATATCATTTATTAGAGGTAGCCCTGGGAACTGCATATACCCACGCTGTATTCTTTAGTATTTACACATAAATGTATGTCATTGACTCTAATGGCTTTTGAGTTGTTGACCAGATAGATTGAAGGAGACCATCTTACATCAACAATTTTGCTTGTACACCTGGAGAAAAAGTGTGGGGACCTAAGTCTATCTTTTACAAGATGAGGAGAGGTCTATTCTCAACACCTAAATTATCAAGACAATACATAGTCTACAGACTTGTACAAGTTCATACAGTCAGCCACACTTGCTAGATTCACAATTCACCAGTCATTCTTCTTCAAACTTTCTAAGTCTATAGACCTAGTAAATTTTTTCTTCTTTGACATATTTTTGTATAATATTTATTGATAATATTAATAGATGACTTTAAAAATGTGTTTATCAACTTTTGCTAGCTGTATCAAATAAGAGTCAGCTTTCTGTTCTTTCAAATGTAAATTTTACTTAAATTGTTTCAGGTAGGCCTGTGTCACTAAGGAACGCCTTAAAAGATTGTGCTCTAGTGTAGAACTTGGAGAGGGAGGTTAAATATAAATTATAATTCTCTATAAAAGCCTGAGCTATTAAGGCAATAATCTCCATAAAGGGAATGCTATCATTAATAAAAACAGATATGCCCACTAAGTATCTGAATTCACTTCAGTATATTGTAGTCACATTGGGCTATCTATGCACAATTATAGAAAAAGAAATTGGGAATAGGGCTGAGGGGATTTAGGAGGAAGTCATATCTGAATGACAGTTATTGTGGGCTACAGACTCATTTGGTCAATGTTGACTGCTTCAGAGCATCACAGAGAAAAAAAAAAACTCACTTTTCCCCAAAATTAATGAATGCTTTATAGTGTTTAGAGACAGAGGAGAAAGGACAATAATGCTTCTAACTATTAACAGAAATAGCTTTTATTTGTCAATTATATTGTATAAAGCACTTTAATATACCACCTTAACACATTTTTATAAATGCTACTCTCATTTTACAGATGCATTATTATAAGCTGAGTCTTAGAGAAGCTTAGAAACTCAAGATCACAGATATGAACTGGCAACATCACGTGCTCTTTGGTGTGATACTGCAGAGACAGGGTGGTATAATATTTCACAGTAGGCTTCCCTATTCAGACTGTCTGGGGCCCATGGCTAATTACTTGGGCACTCTTGAAAAAATATCTTAGACATCCTTTGCCTTGGGTTTTCTATCGATAAATTGTAGATATGAATAGCCTCTCAGAAATGTGGTGAGAATATATGGATTGCACTGAGTACAACTCTCATCATTGTCAGTAGACATGTCATAGCATTAAGTTGACAAATTGATAGAAATAAAAACCCTAAACAATCAGATACAATATATGCCAACTTGAAGTTATTCTCAGAGAAAAAATAAGATCAGTTTCTAGATCTCTAAACCTCTTCCCACACTGTTTTCGAGCATCTCTATGCCCATTGAACAAAAATGTTGCACTAATAAATAGAAAAGCCTAATGAGGCAGTGGTGCAGTGGATAGACCATTGGACTGGGATGAAGAGGACCCAGTTTTGAAACTCCAAGGTCACCAGCATGAGCATGGGCTCATCTAGCTTGAGTGTGAGTTCACCAGCTTGAGCATGGGATCATAGACATGACTCCCTGGTTGCAGGCTTGAATCTAAAGGTTGCTGGCTTGAGGCTCAAGGTTGTTGTCTTGGGTATAGCCCCCCAATCAAGGCACATATGAGAAAGCAATCAATGAACAACTAAGGTGCTACAATGAAGAATTGATGCTTCTCATCTCTCTCCCTTTCATTCTGTCTGTTCCTATCTTTCCCTCTGCCTCCTAAAATAAATAAATAAATAAATAAATAGAAGATAGTACAGGAACAGTGGTTGAAAGAAAAAGAGTATAAAACATTTATGGAGAGACAATTATATATTAGAAGCTATGCCAGGTAAATTTGTCTGTTGGGTAATTCCCAGAGATTAAAAAAGAAAAGAATATTAACTAATTATTCATATGAGAAACTTGAAGTTTATAGAATTTGAGACTTTCCAAAAGTCATACAGAATTAGTTTTCTCAGGCTTGGAACAGTTAAGGAGAGATCTAACCATTTTAACAGGGTTGGTAGCTTGG
This sequence comes from Rhynchonycteris naso, assembly GCA_037038555.1. Taxonomy (NCBI): domain Eukaryota; kingdom Metazoa; phylum Chordata; class Mammalia; order Chiroptera; family Emballonuridae; genus Rhynchonycteris; species Rhynchonycteris naso. The sequence continues at coordinate 66,724,462 of CM072996.1, forward strand.
TTCACAATGGTTTTCCTCTTTTGTTATCTCAAAATGACTAAGAAGGCTAAATGACATATACACATTGTAGGAGTGCCTAAAGTTGAAATGTAACTCAGTATTGTTTACCAAAAATCTGCTAAGCACATCATTCTATAAGAAATAACAACATGCCTGACCAGGCGGTGGCACAGTGGATAGAGCGTTGGACTGGGATGCGGAAGACCCAGGATTGAGACCCCAGGTCGCCAGCTTGAATGCGGGCCTACCTGGCTTGAGTAAAAGCTCGTCAGCTTGGACCCAAGGTCGCTGGCTCGGTCTGCTGAAGGCCCGGGGTCAAGGCACATGTGAGAAAACAATCAATGAACAACTAAGGTGTCGCAACGGCAATGAAAAACTAATGATTTATGCTTCTCATCTCTCTCCATTCCTGTCTGTCTGTCCCTATCTATCCCTCTCTCTATCCCTGTAAAAAAAAGAAATAACAACAAACATCATGCTATCTAAACATATAAAGATAAAACACTGTCACACAATTTTAGAATATTTTATGTCCATATGAAGCTTTTGAGTAATATTCTAATTAGAAAAAAAAATAGGAACTAAACAAAAAATGTTTCTCATGCTATGGTAATGAGTGCAAATACACACAAATCAGTGCTTATAATTTTATATTAGATAAAACAATTCTAATTTAGAATACAAAAGGATTCCATAACATTTAAGACGGAAACCTGTTATTCTTCAGTGAAACCATGAAGCCACAATTTCAAGGAATAACTTCATGCACATTTGCTACACTAGGACAACTGAAGGCCAAGCACTAATCAACTTATAGTGAAAGCTGGAGCATGACACAGGTTATCGGATTAAAAATGGTAACGACATTTCTAGTAGCCTCATGCAGGAGGACCACACTCCCTAAAACTTCATTTTGCACAACCTTACAATAAAACAAATATTTAAGATTTATATTGATATTATCTAATAAAAATAAATTGGATGGAGAATTAAGACAACATGTTTGCATAGGTAATTACAAGGCACTCCAATTGCTAATCAAAAATGACTGGCAAATGCACAGAGCAATGAGTGAACGATCCCAAAGTGAGGAAGTGAGGAGCCAGAGAACGCTGTCATCCCAGAGAAGCAGGCAATGGAAGAAAACTGCAATGCATTTTGCTCTTGTGCTTTTGGAATGGAAGGGGTGTTCTTCCTGACTGTGTTGCCTGACCTTTTCTTTCTGAATGAGCAGCAGTCCCAAGAGGACAAATGCAGGGGACTTCCTCTCCTGCAGGGAAGGGAGGTTACAAAAATGACAGAAAATCTGAGCACAGAGCCCACAACCTCAGCCTTCCTCACTTTGGGATGACAGGAAGAGAGAGAGGAGAAAAGTTAACCTCATCTCTCCATTTCAGTATTTTTGCTTTCAGAAAGCTGAAGTAGGAAACAAGACCATACATACTTACAAGGGAGTCTCAGCTAGAGTTCCTCCTCTTCTTCCACCAGCTGGCTAAGAGTACTTTTCCACCACACCCTCTCTTGTGATTCAAAAAACATCTAAGGACAGCCATTTAGTAAAAGACCCAAAGGAAAAGGGTGCATAGTGACAATGGTGGAAGTGTGGGTCTTAAGGTGGAAAAAAGGCCATTTGTTATTTGAAGCTGGAACCAGTGTAATGGGATGGTGCCTACAGTTCCAGAGGGTGTGTGTGTGTGTGTGTGTGTGCACATGGGGGCATCAAGAGATGTGTGCATCCTGCTCATACAGAATTTACCAGGTCATGTTAAGGATTTTAGGGAGGGGGGTTCAGACAGTCAGACAGACCAGAAGGGAGAGAGATGAGAAGCATCAATTCTTCATTGTGGCACCTTAGTTGTTCATCGATTGTTTTTTCATATGTGCCTTGATCAGGGGGAGACAGCAGACCGAGTAACTCCTTGCTCGAGCCAGCGACCTTGGGCTCAAGCTGGTGAGCCTTGTTCAAACCAGATGAACTTGCACTCAAGCTGGCAACCTCAGGGTCTCAAACCTGGGTCTTCTGCATCCCAGACCAACGCTCTATCCACTGTGCCACCGCCTGGTCAGGCAGGATTTTAGGTTTTATATTAAAGATAATGGGAAGTTGTAGGGAAAACAGCTGTGTTAGCTCACTTTTATTTTGCATGATTAGTGTGTGAGCATATGGCAGAGGCACGTGTGTATAGTCTATGTAAGGTTATGGAGATTGGGGCTCACTTTCCAGCCACAGAGAGGGGCTGTTTTGCTGTTAGTTCACCTGCTGCCATGAGAAGTGGTTTTCCCCTGCCTGTTTGCTCATCCACCATTGTGAGACTCTATTAAATGGGAATGGCCCACCCAACGGTGGGATTCAAATAATTTAACAACCAGTCCTCTGCCCTAATGACCTCTTTAAGTATAAAAATATGATATACCAAAAGGTAGTTTCTTACTTCATGAATTTAATACTTAAATAAGAACAATAAAAGAGGTACACAAACTAGATTATGTTATAAGAAAGTTTTAAAATATTAATAAAAAATATTAAATAATATCTGACAAAAACAGTAAAACTGATTTAAGATATTTCCATATCGCTTCTCACATATGGCATCCTCACTTGCAATTTTTTCACCTATGGACAGATTGAACATTTCTATAGGCACTTAGAATACGCTGTTGCACAGATGAATGTTAAAAGAGTAAAGAATGTAAATTTGTAATTTTCACTGCCCAAGCACCCACATTGGAGAAAATCCTGATTACAAGTGCCGTTTTAACAACCATTTTGCCAAACTGGTGCAAACTGGCTGAATCCCACCACTGGGCCCACCCTATTTTGGCTTCGCAGTTCCTCTACCATCTTTACAAAACCAATGTGAACCAGCCTGATGTCAGTCACTGGCATTATAGAAGCCATCGAATGATTTTAGGCAGAGAATAATCCTGTGGTTGCAACAAAATAATTGAAAATAAAAAATGAAGAGATTAAAGTTTCTTTAAAGAAGTAATGCTGAAATATAACTGATTAGCAGAAACAGCTGAAGGGTTATGAAAAAATTAAACTGAATAAAATTTGATAGGTCTGGACTGGAAATCGGGTTTCTAGTGGGCTTGGTCTATTTAGAAAAGGGGGATAATGAACAAAACAAGACAGGCCACAATCTGACAATGTGGTTCACATGGAATGCTGCAATATCAAAGTGTTCTCTATACTGTTGTATGGGTTTTGAATTTTCCATAAAAAGGGTTTAATAAAACAAATATATCAAAACTTCTCAATTCTGATAATTTCAGGTTTATAAACTAATGTGTTTTATTACAACATAGGGTTTAATTAATTTGCACTGAATCCTGTAAAATGAGAAGCTGCATGTTGGTATTTATATAAGTAAAATCCTTGGACTGCTTTAGTGACTGTGCAAATAGCACCACCAAGCTATGATCATGATTCACTTAGAAAGAAGAGATAATCAAAAATAATCAATTTTTTAAACTTTAAATTTTAGCCTATATTCCCTTGTGTACTTAAGGTGCTTTTTGTTTGTTTGTTTTAAGTTTAGATGTGGGGAAATAGTGAGGCAGAGTCTTGCATGTGCCCCAACCGGAATCCACCAGCAATCCCCATCTAGAACCAATGCTTCAGTACAGAGCTATTTTTAGCACCTGAGGCTGATGTGCTTGGACCAACTGAGTTATCCTTAGCACTCAGAGATAGGTTTGAACCAATCAAGCCAATGGCAGAGGAATGGGAAGAGCAGGAAAGGGGAGGGGGACTGGGGAGAAGCAGATGTTTGCTTCTCCTGTGTATCCTGACCGGGAATTGAACCCAGGATGTCCATACACAGGGCCAACACTCTATCCACTGAGTCATGGGCCAGGGACATGTAGTTAATTTTTAAACAGGGTAAATAACACCTATAGAGAAAATTTGGGGTGGGTCACAAATTCAATTACTAGTTTGTATTAAAAAATTGTATTTTATAAGTAAAAATATCCTTAGGTATATTTCTAGTAACATACTAAAACTTCAACTTTAGTAATAAAATTAATTAACGAGAGTGGAGTTTTTCAGAAGCCTATTAAATTCTTCACACCAGTAGTTTGTTTCACCTGAATGACCTTAGTTTCTTCCAGTAACACAAGCTGCATTTGCAGGATTTAAAAATATGCAGAGTCACATTGTAAGCTGCTTGATTACCATTATATAGAATTTATCAGTCAGAAACATGACTCTAAATTCTGATGTCATTCACAGAGAAAATTATCAAATGTGTGTTGACATTTTCAGGAGTTTTCCCAGTTTCTGTGCTCCACATTAAACAGCAAACAGTGTTTAACATGCACATTTTCCCCTTATTTCTCTTGCGAGGAGTGAAACCTCACCTCTATTTTTACATCCTTCAAGAGGGATTAACTTAAAACTTAATGGGAGATTTGGAGAATCCCTTTGGACATTTTTGTTTTCTGTTTCAATGGTAACTGTGATAGTTATAGTTAGGCTATGGTGAAACTTATTGCTATTCTCCTGCTACTTTTATATTAGTTATTTGATTTTGAAATTACTCTTTTACTTCATTTATTATATATTACTTGAATAACTGTGAAACATCCAGGTATATTAGCTTCCTATTAATGCTATAACAAGTTATCACCAACATAGTGACTTAAAAGAACACCATTTTATTACCTTACAGTTGGAGTAAGCAACCCCAAATCAGCCTTGCTGTGTTCAAATCCAAGTGTTAGCAGGTTGGCTCTCTCTGGAGGCTCTGAGGAACAGTTTATTTTCTTGCCATTTTTGGCTTCTGGAGACTGCTACTCCTGTTTCTTGCTTCTTTCTCACCTCTGCTACTACTAACGTTGACCCCTCTGCCTCCCTCATACAAGGACCCGAGTGCTGGCATTGGGCCCTCCTGGGTAATACAGGGTAAGGATATGTGGCCTGTCAGATCTTTTATTGATCACAGCTGCAAGGCACCTTTTGCAATGTAAGATAACATATCCATCTTTGGGAGCCATAATGCAGCCTAGACCAAAAAGAAAAAAGCAACAAATTTAAAACTGATCTTTGAGAGTAACTAGGAGAATTTTAGTAAGACTAGCATATAGTTACACTTAGCATAAGAAAAAACCACACACACTACGTGTTGAATTTTTTTTTTTTTTTTTTTTTTTTTTTTAACCATAAGTTAAGCATTGCTAGGTATTTTGATCACAAAAGAAGACAGGCTGGCTTGGTCTAAATTACTCAGAAAATTGCCTTACCTTCTCACTCTCTATTTTATCATTGTAGACAAGCTTAGAAAGAGAGAAACTGCGAGTTGCATTATAATGCTGGTGGTTGAAGTCAGGCAGGTTCACATTGGATTCTGGCAGAGAAAAACTGCGGAGCCAGAAAGTGTTGGGCCATTCCGTTTAATAGAGTCTCACAATGGCGGATGAGCAAACAGGTAGAGAAAAACACTTCTCAGGCAAAGGAACAGCAAAAATAACCCTTTACAGTGGTGGGCGAGCAATCTGCAATTCACCACCCACAATCTGCCATGAGCGCAAGCACCCCATAACCTTACATAAACTATACACACATGGCCCTCCCACATGCTCATGCACTAATCAAGCAAAATGCTTATAGCCAGTAAACCAGCAAGCAAGCCTAACACAGCTGTTTTTCCAACAACCACCTGTTAAAAGTGTTTTATTTTCCTACAGAAGTATGCCCAGGTGCCCTATAATTAGTGATTCCAAAATGTTTATGGAAAAATAAATTCTCCTTTGCTATTAAAAAGGCTGCCTTACAGGCATATGTGAACAGTGAATAAAAGTCATTTAACAAGCAGTGGTTAATAGAGGTGTTTTGACTTCCCACATCTCTTAGGCCAGGTAGGTCACTAGGTTTAAAGAAATTTGATTTTTTTAATAGCTGTTTCAGGGTGACCCATTTAAATGAACTTATAGTTTGTCTCCGAACCTAGACCTACTTACTTCATTAAATTCAGAATAAATTTCCTAGGCTGGGTGCTTTTCTCTGGAGTTCCTGACATCATTTCAAAACCTCTTCAGAACACTTCCAGACATTCTTAGAGAAAGTATATGCTTACTTCCCCCTCTACCCTAACTGGACTGTGAACTCTTTGAAAATAAAAACTGTCTTACACCTTTAATTTTCTTTCTTTCTTATTCTTTTTGAGAGAGACAGAGAGACAGGCAGTAAGGGAGAGATGAAAAGAATCAATACTTTGTTTCAGCAGCTTAGTTGTTCATTTTTTGCTTGTTAACTTTCTCATATGTGCATTGACCAGGGGAATACAGCAGAGCTAGTGACCCCTTGCTCAAGCCAATGACCTTGGGTTAAAGCTAGCAACCTTGGACTTCAAGCCAGCGACCTCTTGGCTTAAGCCAGCAACCAGGGAGTCATGTCTGTGATTCCACGCTCAAGTAAGTGACCCAGTGCTCAAGCTGGTGAGCACCTGCTCAAGCCCGTGACCTCAGGATTTTGAACCTGGGTCCTCTGCGTCCCAGTCGGATGCTCTATCCACTGCACAGCCACCTGGTCAGACTCTCTCTCTCTCTCTCTCTCTCTCTCTCTCTCTCTCTCTATATATATATATATATATATATATATATATATATATATATATATATATATATATATATATATATATATATAATTTGTTGGCACAGTAAACATTTGCTGAATGAACACATTAATAAATATAGCACACAGCAAATGAGACCTTGCTGAATTCTTTCATTTGGTAAGAAGGCTTACCAAATGAGAAGATTCCCATAGTCTTACTTTTGAGATGCTTATAGTTTATTTGGGGTAGAGATGAGCAAAACTGGAGAAATATCTCAAAACATTATATACAATTGAAAAGCAATTATAATTCATGCTCTATAGCTGTGCTTCTCCAGGAATAGGAGAAGGCTCTATCAGATTCACCTGGGCTGATTTCTTCACCCTGCACATCCCCTTCCCAACCCACTCTCTTATTAACGCCATCCTTTGCACTGTCCCCCCCACATATACTGTCCCACTGACAGAGTGCACCACTCTCAGTCCACAGCTGAGAGAGTTGCTCCCTGCTGGAGCAGTCACAATGAGTCTTACCATCTCCATTGCTTCCTGTCCATTTTTTTTTCTAGTTACCCAGGTAAGTTTTAAGACAAATCTAGCTTCCTCCTTCTGACCAACCCCTCATATTTGTAATTCTGGCACTTCCATGGCCGTTAGTGACTTGAAGTAAAATAAAATTAAAAAAATCAGACACAAAAGTGTAAGAGTGATTCATCACTCAGACTCTTCTCCAGAACAACCTGTGAGGGCTTCACAGAATTCAGTTGTCAGTGCTCCACCCCCAAATTTCATAAGTAGACAAAACATTAGCTGATTTTCCTGTGTATTTAAGATTAAGAACCATAGAGCAACTAGGAGTGGGGATCCAAGCCCAGCAGCGCTGCCTCAGCTAGAATTGGTCAGACCTGCTGAATCTCAGACCTCGCAGAAAACCTGAAACAAGATCTGCATTTTAACACAATTCTTGACATGATTCAAATATTCAGTAAAGTTGAAGTTGTACTTTACATTATATCAGCTTACTAAAATACAAAGCAAGGAGATCACTTTATAGAGGTTATCAGAAGAGGCCTCTGATGAAGGCATTACAGCTCGTGGACAACAGATTCCCAACACTTATTAGGTGTGTTAACACCTTGATCAGTTTACTTATTCTGGCTAAATTTCAGTTTACTATATACTATATAAAGATAATGATCATAGTAAATCCATAAGGTTGCCTTGAGTCATTTAATACTGTTTGACACAGAGTAAGCCCTCAGTAAAATGTGTTTTTGTTACTAGTATTCAGTAAACTTGGATGTAAAAACTGGTGGAAGGAATTCTCTTCAGGTCAATATCCGCCTTGGAGTAAACTAAAACAGCAGTCTTCGCCTGGAGTACACTAACTCCTAACATAATAAAAGCCATGTCAGAGAGAACCGAGAAACAATTAGCTTTAAGCAACATCCTTATGCATCCATTTATAATTTATCTAAAATTCAAATCTGTTTTGCCTGCAGTAGTGTCTGAGCTTTGCCTCTCATTTTCTTTCTCAACTTGCCTTTCAAAAAGATTCTCCTGCCAGTTAACAAAATGAAAACCTAACTCTAAGCCATTTTACATTTCACTCTGGTACATTGCCCTTGGTATAAAAATAAATGAAAAACAACTTTGTGGCACCAAAGCCATTTTTCATGCTTCAACTAGGTGATGGACTACCAACAGCAGGACTGTGCCCCCTTTTCCAGCTAGCTGTCCATCTACCTAGATTAGAAGAGATAACATTTGTACACATAGATGTCTGCACATGTGATGAATATTAATAGGGTTATTTAATTTAAAAATTGAAATTAAGTCTTATTTCATTGTAAATTTATCTTAGTGATTGATTTGGCAATGAGAATTTGTTTTGCAATATAATTAGAATATTTTTCCATAAATTGAAGGTAAAAGGTTTTGACAAATATACTTCAAGCACATTAAAATATACATACAGTACTCTAAAAGTTGATGTTTATTAAAAAATGGAAAATAAAATTAAGATGTCAGCTTAAAAATGTATGGACATCACATGAATTTTCAAGCTCTCTGAAGTTTGCAGATTTTTCTTTTAAGTGATGTCAGCTCAGGACCCTGATAGATGGACATATCTCCCACCCTGGTCCTGTTAACCAGGTTCTGTAAAACACTGGGAGCTCCAGATAGAAGTTTCAAATGCTTGTCTGGGTCTAATTAAAAAGAAAAGTGAAAGAGCATGTAGCACAAGCTCTCACTCAAGGTGTGTGTTGATATCCCAATACACTTGTAATATCGTATTGGAAAATGACAAGCATGGGAGGAAGCCATCATATATGAGGTGAGAAGAATCATTAAAAATAAATATTGAAGACTAATTATGGAATGGCATACTACTTTCACTCTGGGCTAGCTTATCTCCACCCTTCATAGCTACAGACTGTCAGAATAATAGAAATGTCCATTTCCAGGCATGAATACTACTTGCTGTGGTCTCTGCTCCTCTACATATTCATGTCTCTAATTTAATAGCAAATTTTAAAGCATATTTAAATGAAGAAAATAAAACACAATGTCAAAGGCCAAGATAATCAGAAGAAGAGGACTCATACAGGATTAAATAAAAGTAGTTTACAGTTGCAACTATGTAAAACACAGTTTATTTTTGTACTATTATATATTAATTATTATTTTCCACATGAACAACTACAAACCTAATTTTCCCACACACTATAGAGGACCTAAGTGTTGTATTTATTTGGTATTGTATTAATTGTGAAATCTATTAAAAATTTAGTAAAAAAGTGGAGAATATATTATAATGCAGGAGGAATTTTAGCAGAGAGATGAAAGCTAGAAAAAGCCAAATGCAAAAAATAAAAATATTGTATAAGAATTGCAGATCACCTTCTATTGACAGCTGAGAAAATAATCAATAATATGTCAGTAGAAATTAACCAAACTGAGAAAAATATTACCCAAACATATAGAAAAATAAAAGTGCAAAAATTAAAATTATATTTAAAAAAAGAACAGAACAATAACAAAAAAGAACAGAGCATCAAGAGTTCTGGGATAATAACAAATGATTTATTATGAGTGTCTTTCAGTCCTACAAAAGATAACCAGTAGAGAACAGGGGGGAAAAATACATAGTGATAAATGGGTGGATGGATGGATGGATGGATGGATGGATGGATGGATGGATAGATAGATAGATAGATAGATAGATAGATAGATAGATAGATAGATAGATGATAGATAGATAGATGATAGATAGATAATGGAAAATAATTTCCCCAAAATAATGCAAGCACACTATAGAACTAAGAGGCTTTGTGGACCCTAAACAGGATAAATCCCAAAACAAAACAAATAGAAAAACACATGTTAACACATGTATACACCTAGATACATCTCAAGCATACTAATTCCAAAAATATTTTAAGGCACCCAGAAAAAATAACATACTACATACACTGGAAGAAAACCAAATTAAACAAAAATTACAGCAAAATTTTTATAAGGACCAAGTAAGCTAGAGGAATCAGAATAAAATGTATTGGCATCTTTAAATTTGTAAAAAAAAACAAACATGTCAACCCATAATTTTATCCTCAGTAAATTTTTTTTTACATTAAAAATATTTTTTATATAATATAAATTTAAAAATTAATTAAATTTATTGGGTTGACATTGATAATAAGATTATATAGGTTTCAAGTAAGCTTATTCACTGTAGGCATACTTGTGCCACAGGAAATATCAAAGCTCATCCTTTATGCAGAATGAGTGTGATGATATGAGACATAAACTTGGATTTATCCAAAGAAATAGTGTCAGAAGTGGTAAAAATTAAGATATACAAAAGTTGCTTCATTATTTGCAAATGCTGTAAAGATTATTATTATGAAATGTTTTTAAAGAAAATTTCATGCATGTTGCTTTTATAAACAATTGATTTTTCAACATATATTTTAGAGAGCACTTATGGTTCCATAGAACGAACTCAGTAGCCTCCTTCCTTAGAAGTAGAACAACATAGCAGTGAGCTTAATGTTCCATTTCTTTAAAACAACTAAATTAGTTCCACCATTTTTAAATTGACAAATAGTCATCCACCAGGTAACTATGCAACGATAATGTGGCTATGATACCTATTCCCATAAAGCTTACATTTTATTAAAGGAGAGATCAGACAGGTATAATAATAATAAAGATAAAATAGAGATATCACTAGTGACAGAAGGGAAGTAAGCAATGTAACAGAGCATAAAAGAATGGGGACACCTACATATTGAGTGGACAAAGAACACACAGATTGAAAGACTGAAAGACATCCATGGATCAGACATTTGAAGATATGGATGGGTTTTAAGCTCAGAGGCATGGTCTTTACTAACACATAACATGTGTGAGACAAAACCAGAAATAAAATTTAAAGCCATGAGAACAGATTATATTGTGAAAAGAAAAAGTGTATACAAAAATAGGTTTTATTGTGCATACAAAAATAGGTTTTATTGTGCACAACATGTAGTGGGGGTAAAGGGTTGTGCTTAAAATATTTGAAGATAATTATTTTCAAAACTTAAATGTATAATTATATATTCCTCTCCTTACGTGAATAAAATATACTGTGTGAAACAGTTATATTGATATAAACATACAATAACAATTCAAATATATTTTATGATGTAGGTAATATATCTCATGTTCATGATTTTTTGTTTGATCTCAATTAAACTTAAACATTAACTACAATGTTGTGAAACATTCCAAATAAATATGCATATTTGAAAATAAAATTTTACTTGTGTTTTGAATATATTGTACAATTTTTATTTGATATAAATACTTCAAAATTACTTTCTCTTCTTTAGGATATTACTAAAATTGTTATTTTAGAACAGTGGTTCTTAACCTTTTTTGAGGTACTGAACCCACCAGTTTCATATGCGCATTCACCGAACCCTTCTCTAGTGATAAATAAAATATGATTTTTCTTCCAAATTCAAGACAAAGGTATATGTCTTTTTACTGGTGCACAAAATGAGCCGTGCATGAACATCACCTTGCTCAAAGAACAAAACCAACAAAGTGCATGAACTCACAACAAATGACGGTATTACTTTATTCTGGCCTCTGCGGCAGAGGCTTCTCCAAACCCCTGAGACCGACTCATCGAATCCCTAGGGTTAGATAGAACCCAGGTTAAGAACCACTGTTTTAGAACATGTACCTAGTTAGCAATCATGTTTTACAAATAAGCAAGAGGGTGTGCTATATAAAAACCTTGTATAACTAAATATTTTTCAGTAATCCTTTCAAGACCTTAGTCCCCAACTCTTCTTTTCTATTCTGTTGCTAAAACAAAATTATTTAAACAACAGCTGTAGGCTTATGCCCTGGCTTGCTACCCTCATCTTCTGTGCCTATAAATTTTTTACGTTCCTTGTTCCATCCAAGTGCTCATATCAGAGGTATTCTTTCATGCAACATTTTAATAAAAATAAGAACTACTAGCTTTGACTGTTTGATTTTTTTTCTACATGGGACAGTAAAAATGAAAAACCATAGCAGAAGTTATTTACTTTATAATGTATATAATTTTTTGTCTTTATAGTTGATGATATGTAATAGTGGTATTCATAACTCTTTTCCATTATTTCAAATTGTACTGAGTATTTTTATAAATGTGTTTATAGGTGAACACTTTGTTTTCTATTATTATTATTATTATTCATCTTGCAGATCTTTCTTCTATTATTGAGAAGCGTATCCTTCTGAAATGGTCAGAAACATCAATGTCAGTGTAACTTCGGATTTTAAAATTGATCTGGTCTTTAAAGTACCACATAAAGCTCTCCTAAACATTAAAATAAATGATCATACAAACAATAATGCATTCAACACTATTGTTACTATTATCACTACTATTTATTATAAAATTCCAAGTTCTGGCTAACTTTTGAAAATAAGAAAAAGGAATATAAGGTTGCTGAGGCTACTCGTGTTCTTTTTTGGTTCCATATAAGTTTTTGAAATATGTGTTCTATATCTTTGAAGTATGTCATTGGTATTTTAATTGGCATTGCATTGAAATTATAAATTGCTTTGGGTAATATAGACATTTTAATGATGTTTATTCTTCCTAACCATGAGCACGGTATAAGCTTCCACTTGTTTGTATCTTTCTTGATTTCTTTTATCAATGTTTTATAAATAAAATAAAGCAGGAGGCATCATTCTTCCAGATATCAAGGTATACTACAAGGCCATTGTATTCAAAACGGCCTGGTACTGGCATAAGAACCGGCACATACATCAATGGAACAGAACAGAGAACGCAGAAATAAACCCACATTTTTATGGACAACTGATATTTGACAAAGGAGGAAAGAGCATACAATGGAGTAAAGACAGCCTCTATAACAAATGGTGTTGGGAAAATTGGACATCTATCTGCAAAAAAATGAAACTAGACCATCAACTTACACCATTCACAAAAACAAACTCAAAATGGATAAAAGACTTAAACGTAAGCCGTGAAACCATAAGCATCTTAGAAGAAAACATAGGCAGCAAGCTCTCCAACATCTGTCGCAGCACTATATTTGCTGATTTATCTCCACGGGCAAATGAAATAAAAGGCAAGATAAACAAATGGGACTATATCAAACTAAAAAATTTTTGCACAGCTAATGACAATAAGAACAGAATAAAAAGACAAACTACACAATGGAAGAACATATTCGACAGCACACCTGATAAGGCGTTAAGAACCAAAATTTATAAAGAACTTATAAAACTCAACACCAGGAAGGCAAACAATCCAATCAAAAAATAGGCAAAAGAAATGAATAGAAATTTCTCCAAAGAGGACATACAGATGGCCAATAGGCATATGAAAAAATGCTCAACATCACTAATCATTAGAGAAATGCAAATTAAAACCACAATGAGATATCACCTCACACCAGTCAGAATGGCACTCATCAGCAGAACAACACAGAATAAGTGCTGGTGAGGATGTGGAGAAAAGGGAACCCTCCTGCACTGCTGGTGGGAATGCAGACTGGTGTAGCCACTGTGGAAAACAGTATGGAGATTCCTCAAAAAATTAAAAATTGAACTGCCTTTTGACCCAGCTATCCCACTTTTAGGAATATACCCTAAGAACACCATAGCAATGTTTGAAAAGAAGAAATGCGCCCCCATGGTTGTGGCAGCATTGTTCACAATAGCAAACATCTGGAAACAGCCCAAGTGTCCGTGAGAGGACGAGTGGATTAAAAAGCTATGGTACATATATACTATGGAATACTACTCAGCCATAAGAAATGATGACATCGGATCATTTACAACGAAATGGATGAACCTTGATAACATTATACAGAGTAAATAAGTAAAACGGAAAAAAACTGAGAACTGCATGATTTCATACATAGGTGGGACAGAAAAACAGGACTATGAGACTTGGACAAGAGTGTGGTGGTTTGGGGGGGGAAGGAGGAAGAAAAGGGAGGAGGGGCACAAAGAAAACCAGATAGAAGGTGACGGAGGACAATTTGACTTTGGGTGATGGGTATGCAACATAACTGATTGATAAGATAACCTGGAGAAGTTTTCTTTGAATATATGTACCCTGATTTATTAATGTCACCTCATTAAAATTAATAAAAAAATAAAGGGTATATAAGGTAAGAATTTACTGTAAAGGGTAAAACTGCCATTTCTTGCAGTTATTAAAATTAGATTTATAAAGAACTGGAAGAGTCTTCAAAATGTTAATTAATATAAGACTAAATACAAGACAAATTTATACAATTTAATAGTTTTGCTCTAAATCAGCACAAACTGAGCAAACTATAGAACAGAGACTATATTATAATGGTTTGGAATATGCTGCAGATTCTTTAATTTCCATCCCCCTTTAAGAAATAAATACTTAATTTCCCCTTGAATGTGAGCCTGAATTAGCAATTCACATGTACTTAATAGATTATGATGGAGATGTTATTTGACATGTGAGGCCAGAGTTCTCTCAGATATTCTCTGGAAAAAAACAGTTGCCATGTTCTGTGAACACCAAATACCCCGTGAAGGAGTCCGTGTGGGAAAGTATTATGCTCCTGCCAGTAGTCATGACTAACTTGCCAGCTATCAGAATAAGCTACCTTGGAAGTGCGTCCTCCAACACCACTCAAGACTTCAGATACAGAAGCCCTGGTTGACATAGTAACTACTCCTTCCTGAGATTCCAAGCCAAAACCACCCAGCTAAGCTACTCCTGAATTTTTGACATGCAGAAATAATACAGAAAATAAATGTTTGTTGTTGTTTTAAGAGATTGAGTTTTGGAGTAATTTGCTTTGCAGCATTTGATGATGAATATGTATATGGTTTACAATGCAACAATAAACATATAAATTGCATGGAAGGCAAAATAGTAAAAATATTTAAGACTATTACAAACAAAATTTAAACGGAATGCAGTGTCCACATATTACCATGTGGCAATGCATTTAGGGAATAATTATATTAAATTTTTAAAGAATAGTTCATCCCAAAGCTATTTAAAACATTCTCTAATACAATGAGAAAAGGTTTCCAATTTTTAAATACTTTGAATATAATTTTATACCAAATTGCTAGATAAATTTTAGATCATTTGCAACTATAAAAATATAAAAATAATAAACATTTAGCAAAGAGAATCTAGCCACTCTTAAAAGAAAATAACTTATTCCAAAAGTGATTTATTCCAAGATTGCAAGGATGATTGAATAGTAAGGAATTTATTATTATAATTAATGATATTATAAGATTTCAATAAATGTTATCTTCATGGTTACTGAAAGGACATGTGACAAATTTTACATCCTTTCTTCTTTATTAATACTATTAAGAAAATAAGGAGAGGTGTAAATTTCCAAGTATAAACATATATTTCACTACCAAAGTCAACATCATGCTGGAAACACTAGAAGCAGTTCCACTATGAAAATTATATAAGACAAGACTGTTCTAAATAAACATTATTGTCTCACATATTTGCAGATATTAACCACTGAAAATAGACCAAAAGAGAAGAAATTAAAGTTATAAAAGTGTAATAAAGGTGGTAAAATTTTTACTATTTGTCTATCACATAATTGTGTAGTTGGCAAACAGGGGTAATAAAAAAAAAAGGTACTATCAATAATACAAGAACTTAGTGAGGTGACCAAGCATAAAATTGATATTGAGAAATCAATTTTTTCCCTAGCTAGTTGGCTCAGTGGTGGAGCATTGGCCCTGCATGTGAATGTCCCAGGTACGATTTCTAGTCAGGGCACACAGTAAAAACAACCTCTGCTTCTGCACCTCTCCCCATCTCCATTCTCTCTCTCTATTGTTCTATTTTCCTCCCATTGCCATGGTTCCTTTGGAGCAAGTGGGCCCCAGGCACTGAGGATGGTTCCATGGCTCAGACTCTAAAATGGCTTGCTTGTGGAGCTATGGAACAAGTGCCCCAGAAAGGCAGAGCATTGCCTCCTAGTGGGCTTGCCAGGTGAATCCCAGTTGGGGTGCATGCAGGAGTTGGTCCCTCAGTCACTCTGTTTCTCACTTAAGTAAAAAAAAATCACTTTTTATTTTATATTTAAACAGGAACCCATTCTAACACGAGTGGGCAAACTGTGGCTAGAGAGCTAAATATGGCACACTGTGCTTTCTTGTAAATAAAGTTGTGTCGGAACACAGCCAAATCCATTCATGTAAGATCAGTCCATGTCTTTCTATCCACTAAAAGAGACTCTTTGGTTCTCGAAGCCTAAAATATTTTCTAATATTTTTCAAAAATATTTTCTAACATTTTTACTGAAAAAAAAAATGCTAACCCTGTGTTTGAAGAGATAATGGAAAGAAAGACCACATTTACAATAGAAATATAAGTGATAATACCTAGAAACAAGATGTACAAAATTTGTTAAGAGATACAAAATCTTGAAGACTTAAATAAAAGAAAAATTATATACTGTGTTAGTGGGCCAAAAATTCAACATGGCAAAATGTGATTCTCCAAAAATCAATCTGTAGATAACATACAAACCCAATAATATTAATATGATGTAAAAAATATTATGGTATCCAACATCTAAAGTGTACATTCTTGGGAAAGACACACACAAATGATTATAGAATGTAAAAACAATGTCTTACATCAACAAGAAAAAAATAGCAGGAAAACAAATACATGACTATGTAAAAGATAATAGGGAATTCACAAAAAGGCAGGTCTGAAAGATCAAACTTGAAGTTAAAAAAATGCTAATTAAAACCATATACCCATCAAAGTGACAGGTTAGGAACAGCATAATATCAAATGTAAGCCAAATATAGAGAAAATGATTTGGCGTACCTCTGGTGAGGGTATGTATCTACATAGCCATTCTGAAAAGCAATTTTATATTATTTACTGAAATTAAATGTCTTTTTGCTCAGCAATCTCATTTCTAGATGCATATTCTAAAGTTCTTAGAAAGTTGGCAAATGCACCTACATCATGTTGTTATTTATGAAATTGAGAATCAGTAGCAGGCCAGACACATATTACCACATAAATGCACATGTAAAATGCAGTGTATGCAAGCCCTAGAAATCTATGCATCAATTAAAAACAAATAAATGAATATACATTCAACAAGAATGACAAAATTTAAATTCATAAGAAGTTTAACTAAATTTAGGGCCAACAACAGTCAGGTAAATTGAAAATACATAAGCACATAGTATAATATTACATGACTTACATGGATACCTGCATATTAAAATTTGTGCTAATGGAGAACAGGTAATAACAGTTAGAATTTGTAATAAAATGGGAAATAAGAAGAGTCTCTATGACCCTTATTAATACTCTATTCTCTTTATTTTACATAACTATCACCTTCTAATATATTTAATGTACTTCTTTTGATTATTATTTAAATAGAATGTCTTTTATGCTAAAATATAAGTTCCATAAAGACAGTTTTTTTGTCCAACATGTCTCAAACACCAATATAATTTAAAATAAAACAATGTGTGACACACAGTGGCTCCTAAATTAATTTGTTGAATTATCTTTTTCTGAAAAGCTATTTTTACAAGATTTATCGAAATATCTGAATAAACGCTGTGTCAGTAATAGAGACACTGGTGGAAATGATGAGCTTACAATTAAAGGCTTATCCACAATCCAAATAACTGATTTATAATAAAAGAAATTTTATTATTGAGAGTAATCATGGAAAGGAAGGGAGATTCTTTTTTTTTTACAGGGACAGAGAGAGAGAAAGAGAGAGGGATAGACAGACAGGAACAGAGAGAGGTGAGAAGCATCAATCATTAGTTTTTCGTTGCTGTCGCAACACCTTAGTTATTCATTGATTGCTTTATCACATGTGCCCATGTGCCTTGACCGTGGGCCTTCAGCAGACCGAGCAACCCCTTGCTGGAGCCAGCGACCTTGGGTCCAAGTTGGCAAGCTTTTGCTCAAGCCAGATGGGCTTGCACTCAAGCTGGCGAGCTCGAGGTCTCGAACCTGGGTCTTCCACATCCCAGTCCGACACTCTATCCACTGCGCCACCGCCTAGCCAGGCAGAAGGGAGATTCTATAGATACAGTATCTTCAGTTATTTAACAGAATGGTTTTTTTTTTTTTTGAAATTGTGATGCTCACCCAAAACAAAGGGTTTCTGCTATAAATAATATATGAATATTCATGTTTAAAGCCACAAAAAATGAAAAGAAAATTATAAAATTGAATCGAAAGACATTAATAAATAGATATATCAAGTTCTTAATAGGAATGTCCAATATTGGAACAATGTCAGTTCTCCCCATACTATTTTATGGCTTTATTTCCATCCAAGTAAAAATTCTTACCCTTTTGGTCAAATTTGACAGGCTTATTCTCTAATGTATAAAATAGTGATTGGAGTCTGAATAGTCAAGGCATTTATAAATAAAACTAGGTGAGGATAATTGCATGAACATATACCAAGGCTTATTCTAAAAATACAATATTTGGAACAGTATGGTGATAGCCCTGGGTTAATCATAGACAAAAGAAACAAAAGAAAGCCAAGAAACTTACCCACACATATATGGACACACAGTATATGACAGAAATGACATTGCAAAGCAGTAATAAAAAAGTTTTTTAAAAATTTTCATTTATTCATTTTAACAAGAGAGAAGGAAAGAGAGAGAGAGAGAGAGAGAGAGAGAGAGAGACTGGCCACCTCTATAGTACAGGATGATGCTCTAACCAACAAAGCTAACCAACCAGGGTGACAGAGTTTTCTATAAATGTTCTGAAGAATGTGTATGAATATGGAATAAGAATGAAGTTATATATGTACTTTACATTCTACTTAAAAAGAAAGCGAGAGAGAGAGAGAAAAATAAATGAAAAAAAGAAGGAAAGAAAAACAGTTTTACAGATTAAAGACCTCAAAGTGAATTACACTTCACAATTGAAACAGTCTCAAAGTATAATCTAAAAATGATTAACAAGTATCTACTATTAGTGGAGGCTACTACAGCCTTTTCTTGTCTTCTTATTATATGTTTATATTATCTAAATTGTTGCACTGACATGTGTTACTTTTACAATAAGCAAAAAGATCAATTTTAGAAGAAAACATTCACACACATGGGTTAACACATTTACTTTTAAACTTTTAGTAATTAGAAAAGTATTGCAGTGACAATGGTGACAATGAACTACTCGGAGACTAGATGAAATGCTCCAATGGGCCAAGGGGAGGCAACAGCCCCATTCAGCATATTGTAGGACTGAGCCCCATCCCCAGCCTTACTCAGATATTTATTAGCCAGTACAAATAACTCAAGGATGTAGATTGAAGAAGTTTTCAGGAGGTGAAGTAAAGGACAAGGAACATGCTGATTTCTAATCTCTGTCCTGGGAGCCTAAACATTTTCTATTGATGAATCTTATCCTATCCTGCTGTTTTGATCTGTCCAGCATGCACTGTTTCCAGTACTGGGTCAGAGAGGCACCCTGAACGTTTTGCCTATTCAGGGCTTTCACTCTAGGGTTCCTTATTGTCTCTGATTGTTTACCCTAATTCTGCAAGTTTTCATAGCATATTTCTACAGAAAAAATACCATTTTGGGTTTGTGACTAAAATACCTTTTAGAATTGCTGTACCATGGGTGTAGACTTTCAGTCATGCAAGATGTAAAAGCTTTGGAGATCTGTTGTGCAACAGTACACATGCAGTGAATAACACTGTACTGTACATTTAAATTGTTAATAGGGTAAATATTATTTTATGAATTTTTTGTCATAGAAATTATTCCCTAAAATTCTGAAGTGGTTAAATGTGCCCCTATTTTTTTTTTTAAATAATGACATCTAGCTGCCATTGGTTTTAATCAAAGGAAATTTTAGTCCAGGAGAGTAGTTTAAATAAGAGTGGGGGAAATATATATCTGGTGGGATTTTGGGAGAATGTTATGTAGCAATAAACAGGCAGAGATTAAACTGTAACTCAAAAGACTTCTATACTCTTTTAACTCAAACAACCTTCTCTCTGGGTAGCTAAATATAAATAGAAGTCAAAAGTACAGTGAACTTCCAGTCCAACCTTTATTTATTTTTTTTATTTTTTGGACAGAAACAGAGAAAGAGTCAGAGAGAAGAACACATTGGAACAGACAGACAGAAAAGGAGAGAGATGAGAAGCATCAATTCTTTGTTGTGGCACCTTAGTTGTCCCTTGATTGCTTTCTCATATGCACATTGACCCAGGGTGTACAGCAGAGCAAGTAACCCATTGCACAAGCCAGGAACCTTGGGCTCCAGCCAGTGACCTTGGGCTCAAGCCAGCAACCTTCGGCTTCAAGCCAGTTACCTTTGGGCTCAAGTCAGCAACCAGGGGGTCATGTCTATGATCCCATGCTCAAGCCAGTGACCTCACACTCAAACCAGTAAGCCTGCACTCAAACTGATGATCCCATGCTCAAGCCGGCCACCTCAGGGTTTCAAACCTGGGTTCTTTGCATCCCAGTCTGATACTCTATTCACTGTGCCACCTCCTGGTCAGGCCAGCCCAACCTTTAAATATATGATTAATACTAGATAACAACATCAAATGAATAACTTCATAGATTAGATTTTATAATGTTAAACTAATTATACCTATCATTTCATCATAAAGATGCATTTCTCAACTAATATATATAGTTTCTTTAGGATTGCTATTTTGTATATTTCATAAAATTGTATTTAATTTTTCATACTCAGCCTGCCTAACAGTATAGCATTAAATGGAATAAATTTTACCCTTCATGTAGGTCTATTATTTCAGTACACTGATATCATTCTGGAAAAAGATAACAGGTCCACTGAAATTCATGTTTCATATTTTCACAAGAAAAATATTATCTACTGTATAATTGGTAATAAAATCCTACAAGGCACCTCTAAAGTACCACTAAACTGACAGATTTGCTGTGACAGCAGTTTAATTATAATCATGTTTACATCTCTAAGAGTTGTCAATAATAAAACATCTAGACAATCATCTTCTTTCACAACAGATGTTTAAATATAAAAATATGTGGGGGTAATTTTTAGCTAAGTGTATCAATAATCTTATTCTAAAGGTAAATTGTCTACTGATTACACAAACATGATGTTTAAATTTGGAGCAAATATTAATCACCAAGGTAAGAGCAAATCTGTGTTAGAATGCGTTGTACATATTAATTATTTAGGGAAAATTGTATTTTATAAAACTATATTCATTTTCTTTAGATATTTACTTGCCTATTATTTAATCTTTTGTTTGCTCTCTCAAAAGCTAAGACCTGACAACTGTGTATTAAATTGATTAGTTCAAGAGTTTCCTGACTTTCAAACATGCAGGTCAAACTGATTTCCATAAGTCAACTGATGACAGATATTTTTTTCAAGTATAATAAGTACAGTATCTGCATTTTTAGAATAAGATTTTAATAACATACAGAATCTATATCTTATAGTGCTCAATCTGAATTTGTCTATCACAGATACACCATTTCAAATATACCTATTTCTTAAAATATTTATTTTTTTCCCTCAGCCTGGTAATGTATTATAGGCCTAATGACATTGAAATTTTGTGGGGTTTTTTCTTACTAAATAATGCCATGGTAGTTTTTAGCATGAAAAACTCTTATTTCACATATCTAGCAGTAGTGGAGTTTAGTTTATTAAAACTCTAAAAAATACATTTAAAACACCTTTAAGATAAACAAATTCATTTTCCCAAATCTAAAAATTTTTTTTTACTTTCTTTTTTAAGGTCAGGAGCTAGAAAAAGGGCATCTTACCTACATAAATAAGAAAATAAGAGAGAAGATGACATCAGAGTAATGGCCATGTGAAAGATACTCCTAATGTCTCCCCTTGAATTTTTGTTAAAATTTCAACATATTGAACAACTATAATGCAGCAAAAGAATACCAAATAGGCTTATAGGCATGCCTGAAAGATCCATGCACCAAAGGTACTAAAGGTGAGATGAATTAAAAAAAGAGCAGAAGATAAAAATGCATTAGCGGCAGCCTTTGGAGAGGAGACAAACCTGGAGTGACTGTTCTCTCTCTCTCTCTCTCTCTCTCTCTCTCTCTAATGGACTATGGGGAGAAGGGAAGCTCAGGCACTCTGAATTTTGTCTGAGGGGTATCGAGAGGGAAACTTGGAGTGACTGGGTCTCCTTCTGCTGGGAGAAGCAATGAGATAGAGGGACATTGGGGGAGATAAGCCAAAACATTCAGAGCACGAATAACAGCCAGTGTTCCTGCAGAGACAGAAAAGGCTAAATTGTGGCCCCCTGTCTCACAGACCCAGCCCCCCTCACCTTGCAGTACATAGAGTGGCAGATACAAACCCCACAACTAGCTCTCCAGAGTCCCTCCCTTCCCTGAAGAACAGAGGGCTCCACATCCAGTCCTTAGGTCTGTTCACATATGTGGGGAAGGACCTGAAAACCTGAGATCTTCATTGGTAGAGCTGTAAATCCAGAGAGCCAAAGCCATAAAGCCAAAGCAGTAGAGCCCCACCCATCAGTATGATTGTGGCCCCACCTCCATCATTGCCTCCAACATATCAGCAGAAGGTAGCCAGGGAACTTCACAGAGTTAAACTTTGTAATACAGTGAAACCTACTGGAAGAAACCTTAGAAGACCAAAATTAATTTTACCTTTAATTTCCATTTTTTTTAAATTTCTTTCTTTTTTTTAATCTTATTCTTTTTCTCTTTTTCTGTTTTGAATTTAATTTTCTTTAATTTTTATATATTTAAATTTTTATTTTATGTGGGTATTTTGTTTTTGATTTTTTGTTTGTTTTCAAACTTTTTATGTGTCTTTTTCTTTGTCATAATTTTTTAAACTTTTATATTTTTATTTTATTCTTTTATTTTAATATTTTATTTTTAGTTGTTTTTGTTAGGATTCATAACAATACCACTCTCAAATGCCATCAAGAAAGAATAAATTGAATAAAATGGCTACACAAGACAGAGAAGTAGTTTAGAAAGAAAATAAAAAAATCTCCAGAAAAAGATCTCAATCACATGGAAACCTTGAAGTTAATTGATAGAGAATTCAAAATTAAAGTTCTGAAAATACTCAACAAGATGCGAGAAAACACCAATAGGCAACTTAATGAGTTCAGAAAACAAATTAATGAACAAAATAAATACTTCACCAAGGATACTGAAACTTTAAAAAGAGAGATGAAGAATTCAATGCATGAATTGAAAACTGAGGTGGCAAGTTTAGCTAATAGAATAAGCCAGATAGAGGAATCAGTGACACTGAAGACAAGCAAGTAGGGATGTTACAGAGAGAAGAGGAGAGAGACTCATGAATTAAAAAAGAAGCAAACAAACAAACAGGAAAAGCTCTACAAGAATTGTCTAAATCAGAAAGAGCAATATAAGAGTAATGGGTTTATCAGAAAAAGAAGAGAGGGTGAAGGGAATGGAGATCCTATTCAGACAAATAATTAATAATAATTTCCTAAGCTTATGAAAAGAGAGTTTTGAATCAAAGAAGCAAATGGAACACTGAGATATTTTAATCCAAAAAGACCTACTCCAAGACACATCATAATAAAATGTCAAAAATCAATGAAAAGTAAAGAATCCTCAAGGCAGCTAGGGAAAAGAAGAAAATAACATATAAAGGAAAGCCCTTTAAGTTATCATCAGACTTCTTAGCAGAAACTCTACTTCTAACATAACCTTTGCCCTCCAAGTATATAATAACTAATATAGTGTGGCAAAGATATGAATTATCTAAAATTAAAAAGCAAGTTAGTGCTTGTTTGTTTGGGATATACCTTAATTATTAACTAATTCAAAATATAGATCAACTGTAATGCTAGGTTGCCACACTTCATATTAATGGGAAATCTTTTACTTTTTCAGCTTGAACATGTTGCCTTGCAAAAAAATAAAAAATAAAGAAAACCCTAAATATTAGTAAGTACAAAATATGGAAAACATTTCTCATAGATTTTTTCTTCTGCCTTTTATTTTCAGCTCAACCAAGTTCACTGTATTAACCATGTGTGACTGACACTACCTGTTATTTTCACAGGATGGCAGATAGAGCATATGGCTAACACTGGCATTTCACAAGGTCCCAAACACTAGCTTTTAAAGTGAAACACTAAACTTTCAATTATTTGATAACTATCATGCTAAGTTTTATTCCTGTATCATGATGGCAGTTTAGTTAGAAAGCCGACAAAGAACAGCGTGCTCCACTTCACAAAGCAGTTACAGGTTCTACTTGTGTGCACTATGAACTGTTCCCTGGCTAAGTCCCAGCTCTCTCTATCTTTCCTTCTGGCAGGAGTCTGGCTAAGCATCAAAAGTTTGTCATTATAATTTCTTTTTCCGTTCTGTTTCAGGTAACTGCAAAATGGTTATCAAGATGTTAAAAACTTTAAATTATGCCTTATCTTTTACATTTCTATATTTTACCAGAGAAATAATCAAAGCATCTCGAACATCAGCTCATACGTAGCCCTGGCCAGGTACTTAGTGGCGTAGAGCATTGTCCTGATGTATCAAGGGTACATGTTCAATCCCCAGTCAGGGAACATACAAAAATCAACCAAAGAATGAATAAATAAGTGGAGCAACAAATTAATGTCTTTGTCTCTCTCTTTCTCTCTCTTGTCTTCTAAAATCAATACATAAAGTTAAAAAAATATTTTAGAAATCACATAAGCAGATGATACATGCCCTTCACTACTAAAAGGCAGGTTTTTTCTCCTATGTTAATCTATCTGGTATGACACTATAAAAGTTTCTGGAAAGCTATCTGGTAATATATGTTGACAAATTAAAATTGTCTTTAACTCAGTTATTATCCTTAGAGATAGCCAATATTTATCTAAGAATCTAAAAAGCACAGAAACAAGAAATTCATCATAACTATTTTCATAAAAATGTACTAAAATCTAAAAATATGGTAAATGAATAATTAAATAACAGTCAAAGGAGAAATTATTTATTATAGGGTCAATAAAATTAAAATTATGTGAAATATTCATTTTATTTATTTTAATTGAATTTATTAGGGTGACCCCAGTTAACATAATTATACAAGTTTCTGGTCCCCAATTCTACAACACATCTCTGTCCACCATTCTGTGTGCTCACCTCCCTCTACATCCCCTCTCCTAGCAAGCATCCCACTGCTGTCCATGTCCTTGAAAAAATTTACATGATATAACATAATATAATACACATCATGAAATTATATATCTATATATATATACACATACATACACATGCATACATATATACTTGTGTATATATAAATACCTCTCATACACATCTAAATATATTACATAATGCAATATTAAAAATGAGGAAAGAAAATGTAAATATTGCAATTAACAAATATATATTATATCATATTTATATATATAGTGTATAATAGATTTATATATTTATATAGTATATAATAGATTGATATATTATATAGTATATATTTATATAGTATATAATAGATTGATATATTATAAAATTTATCTACATATCTAAACATAATAATGCCATTATATTAACAAGTAAGAAAATGATGAATATTGCACTTAATAATTGTCTGGTACTTTTAATTCTTAGATTTCAAAATTTTTAAGTTAAATACTTAAATCATATAAGTGACAGAAAAACCTGGGGAAAATAATAATGGATATGTTATCATTTCAGTCCCTTACTTAAA
Organism: Rhynchonycteris naso; assembly: GCA_037038555.1. Taxonomy (NCBI): domain Eukaryota; kingdom Metazoa; phylum Chordata; class Mammalia; order Chiroptera; family Emballonuridae; genus Rhynchonycteris; species Rhynchonycteris naso. The sequence continues at coordinate 66,750,309 of CM072996.1, forward strand.
GATTTGCATTGGTTCCTCACTAGTTATAGGATAAAAAATTCATTACTGAACATAACGTATAAGATCTTTGACAATATGACTACTACTTATTGCTGTAGTTTCACTATTACCAATTTAAAACATGCTATAGCTAATCTAAATTTAAATCTATATGCTGATTCTTCTTTCTTAAAATTAACTCTTAAACTGGAGCTCCCCAAACTGTTACTCAAGCTTAATGATCCAGTCCAACCAACTTTCCAATGTGAAAAAAGTCTATATTTGGATCTTGTTTTTGTTTTATTGAATCCAGTGTATTAGCACTTCTCCAGTTTAGGCCATACATGAATATAAATATAATATAATCGGCATTTCATTTAAATAACTGAAAAGGGGGGTTTCTATACCATGCATTATTTATTTCCCCTTTCAGAATAATTTTTTTACTGAATTAAGTAGGAATTTCTTCTGTAGTTCCTACCATTCATCCAGTATAGATCCAACCTGTCCACAAAATGCCAGACCAGACTTTTTAAAGACCTGCTACAATCCATCCTTATATTCCTTGCAGTATTATTTACAATATAGCCAAGATAAGGAAGCAGCCCAAGTGCCCATCACTGGATGAGTGAAAGAAAAAAGCTGTGGGCCTGACCGGGCGGTGGTACAGCAAATAGAGCGTTGGATGGGGATGCAGAAGACCCAGGTTTGAAACCTGAGGTCCCCCACTTGAGAATGGGCTCACCAACCCAACTTGAGCACGGAGTTGCTGGCTTGAGCATGCAATCGTAGACATGACCCCATGGTCACTCACTTGAACCCAAGGTTGCTGCCTTGAGCAAGGGGTCAGTTGCTCTACTCTTGTCCCTCAGTCAAGGCACATATGAGAAAGCAATCAATGAACAACTAAGAAGCCACAATGAAGAATTGATACTTCTCATTTCTCTCCCTTCCTATCTGTCTCTCTGTCACCAAAAAAAGAAAAAGAAAAAAAGTTTTGCTACATTTACACAGTGAAATACTACTCAGCTGTACATCAAGAAAATCTTACCATTTTTGACTGCACTATGGACCTGGGTAGCATTATGCTAAGTGAAATTAGCAGACTCATAGATAACGGAGAACAACCTGACAACTGTCATAGGGCTACAGTCAATATGTACTCTTTTGACAACATGCTCCTATTCTATTGACTGGTCTAGTAGCCTATAAAATAAATGGAACAAGGTTATTTATTCTGAATTTCTTTTTTTACTAAGGGTTGCATTTTGTTTTTCAGTGGTCATTATTTATTTCTAAATTATTTTCCAAAACAATGATATCTTTGCTGATATATTACTATAATAACAACAATTTTAATATAACAAATACCCACAATATACCGCCAATGTCATGGTAAAGTTACCTAGTTTTTCATCTTCTTGACATCATTTTAAGGTAGACATAATCAGTTATGATTTTTGTTTATTTGCTTTAAACACTGAAGTTCAAGGGGTTAACTTATTTAGGGGCATATAGTAAGACATATCTGGTCCATGATTCAAATGCATTTTTTTCTGGCCCCAAATCCATAATTCTGCGCCAAACTACAAAAAACTTTTAATGCACTGACATCAAACACATCAGTTTACTTTAGTTGTACTATTATTCTTTTTAGCTTATCTTCTTGGAAAAAATAGAAGAAAGACACAGATTATGCTTTTAAAATATGAAATATGATAGATGAATGTTTTCTTATAAAGAAAAATCGCTTAAATGTCCTAAAAGCTGTATATAGAAAAAAATAATAATGTTCTGAGTACAACAGTAAAATGGGCTACCAAGAGATGTTCTCAATTATGAGTACTCAGTGACCAGTTAAATAGAACAGAAGGTCATCTGTTTGGAGAGTTTGGGCATTAATTTGTATTACACTAAAGCTAAAACATATGATTACAATAATCACCTCTGGTAATAGCGTTCCATTTCAGTGGTATTCATCTCTTCCATGTCTAAATTGTTTTTGCAAGAGAAGTATGACACAGCCTAACATTTTCTCAGCAAACCATCTAAATGACCACACGTATGAAAAGTGTTTTGCCTAAAACATTAAATAAAGGTATGAAGAGTTTCATTATAGTTGATATTTAAGAACTTAGCAATCTGCTCAAATTTAAAATTGGTTAGAAATAAAGTCTGTACATGATCTGTGCATTACAATAAAATCTTATTTATCAGCCTATATTTATCAAAATTTGGTTGATATTTTAAGGTTAATGCCATGTTAAGAATATATATATATATATATATATATATATATATATATATATATATATATATATATTCTCATGATTGTTCTTTTTTCTAGTTCTATCTAAGATTCATAAATCCTAGTAAATCAATAAGGAATGTAGTAAATTAACTATATTATGAAAAACACTCTTATTGCAATATCAAAAAATTGAGGGAGTATGGAATTAGCAGTTTGAAGAAAGATTAAGTTAAAATTAACCAATAATTCTGTATGATTAATTCAAGAAAGAACAAAATACCCCTAACAAAAAAATCTTGTGGTTGAAAACAAGTGTGCGAATAAACTCTCTACCATTAATAAATAACAATACTTAACAGTCAATATTAGTCAAAGGAAAATAATGAATAGTTAGATTTCATTTTTATGCTTTCTTCTTCAATTACTGATTGACAAAACAAACCTATTGTCTAATAATAAAGGAAAAATAAGGGCTTCAAACTTATTTAGTGAAAAATTGCTTTGAGAAAATCAATTATCTAATATCATACAAAATTAAAAAAAATACAGTTCTATTAACATTGAGGGACTTTGGAGTCTTAAACCTTTTGTTTAGTACTTAAAATATGTTATTTATTTAATCCATCAACAACCTAATGAGTTGATATTATTTTCTGCATTTTACATCGAGAAATCAAACTTAAGAAATATACTCACTCACCCACATTCACTCAACTAGAAATGAAAAAAGTTAACGTTTGAATCATGATCCATGAGTCTTAAAACATCATGATCACATAAGAAAAAAATAGGCTGAATGTGAATTTTGAATTATTTTAAAATGCAACATATCTACCTAGCAATTTTCTCAAAAATATACATAGATGACATGTCTATAATTACTCCATCATGTTTATATAATGCACACTTTGCCTCTCAGATATTCAGTAATGGACCTTTGTGACTTGTGTGAAAGTTTGAAGTTGTTTGTTTGGGTATTTTATGGTGGAAAATGAGGGAAAGATGATTTCAACACCTAGCTTAGTGTAGTTTACCACCTCATTGGCACATACAGGACTTTGAGGCAATTTATATGCTGGACTTGATATCCATATGCTGGTGACTGAATTTCCCAGCCAGGGGCAATCATTGAGTACCAACTGCTGCCCTCCCAGACAACATACAAAAATGTAGAAATGTTGGGAAAGCAATGAAACAAAATATTGAGGTTTTAGACAATCTTATCTTGATCATCATTATTATGGGAAGAACACAGAGAACTCGATGAAACTTCTTCATTAAAAGTAATAGAGAACTAATAATATTTTTCACATTTGAGAGTTATTACATATATTATTGCATTAAAACCAATACAATAATTGTTCTACTCAAAAGAAAATTCATATTTTTAATACTCTAGATTTATTATGGAAATTAGATATTAAGGTAATGTAGATAATAAACAAATATCAAAATATTTTTATTTGGTTAGGACATGGAATATGTTGCAAGTTCTGCAAATTCTATACAGATTTTATTTAAAAAATAATAAATGCATGAATAAATAAACCCTTGCAATGAAAGAAAATTGTTCTCCTCAATTCCTCCACCGATTGCTTATAACAATAATAATTATAGCAATTATTTTTAAAAGAAAGAAATTACACAGGTTAGGTTATATTTCTTAGATTGGAAGAAGAATATTGACCTTTATCAATATTGCAAGCTGTTAACTTTGATCTCATACACTAAAAACTGAAACATCTACAATTAGGTGAGTATATCAATAGGTCCTCCCTTGCCCTTCCTTATTGATGGAGGGTAGGTTCCAAGACCCCTAATGGATGCCTGAAACCTTGGATAGCACCAAACCCTATATATAGTATTTTTTTCTTACACATACATACCATGATAACAATTTAATTTATAAACTAGGCTCAGTAAAACATTAACAAAAACTTTAATAATCAAGTAGAGCAATTATAATAATACACTGCAATAAAAGTTGAGTGAATGTGGCATTACTAAGTCAAATAAGGGTTACTTGAACATCAGCTTTTAGATACCCTGACAATTTATCTGATATCTAAAAATACTCCTAAGTAACCGCCTGACCTGTGGTGGTGCAGTGGATAAAGCCGTCGACCTGGGAACACTGAGGTCGCCAGTTCAAAACCCTGCACTGGTTCGGTCAAGGCACATATGGGAGTTGATGCTTCCAGCTCCTCCCCCCTTTCTCTCTCTCTCTCTCTCTCTCTCTCTCTCTCTCTGTGTGTGTGTGTGTCTCCTCTCTAAAATGAATAAAAATAAAATAAAAAAAACATTAAAAAAATACTCCTAAGTAACCAATAGGTGACTAGTGTATACAGATAGCATGGCTATGTTGGGCAAAAGGATGGTTCACATCCTGGTAGAGATGGAGCAGGAGAGCACAAGATACCAACCACTACATTACTCAGAATTTGAAATGTATGAATTGTTCATTTCTGGAACTATTAATTTAACAATTTTGAATGTTGGTTGACCAAGTATAACTGAAACCATGGTAAGCAGATAAGGGAAGACTACAGTAATTGTAAAATATTGGTTACTTGGACTGAATTTAGTTAACTGCCATTCAATTTTTTTTGGGGGGGGGGGAATTAAGTCAGTAAATTGTTTTCTGAAGAGATATGAAGAAGCTAAGACTTCCCTGGCATTTTGGAACTTAGAATTTAACAAAACAATAAATAAATAAAAAAGCTTACTCTAATGCATTTTTCACTTACAACTTTCTAATGCATAGATTTTCTAGTTTTCATTAATTTCTCCATTTTACTTAGCAAGTCAAAGCACAATAATGAATAGGTTACCATTAAAGCATAATGCCTTACTGCTGACAAGTGCCCAGCACCAGGCTGACTTAGTTATTATTTGTATTTTTTTTGTAGGGCAAGTCTGTTTATTCCTCATAAAGACACACTAACCTGCTTGTTGAAATCTGGGGATTTGGGCATTTGTAATACTCATTTATAATTATAACATTAAAGGTAATGTCAGAGACTTTCAGTATTCTTCACTCTTAGTTTTCTATTAAAGAGTTACTTCGGATTTGTAGAAGCAATCTTTACATCTCACAAATCACTTCTTAAAATCTAATTTTATTTAATTAGTGATTAATATTCCAAGTTGGAGGTAAGGACAGACAGTAGGACAAACATTCATGGAGTGCCTTGTAGAATGCCTATGTCTATGATGTCTGGTCAATAGTAGGTGTTTGGGGTTATGTATATTCACAAATTTCATATGTTTTCAACCAACTAACTTTTTATTCCATTAAACCCTTTGTTTTACTTTGTGATACTGTGATTTTATAAGATATTTGGTCTTCATCTGAAGTTCCTGGTTCACAGCTTGCAGCACCCTAGGAATTTCTTACTTGTTGAAAGTAATTAAAGTATATATTTTATGTTAATTAGGTGACTTTTAGGCTCTAGCCAAGTGTGGACAGTGGTTGCCAGGATAACCAACCCTGCTTATAAGGTTTGGAACTTTCAATTCCTTCAAGTAGGTTATAGTGGCTGGAGACTGAGTTCAATTGCAAATGGCTGCTGACAGAGTGAATCATGATTACATACTGAGCCCCCATCAAAACCAAGGCAGACAGCTCATAGATTCCATTTTTCAGAAAGCTTCTGAGATGGGTAAGCGAAACACTTCCAAGTTCCTCTGTGTAAGGCCCCATGTTTCATGAGTCTCCTTTGTTCGAGACCTTGCCTGATGGCTTTGTCTGGCCATTGATTTGTATTCTCTAATATCCTTTTTAACAAGTGGGAACCTGTAAAGAGCTTTTCTTGATTTCTGTGAGATATTCCAAAAGTTCAAACTCAAGGAGGGGTTTCAGCAGTAAAGTGACAACCTATAATTCTGATGGGCATTTTGAGTTTAAAGAGGTCACTGAAACCTCCAGTGTATAGCCAGTTGGTCAGAAACACAGGTAAGATTCCGCAAGTTTGAGGCAGACATCTGAAATAGATGTGTGTGATGGGAAGGGGAGGAGGCTGTCTTGTAGGCCTGAACCCTTAACCTGAGGAATCTGATGCTATCTGTGGGTGAACAGTGTCAGAATTGAGTTGAATTTTTGGACACATTGATGGTGTCCAAACATTCTTTGTTGGTGGGGAGAGAACACTCCACAGCCTTGAAATTGGGTCTGGAAACCCTATTCAATAATAAATATTGATACTGCCAGGTAACCTACAGATAATGATTATTTTAAAAAGTATATACATAATTAATCACTCTCTTAATCAAATCATTTAAAATTATTTATTTAATCAAAGTTTTTAAATACTGTAAAATTGTAAAAATAAAGCTTTATGTAAGAATTTTGAATAACTGAAAATATCTCTAAATAGTGACAAATAAAATGAAATTAACTATAAGATGAACCAAAAGATTTAAAAAGGGAGGAAAATTCAGACAAAATGAAAAATAATATTGTAGCAACAGCATATGTGAACAATTATCATGTGTCCATTGGCTACTTTGGATACTATCACAATGGCAACTCTACACTTAATGCATGAGATGATTTTAAAAATCATTATTAATGCCCACCTTGTCCATCAGACTGCAAGTTTCATTAATGCAGGGACATCAACTTTTACTCACTATTTCTCTCTCAAGGTTAGCACTGTAGTTTTCACAGGACAATTCCTCAATATAAGGTTTGTAGACACATGATAAGAGCACCTCAGTGCTCCATATTTGGGGCAACTGTTTACTAAAAATAAAAGGAAAATGCAAGATTTACAAGGACAAATTGCCTAGATAGGTGTTTTCTTGAAAGTAGTAGAATATCCCAATTAGTCTGAGAAAGTATAAGTGAATGGCAGAATATCCTTCATCTTTTTCAGGTGAAAAAAAGTAGCTGAAAAAATTCACCACAGAAAACAGTATTTGATAATAATTACTACTAAAAGTGTAATAAATACAAAGACTACACATTGCACATGGATGAAATATTTCATTGACTTGTTAGCAAAAACAGATGTAGAAATGTTGATGATTTAATTTCAGAATTATTTTTCATGCTAAAAAAGATATCTTTAGTTTACTTTTGTTTTATTCAGTGAAAAGAGGGAAGGCAGAGATAGACTCCTGTATGTGCCCCAACCAGAACCTACTTGGCAAGCCCACTAGGGGTGATGCTCTGCCCATCTGGGTCATTGCTCTGTTGCTCAGCAACTGAGCTCTTCTTAGCACCTGAGGCGGAGTGCATGGAGCTATTCTAAGTGTCCAAGTCCAACTCACTCCAATTGAGCCATGGCTACAGGAGGAGAAGAGAAAAAAAAGAAAGAGAGAGAGAGAGAGAGAAGCAAAAGTGGGAGGGGTTGAGAAGCAGGTGGGTGCTTCCACTGTGTGCCTAAACTGGGAATTGAACCCGGGACATCCCAGGAAGACACTTTACCACTGGGTCAACTGGCCAGGGCACAACATTTTATATTATAAATTCTGCTAGCCATATTACATTTTGATTCATATTGTGATGTTTTAGAATTTGATATTGTTGCCCAATAGAAATATTTTTTTCTCATAGGTTTTTTTAGTTTGTTTTAAGAATTGGTTACAGCTCTGGAAAGTTAGGTTTTGCACCTATCTTGTTAATAGCATGGAGAGAAACAAAGGACAAAAGTATAGTTCTAACTGGAATTATTTATTTTATTCTCTTATCTAAAATTATCTCCAAGGTATTCAGAGTTTCTGAGTATGTAAATGTTCACATAAAAAACATTTTTTATTTTCCACTTTAAGTTGCCAACTGGAAAAATACATATAAAAATAGAATTTGTTTGCTCAAAGTTACATAGCAATTCAGTCTCATATGAAAGAATACAAACAAATCCACAAAGAACCCATAATTACTGAACGTGTACTATGCAAAGAGAGACTTTGCTATGCATTATTGGAGGTACAATGCCAAACATATATAAAATAAAATTTTTACTCATCTATTTTCAATTTCATTTTTTTAACAATCTCTGTCATGCATTCTAAGGTTTTACAATACTTTGATATTGAAGCAGAAAATATTTTTTTGGTAGGCATTTCTTTATTACCTTATAAGTCCCTTATAGTATTTAGGTAGTTGCATCTTGAAATTGCTTTTGTCACTTGACCATGAAATTTTGAGTTTCCAAAGGGAAAATCTGAGTTTTTACATCTTATTATCACCAACATTTAGAATATAATGAAGTTCCAAATTTTTATTAACCTGGTATAAAAATACAGTTTCTTTAACTATATTAGGGAACATTAAAGAGATGCTTAATAAATTTTATAATAGGTGTTATAGATGTTTCAGATGTAAACAGAGAGGATTAAAAAACTGCAGACCAGTGTTCCCAAATATCTGTAACAGATGCATTTTGTTTTATCTATCTAGTAACTCCACAAGAGAGAAGACAGTAAGAATGCGTTGTTACATAGGCTTGCATATTAAATGTAATTTCTCCATTATTTTATAGTTCTATGTATTAAACGATCATTATTAGAGTTCTGATAACTTCTCAGGAAATTCTTTCCTCAGTATTATACAAATTAGTTACCTAAAATATAATAATAATAATAATAATTGTCAGAAGCCTTCCATTTTTAACATTTCAAATATTTAACTATATTTCTATCTCTTTTCTTTTTTGAATTCAGTGAAAGGAAGGCAGGCAGAGAAAGATTCCCGCATGTGCCCCAACCACTATCCACCCAGCAAGCCCACTAAGGGCGATGCTTTGCCCATCTGAGGCATTGCTCTGTTGCTCAGCAACCAATCTCTTCTTAGCATCTGAGTTAAAGGCCATAGAACCACCCCCAGTGCCCAGGGCCAGCTAACTTAAATGGAGACATGGCTACAGGAGTAGAAAAGAGAAAGAGAGAGAGAGAGAGAGAGAGAGAGAGAGAAGCAAGAGGGGGAGGGGTGAAGAAGCAGATGAGTACTTTCCCTGTGTGCCATGAATGGGAATTAAACCCGGGATTTCCACATGCTGGGCTAATGCTCTACCACTGAGCCAACTGGCCAGGGACAAATTACATATTTTAAATGTTTAAACAATGAATAATTATTGATAGGATACTATAAAGTAATTAAAATTTTCTGAAGAATTATATTAATAATGTGGAAATTATCTACCATATGTTTTAAGAATGAACTGATTTTCTGAATGTATGTCTAACTTTATGAAGAAAAACATAATAGAAAAGTATATATAAAAAAACCCATAAATCCTTAACATTAGATTATATGTTACATTACATTTTTACATTTTCTATAGTGATCAAATATTACTTTTAGTAATTAAACATTATAGACTGTGACTTAAAATCTAAATTTTTTTTGCATTTTATTTTAAAAAGTCCTTCTCACACATGCGTCATAACTCAATAGCTAAAGCTTCCCTTTGCTATTTACCTGACTCATTCAATGCATAGGAAATACTTTACTATCAGTCTCCATTTTGCCATTTTTAGATGTAGTTTTTCTACAATTAATTGTTAGTCTGGGTGATTTGTATTGTTATCAAGTCTTCTGTACCCTTATTGATTTTCTTCTATGTTGTTTCATCAGCTATTGAAAATGTAGCATTAACATTTTTAATTGTTAATTTTGAAAGGCTTGTTTTTCCCTCCATTTTTCTCAGCTTTTGCTTTTTGTATTTTGGAGTTCTGTTGTTAGGTGCATTTATTTTATTGTTGTTATATTTTCTTAAAGGATTTATCACTTCATCATTATAAAATGGTGTTTCTACTTCACAGATAAGAAAATAAAGACTCGGAGAGGTTAAATAACTTGCGAAGCCTGAAATTCCAATTCAGGTATTTAGGTTGCAAAATCCTTCCTCTTTTTAATTTTCCATTGTCTTACAAAAATAATTCTACAGTCACTTTTACACTTTCTAATGCAAATATTATTGCCCATCCCAAATGCAATGGCCATAAATCATGTCAGATTTGACTTTCATAGTTACTGATGATGTATTTAGACTTTTGTTTTCTAAAGACTTGGAAGTATAATGAGAAAATATTATTTGTTCTAGAAATAATGCATTACATTACAACAATAAATTTTACTTATTTGTTATCTACCTTGTTTCAGTTTATTTCACTTTAAAAAAAGGACAGCCTTAACAAATCATAAATTACAAAAGAATCTGGTTTTACAGGTGAGAAAGAAGACATAAAATAAGTTGATAAAGGGTGATCAAAAAGAGAAAAAAAATTGATTTGGAATAAATTTGTTTTTAAATCCTTCATTAAAATAATATGATATAGATTTATTTTTAATTATTGATTGACCTTTTGCATCAATCTCTATTGTAACAAAAGACATGTTGTGATTAAGTGCATAATTATGTTTATATTTAACTGTGTTATTTTCCTGTTATAATTCAAGAGACTTGATACCCATTTTGTGGATGCATTTATAAACTGCTGTTTCAGTTAGCACTTTACCTCATTGGATTGTTTGGGGCTGATTTATTAAAATGTTTTTGTGATAAGATGTCTATAAATGGCAATGGCCACATAACTGTTACTACAGCAGTTCTATTGTGGGTAATCCAGTTGAAGTAATTTCTGGAGACAAGTGTCTTGCTCACATGTATGAAACTCTCAGAACCTACTTGTGAAGATTTTCTATAATTTACTTTTATGGCTTTCAGTTTCAATTGGATTTTATAAGCTTAATGGTTTGGGAAATGATTATGGATAACAATAAATCAGAATTGACCTTTCCGAGTTAGCTGCTTTTTGACTGGTTTAGCTAGTGATGCCTCTAATTGAATTTGTCATCAATAAAAAATATGTGTTCTAGGAGCTACTGACTTACATTTTATTATTATTGTTATATGTTAGATAAATATTTAAGTAGTTAAAAATACCATGATAATAGGACAAAGTCATGCACAGTAACACAAAGTCAGTGTAAAAATACTTTATACTCAAATTCATCATGCTTCTTTGTGAAACAAAACCCTTTGAAACTGTTAAAAATTTGGTTAGCTCAGTAGGTTAAGAGCATTGTCCTGAAACAACAGGGTTGAGGGTTCGATCCCTGGTAAGGGCACAAATGGAAGCAAGCAAAAAGTGCATTACTGAGTAGTACAACAAACAAATGTTTCCCGTCTCCTTCCCCTTCCCCTCCTTCTCCCCTCCTCTCTGTGTCTCTCTAAAACTCAATAAAAATTGGTTGGTTGAAATGTATCCTAAGTGCCAAGGTTGCTGGTTTGATTCCCAAGTCAGGGTGCATACAGGAACAGCTCAATGTTCCTGTCTCTCTCTTCCTACCCCTGTCTCTCTCTAAAAAAAACAAAAACAAAAATGAAATCATCTGACAGTACAGCTCTGAGATTTCATAGGACATAGTAGAAATATAAAAGAAATTATTTTTTTAATATAGACAATAAAGACATAAAAAAATCCTAGCCACAGCCCTAATATAAGGATCAGTTTATAATGCTGTACATTACAATGCCAGGTACTTTACATATATTATGTCTTGAAAATTCTATGGGGTATGTACTATTATTAGTCCATTTTCCAGATGCGAAACTGAGACAAAACAAAAGGTGAGGTTGTTGCTCAAGTGCACACTAACAGTTAAGTAGAAAAAACTTTTGTGTGTGTGTTTGCCTCAAGTATTTGACTCTGGAGCCAAATACCTTACTTAAAGATCAAATTATTTATATATATTCAATAATTGTAAACTTGTTCTTGTTTTCTGTCAGTATTTAGTGATAAAAGTTTTTAGAAGAAGAAACTTTCTGGAAGAAAGGGAAGTTCCACAAGAAGTGGTAAAAAGCTTGCTCTAAACGGAGGATATATTTGGATAGGCAGATGAAGAAATTGACATTATAGATAAGAAAGTATGTAGTGATAGAAGACTTGGAGGAAGGACTAAGTTTATCATCCTTATAAGAGATAGAGGAGACTGAAATTAGGAAAGTTTGAAGTGAGATGTAAGAGATTAAACTGGAGAGATAAGCCAAGTCCAGTGGATAAAATGCTCTGAAATGCCAGGCAGAATATTATTGACTTGGAAAAAGATCTCTGAGACCAGAGTGGCATGTGGTTAGTATTAATGTAATAAATAATGGAAGGAAAAAAGTAATGTAACCTTTTTGAAATTTCAATTCTTCTCAACTTTAAAATGGTGAAAATAATATGTATTTCAAAGAATTATTGTAAGCATTAAGTTGTAGATTAAGAAACCAGAACAACAACAACAACAGTGTTCTATGGAAAGAAACCTCACAGTGATCTGATCACAAACTCCTATCAGGGCAGGGCATGGTCGGTAGTCACACCCATGGTATATAGTATTTTAGTAAAAAGTTGAATTTTGCCTAAACAAACCCTGTGCATTGTTTCTGTGCACCTAAGTTAACACAGCTTTGAAATAAACCATAACCACCCTCAAGAGCACATGTTATATTAACTATCATATTATCTAATCCCTGCCATGCTTTCTCCTACCTTCATGTAATGTTCCTTGGTTTCCTCCTTAATTTCAAATGTATAAATAAAGCTGAAAAACTGTTATTCTCCAGAGCATTTGAAATCTTTCTCCCTCACATATGCCATCAGTATGGCACAAATAAACTCGAATAAAAATTCTCTACAGGTTTTGACCATTTCTTATATAACTAAATGAAATCATATGTAAAAGCACATAGTACAGTGTGTGAGTCACTAAATGATTTATATGGGGTAGCTGCTAAAGTTGTTATTTTAATAGAAGGAATAATAGAGGAAGAAAAAGGAGGAGGAACCAGAGAAGAGGACATGGGAAGACGGGGTAGAGAGGCACAACAAAAGCAAGCAGCAGCTACCATTATCAAAAGGGGGACAAATATAAGGTGATGGAAAATGACTTGACTTTGGGTGATGGGTACACAACATAATCAACAATCAAATGCTATAGAACTGTTCACCTGAAACCTATGTACTATATTATTGGTCAATGTCACCCCATTAAATCAAATTTTCTAAATAAAATTGAAAACAAAAAGCATTTGCACTTCCTTAAAAGTCCTCTGTTCTCAGCCTATTCAACCCTCCTTCTATTCTAACCCCTGTTAACCACTGATCTTTTCATTGTCTCCCTACTTATTTTTTTTTCTTTTCTGGAGTGTCAAATAGTTGGAATCACATAGTACACAGCTTTTTCAGACTACTAAATTCTTTCACTTAGTTATATAAATTTAAGTTTCACCTATGCCTTTTCATGGCTTAATAGATTATATTTTTGTATGCTGAAAAATATTCTATTGTCTGAATATACCAGTTTTACCATTCACCACTAATGGGCATTGAGGTGCTTTATAAAGTTCTGGCAGTTATAAATAAAGCTGCTATAAATATCCACATATAGGTTTTTGTGCAGATGTAAGTCTTTAGCGTAAGTTTTCAACTCCTTTGGGCAAATATCAAGAAGCATTGCTGGATTATATAAGAGTCTGATTAGTTTTGTAAGAAATGCCAGACTGTCATGCAAGTGGCTTGTATCATTTTTCATTATCATCAGCAATGAATGAGAGTTTCTGTTGCTCATGTGAATAAAATATTAGATAGTGTTTTAATTTCTAAGTTTTGAAATGTTTATTACTACAAATGTGACTAGTCTGAGAAAATAACTTTTAAGAATTGTATTTTCAATATACACATGGTTAATATGCACAATCTTTTAGTGACATTATTTTTACTTTTTAAAAACCTTTTAATTGAATCTATTGACACTGGTCAATAAACCCAAAAAGATTTCAAGGTACAGCTCTATAACACATCATCTGCACAGAGCGTCCTGCGCTCACCTCCCAAAGTAAAGTCTCTTATCACCACCATTGCCCCCACCCTCCTCCATGTCTCCCCAGGCCCCTCTGGCAATAACCACACTGTTAGAGGCATTATTTTACAAAAATATTTGGTTTTATCCAAATTTTTGAAGAGCCAAACAAATTTACTTAAGAAATACTATTTTAAGTCATTTAGACTGTAAGGCTGTTTTTATTCTAAATCACATAAATTGGTATGTGCAGTTTATTAAGGGGTCAAATTTAAATGAGAAACTAAAAGTTTGAATGTGTCGTATTTCCCATAGATCCTGTTTGCACTTAAAATTTCTAAACAGTAGAATAGAAAAAAACAATAGTATCTTTTTAGTATCTTTATGAGTTAATGCATATAAAGTTTAACTCTTATAAAGAATTTTTAACAATGCAAGACACAATAATTTTAATGTTTTTATATCAAGTTCAACTTCAGATTTTGACTATTATAACTGAAGTTATGATTATCTTAATTTTGTGATTTGAAGAAGTTAAAGATCTATTGATAACAAAATTAAACACTTTGTACTTCAAAAGAGGAAGCACTTTATAATTAAATATATATTTTTAAATGCTTCTACTTTACTTTGGCTTTCTTTTTTCTCTGCTTAAACTAAAGCAACATTTTTGGCCTAAAACTAAAACTTTTAGTTTATAAACATATCTGTGTGTGTGTGTGTGTGTGTGTGTGTGTGTGTGTGTGTGTGTGTGTATATAATATATATATATTATATATATATATTATATATATATATTATATATTATATATATATATATATATATATATATATATATATATATATATATTTTAGGAGAGAGGAAGGAAGATAGTGAAATAGTGAATCAGACTCCCCATGTGCCCTGACCTGGATCAACCTGGCAACACCTGTCTGGAGTTGACACTGCAGTACTGAGCTATTTTTAGTTCTTGAGGCATAAGATGGGACCAGCTAGCTATCCTCAGTGTTTAGGGTCACACTCAAACCAACTGAGCCACTGGCAGTGGGAGGGGTATAGGGAGAGAAAGGGGAGTTGGGGAGAAACAGATGGTCGTTCTTCTGTGTGCCCTGACCAGGAATTGAAGCCAGGACATTCATATGCCGATTCGATGCTCTATCCACTGAGCCACAGGCCAAGGCCTATTTTCTCATTTATTAATGACACAATAATATTTTGAGAGAAGATGCCTGTTACTAAATTTCAATATAACTGCGGGAGCCTGTGATTTTTGTCATCTCTATCCACTTATGACTCCCTTGCTTTGTCTGAAAATTTAATCATCCTTTCTATCACAAATATTATCCCCTCTGCAAGTTTTATAGACTGTACACACCAATATGATTCTTATAAACTTTGTAAACCTCAGCAATTTATTGATACTTCTTGTATCAAACATTGCTGGTTGCTCATCTAACAGCCACTGGTCTTCCACATATGTACATGTATTTTGTTTTAGTAAATGTGCTGCATTCTGATAGTTCTATCTCACATTACAGAACATAAAAATGAGGGATACTTTACTTTGTAATGCAGCTTTCCAAATATGGTCAGCTGTCCTTAAGAGAGTGTACAGGGAAGTTTCTAAAGAAGGTGTCAGGCATGAGAAAATCAGACATACACAAATAAGTCAACTTATGTCTTTGAAGGAGTGGACTTAAGAATGAAAGCCCATGGTCTCAAGAAGGCAGAGTTATAACAAGGAACTTCCCTGAATCTTCCATGATGTGTGTCACAGAATTAAACAAACCTAGAAATATGTATCTCCTTACTTGTTACAATGTTTGATAATAGACCCCTCTAATTTGAGGCAGTTTTGGGCTCATGTCTTTTATTTGGTTCTGAGAAGTGGTTTCTTCCATTAATTGTTTTCCTTTCTCAATAACTCACTATTTTAGAAAAGAAAGCCCATTTGAATTACATAGTTGTAATTAGGTTGTTCCTATAACATGTTTTAAGTCTCTGTATTTTTATACCCCTCTCCTCAAAAATCTGATACTGACTTATTTATATTAAGCTGGCCTTGGATGAAATAGTGTTTTGACTCAAAAAGTAATATTGTACTAGAGATTTGTACTTTAATATTTAAAAGCTAAAATCAAATAAATATAATATTTAACTTATTTATTTATATAGAAAATTATTACACTTAAATGTATGACATTAATCAAAAAGAGACCCTCCATATATATTTGTAAATCACTAAATATATCTGATTGTATTACATTACTATTATTTCTAATTTTATTAGGACTAATGTTAAATATATAGCAACTAATATACATAAGTTTCAAAATTTTCTTCAGAGATCAGAAACCACAGTGTTTCAAAATTCATTACCTTAAAATATTTATATTTCATTACAGAAGTCAATACTCTATACACCAATCCTGTAACAAAAAAGAATTCTCAAACATTTTATCTTTTGGTTTCCAAGTAGAAGAAAAGCTATACTTTGGCTATATCTCATTCTTCTCACAAACTTGTCTAGTCAAGGAGAATTCAGAGCTTCCACTACGAAGGAAGTTTGGGCCTGTCCTGCTACGCTGTACATATGTATTGGGGTTATACAGTTAAAAGCAAAGACTCTTGTCTGTTCTCTATGAAAACAAAATCACATTAGAGCATCATTTCTCTTATGCAGTTGAAGAATAATAATTCTACTTGTATGTTTTGCCTTTCAATATTTTACAATCCTTCATATCCATAACTGTTCTTTCCTATAGACTGTTCAAGTGATCCCTCATGTATTGTCAGACTTCAAACTGAACACATTTTTCTTTCTGACAAACTATGAAGGTTGAGTCTTACCAGGCTGTGGCACAGTGGATAGAGCATTGGCCTGGGATGCTGAGGACCAACGTTCGTAATCCTAAGGTTTCCGGCTTGAGTGTGAGCTCATCTGGCTTGAGCATGGGCTCACCAGCTTGAGTCCAAGGTCACTGGCTTGAGCTCAAGGTTGCTGGCTTGAGCAAGGGGTCAATAGCTGAGCCAGAGTTGCCCAGTTATATCATATATGAGAAAGCAATCAATTAACAAGTAAGGGGCTGCAACTACAAGTTGATGCTTTTCATCTCTCTTCCTTCCTGTCTATCTCTCCCTCCCTCTCTCTCTCTCTTTCTCTCTCTCTCTCTCTCTCAAAATGAGAATAAAAGGCTATGATAATTGCTACAGAATTGTCTAAGAGTTGTATCTTTATTCTAATTATTTAAGTCCTAAGATTGCTTTATTAGCCTCTGCCAACTCAATTATTATTGCATTGCAAGTTAGGTCCTAAGTAAAAATGCTCAAGGTATACTCAAGCCCTAAAAGGGGGAAAAAGAGCTAGTGACTGATGCCCATGATCATTCCTCAGAAAAATATGGCTGATTATATTTTGGTTTTAACTAAACAGAATATTATTTATTTTCAGTCATGTATGCTTCCTTTAATTTTATATTCACAACACATCATATGTTTGATTGTTTTAAATGAATTTTCAAATGTTTTGGCAAAGTAACTTTTGCTTTAATACTATGTATTAAATTATAATATGCATCTGTCATCACTGTTTAAAATATTAATATTTGTACTTATTATTTTTATATTTATTGGTTGATTTTAGAGAGACAGAGAGGAAGGCAGAGAGAGAGAGAAAAGGGCATTAATTTGTTGTTCTACTTCGTGGTGCATTCACTGGTCGCTTCCTGTATGTGCCCTGATTCGGGATTGAACCCGTCACCTTGGTGTCTCAGGATGACACTTGAACTGACTGAGCAATCAGCCAGGGACTTAATATTTTATATAAATAATGCTTTTAAAACTTATTCCAGAGTAAGTTTGCACAAGTTTTATAAATAGAGATTTATATATTCTAGCTGTTTCTAAACTCTGAAGGGTGTTCTCTCCTGAAATTTCCTACTTGTCATTTTATTATGTATGTATTATTGCTCCATGTGACTGCCTGGTGCCTTGAGAAAATAATATCCCCTAGAATATAAACATTTTATGACTATAAACCTACAACACTGTTATAGTAATAGCATAAATAAATCTCATGATGTAATACTATAAAGAAATGATAAAATGTTGTATTATGTTCAGCACTTCAATCAGAAGTCCCAGTTCACTAGTTCTAAGTGTTTCATTTCTGATCCACTCACAGATTTCCACTTTTCTTCAATTCCTTAAAGAAAATTTATAATTATTAAGCTATTTCACCTGAGAATGATAAATATGAAAATAGGTGCATTTGAACATAAACATAATGAAAATTATTTGATAGTCAGACTTGAACTGGCTTACTAGAGTTTCTCAAGAGGCAACACTGATTATGGGAGAATAATATTTCTCTCAGACTTTCTTTGTGCATGTTAGAAAAAATTAGAATGGCTTTTTAGTTGAGCACATCAAGATAAATAAAAAATTTAGATAAATTTTAGGTAACATAAGATTTAGGTAGTTTTGATCCCTTACCACAATGAGGAAATAAGGAATTAGATGCTATACAAATAGGTTTTTCTTGGTGAGAGATGTTCAATGAGCTTCTCCCACTGACTTTTCATGAATTTCTGGTAAAACCTATTAATCTCAAGTCAAGAGAGTAATTCCAAAGAAACAATTTAGGGCTTAAAATGCTATAGTTTGGGGACATACAAGTTCCCTACTTGAAAATATAAAGGATGAGATAAATATTATAAGAGAACGTAGACCAGAGGGCATGAATAGATATCTAGATGTAATAAGGGGAAAATAGCTTCAAATATCAGGTCAGGCCATTACCATTTAAGTAAGAACTTGACTGCCCTAAACCTTTTCCCTCTCATCATATCCCAAAACTAAGCCTTTTGAAATTGCCCTTTTCAAGCCGAAGGAGGAGAAATGCATAGGGTTTGAACAAGGAGAGGGAAAGAAGCTAATCAAGCCATACTTCCTGAACTACTGGCATGAAAATGGTCCAAACTGGCAAGAAGGAGAGAGGTCTTATCGTTCCTTTCTCGGACTGGACATGAATTAGCACAGTGTTATAAAGTTCTGAAGTGATTATGGATTGTTTTATCATTATAGAGCTACCAGGAAATCAGGGAGCCTGCCTGAGTTTTTGAAGAGGCATGGAAATAAATATTCTGACATTGATTAAAATAGAAAAGTAGCCAGCAAAAATAAAGTTGCTTTTGTTTATTTTATCCCACCATCAGTGCTTATATTTTGGGACAGTATTCATGAGGACTCATTGCTTTCACCTGGGGGTGCTGTTTTCTCAATACATACAGCAGCACTGTGAATTGCAAACACCATCTAAGCCTCCTCACACTTTCAATATACTTCTTAACCATATGCAGCACTATCTGTCATGGCTTTGACACAACCGCTCTGGCGGGTCTGCCTGGATTCCAGGTATATTACACATTTACAAGAACTGTTTCCTCAGAAAAAGGAAGCTGTGGTCTCAGAAGCAAAGGAAGACACTGGTTTAGTGATGTACAAGTTTTAAAAAGAAATGAGAAGGATATAAAATTGCAAGACACCGCAAAACCTACAGAGCTTCTCAGGTGACAGAGAAATTGTTCCAATCGATTTTAACATCCCATTACGGGCAGCCAGCAAACCAGAGAATGTGCTGTCTGCAACAATGAAGCATTTCTCTGGAGACTTGGCCTAGGTAGAATAAATAAAAAGGGGCAATTACTTCTATTAATTTATTTTATTCTGGCCATTGATAGGAATATAGAGTCAGGTTCCTGAAAATCTTGCACTTGGGGTAAAAACCTACTATAACTAAATGGAAGTTGGAAGATGGTATGAGTGATAAATTTTCATATATATATATATATATATATATATATATATATATATATATATGCCCAATAAAAATATTTTCCTCCAGTGTAATAAATAGGAAACATTGAGCACATGGATGAACTCTTTCATTATGATGTTAAAAACAGTTGAGATAAAAGTATAAGTATTAAATTTGGAGGTTGAAAGAGATGGATCAGAAACTTTCTTCTCAAAATTGTCAGGACAATAATTCTCTAGTTCACAGATATGGCCCAGTAATGTGGGGTGAGGTACATATGCATCCTTCAAGCAATTTGGCCATTTTAAGTTTGTTTACAAGAGTATTAAAATATGGTTAATAATCTAATATATGTCATATGTTCTATTAAATTTAAAAGAATAAGAGAAAAATATATATGTTCAAATAATATATGTGGAAGCATTTGTTATGTGAATATATGGTACAGGATATTTTTTTTTCTCACTGATATTGTCACATTAAATGAAAAATTTGGAATATTAAACTTGCCAGGGTTATTGGGAAGTGATACAATGGTTGTACATATATATGTGCATATATATTTATGGGTAAAAAATGCCAAATAAAATAAAATTAATGAGATTGAAGTTTATAGTAAACACACAATAAACTAAATGAAAAAAACAGAGGTTCTACTGTTTTCTACATACAGATTATGGGTCTAAAATGAACTCTTAAGAGTAATATCTGAGAAAGAGAAGACTTAGAGCACAGAAAAGAATTAAATATATTAATAGCTTGGTGATGGTTAAGAAAAGAAAAAAATTCCCATGGTTAATTTCATACACTTAGTGGAATTCCAATTGAGAATATCTTAAAAGTTTAAACAGAGTGCCCCTGTGTCTTGAACACAGTACATGGCTTATTCAGTAAAGAGAAAAACCAACCAACTTGTTATACCCACATCCTTCTAATCTTCATCTTTGGATTCTATCTTTGTGATTTCTCACCAGCAACTCTAAGCACAAAGCTGCTTAGATCCTTATCTGTTTCCCTGGCCAGTTGTCTCAGTGGATAGAGCAACAGCCCGGTGTATGAACATCCCAGATTCAATCCCTGTTCAGGGCACATATGAGAAGCAACCATCTGCTTCTTTGCCCTCCCCTCTCCCCATTTTCCCTTCACCTCCAACAGCCAGTTGGTCTGAATGTCAGCTACAAGGAGAGGATAGCTCAGTTTATTCAAGCATCATCCTCAAATGGGAAGTTGCCACGTGAGTCCTGATAGGAGCACATATGGGAGTCAGGGTATATCCCCTCCTCTCACTTAAAACAAAACAAAACAAAACAAAAAACTTTACCTTTTCCTGAAAAATACAAAACTATTTTATTTATTTATTTATTTATTTATTTATTTATTT
The DNA here is from genome assembly GCA_037038555.1 of Rhynchonycteris naso. Taxonomy (NCBI): domain Eukaryota; kingdom Metazoa; phylum Chordata; class Mammalia; order Chiroptera; family Emballonuridae; genus Rhynchonycteris; species Rhynchonycteris naso. The sequence continues at coordinate 66,771,536 of CM072996.1, forward strand.
ATTTATTTATTTATTTATTTATTTTGTAAAAGCTGACACTCGGAAACATTTATGAAGTGCTTGGTTACACAAAACACAGAGAAGGAAATATTCTATCCAAAATGAAATACCAAAAGTGATTGTTTTTCTTGTCCTTTTCTTTCCTTAGAATAAACTCATGGACAAGTTATACTTGAGCCCAAGTATAGAGAACTTAATACCAGATAATGATGTGTTTGTTTGTTCAAGCCAGATTATGTGTGCTATGACTTGGTGAGGTAGAAACTGATACCCAAAATATCCTTAAATTTAAATGAATTATCAGCTGGCTGACCTACAGAGAAAACCATAATAAATAAGAGTCACTAAGGATTCACTGAGTTGTGCCAGATAATCATCACTTTATTTTACTTATATTTTTAATTTTTTGATAGAGTTTTCTAGACTGGTAGGTTAAAAGAGTAATGTAGATACACTTTATCTGTATTTTAGGAAGGTATTTGACATGAGATTTTCAAAGATAAGAGATGGAGAATTGATTCCTAACTGGTTTAGCGTGATTATTATGTTTCATGAAATAAAAAAGGGTGCAAATAAGTGAAATTAGCCACTACAAATGCCTTTATATTAAAGGTTTAATGAAGGTGGGCTTGTCTGAAAAGTCTTCAATTTGTCATTTAACATCTCACCACCTCCCTGTCTAACTTCAAATTTTGAAACTAAGCTTTACACCACTTAAATGTGAGCTCTTATTGGAATGCATAGGGGTGGGTAGCTCTTATTATACTCAACTAAAGAAGTTACCTGATGCACTAAAAGAAAATTCTTATTGTGTTATTTGTTCACACAGACAGAAACAATCTGGGTTAAAAAATATTTACTTTAACCATTCAATCTTTCTCTCTTCTCCTCATAGTATAACATCTGGTGACCCATCATTGAGGATAGTGTTGAGAAAAAATTGACAAGTATATGTATGACTAAGAGGGGCCATAAATAAAATGAATCTACATTTGTCAAAATATCAGCTTGGCAAGATATTTTGGAATATCCCGTATGACACAAGATGTCACTTCTAACAATTTGGTTCTTTGATTCTCTACAACAATCCCTCAGAATCATTTTACTCTTTATGCTTTCCAGACTGGAAATATTTAGATAAGATCACTGGGTGCCACTTTGAGCCACCTTAAACTCTTGATCTAGCCAATCCCATTCATATTAACCATTTGTGTATATAAAATATATATGTAAGAATTGTTTAACTTTAAATTTCAATGTGCAAAATAAATGGTATATATTACTACAACTAATGATATTTATTAGCATTGATTTTAAACTTTTTTATAAAAATTTATTGGTTTTAGAGAGAGAAGATGAGAGAGAGAGAGAGAGAAACATTAATCCATTCCTGTATGAACTCTGAGCGTGGACTGAACCTACAACCATTGTTTAGCAGGATGATTTCTACTCCAATCAACCTGGCTATCCAGACAGGGCTCTAGCTTTTATTTGACTGAAATTTCAGACATGTTAATTGATGTTCATTTAACTATCACTGTAGGCCATTGTATCAATGAATAAAATATCTTCCTTTAAAATTACCTATAAGCAATACCAACACAACCTTAGACTAAAAAAAAAATATTAGTTTCCATTCTTTACATGATTTTAATTTTGTATCTATTAATTTTAATTGCACCCTTATTAGTATTATAATTAAAAACAAAAATAAAATTCTAAAGCTATAAATTTGGTTTGGAAAAAAGTCATTCTCTAATTATCAAGGCAATGTTAACATATCTTTAATCCTGCTTATTCCATATTATAATCAAGTTATAAACTTTATTAAAACTGAACTTCGAAGACCAATTAGAAGAGTGAGACTTACCAATGTATAGCCTTCCTCCACAAGATGACTGAAGGATGAAAAGTATCAAACTCCTCAAGATTTCCCTGAAAAAAAAATGGGACACACATTTTTAATTCACATGTTTTTCCAGTTATATGATGACAAATCTAAATCAATTGATAAAATTTTAAAAAGAAAGCAATAATTAATACTTTACAGATAAATAAAATTGACTTATTAATGCTAAGAAATAATACAATCAAGAGTTTTTATATGAATTCTTTCATGTAAAAGTATTATAATCCAAAATATTTAAAGAATAAATACAATTCTTAATATTTTTCTCTAATATAAATAGTTCGTGCTATGGGACAATGTGTTGATTAACCAAAAACCCATTTTTTGGTTAAGTAATAATTTACTTTATTAGAACATAATTTGCATTTTATGTATAAGAAAATTAAATCTGTTTTTGTTTTTGTATGTTACATTAAAATGAACCACTAAGATTTTTCTAATGTTATACAATTCATTCTTCAGATATATTTTCTCATAGATTCAGAAAGCATTGCCTATTAAATTATGCTTACTACCTGTAGGGCTTATGTTTTATATCCAAGCAATGGCTGTACTCTACAACAGTCAACAACTTCCAAAATAACAGTACAATACTAAACAAAATATCTGAGGCCATAACTGAAGAAACAATGTACATCAATACTTTAATGTATAATCATATATAATTAAATATTTCACTTTAAATCAGTCATTTAATGGCATAATTGAATTGGTGACAAAGATCAAGTGGTCCCATCTACTGTTTGATGTTTATTTGCTCCTGAAGTCCAAAGATGAATCTGCAATATTGCTGCCTTTTACTAACTACAAGGAGTGAGCATTTATGATTCACTATGATTTTCTATATCGAATTCAAATGCCCTCTTCCACACACATTCGAGTTTTTATAGTCCCAGGAAACTTAGAAAGTTCCTATGCTACCTTTTAAACATTATTCATTCTTTTCAAACCAAATTCTAAATATGCCTAATGTATGAATGCATAATTTCTTATGAATTTCTATTGCATTTCATGGTTTTGTTCTAAAACTAATACACACTGCATCATATTTTTATTATTGTTAAAGTATAGTTGACATACAATATTGTATTCATTTTATGTGTACACATACTGATTTAACAACTATAGACCTTACAATGTGATCACCACAATGTCTAGTGACTATACTTTACATAATTATTATATTATAGACTTTATTCCCTATGATGTACATTACATCCCTATGATTTATATATTTTATAATTAATGTGTATTATCTCTCAATTCCTTTTACCTTATATGACCTTCCCATAACACCCCATCTCACTGATAACTACCAATTAGTCCTCTGTATCTATGATTCTGTTTCTGTTTTGTTCTGATGTTTTGTTCATTTTGCTTTTTAGATTCCACATGTAAGTAAAATCATATGGTATTTATCTTTTTCTTTCTGACTTATTTCACTTGTATAACACTTTATAAGAGACACTCCATTCTTTTTTATGAATAGGTAGCATTCCATTGTATATATACATGCCACATTTGTTTTAATCATTCTTCTATCAGTGAACATCCAGGTTGCTTCTGCATCTTGACTATTGAAATAATGTTGCAGTGAACATAAACAGGGATGCATATATCTTTTCAAGTTAATATTTTGTTGTCTTCAGATAAATGTCTGTAAGTGGAACTGCTGGGTCAGAAGCTAATTCTCTTTATCCTATATATTTTGCATATGTGTCCTGTTTCCTCTACTAAAGGTTTTACTTCATTGTAATAGCAATCAAGTTCTACAGTTACGTGTGTGTTCAGAAATCCTACTGAATCCAGTAGAACTTTGACTATGTAGATATAGGTTTTGATTACTTAATTAGAGAATCTTGGTATTACACACTATGTCTGAAATGGGGATCATCATATTGTTCATTGGCTAACAAAGAAATGACCTTAGTTTTGAATTGAAAGAATTGTTATTCTATTTAAAACAGTTTGTATTTAGAATTAATAGAAATAACTACATCAGAACTGCTTCTTCTACACTCCTTTAATGAATAATGTTAAAGTTTTCCAAGGTATTGCTATAAGCTTCTGCTGCACTTACAAAGAACTTAGGTCCTGCAGAACCTAAGCAAAATTACATTTATTGAATAGTTACTATGTGTCAGATGCCTTACATTATACTGATCATTTCTTTGTATAAATAAATGCAAACTAATGAGGCAGATAACATTGTTAATTTTTCTTCTTTTTAAATAAAGAGCTTGGGAAAAAAAAATCTGAGTTACTTCCCCATAGCCTTCTAGCCAGTAAGATAGAGATGAAATTTAAATGCAGGCTATCTTGCTCAGGACCCTTTGTTTTAACTACAATAATATGATGCCCATTTCCACAAATCACATATACTCAATTAAGGGGAGAGAATGCAGTGCAATGGAATGAGAAAGATTTTACAAATTGTCAAATGTGAAACTGGCATTATTTAAAAAGCCAGTAGCAATTCCAAAGGATTTTGCTTTTAACACTCCTTTCCTAGTAAATCGCAGGCAGCCTTAGAATCAATGTTTTCATTTAAATAAGTTAAAAGGTGAAAGATTTATGCGATCTGAAGAGAAACCAGAGTATTCATTTAAATAAGTTAAAACACACACACACACACACACACACACACACACACACACACACACACACAAAAAAAACCCATTATCTAGATATAGGATTATATTTTAAAGTTTAGAAATATACTTGTTTCTAGATATTTACATGAGCATTGAACATTACCAAACATCTTCTATAATACACTGGAATTTTAACTGTAGAATTTAATTTTTAGTAAGATTTAAAATACTTTTTAATTGAGTCTGTAACTTTAACTATATGTTCTTGAACATCAAAAACATTTTTATATTACCATTAACAAAGACAGCCTCTGTAAAAACTGAGAATAATTTTGAACTTTTAGATCTGTCAACTTTACATTTTCCTAAACTGGATATTTTCTCTAGATTATGCATATTTTGAAGAACAAAGCAATATTTAATAATGGTGGTATAAAATACTTATGCATGGAAATAGTCTTACTATAACTTTCTGGAAGTTGATTCACAAGTTATTATTTCTTACTATGAAAAGCATTCTGTTGAGATTTACAATACATAGGTATGTACTGTGTTCTGTATACAGGTATTAAAAAAAGATACAGAAAATTAACAAAAGATACAGAAAATTTAAAAAAAAATATGTATAATATAATGCTTTCATAAAATATAATAATACAAACAACTGGCTTTAGGCCACAGGTAAATCTAACACTAATTCTACATATTAGTGTAACTATGTTTCTTACAATAACCTCATATTACTCAACCTCTATGCCCTATCCAAATTGATCCCAGGTCAACCACTTCATAGACTCTCCATCCAAAACTTTATCACCTTGGCCTTCCTGCAATCTCTTTAGCCATCTAATTGAAAACTCTGGACCAATGCAACAGTCTATTTCCTCCATTCCAAATCATATGCTGACCAACTTGACAACTTGAATCTCTTATTAATGTTTCTACTAATTAATGACCTCTTTATTATTAATAATAATATACTTCCTCCAAAAAAATGGGAGAGAAAAATAAAAGTGAGTGAATAGTACCAAGATAGCATGCTTCTGACAATTAACTATAAAATATTGTCCAAGAACCAGAAAACCTACATCCTCATCTGTTTATGTTTAAAAGTTAGGAGGATATGCATGCCCATCTAAATCATAGGATAGAATGAATATACTTTAATGACTATTTCAGATTCTTGATGGTTAGTATATCTAAAATGAACTTCATGGTAGATATTCAAAATTGGCAATTGGCAACAACCCACTGCTACCCACATTGTGTCTCTTCCAAATACATCCAGTATCAGATATTTCAAATTCACATACTAATTTGCTGATTCTTTTGATAAAGAACCAGGAGAGGAGTGAGCTAACTGTGTGCATACATTAGTAGTATCTCTGCTTTCTTAAGCTTATTTGCATCCTTTTCTCACTGACTTCTGCAACACAAAAATGGTAGTTTGTTGACAGCTAGATGGTAATTAAAGTGTTCCCATCATGCATAATTTACTGCTGTTTCTAATTGATAAGTGGGGCTAAGCATTCCAAGTTCCTTTTGCTTACTGAATGCTAATTTTATTACCTTTAAGCACCAAATCATACAATAATGCGCCATAAAATGTGAGCTGACCACTTAGATATCAAATAGCAGCAGAAGACACATATATATTTTAGAAAAGTGACCAGGATTCCACAAACCACAGGAAAACAAACAAAACAATACCTTTCTAAGCTTTACATCCTACTTTTCTCCATTCTCCCTTCTCAGTCATGCCCTTTCAAAAAAGTTGTTTACCTTCATTAACTCTACTTCCAGAGCTTCTCATCATAGAGTATATTCTTCCTTAGAGATTCCTACATTGACATTGCTCTCCCTGGAGATGTCCATAACCTCCATATTGACATTACAAATACAAATTTAAATTTCAGTTATTTTAGCTGTCTTATTGGCATTTGGTTTTGTTTACTCCTGTCACAATCTAAAACTTCTCTTCTGCCATCCATGCCACTGCTTTTCTCTAGTTTTGTTCCTATCATTCTGGTTATTCCTTCTTAATTAATTTACCACATGCATCTAATAGACTTAATCTTTGTCATTTGCTCATCTCATTCTCTACTACCTGTCATAATGGCTTCATGCAACATCATAGTCTCAAAAATAAGTTATTACTGATAAGTCCCAAATGTATACACCTCAAATGTATATATCACACTTACTATTAGACAGTTATTTATTTATTTATTTTAATTCACTGATCTTTAAAGAGAGAAAAGGAGAGAAATACAGAGAGAGAGAGAGAGAAATATTGGTTTGTTGTTTGGCTTATTCATACTGTCATTGGTTGATTCTTGTATAAGCCCTGACCAGGGATCAAACCCATAACCTCACATGTCTGGATGATGCACTAATCAGTGGAGCTACATGGCCAAGGCCTTATTGACATTAGGTATGAATGTCTCAAAGACATCCCCAATTCAGTTTGTGAATATGTTCCATCACCTTTCCTCCATTGATTTGTTCCTGTGTCCTCTATCTCAGGGAACAATAGTAATTGATAACATTTATTCAGCAATTACTCTGAAACTGAAATTTATAATATCTTATTTAAATACTCAAAAATAACATAAGGGAGATATTAATATTATGACTATTTTAAAAATGAAGAAACTGGTACACAAAAGGTTAAGTTACTTGTCTCAATTCACACAAGTAAGACATATTGGAGCTGGTATGTGAAGGGACTGCTGAACCAGTTAACCATCACATCTGGGAAGGCATTAGCCCACTTGCACACATCAGACTCTTTCGAATCAATCTATATTTCTCTTTTATTCACCTAAAAGAATTATAGTCACTCAGTTCTCTAAATTGGTTACACAGTATTTATTTTATCCATTTCCTCCTCTCTATTCCTATGTTTCTGACTTTAATTTAGATCTTCAATTCTCACCATAATTATTTTAATAATTATGATTCTTTATAACAGCTCTTATACTGACAATAAACTTTAATATCTGGCCTTGAGTGCAAACATCATTATGCTGTTGTTTAAAATTAATCCATGTAAATGGGGGAGGAGGGAAAATTGTGATTGTAAAACAAGTTGACCTAAATACAACATTGGTTTTGAATCGGCTTTATATAAAAAGACACAGGCATGGGTTTGATGAGCACAAAACTCTTCCCATCTTCACAGCTTAATTCCCTAGAATAAGGGAAAAAGTTTCTATCCTCACAAATAAAATGTAATCATCTAAAATTAAAAATCAATAAATATATTAAATAAAATTACCATTCTATTGATACCTTTACTACTGAAAGGTTTCATTTGCATCCATTAAAAAAATTAAAAAAACAATAAATTTTCTCTCATGTAAAGTCCAAGACATGCAAATATTTTATGTTCTCATAGCCAATTATTTTCATAAGTTATGAGATATGAGTTTATATGCACTTTTACTACCAAAATTTAACATTTATAAGTCTCTAGCATCTGCATATGTTTAGACCGAAATTACGTTGAATTGGCATTTAAAAGTTGAAGAGAGTCACACAAGTAAGCCATATAGCTATCATGAATTCAAGAGTATTTTACCTTAATTTACATAAAGAACAACTCATCAGTTGTAACTGATGAGTTAAAATGTCATTTTTACATGTATTCTAAAGAAAGTGATTAAGTTTTTATTGTCTCAGTTTTCTTGTCCAGAGTTAAAAGGGTTGAGTAAACTTTACTACATAAATTTCAAGATCCTTTTCTGCTTCACCTTTCTAATTAGGGAAAATTTCTCAAATTGGATAAAATTGCTGTGGCATCATTATATGAATTAGAGAGAGAACAAAATGTGAACAGCCAATAAACTATGCCTGAAGAACAAAGAATATAAGACATTTGTGATTTAAAATTTGAGCTTCTCAATTTGAATTATTTTATATCTAAGGAAAAAAACTCAGAAACTTTGAAGCCATTCCCCTAAATTGCCTTTAGATAATGTCTACTGGATCAGAATTACAAAGGCATATACATTGTTTTTAGGAGTGAATGGCTTCGTTTCAAACTGAGAATAGGATTGGAATAGAAATAGTGAATGACAACAGTGACCTCAGTTATTGGAAAGATTCTATCTAGAAAAATAAGCTCAAACTAGAGAAAAAAGTGTGATGAGTAACCATTTTTGGTTCAAAGAGTGATTTTAAAAAATGAACTGTTGGAATGTTTCTGACCAAAGAACCCAAATTTATTCCCATTTTGTTGCAAGTCTGATGTCATTGAATTAGGAATACACATTCCATTTTTATACAAGCTGACTGTAGCTTTGAATATATAGCCATCCAATACTTTCAACAATTGCTCAAAAACACTTTAGATACATCTAATAGAGAATCCTAGGAACAGATGTGCTTCTGTCCAAACCACTACTGAGAATTCCAATTATCCAGGCAGCCAAATCACTACAACCTAATTGCCACTACCCTGAATGTGGATGCAATCACTGCTCATCCACCCTTGTTTTTCCCAAATAAGCATTAGTAAGCCTCTCAATTTAGCAACTGTCCAGGGCTGTTGAGAGAACCAGTAGCAAACTGCTTAGCAACCAGAGCCTACAAATTGGTTTCTGCAGCCTTGTTTATGGGGCTCACACAGTTAACTTCTTTCTGAATATGAGGCCATACACTAAGCTGACTTAAACATTTTCTTCCCGAGAAAAAAAGATTCTTTTAAAAATGAGATTAAAAAATAAGATAAAAAAGGAAGAAATAATTTAGCAAAAGGTATTAAATGCAAAATTAAATTGAGCACTCATAAACCTCACTGTTAAAGGCATTTACACAAATTGAAATGTATTCTTGCATCTCAGTTTCACACAGAGTGCAATATGCACTATTTTAAAATTAGATAATCTGCTTAAAAGCTATTACTGTAAAACTCCACCTTCCTGCTAACCAAATTTACTGTAAAGTGGGTGAGACTGTTCTTCTTCCACAATTTGTATTTGCTGTTTCAAAGAGAGTGATGCATTTAAAAACATTTTTTAAAGTAAACGCATTTCAATATTTTTGAAAAACAAGAATGTAAAAATATATAGTATTTTCATTAAAAAAGCTCATGCTTTCTCTGGAAGAAAAATGTACTTAAACAACTAACAAAAACACATTCTGCCACTAGTGAAACTAAATAGCTTTTAAAAAACAACAATTATAAATGATTTATTTTTATGCCCACACACAGATAGTTATAGTTTATATATATAATTATATCCTCTTGACAATTTAAAATTATGTGAAAGACTGAAATACTGACACTATATCATTGAAAAATTTCCAGGATGGACTTTGAATGTGTCAGAAATAAAATATATAGAAATGTGAAATTCAATAGAATTGAATTCTATGAAAGTCAGGCTTAAAAGAGCCAGATTTTTAGATCATATCAAAATGAAATAGTTTTCTCAGTAGTTCAATAATCCACTTTTTAGGGACCTAATATAAGAAAGGTCTATGAAAATAAAAATATTATATTCTGGAGCAACTATTTCAAGCCCATTATTCAATGTTATATAAAATTGACGGGAAAGGAAGGGGCAGTCTTTTCCAAAGGTCTTGTTACATCTGAGGCTCTCTAAGACTAAAGATTCTATATGAGCATGAATTATAGCTTTAAAAAGCTCAGCAATCTGAGTATCACTGATAAGAAGATGCCACTAACTGGTTTAAATTTATCAAACATTGTAACTATTTTTGCACAATCAAATGCACTTAAAAATATTATCACCTACAAAAAAAAAAAAAAGAATTGTTGTTTCTTAGAACAAATTAAATAAAATACAAAGTTTAGATCCAGACTGTAACCCATTAGCAGTTGCCTTCCCTACAGTTCCTAAATATAATGTGTGATCTCATCTGCTCATGGCAAAATGACATCCTTCTTAGAAGCACATCTTCAGTGACAGTATTTCTGGAATGTCTTCCCAGCTCAACTAAAGTGGCACCCGCAGTACTGCACAATCCTCTTCAGAAGTATTGCTATTTAGAAGCAGAACGACAATGAGTAATGGTAAGAAATAGGGCACTGCCCCCATGGGAACACAGAAGCAGAGCAGAAGCAAAATGCTTAAACTTCTGAGGCTTTTTCCAAGAGATTTAAACTCCAGCAAATAAGGCCCTGAAGGCATATAAAAGATAGTAAAGTTAACCCCCTTTTCACCTGTTCAGCTGCCACAGGGGTCATCTCTCTACGTGTAATTTAAAGTTTATTCCCATTTCTGCCTGATGCAGTCCTAAACAATCAGTATAAAGAGGCATGGGGAGATAAAAATCAGAGATTAATTCTCAAAGTAGATTAAGCAATTACATATAATTTATTAAAACACGAAAGACTGCCAATTTAAAACAGCCAGGTAGAGCTGCATAGGAGAAAGCCACTTATCCAGACCATTTTCTGAGACCCTAGATGCTACCTACCATTTCTGCTCTGGGTTAGAATCCCAGCCTTAGCACTTTTACCTGGAGTTAACCAGGAGTTACCTGGAAAAGGAACAGGAGGGGCTATGAGCAGCACTACTAATACATAAATATAGATGAAGGAACTGTTGTAGAAGGTGAAATACAGAGAACCGAGAACCAGTAGAGAAAAGTCAGATGAGGGAGAATTTGAGAACAGTGGAGGGCTGCCTGAGTCTGTAGACCCTGACCCCGACTCTGAGTGCACTGTCCTCTCACTACCCAACCTCAGTCAAGTATATCTAAAAAACAGGTTACCATCTAGCACTTTAAAAATACTCACAATATTTTACTGCAAACAAGAAGCATTAAATTTCCAAGAGCTCACTGCTCTACGCAACACAAATTAATTTCTGATGAAGTCTATCAATCCCCATAAAATGTGAACAGTTGAAAAGTTTAAGTCAGTGAGAAAAAACACTGAGGTTGAACCAAGAATATTTTAATTCTCATCTATTTTGGTGTATACCACATGTGCACAGTTCTTCCATATTTCTAGGTTTCAGTTAGTTTCTCATTTGTCCAAAATAGGGCAGGAGAGGGAATCACTTTAACATATCACAGTGCTCTAAAAACACAAGATGGAACAAAAGAAGATATTTTCGGGTTATGAATTAAAGGAAATAAAAATGTTGCTACTGCTTCTCTATTAGGGCTGGATATCAGATTCTGTCTGCATAATAACCTGTCATTTATATGTAAAACTAATGGATAACTATTCACACAACCAAAGTGATTTAAACCACTTGGGATTTTCTTCTCTTAGAGATCAAAATTATGTTTAGGAAGGAAAGTAATGTTTATATTCCAACCATAAAGTCCTTTCTTTAAAGGTGCTCATTTATTCATGGAAAATATTGCAGAAAACATAGCTTGGCCACCATTGACTGGGGTTGGGATTTGAATTCCTTCCAGTGAATTTGTATGGAATGCAAAGGTTAAATCAGGGTTTCTGTTAGCTTTCTAAAAATGTCTGTAAAATTTTATGTAAAGTGCATATGTACATTTTCTGAGATGTTTCATAGCTTAGAACTGCAATTCAAATCAGGTTATGATGCAAAAATAAGGTGAGCAGATGGTTCTTACCTCAAGATCAACAAGGCATAAAGAGACAAGACAAATTGTAAGGTTTCTGAGGAGACATTTGAGGTAAGGAACATAGGTTTTATCTTCTCACATCAGCAGAATTCCAAAGGCTGCTTTGTCATTTGGAGGGTAAATACTCAGTTGAGTGAGTATGCATAATAAATTGCAGTTCCAAAACAAATATTTTGATCATAATCTATAATAACTGTCTTAAATTAACTCTCCTATTTTAATGACTGCTTATGTCTTATGCTTCATAACAAAAGGACTCAAACCTAAATTTGAAACAAATATTTAAGCCTCCATCTTCTTCACTTCAATGAGAATCCTTAATATGAGACAGAGGGAACCTTCTCTCTTACATAACACCCACCTACTGTTGTGACACTATGGAATGAATATGTTCCCTATAATAGTGTTTGTGACTATAATTTAACAGGAATAAGAGAACAGTGTCTAAGTTGTTTCCTTAAAATAACACTTTGTGATGAAATAATAAAGGAGATGTACTAGGTTATAATCAAACTTTAGAAAATATAAATGCTCCTAAATTTCCTTCATATTTTTTTTAAAAAAAGTATAACAATGAAGTCTCTGTTTTAACTGACTATGCTAGATGTACATGCAAGGAAAATACATTTTTAGTTATAAAAATAGAATCACATTTGGTTGATAGATTTGATTTTTCTCCATAAAAAGAGATTAGAGTGATGTTAAAATTATTTTTTTAAAGTGAGAGGAGGGGAAAGAGGGGACAAACTCCTACATGTGGCCTGACCAGTCCACCTGGCAACACCCCCTCTAGGGCCAATGCTTGAATTAACAGAGCTATTTTTAGTGCCAAGGGCCAATACTGGAACCAATTAAGCCACTGGCTGCAGGAGAGGAAGAAATAGAGAAGGAGGAATGGGGAGAGAAGCAGATGCTCACTTCTCCTGTGTGCCCAGACCGAGGATCAAATTGGGATGTTCACACACCGAGCCAATACTCTATCCACTCTGCTAACAGGCCAGGGCCAAAACTTATTGTATGAACAGCATGACCAATGGTGGATGGACTAAGTGACAGCCCAGGACACTGAGGGACCTGGATCAAAACCATGTGGTTGTCAGTTTGAATGTGGAGTCAAAGGTTTAAGTACAGGATCATTGACATTGTCTCACAGTCACTGGCTAGACGTCCAAGATCATCTGAGCGAAGGTTCACTGACTCAGTGAAGTCCCCCATCAAGGCATGTATGAGAAGCAATCAATAAACAACTAAAGTGAAGAAACTACAAGTTGTTCTCATCTCTCCCTCTTTCCCCCTCTTACACCCTTTCTGTTTCTCTTTCTCTAAAAAAAAAATTTTGCATGAACAAATGAACAGACAAAAGAAACACAAATATAGATTGAGAATCTAGTTATTGTAATAATCAAATAATTTGCTTATTTTACATTTCTAAGTGTTCATAAATATTATCTCATTTGTCCATCACTGTGTTAGATTATTAATAGTATAATCAATTTATATTAAAATTATTATTTTTTTAAATCATAGATCAATGTAAACCCTCCAGATATTTTAGGACAGACTCTATGCCTTTATTGGAATAAACACAATTTTAATTTACTCCAGGCTTCATATACACTATACTAATTATTTGGGGTGATTCAATATTCTATCTCCTTTTTGCTACTAGTCTAAGTCATTTTAATAACAATCAACTAATAATGATGTTTCCAAATCTCCTCCATACCTCAATGTGAAGGTTTCCTATCTCTTTCTCTACCATTCCAGGTGGTAGGCACACTTAATTCAGGAAAGTCTAAGTACATATTTGGGGAAAGTAAATTTATTCAAGATTTAGAGACTAAATGAGGTAATTAAAATAATTTTCCATCCTTTTCTTCTACTCATATTATTATTAAATAAAAGAAAGTACTGAAAATATATATTACTTTTTTTGGGCCCAAGAAGCATTCTTCTATTTTCCTATTGAAAACTTTATTAAGAGTTGTTAAAAATAAAATAGTATAATTTGTAATAACATTTCAATAGTTCACAAAATACTTATGATTGAGGAAACAATGTTTAAATATGCAATGAGTATTATATTTTCAAATAAATTCATGCAAATTGAGAGTCGAGATAAGTGAATCAGCATTCATAAAAAGTGACTACAAGTATTATTAATGTCAATATCCTCAATAAAAACAGGCTTGCTTATAGAGGACTAGTTACATTGTAAATTTTAAAAAAAAGTACAGATCATAAAAATATCAAATTTAATAACTAAATATTCTTTAAATTTAATATCTCTTAGAGCATTTATATGGGTATTCTTTATCTATAATTTTTTAAAACAATTTCTAGGCAATTTGGAGTAAAAGCAAAGTAGAATAAATTAAGTACATTTGAATAATAGATATAATACAATATAATATACATTAATCTATACTATATTATAATAATTACTATTTAAATGTATAGTTTATTTAATGGGATTTCATAATATATACACATGACTACGTCAAATAACTCCCATAGAGTAAGAAAAACATTTGCTTTAAACATATAGCCACTAGTCTGCGCTGTTGTATAAGAAATATTTATTTTTATTAAATAAATTGTAAATGAAGTTAGCTCCTTTTATTTTGTATTAGGAAACACAACAGTATCACAGCTCAGGTTTATACTTTCAATTTTCTGTAACATATTATATGACAAGTCAATATATGTTGGGGAAAATATTTAATTAAAATACATCAATGGTCCACTGTCTAAATTAAAAGAGATATTTTTTAATATTAATATATTGATAATTTGTAAAATAGAAAATATATTAAGCTACAAAGAGCTTCCTTTAATTTGATGTTCTACAAAACATTCTACAAAAATGTTCTAGCAGCTGTATTTTCCTACTGAATAAGTAGTTTACCTGCACATATTACAAGTGATATTAAACAGCTTTCTAGATGGCTTCATTAGTGATTTTAGATTAATATGCTAAAGCACATACATTGGTGATATATTTATATTATACTCTCTTTTATGTAATTGTTTTTCAGTTATCCATAAATGTTTTTAGGCTGCTTGTTAAAACACAGTTTTACCTTTGCATTTTTAATGTTTTATTTTCAACATGTTTTTTACACGTCACAGAAATTTGAGGAACTGTTGAATTACATACCCAACACTCAAAATCGTTTCAGCATTTAGAGAAAATGATATTGTAAACTGAAAGCAATATTGTAAACTCTTCACACCTCTATAAATACTATTTCAAAGTGCCCTAAATTGATTTTTCTAAGTACATGACAGTTTAAAAATTAGAGTAAGAAAGGTCAAAGTGTTTAAGAAGTTGTCACAGACTGCTTCAATGTTTATCGTAAAACAGGGTAGCTCTAAATAGAGATATCATTTACTTGCAACAGTGTAGTGATTTATATCACAGAAAAACATATTCAATCAAACATGCACCATTTATCTGAAAAGATATGATGGATGATCACATTTATAGAACAATTAATATTCTCCACTCAATTAATGAAGATGAACAAGTATAGGCTGTTATTATAGAAAATGTTTCTACACTGAAAGCAAGATAGTTTAAACACCCACCTTGTTTAAAAATAAAAATACCATACAAAAACTGCACTCATCTCATAACACCACTCCTCCCGCATATGAAGAGACAGAAAGAGACTTCGCTTTGGACAATGGGTGCATGTTCAGGTGTGCAGATGATGTTTTGTTGAGTTATACCCTTGAAACCTGTATGGTTTTGTGAACCAACCCCAACTCAATAAATTTAATAAAAATAATCTGTTTTGCACACTCAATGAAAAACAAATTATAATATTTTCTAGTTAGTAAGCTTATTAAATATACATGAAAATTGGTTATTCAATATTAAATGTCATGGACAATTTGTTGCCTAGGACATTTTACTTCTTAAACATCAATTTCTATGTTATATAACAAAGAACATTTAATTTTTAGGGAGAAAAATATCATGACAGCACACCTGTAGTTTGAATATAGCCACCTATAATACATGTACATTAAGTATATTTTGTGAACATAAAATCAGAATGTCTGAACATAACAAACATGAAGGAGTGGCACTTGTGTGTAAATTTTTAATAAGAGGTGGCCTTCCTCAGCTAATGTCATAAATTTTCTGTATCTCAGTTTCCTTCTCTATAAAATAAAATGAGGATAATAAGAGCAACTACTTTACAAGAGTACCTTGTAAAGCCAGTAGCCAGGGCCACAATCACAGCCGCCCGACCCATGCAGGTTTGCATTTGATTTGAACAGTTGGTAATGAAACAATGGAGCCAAAAACTGGTGAGCCATCAGCTTTAATTCTAGCTTGCACCCGGCGGGCAAGCAAAAACACATACTGGGCTCCAAAACCCACACATTCAGTGCTCACAAAGCTACTGACTTATCTGAGTTTCCTAGAATCAAAGGTTTCTAGCTCACCAGACTTATTCACCTCTGTTCCCCATCTCCTCCAGCACAAACTCTTAACAAACTGGCTTCTCCCTCAGCATTCAGCCATCTTGACTGCTTCTCCTGGCCTCCATGTGGCCTTAATCTGCTCTCCTCTCTTCTACCTCAGGAACCAAGAGAGAGATCAAGCTACTGGTCTCTCCCACTTTATACCGTAGAATCAAAACCTTTAATCCAATTATACAAACAAGGAAGAGTGCACCACCCTACATCATCCAATTAGTCAAGGGTGTGGGGAAGAGCTTACTCTTAAAACCAAACCTTAGGCTATAACGACCCAGCCTGCCGACAGCCTGTTCCCAAGTGCACATTAATATCAACGAACTTCCATGTGGGCAGCACCATCTTTAACAAAGTGAGCATAATATATTTTACCTGCCCAACATACCTATAAAAAGCATATATAAAATATAATTATACCTGAAAACAACTTAGCATAAAGTGTATTTACTATACCCGAAACAACTGTTATGTATGTATTAATATTACTAATTCTATTTTATTAGTTTGAGAAAATAAAATTCTTCAGAGCAAGTCGAGTTTTGTAAAATGCAGCCAAGGAAAATATCTTCCTTTTGTTTGTAATTTAGCATTTCTGAACTTTTGTTTTAACACTGCCCACATAATTATTTTCCACTATTGAGGATCCCACATTTACATCATTGCCAAAATCTTGTTTTGATTCCATAAGTATGAAAACAGTAAAATTTAATTTTTATTGTGGCACACCACTTTAATATAAAGTAGGATAACACTGGACAATTGGGTTTTATTCTACACTGTAAATTTGTATATTTTGATCTGAGTCCTTGATCAGTTCATTGACGAGAAGCAATTCATTTAACTGTATTCAGTTGTTTCATATGCCAAAGATTACTATCAATTTTTCAAAATTATTGCAAAAATGGTTAAAGGGACTGATATAGATAGGAAGCCTAGCACAGAATTATTAGGTCCTTTACACTACATAGCTTGTCCTATTTGTTTTTGTGTTTTTCCAGCAAGATTGCCAAATAATCCTCATTTCTGATAGTTCTCATTACAACCAAGTGAACTTCCTAGTTTCCTAATACACTGTACAATAATTAGCTGCCCCCAGGTTGTGTGTTAGCTCTGCTGAATTGATTGATTTCTTGTTACTACTAAAAAATGCATAAGAAAACTTCCTAGTGAGACAGAAGTTTGCCTCATTGCCAGGTTTTCTAACTGCTAGTGTCTACAACCTTCTTGACCTTTGGCTTTGTTGTACTGTTCTCCTCACCCTCAGTTCTCATCTTTTTTGTACTCCTCATTCTGACCAGCTGCCTTCTGCTTCTTAAATTATTGCAACCTCTGTTTCATCTGGTCAACAGACAGGATCCTGGGTCCTCAGAACCCCAGGTGTGCTGACTGGAGTACTTATCTACTTCATATACATGGCCTCCTAGCGACTTTTGATTTTTATATATACTCTGGGTTTAGGTTTCTTATATCCTGTTTCACTTGTACTTCTGTCCTGACCCCTGTCTTTTGCAATTATTGCAACTGTCTTCTTGTCTTTGCATCTGCTGCTTTACGTTAGCTTCAAGTTTTATTGTATATCTTGAATCATCTCTCTACCATTGACTGATTGTTATTTTCCATACTCCTAATTTTATTAAGGTTTTTACTACTTATAAGCACTCTGGGAATGGGTGGGGGGGAAATCTATAGGAAAGTGGGATCCAGGATGATTAACATTTACAAAGTCAAGCAAAGGAGTTTCAGTAAGCATCAATTCTTATAGTTAACTCTATTTGCTCAATAGCTCATGGCAACCAGGAAACCAATAGTGACCATTGATTTCTACCCTTTTACCTCCAAAAATTCTATTTTAAGTGTTCTCTTCACTGAAATAGAAACAGATTCTATAAATTAAAATAGTAAACCTTCAAAATATCTCTAATTTTCAAGAGTCAAATTCAGTAAGCAGAAAGTAAAGAGATGGTCTTGGGATGGCTATTAAGGATTAAGATTTCTTGAATTATCCTGGGAATGAAAGCCATTTGAAGCATTAAGGGAGCAGCTGCAGACTTGGAACAGGACATGAATGAGGTTTGCTAAGCAGAATTAAATGCATAAAATGAAAGTGGCAAGAAGAACTAATAAAAGCAAAGCATTACAGCAATGTCCACTGGGAGCAGTCACAGGTTCTGGTACCACTTCCATGTGGCCTTTGAAGAAGACAGAATCACAGGGTGTCAAAGCTGGAAAGGAGTTTTGCAACTGTCTACTGTAGTCTTCTCATTTTTCCAGGACATTTATCATACATAATTTCTTTCCTGCCTCTTGTGGGTCCATACTCAGAAACTTCTGCCCTGCGTGTTCAATGCTTTCAGAAATAGTAGTTGCTTTAGAACATAGTGAACTGAATTAAATGGAGAAGCAGCTTCCACAGCAAAAACCTATATATGTGTGTGTAGAACACATTTTGCCATCTGTTCTTTTTTCCACTTTAAGCTAGGTTCCTTTTTTTATGTCAAATGATGCAATGTGGCTACAGCATTTGGGTCATGTGTTAATAGAGATACGAGAGAAATCTTTTGAACAGAAAGTCAAAGTTACTGTGTACCATGGAAGATGCTCAGTTTTCAAGTAGTAATTTTCTGCAGTTACATATGGAGCCCCAGATGCTCTTAATAGGAAAAAAGTATATACTAAGTAAAGAAGATTTTATATAAAATATTTTTATAGCAGTACATGTAAATAACCTAGTGTTGCCTTCATTTTAAAAGAGTAGACCAAATATGTATTTCCAAAAGGAATACAATATTTATAGCTTATGAAGATTTTTTAAGTGAACCAATTAATTAATATTTATCTTATGGTAGCATGACCTATCTCAAAATCCAGTAAATTCTTTTGGCACTCACATAATATGATTATAGCATTTATTATAAATGCTTGCTTATATACTTATTTACTTTCCATCAGGATGTATGGTTTGTGAAGACTTACAGAGTTATCTGTCAAGTCTAGTCCTTATTTCAAATATCTGGAATAAAAGCTTCTAAATAGATGTCTGTTGAACCAGAGGAACAATGAGAATTCAAGAAGATTGTAGCATGAAGTCTGAGCTGGCTCCCCAAGAATGAGGGTAGAGAGTAAGAACAGGAGAAGCAAGACAGGCTGTGCTGGAGGGGTAGGAGGACTGTTCTCGGCCATACTTATGGGTTGTTATAATAGCATTTAAGAAACTATGATTATATGTCAACATAAAAATTAACTTGCCTTGGTACAATATACCTGGTAAAACCTTGCAGAAATGTTCTGAATATATAAAATTATATTTTTGATGAACAACTATCTAATAAACCAACAATTTAAAAATCTCCATGGAATCCTCTCAAATTTATATTCTTGCCTTATTTTATTTTATTGTGTCTTTTAATTATTTTTCAGTTTATTGATTTTAGTTAAAGAGGAAAGGGGAGAGATACATAGAGAGAGAAACATTGATCTGCTGTCCAAATATCCATGTATTCATTTTTTATTCTTGTATAGATACCCTGATTGGGGATTGAACCTACAACCTTGGTATATTGGAATGATGCTGAAATCAATTTGGCTACCTGGCCAGCATTGTGTCTTTCAGTATCAACCTGAAACTTCCTATTTAATATTTTGGGAGTTGTAGTTTATCATTCATATTGACTCTGAAAAAAATACTTTATTTATTAGAGAATTACATAAAGTCAAATGTTGATTCACTTTCTTTTTTCAACTCTATGAAAAGGGTAACATAAGTAATACTTTGCATAAATATGAAAACCTCCTAATTCAATGTAACTCATTTCATGCTATATTAAATGTACCTAAAGCATAATAAAATTTGTTATAGTCTTTTGGGTTCTTTTACAAAGAGAGAGAGAGTCAGAGGTGAGAAACATCAATCATTAGTTTTTTGTTGCCGTCGCAACACCGTAGTTGTTCATTGATTGCTTTCTCACATGTGCCTTGACCACAGGCCTTCAGCAGACCAAGCAACCCCTTGCTTGAGCCAGCGACCTTGGGTCCAAGCTGACGAGCTTTTGCTCAAGCCAGATGGGCCCGCGCTTAAGCTGGCGAGTTCGGGGTCTCGAACCTGGGTCTTTTGCATCCCAGTTCGACGCTCTATCCACTGCGCCACCACCTGGTCAGGGTGTTAGAGTCTTATAGCAGATTTAACTGACCCACTTAAAAAAATGCAAAATCCACTGAACTCTGTGTACCTAGTGTATTATTCTCTACAAGAATGGAGTGCAGCCTGACCAGGCGGTGGCGCAGTGGATAGAGCGTCAGACAGGAATGTGGAAGACCCAGGTTCGAGACTCCAAGGTCGCCAGCTTGAGCGCGGGCTCACCTGGCTTGAGCAAAAGCTCGCCAGCTTGGACCCAAGGTTGCTGGCTTCAGCAAGGGGTGGCTCGGTCTACTGAAGGTCCGTGGTCAAGGCACATGTGAGAAAGCAATCAATGAACAACTATGGTGTCGCAACAGCAACAAAAAACTAATGATTGATGCTTCTCACCTCTCTCTGTTCCTGTCTGTCTGTCCCTATCTATCCCTCTCTCTGACTCTCTCTCTGTCCCTGTAAAAAAAATTTTTAAAAAAAGAATGGAGTGCAGTCATTTATGTTATGTCACAAAGATTTTATTTTTGATGTTAGAAAAAGAAAGAGAAGAATATTTATAATTTTGAAGAGTTCTGTTTCTGGAAAACATGGCTTAGTTATCATTCAGTAATTATTGTTCAGTACTAATCTCTTCAGAGTATTAGAATTAGTTACCAGTACACCAGTTCTTATCTATCTCCCACTGGGAGTCCTCTCCCAGCTAGTACATTTTAATTCATCTTGTGTTTTTAGTCATAATTCAATTTTTCCTTCATAATGTCAGTGACATTACAATCTTTTTTCCTGTCAAGGGAAACTACTTTGTCTTTTTGTGCCAGACATCCTATACACCTTTACTCTAGTCAAAAGAGAATTATCTTTTACTCAGTAATGGACACATTCAATTGGTTCTCCTTTTTAAATATGATTTAATTCACTTTTTATTCATACAAGAAATGCTATTGACTTTCTAGGTCACTATAACCTAAAGTGATACCACGATCACCAAGTATTTTATTTAGTTAATTCTTTAGGCTCCTCTCTGTCACTATTTACATGGAAATGTGATCTTCCGAGCATCATCTTGTGCCCCAAGGGCTGTTCCTCCTGGCCCAGCAAATCAATACTGCCTATGGAACAAAGTGAAGTCCAAGAAGAAAACTTTCTTTAAAGATGAGCTCACTCAGAGTAGGTTAAAAAAGGAACCTGCTTAGTGGCAAACTCCCAAAAGAAGCAGCACAGGAGGGAGATATGCTGGCGTTGGAATAGTGTCATTCCCCACCTTCAAATCATCTGTTCAACTCTAACTTGAAAACACTGAAAAACCTGCCTTGAAGGTAAAATGAGGCCAAGCTATGCAAAAGAGAACACACTGACATTTATGAAGCACCTATTATATTTCAGGTATTCTAAGAGCACACATTTTCACACATTATTGGATTTAATTCTCAAAATATAAAAAGTAGTTATTCACCCCCACCCCACCCCACCCCTTTTTTAAGTGTGAAACAAAAAAAAAAAGGTCACACAGAGAAAAAGATCTAGACTCTAAAGCAAATATTTCCCACTCAACGTTTATGATTTTTCTATTTAAATATTACAGACTTTCTTTCCTTCCAAATCTTCCTTTCCTCTTAATCCAGCTCTCTAAACATTCACTCCTCCATTTCTCTCGCCTTGCTCTCTCCTCTTCCTTCCTCTAATAAATATAGTCAGCATTTCTTCTTTACCAATTTCTATGTGAGATATCTAAAATAATAAATTATGTTACTAACTTCAAAGAGTATGCTTTTCTTTTATACTATCTTTTACCTTACTTTACAGAGAACTTCTACATAACTATATAAATTTTATACCAGTATAAGAAGTATATTATGTGCTTAATGAATACAAGTCTATAGTATATTGACAAATTTTCTCATGAGAAAAATAACTAAAGCAAACATTCCTTGACTCAAGTAGATTAAACAAATATAAAGAAACACACTACATAAAACTAAAAAATGATTGACAACTTATATGTGCTTAAAATGAATGTTTTGTTTTTAATAAACCAGAGCTAAAATAACTTATATGCTAAGCCTTAAAAGCTGTTTGGTATTTAATGTTTTAGCTGCACAGTTGAGGAATTAAGACAGCCCAGTATCTTATTTCTATAATATTCTTCCTCTAGTACATAGGCTCTTCTAGTTTCTCATGCTATATCAGTTTTTCAGAAGAGAGAGGAAAGAACTGGAACTCTCGTCAGTTGTTTGAATATCTCATGGTGAGTGTGGTATATTATAATTAAAGGAAGATATGTATAATAATGGATGTTCTCAGTGGGTGCTTGTGTACACTGTGCAGATCATTGATTCCACCCAGAAACAATGACCCTTTAAATCAGGGGTCCCCATACTATGGCCCGCAGGCTGCATGCGGCCCCTGAGGACATTAATTCGCCCCCGCCACACTTCCGGAAGGGGCACCTCTTTCATTGGTGGTCAGTAAGAGGAGCACAGGATGCATCCGCACCCATAGTTCCCATTGAAATACTAGTCAGTTTGTTGATTTAAATTTACTTGTTCTTTATTTTAAATTTTGTATTTGTTACCGTTTTGTTTTTTTACTTTAAAATAAGATGTGTGCAGTATGCATAGGGATTTGCTCATAGATTTTTTATAGTCTGGCCCTCCAACGGTCTGAGGGACAGTGAACTGGCCCCCTGTGAAAAAAAGTTTAGGGACCCCTGCTTTAAATGAATAGCAATTGAACATTGGCAACATTTTTTTATTATAAATTATTGAGGATTTTTTTTACCTAATTTTTTCATTGATTTGAAAGAGAGAAGGGAGGAGATGAAGGGAGAGAGAGAAAGAGAGAGATAGCATCAATTTGTTTTTTCACTTAGTTGTTCCCTTTAGTTTGCACTCATTGGTTGCTTCTAGTTTGTCTCCTGACCTGGGATCCAACCTGTGACCTTTTTGCACTAGGAAAATGCTCTATCCACTGATCCACCTAGCCAGCAGCCAGATTATTTAAGTAGTATCTATCTTTACGTCATCACAGAATACTTTATACATTTTACCATTCTAATTTAAGAACTTAGTAGAATACCCAAAACACTTAATAAAATGCTGTGTTATCATTTTTGCCTTTATACTGAACATAGGACAAATTTCAGACAGCAAAAAATAATTCAGCTGTGATTATTTCCTTGGTTAATTAAACTCTTCTGGAGGATAAGCCTGTCTCCAGTCTACTCTTTTTAAAACCAGTATGAGGAAATATAAAACTCTCCTACCAACCAGGGATGCAAAAATATTTGGTAGATACATAGTGATCATACAAATGATGTTGGCTTAATAATTTATAGAAAATATTTGTGATCTCTATTATTTGAACACTAGACAACACATGCCCACAGAGATATTTTTTTGTCTATTCATGTGGACTCTGCAATCTATAAGATATGTAAGATTTGCCTTAAAAAATGAAGTTATTTTTATACTTGCCAACTTTACTTTTAAACTTCTACTAGAATATTTAAAAATAACAGATATTATAAAATAACAATGGGGAATAATTTCTTTTAAATTTTCTGTTGCGTGCAGTTTTAGGACTTTTTCTATATATGTCTGCATTGCTGATTCCAAATCTGAAATCCGTTTGTCGGTGCATGCTCTAGTTTTTATGCAATTTTAATTTCCTTTTGTTACAGTTAATGGCATGCATTGGATTTTAAATTGGAGTTAAAGGGCAACGACTCTTGGATTGAACATAACCACAAGGCAATTAATTTTTTACAAACATCACTTTTATATAATTGTAAGTTGTTTTTAAATGTAAAATAATTATTATCTGATAAAAACACCGTCTTATTTTAAGATTGAATCATGGCTTCTTTGAGTAGGCGTAAATGTAAGAATAGTCCTGACACCTTCTGTTATATATGTGGCTGTTACACACTTCAATGTCAAAGGCGCAATATTTCATCATTTGTGACACATGCATATATTGCATATTTTCAAGTTCCCCTTGGCAATCAAGACAAGAATTGGGCTTCTCATATTGTGTGTCATAATTGTGAGAAAATGCTTTGTGACAGGACAAAAGGAAATGCAAAGAAATGCCTTTTGGTATTCTCATGCTTCAGTATAAACCTAAGAACCACAGCAGTGACTGTTATTTCTGCCTGATCCATACAAAGGGCATTGAAAAGAAAAAAATCAGCATATGATCTCATATTCTAATATTCCTTCACCAATATGACCTATCCCACACTACAGTTCCAGTTTTCAATGGTTTTATTTCTTCTAAGGACAGAGAAAGTGAACATGGTGATCAAGTGTATCTTGATAAGATGCAAAAGGAAATGATTGTAGAATCTGAAGGGTCTTCTTCTGATGCCAAGCAGTCATTAACCCCTCAGCAGTTTAGCCAACCTGAATTGAATGATTTAGTAAGAGATTTGGGCCTATCAAAGAAAGAAGCTGAGTTATTAGCCTCCAGGCTTCAAGAAGAGAATGTACTTTACCGGTCAGCTAAAGTATCCCATTTCAGGAAGCATGAACAAATTTTTGTGGACTTTTTTTCCGAAGACAAACACTTTGTTTACTGTCATGATATCAGTAGTCTTCTCAGCCAGCTAGGGATTACCACTTACAGTCCAACAGAATGGCGGCTATTTCTTGCCAGCTCTAAACAGAGTCTGAAATGGGTTTTCCTACACAACAGTAATGTTTATGCAGTGGTTCCAACTTGTTATTCAACTCATCTGCAAGAAGATTATAATGACATAAAAATTGTCCTCAACTTTCTTAAGTATGAGGGGCATTACTGGATCTTTTGGTGTGGATCTTAATATGGTAAGTTTCCTGCTAGGACAACAGAGAGGTTTCATAAATTATCCTTGCTTTCTGTGTTTGTGGGACAGCCAAGCTCGGGAGAAACACTGGACACAGAATGAGTGGCCAAAACTTGAAGCTCTGGAAGTAGGGATGCAAAATATTGTGAATGAACCTATAGTTAATCAAGACAGGATCATTTTTTCTCCACTTCACATCAAACTTGGCTTAATGAAGCAGTTTGTTCAAGATTTGAATAGAGAAAGTGAATGCTTTCAACATATTATTTCTGCTTTTCCTGCCTTGTCTTTTGAGAAAATAAACGCAGATATATTTGATGGACCTCAAATTTGAACCCTTATATGTGACGAAGAATTTGCCAGGAAGTTGAATAAGGAGGAGAAAGCAGCATGGCAGTCTTTTGTGGCAATTACAAAGAACTTCCTTGGCAACAAAAAGAAAACTATGAACTTCTGGTTCAAAGGATGCTGTTGGCTTTCTGCAACATTGGATGTAATGCAAGCATTAAGATACGCTTCCTGAACAGTCACCTTAATAAGTTATCTGAAAATATTGGAGCTATTAGTAATGAGCAGACTACTTCTGGAGCATCAAACGAGATCGTCCTCAACAAGTACACAAACAGAAGAGCTACAAACGCAAATTTTTGCCTGAATAGAATTTGAATAAGTTTTGAGCAAATTTTATGATTAAAATAAGTGTTTTAAATATGTTCTATTTCAAAATTGTAGACAAATTCTGATGCAATCATATCTTTTTGTGTATTACTTTATTTTCTACATTATATAAATTATTATATTTTCGCAATGATAATGCCCAAGAAGACATTCTACTTCATTATGTTAAACTAAATGTTGAAAATTTTACAATAAGGTGAAAACTTAAATCTTGAATTGCAAAAAAACTGTTGATTACAGAGAAACACTAATGTCAGATTTGAGATCAGCATACTTGAATTAGGCAAGAACAAGTTTTTTATGGATGCAACAAAAATTTTGTCCCCCAGTGTAATCATTTAATAATTATAGTTAATATTTATTAAATACTTCCCAATATCAGACTTTCATATACACTTTTTTTAGTTTTTAATTTATTGATTATAAAGGGGGAGTAAGGGAGAAAGAGATAGACAGAAACATCAATCTGTTCTTATATGTGCCCTGACTGGGGATTGAACCCACAATCTTTGCATATCAGGATGATACTGTAACAAAACTATCTGGCTAAGGATGTATATTTTTTTAATTGAATTTATTAGGATGAAGGAATCACATATACTTTTTTTTTCCAGAACCTTTTTTAATTAATTTTAATTTGTTGTATTTACATGGATTTAAGTGTTCCACTGAATATAACACACTCACCCCCACCCCCTTGTCCCTATTTACATCCATTTGTCCCCTTCCCTCTAACGACCTCCCCCTTCCCTCTGGGATTTGCTGTCCTATTATCTGTATCTATGTGTTATGTATATATAATTTCACAAATCTCTTCACCTTTTCTGATCCCATCACTAATCCCCCTTCCCTCTGACCACTTTCCCTCTGGTCCCTGTGATCCTGCCTCTGCTTCTATTCTGTTCCTCAGTTCACTTTGTTTATTAGATTCCACATATACTCTTTTATTCAGTTTAGTCCTATCTTCTATGTTTTAAAAAGGAAAGCACTATTTTACTTAATATACAGACAAAGAAACTGAGACTTGGAGACTTAAAATAACATGCATGAGACCACATATCTAGTAACCAGTGGGCTGGGATTTAAATCCAGAAACCTGATGCCAAGGTCCTCACTCTTACTAACTTCAGTATGTTATATGAGGGAACTATCATAACTTCTGAGATTTCATCTAATTGTCCAACATCATATAGACACCATTTTACTTTGTAATCAGATGTTGTAATACATATAAAACTTGGGGAAAATATCAGCTAATGAAGGAAATTTGGTTTTATGCTTCAGTCTGACCTCTGAGAGAGAGTACATGTTATGAGTATGTCATGAAGTGCAATGTTTTTATTAGAGAATCTAACCAGCTGAAGTTTTCAGGTGCAAAGAGCACCAACAAAACAAATCACCTACAGAAGGGCAACCTATTTTATTAGCTGATGGAAAGAAAAAAAACTATTGAATAAAGAATTACCTAATTCTTAGTTTCTTAAAAATATTAACTCAGTTTGCTTTTTAAACAGAATTATGAATAACCATAGGTGCAACATCTATCTTTGAAAAGTTCCTTACCCAAAAGGAAAAGCTAACCTCTTCCCAAGAGTACTTGTGATTCAGTTAAGTCTACAGGTACATAATATTGATCCAGAAACACACTTCTCTAACGGGAGTCTTTGAAAGGGATTTAATGAGCCGTACTCTCTCTGTATATGGGCTATGTCTTGGGAATGAATTAAGCTCCTTTGCAAGCTGAATTAACTCTTTCAAGCCATTTGAGTATTACTTAGTGTACTGAAAGAGTGCTTTGCAGACAATCTCTCTTAAAATTTATAAATTATTGAACCTTGAAAAATTTGCCGAGGTGTTCACTTTGAGATTATTACTTTTGGTCATAAAAGTAGCTGGATTTGTATCAGATGGAGAATTGTAAGCATAAGCAGAAATATTTATGAAATATAAAGTAATGCAGAGATAAAAGGATACTTTACAATATCAAGAGAGCTGGCTCTTAGCTCTACCTCTATACTGTGATATATTACTTTGGTAAACCTCTTAAATGTTCTTAAATTTAGTTTTCATATTTCTGAGATGCTGTAGTTTAAGTCAGAAATGTCTTACAGGCTGTACAATAATTATAAAGAATCTGTGCTGTCCACTGACATCAGACACTATCTACAAACATGATAATTAACTGGTCCTTACTCTATCAGTCTGGGTTCAGTCAGAAACACAGAGGGCATGGCAGGTGGTTTATTAGAAGACAGTTAATGCAGGAAATAGTTACAAAGTGGTTGATGAGGTGAAAAGCCAAGTAAGGAAATGAAGGCAGGCAGGCAAGACATTAGCAACAGCATCAGCTGTAGTATATTAGCGTCACCTGCAGTGAACTTCAAATGACCATGCTCCCTCTTGTGTGATCCTAAGGACATTAAAGAAAAGAAGATCTTTCCAAAGAACATGATTTAGCATAATACATGTTATGTTCCACTTTGCTTGGCAAGAGATATGGTCTGGGATCAGGATCTATATTGACTCCTGGGTAATGACAAATATTGGCATATAGTCAAGGACTTACATAGAATATGATTGGAGGATTGGCAGGAAAACATTATTTTTAAAAAATATGTTGAAAGAAATTTTTAAAAGAGATTCTTGACGTCCTGGCCAGTTGGCTCAATTGGTAGAGCATTGGCCAGGTCTGTGGATATCCCAGGTTTGATTCCAGGTCAGGGCACACAGGAAAACTACCTAGCTGCTTCTTCACCTCTGCCCCTCTTCTCTCTCTCCATCTCTCTCTTCCCCTCTTGCAGCCATGGCTCCATTGGAGCAAGTTGGCCTCGAGCACTGAGGATGGCTCTATGGCCTCAGCTTCAGGCACTAGAATGGCTCCAGTTGCAATGGAGCAAGGGCCCCAGATGGGCAGAGCATCACCCCCTAGTGGGCTTGCCATGTGGGTCCTATTTGGAGTGCATGCAGGAGTCTGTTTCTGCCCCTCCTCCTCTCATAATAATAATATCCTAATACCTTCACATATTTATATTTAATGGATGGTAACAAGAAGGACTCCACTTCAGCACATCCTTTAATCCCAGTTTTTAGCTATCCCAGAGCTGCTGTATGGAAAGGATGGAAGACACAGGAGGACATGGAATCATCCTCTATGTTCCCTCATAAAAGGACACTGAACTTTTCAGATAGATCCCACTCCCCATAAAATTTACATGATTCAGGATACTAATTCCAATCAGGGTTAGATATGAATTAGAAAAAGATATGTAGAATAAGCCATTCATGCCTTTCTCATTGGCAGACCACTTGTTCAGGAACTGAGTCTTAATTCAATCAACATGCATCCTAAGGGCATATTATTGGTCCAAAAGTAACATATAATCAACCAAATCAAACAACTTTTTTCTCATAATTAAGAAGAATTTTTCTCTCTTCTTGCCTTCCTGAGGATAAAAAGCTCCAAAATTTGCTGGATTCTCTCTTTTTTATTATTTAATTTTAATTTTTTTTTTTAATTTATTGATTTCAGCAAGAGAGGAAGGGAGAGAGGGAGAGAGAGACAGGATTCTTGATATGTTCTTGTATATGCTTGATCCAGGATCAAAACAGCAACCTCTGCAGTTCAGGATGATGCTCTAACCCATGAAGCTACCCAGCCAGGGCAAAATCTTGCTGGTTTCTCTTGTAAATATTACTTAGCTAGACTAAACCCAACACTGCTACAACAGAGATGACAGAATCAAGAGAATTTTAGGTAAATGACACCACAATCCTGATTATAGCACAGCAGATTCTACTAGTATTACTTTCTTAGAGCTGTCATAACAAAATATACTAAATGGCTTAAAACAATGGGAACTTATTGTAGCTCATTTCTGGAGGCCAGAATTCCAAATCAAGGCATAGACAGGGCCATTCTCCCTCTGTAGGCATGAAGGAATAATTTGTTTCAGGTCTCTCAGTTTCTGGTAGTCAGCCTCAGTTGTTTTTTGGCTAGTAGATGGTTATCTTTTCCTTATACATCTCTGGGTGTCTGTCTGTTACTGTGTCAAATTCTTTCCTTTATATGAAGATACCAGTTACATTGAATTTGAGCCCACAGTAGTAATTGTAACCCACCAGATACTCCATTTCTTTAACATACTGTAATCCTTGGTTCTCTTCTGCTTCTCTCTTCCTTAATCATTAAGCCCTTGAGACAGATTCTGGTCAGCATCAAATTGTCTTAAAAACAAAGCCTCGGGTCTGTTAATCAAGGGAACTTGATCACAAACTAAAAATAACATTTTGACCTCATAAAATCAGAAAGGCCCTACCAAACAAACCTTCACAAAATTAGACAGAAATATACCATGGTTGACATAGGACCTGAGACAATGATAAACTACACCCTACCCTGATTCTAACCAATCAGTGAGCCCAGACATCAATTCCCTAAATCTCCATAATTCATACTTTTTTTGTATATAATCTGTCCCTGTGCAGGCTATTGGGAAGCCAGGTTTTAGAACAAAAATTCACCCATACCTCTGGTTTTGGCATCGAAATAAACCTTTACTTTTTTACTGCAAACTCCTGTTGGTGTCTTATTGGGCACAGATAAATGGACCCCTTTAGTTCAATAATGTTTTCATTTTTAGTGAAATTTTTAAATTGAATGTCCTAGGTTAACATTGATTAATAAAATTATACAGGTTTCAGGTGAACTATTCTATAAAACAACTTTTTTATATTGTATTGTGCTCACCACCCAAAGTAGAGTCTCCTTCCATCATTATTTATTCCCATTTACTGCTTCTTCCTCCCCACCTTCCCTCTGGTAATCACCATACTGTTGTCTGTGTCTATGAGATATTTTCTTTTTCTTTGCTTAATCCCTTCACCTTTATTTTACCTACTCCTTCATCCTCCATCCCTTCTGACAGCTGTTGGTCTGTTCTCTTTATCAATTAGTCTGTTTCTGCTTTGTTAGTTTATTTTGCTCATCAGATTCTACATATATGTGAAGTGGTATGGTACTTGTCTTTCTCTTATTGACTTATTTTATTTAGCATTATTCTCCGGGTCCATCCATGCTGTCACAAAATGTAAGATTTCCCTCTTTTTTATGGATAAGTAGCATTCCATTTACTTGATTCCATCTGTAAAGACCCTATGTCCAAATAGCATCACATTCTGAGGTGCTGGAGATTAGAATATCAACATACCTTTTGGAAAGTCACAATTAACAATAACTTACCTTTAGATTTACGATTAGTCAAAGAAAATTTTATTTTATGCAAAGCTGGGTTTTCAGTTACATACGGCTCACAGTTCATAATTAATTCAAGGTCTATGCAAAGGTTAACAAAATGGACTTTTGCTAACTATGGGTGAGTTCTAAATTTTCCATCCACAGTGAAACAAAACTAATGGTATACAATAACATTAGGAAGCCAGGCATTGCTGCAGGTGAAAGGGAGAAGAATTTGTCACCACATAATATGGCTCTTTGGCCTAAGAATTGTCTTAAATTTGTTTTTGTTTAAGAAATAATAAACATAGAAAAAGTTCTGAAAACCAAGGAGAAAATACCCTTTTGTAAGAGACATTTATATTTATAAGAGAAATCTCCATCTGTAATGGTGTCTCCCTCTCTGGAACAGGAAGAGAAGGATAAATAAATCTCCAGAAACTTTTATCAATGGAGAAGGCAATGACCTACATCTGTATAACAACCTTGTCTTTGTTTGCTGTGCCTTTCTTAATAGCTCCCAATAAGTGTTCCCCTGCCACAAACACACATAAATTCTTTTATCTTTGGCTGATGTTGATATTTAAAGGTGATGTCTTGACCCAGTAGTAAGAATTATCCAGCTTTCTTATATATAGGAGGTGTACATGTTATTAAACTTCTATTTAGTTTCTTCCATTAATCTGTCTTTAATTATATGGGGATCTCATCCAAGGGCTGAGAAAAGTAAAGGGAAAATATGTTTCTTCCCTAACATAGGCAACTCTCTTTGTCCTTCAGACAAATCTTCATCAAGGGTTAAAGTATTTTGCCAAGACTACATACTTTACTGTTTTTATGGTTCTCAATGTTCAACCTGGATGGGACTGGGACATCACATGGAATAATGTAAAAATAAATGTCAAATAAAAGAGATTTTAAGAAAATAATATATGCCTAGTACTTAGTACATAGTACAGATGCTACTAGCATTATAAAACTATGGGCTAGAAAATATTATTTAAGAATTAATTCATTCCAATTGCTCCCTAAATATTTGGGTACTATTGATAACTTATATAACATCCATAAGAAATTACAACATAATATAATAATAATTCAGGATCTGAAGAAGAACACTTCTGCTTTATGCTAGTTATATGGATGTAAAGTAAGCACAAGTTCAGTCTACTTTTCATTGAGAACGAATACATTTATTTAGTTATATGTAAGATATTTGCATTTTCTTAAGAGACTATACTCATGACATTTCAGTATATGGGCATATGAGCAGTGCCAAGAAGACAGGAATCAGAATGTAATGTGTACTTGATTTTTTGAGTTACTCAGCATTCCTTCTTTCCTCCTGTTAATCTCTTTTGAATGAATTTTCCTAAGCGATTCCCATAAAGCTGAATGTCATAGTTCCTGCTATGGACTGGGTCAAAGTGATTTGAGTCAAGGGTTAATATTTGACCAAGTATGGGCCAATCAGATTCTTTCTTTTGAGAATTTAAAAATATCCCCAGGATCAAATATTCTTATGCTGAGTTCTCTGACAGAACATTAGAAAGAAGGTCCACATATTTGTAATACTGATATTTCCTGGACAATAAAAACACCTGCATTCCCCAGGCATTGATTGTATACTTCTTTATTTAGGTTTCCCTCTCATTTTGTTTTTAGAGATGCAAAGTTTTTGTTGCTTTTTCTGTTGTTAGAAATAAAAGAACTTAATTGAGACAGTACCTAGCACATCTGCTTCGCTGTTTCGCAAAATATGTAGTTTTTTTTTCTGTTTCAGTATTAGAATTTGTTTTAAAGACTAAATAAATAAATAAAATAAAATAAGTTGACTTACTTTGACAGGTATGTACATGCTGAGTTGAACTTAACAAAATTCCAGTGGATCAGAGAGAATGAATGGAAGGAACTTCTTTAGCCTCACTTATCTTGCTAATAAGATTAGTTATTGTCTTTAAGCATTAAGTCCAAATTTAAGATTATTTTAAGGGCCCGTTGAGTCTCATGAATAAATCAGAATTGGGATACAAGATTAGATTAGATACATTCTTCATGTACTCATGTTTAGCAACCTGTTGATATTCATTCATAACTTCCATGATGAATGCTCCTGTGGCTTCTCAAGGGTAGACATGATGTGTATTCCCACAAGGCACAGTTACAATTGCAGGCAGCTCTCAGTCATTTCCTTATAATTGGTCAGTTGCTTATACTAACCAATCCTTACAATGTTCAAAAATCACTCAGGGAATAGTACATTTCTTGGATAGCTCTTAGTATTAATTGATAACCTTGAATTTGATGGTTCCCTTAATTTATATAGATTCAAGAAAAAAATTGTTTTATTTGTAGACATGTGATCTTCCTTTGATCTTAGAATATAGGTGCTTAGAATTTGAAAAGATTATACCCTTGTTTTTTTTTTCTTTTTCCTCTAGTTCTTCTTCTAATATTTTAGTTAGTATAGCTACAACATTAGATCTGAGGGTAAACAAATTACTGTCTCACAAATTATATGTGTTTGTGTGTAACATAAACATAAAAGAGCCTTATCAGTAATGAGCCTATGATAATTTAAAAAAAACACTAAACTTTACTTGTAGGTATTTTTAAAGAGTATGGGTAATATAAACATTACTTTAGAAGCTTCACATTAAAGTATGCATCATTACTAGATAACAAAATAAGAGAAACAAAAATCATATCAAAATATTATATATTATTCATAATATCACTGTATTCAGTATAAAAAAAAACAACTTAAGTTTAAGTATTATACAGATAGTTTAATTCTTTCTAATATTCATATTGAGTATCACCAGTTAAAACATCTATACAAATTTCTGTTAGATGTTTCTGATATTTTTTCTGTCTGCTAGGCAACCCATAGTCAATGACTATGAAGAGGATACTGCTACGTAATGTCTTTACTAAAACTGCTTTCTCCGTGAAACCGAAAAACTCCTAACATGAGCATAAAATTGATGATAATGACACATTTCATTTAAGTCCTCAGCTTATGTTCCAACTTTACATTTGTTTTATAATGTTAAATTTAGAATTTACTAGTTAAAAGTAAATGAAAAGGAGAAGGAACAGGAAGGAATGAGGGGAAGGGGTTAAAGTTACTTTCTAAATTCACACAAACTCCCTCCTGTTAAAGTAATGCATTGTCTTGTACCTATTCAAAGTATAATTGCTGAGTTTCTTCTATTTGAATTAAATACGCATGAGTTCATGGTGTATAAAATTCTGAAAATTTTACTGAAATTTAATGTGTAATATCAAGTGTTCAGTTTGTCCAGTAGAGTGCATAATTGCAACCTTATGAATGTAAAAGAAATGTGTTGATGAATTTTTAATGTATATTAAAGAGAATGACAATGTTACAAAATAAATTACAATTCTTAATTGCCACCAGCCTCTAAATACATGACAAATTGAATGCCAATTAGATTTAATTTACCTTATTTTTTATAAATTCACCAAATGCTTTTTTATTTTTATATTTTTAAATTTTAATGGATTTATTGGGGTGACATTACTTATCAAAATTATACAGGTTGCAGATGCACAATTCTACAACACCTCACCTGTACACTGCATTATATGTTCACTACCCAAAGTCAAGTTTCTGTCCATCACCACTTATCCCTTTATACCCTCCTCCACCTCCCCCGGTCCTCTACCTATTTCCAAGTTTTCAAAAGTTCTGCCTGTATTTTTACCATTATTAACATACCCATGACAGGGCTTAGTGTGTGTGTGTGTGTGTGTGTGTGTGTGTGTGTGTGTGTGTGTGTGTGTGTGTGTGGTTAATGGAATATGAAAATACAAAAGGAGACAATGACAATGGTCACATCTTTAGGTCAGGTGTATGATGTTCACTCAGGAGTATCAGGTTTTCTTCTTGAATTAAGAAGAAAAAATATGTTTGCTCATTTAAATTATTATCTACTGCTATCCTTCTGTCTGACAATAAAA
This sequence comes from Rhynchonycteris naso, assembly GCA_037038555.1. Classification (NCBI taxonomy): domain Eukaryota; kingdom Metazoa; phylum Chordata; class Mammalia; order Chiroptera; family Emballonuridae; genus Rhynchonycteris; species Rhynchonycteris naso. The sequence continues at coordinate 66,806,969 of CM072996.1, forward strand.
ATACATATTGGTTTCTACGGCCACAAAAGAGAAGGATATGCAACAAGGAAGGGGGAAAAGAGAAATATATAACATTCCACTGAGCAAATGAATCATGGAAATTATAATGGAAAGAACCTATTATGGATTGAAGACTATAGCTCAGGGAAAACACAGTTCCACTTATGTTTATTTCAGATTACACTGCTCAGCATTTATACTGTTCTTCCAACAAGAGCTCTGTCTTGCCTTTCTAGTATCACACACATCCCATAATCGTCTGTACTAGTAGCTTTTTGCTCAGCCTGAATGAGATTGCTTTGAAGGCTAAATTCACACACTAGAGTAATTAACTACATAATTGGTCTAGAGTGAATCTTATATTGTCTTCTATGATGCCTTCCTATTCCCTATCACATAACTTTATAGAAGCTGCCACTATTTCTAGTGCTCAAATCAGAAGATTTAAGAGGCTGATTTATCCAGCCATAGGAGAGAGAAATGAAAGAACTAGAAATATTCTTTTTGCATAGAGACCTGAAAATAGTTTAGGGCTGCAAATTAGGTTTTAGAACAAATACCTTTTTTCGTAGGTAAAATGAAGGTTTCTGGTTTTGTAATCATCAGCCAGGGTGACTGCATTCATACCAGTGGTTCTGATAGTGTAATCTCTGAACTAGTAGCATCAATACCACCTGGCACTTGCTGAAATGCAAATTTTTGGGCCACACCCAGAAATACTGATTCAGAAACTCTGGAAAGGAGGCCCAGTAATCTGTGTCTGAACAAGCCCCTCCCCATTAACAGGGTTTTAAAATGCACACCAGAATTTATTTGGAAAAAAAATAAAAGATAAAATCATGAATATCACACAATTCTAAATAATCATGTGTCAATTTATTTAACTTTTTGGTGAGAATAGTAGTAAGACATTATAACCTGTTCAAAGGAGAATTCAAATTACTACAGATATCTAGATAATAATAAATGCTAAATTAAATTAACAAATGATGCAAGACTACTCTGTCCACCAGACAATAATCAACTTTATTCCATCAGGCAAAATAATTTGCTTTTCTATGGATCATTTGCATGATTATTGGTATAAAATATGACACTAGTAGTATCATATTAAAATAAAGCCTAAGTAGTCTGACAAGAGAGTGGTACAGTGGATAGAGCATTGGACTTGAACACAGTAAACCCAGGTTTGAAACTCTGAGGTTGCCAGCTTGAGCGCGGGCTCATCTGGCTTGAGAGTGGGTTTATCTGGCTTGAGTGTGGGTTTACCAGCTTGAGCGCTAGGTCACTGGCTTGAGCGTAGAATCATAGACATGATCCCATGCTCATTGGGTTGAGCCCAAGGTCATTGGCTTGAGCAAGGGGTCATTGGCCCTGCTGTAGCCCCCGGTCAAGACACATGTGAGAAAGCAATCAACTAAGGTGCAGCAATAAAAAATTGACCCTTCACGCCTGATCAGGCGGTGGCGCAGTGGATAGAGCGTCGGACTGGGATGCGGAGGACCCAGGTTCGAGAACCCGAGGTCACCAGCTTGAGCACGGGCCCATCTGGCTTGAGCAGAGCTCACCAGCTTGGACACAAGGTCGCTGGCTCAATCCTTGCTCAGACTGCTGAAGGCCCATGGTCAAAGCACATATGAGAAAGCAATCAATGAACAACTAAGGTGTCGCAACAAAAAACTGATTATTGATGCTTTTCACCTCTTTGTTCCTGTCTGTCTGTTCCTGTCTATCCTTCTCTCTGACTCTCTCTCTTTACCTGTAAAAAAAAAAAAAAAAAAAAAAAAATTGATGCTTCTTGTCTTTCTCTCTTCTTGTCTATTGGTCTTTCTCTCTCTCTCTAAAAATAAATAAATAAATAAATAAATAAGCCTAAGTAGTATTTTAGAGTAACTGCCTTGCATATCTTTTATTTTTCATCTTCTAAACTAAAGCAAATTGCCAACATTCCAAAAAGTCAATAAGAATGAAAACATCCTATTTGTAACACACTGATGAAATTAGACTTTACCAGTCATCCAATTTCAAGCTATCTATAAAGTACAAATGTAATTTCACTCCATTAATTACTAATAACCCTTCTTGAATTCAACTTCCCTCCTCTTCCTCCCTTTTTCCCATTAAAACCTTGAGCTGCTCTTCTGCTATTGTGGAGCACTATAGGGGTTTATACCTTAATCTGTGTCACCCATTCTTTTAGTCCCAAATAAATACTTTCTATTTTATTATTGCCTTCTATATTTTTAGTTTGACATTGTTTTTCCACATCCAATTTTCTATAATAAAGAAATAAAGTAATTGTAGTCGCTGTGAGAAAGGTACTCTAACCCTAGTAAAGAGTTACTATTTTCTTCTATTTTGCTTATTTCAAAGTCTTTAATACATATTTTGACAGTATAGTCCACATATTTTCTCCTTAAGCTAAGGATGGCTTCATTTTGGGATGTTTGAGTCATCCCAACTCAAAATGCCTATTTTTATGCCTACCCTTGGCTCAGATCTGCTCCCAATTAACCTCCATTACACTTGGTTCTGAGAGAATGTGGGAATAAAAGAAATTAAATAATGTCTTCTTCGCCTGACCTCTGGTGATACAGTGGATAAAATGTCAACCTGGAATGCTGAGGTTACCAGTTTAAAATCCTGGGTTTGCCTGGTCAAGGCACATGGGAGTTGATGCTTCTTGCTCCTCCCCCCTTCTCTCTCTCTCCTCTATCTCTCTCTCTCCCTCCTCTAAAATGAAATAGAAAATAAAGCTTATTGTCTTCTTTGTAAGTACCATCTGAGCATTTTAATTCCTAAGAATAAATATATCAAGAAACAATTATGGAAATAGAATCTTATGCAGTATCCTGAAATTTTAGTGTAGCAATTGTGGACCTAGAGAAGAAAGATTTACTTAATGTGAACTCCAAGAAGAAATTTATCTGTGAAGATGGACTCCCATGATTAAGCAAGGGCCCAAATTTTATAAATAACAATAGCCTAGAGGCCATTTGCTGACAGGTCTTCTCATGTAGTCTGTACATGAGGAAGCAACTCAGATCACACTTTCTGCTTCTTGCACTATGCCCATTTGTTTATGCCTTCTGAGTCAACCACTGCAGGGAAGCCTTGGTTTTATCTTTCTGTCAAAGACTGAGATTTGCCTTGTCCAAGTCAGAACTGCATAATCTGAATACTGTATTTGCGTAAAATAGACTTAATTGATAACCTGGGTGGAAACTTTTGCTTTAAATGGTGGCTTCCCTTTGTCTTAGTAAAACACAATTTAGGTTGCTACCTAAGTCTGGGTCTCTGGGCTACAGTGCCCTTTGCTCAAAAAAGTGTTTGTTTTTTTTTTAATTTTTTATTACATTCTAAAACCTACTTTGGTAAATTAATATCACTTGCTGATTATCTGCAGGACACAGAAATTCTGCTAAATGGGAAGCAGGAATCTACCTTGTAAAGACAATCGGGCAAGTAAAGCAAGTATCCTGGTATGTTATTGTATGTAATCAGGTCAAGGACTGAAATAAATTGTGTAAATTCAGCAAACTTCAACTGCTCTACTTCTGTCAAAGTGTTAACCAATTCATACTGACATAGCACTCAAATTATAAAAATGAACCTGTCAACTGTAGGGAAAAAAAAAGTATATCTCATTCTTCCTCTTAACAAATAAATGTTCCATTTAAAATAGATGTCAATAACAAACAGAGTTTAATTATGTTTTTAAAGCATCTATTGTAGAGGAAAGATTAGTAAAATATAGTAAGTATAGTTATGAGAGGGAACCAAATTTGCCACGCCAATATATGACTAATGGGCACAAGAAATATTTCACGATTGTTATTTATAAAAACTAGCAGAGAAAGGAGAAGCTCCAAAAATTTTTTGTCTATAGCTGGAGATATTTAAGATACCTGCTTGGGCCATTTTTAGAATTTGCTAATTTTCCTGTTTATCTCTCCTGTATACAGGAGGCATACATGTTATTAAACTTCTGCTTATTTTATCCTGTTAATTATTTTTATTATGATTGGTACAGAGAAATTTTTAGCCTAGAATTTATAAGGGTAGAAGAAAAATTATTGTTTCCCTTCAAATAGACAAAATAAATAAATATTTATAAAGGACAAAATAAAAATTTTGGGAGTTAGATCCAGAACACTGAATATTTAATAAAACAATGATTAGTTCTAACACTGAACAAGTGAACATCACAAGCATATATAGGAGAGAAGAAAATTATTTTCCCTACTTCTCTTGCTTATTCTCATGCTGCGTCCATTAAATTGGACTAACAGAAAACTAACAAGAGAAAAAATACATATTTAGTATAAGTAAGATTTTCTGACACTGGGTCCTTTATTAAAAAAAAAAAAAAAAAAAAAAAAAAAAAACCTTGAAGAGAAAGTGAAACTCAAACTTTTCAATATTAGGCTTAATGAAAAATAAAAAGTCATAGAAAAGAAACATGATAGCATAATAAAATAACAGCTAAGGGTAGTAAACTAACAGAAAGGGCTGTCATTGAAATTTCTACTGGGATTCCTGTGTTTCCACAGACCAGGAAGCCTTTTTAACCCTGGTATAGGAAAGGTACCTTTACAGCAGGGTCTTATTACCTGATTCAAGGGAGAGGCAGGACATCAGAGTCCTTCCAACACCTGCCATTTCTCAAATTTCATTGGTTTAAAATATTTAACATGACAAGGTGCCAATTGGGGTATCATGTTCCAAACCCCATCACACTTGATTATATCTATAAAATTTGGCAAATTAGAGTATAAAAGCATCATAACTTTTAGATATTGAGGTATGAAAATAGCCAAAAAAGCCCATATTTCTTGCAATGTAGCAATACCATCTAGTTGAGAGAAAATTGGACTGCTAATAATACCTGTCATAGGTAGCAGTAATAAAAATAAATAAATGAATCAGAATATCCAGATTCCAGTCTTCAACATGCAAAGCTCACAGAGGTCTGCTATTAGCCAATCATATGACAAAAATCTTCCTTCACAACTGTTGGTATAATAGTCACAACACAACAAATATGTTCCCTAAATCTTCATCAGTTTTCTGAATGTTTCTTAAGGTATTTTTCTCAGTTTGTACTTGAACCCTAACTAGTTGTACAATAAATATTTGCTGAGTTTAAATAATAGATATTACAAATCCCAGCTAACCTTAAATAACAAAAACTATGATAATATTATTATCAAATAAAGAGAAAAATTGCACATAGAAGTGAGTGAGCCAGGATATGTGTGAGAAACTTCTTATTCCCTCTTATCTCTAAATTGGGGAAAATGTGTTTATATTATTATTTTTTTAAGCAAGACAGAGAAAGACAGACAGATGAACAGACAGAAAGGGAGAGATGAGAAGTATCAACTTGTAGTTGTTGCACTTTAGCTGTTCATTAATTGATTCTCATATGTGCCTTGGCCAGGAAGTTTCAGTAGAGCCAGTGACTCCTTGCTTGAATCAGTGGCCTTTGGGTTTAAGCTAGCGACAATGAGGTCATATCTATGATCCCACGTTCAAGTCGGTGACCCTACATTTAAGCTGGTGAGCCTGCGCTCAAGCCAGCAACCTTGGGGTTTTGAAGCTGGGCCCTTTGAGTCTCTCAGGTCAATGCTCTATCCACTGCTCCACATCCTGGTCAGGTGTGTATTTATCCTTGATATCTATATGTCTGAGTGTGTACGTATGTGTGTGTGTGTGTGTGTGTGGTTCAGTGAATTTAAACTCATTTCAGTGAAAGGGGAGTATAATAATCCATTTTTTAAAATAACACCATCATCAAGAATTCTATAAGCCTGATTTTCTCCAAGAAGCTAAGAGTCAGTTTGGCCTCATTATTCTTTTGAACACCCTCTCTGGTATATAAAAAAAAAAGAACTAAGCTTCAAAGACATTAAGCATTAGTCCACCAAAACCATGAGACAAAAAGCTCAGTCTGCTATTTCATGGTCTAGGCTAGTGTCTTACATACTAAAGACAAATGCTAAATTGAAATTATAGCTCCACAATTACTTCTCTCAAACTTACAGATGATGTAGCCAATAGCAGACTTGAATTGTACATTTAATTAAGAACCACAGAAATCCAATTAGGTCTAAAAAGATGTTTCCAAATATACACAATAGTGTTCCTTCCCTATAATGCAGCACTGTCTTCATACATTTTAAAATGAATTCTTCTCCCTAATATGCTGCTGTAATTTAGATTGAAAAAATGCTTTGCAGGGATCCAGAGACTCATCATTTCTAGTTTGTGCATATTTATTGCCTAAAAACACAACTCCAGTCCAAAATAACTGGTGCAGAGTTGCACGGTGCTAGTCAATGGATCCATGGTTGCTTTCTGTCACTGGCCACCAGTTCTAAAAAATCAGAATTAAAAACAAAACAAAACAAAACAAAAAACCAAAATACCATGCATCTTTGTCATGGAAAGATGGTCTTACTTTTCATGCTTGCAGCAAGAACTCCGTAAAACTCTTTTTCTGGAAGAAGTTTTATTTAATTTGCTTGCACCACTAGACAATTTGATTTTTTTTATAGTGCTCTACTATTTTCACTACAAATAAAACAAGTTTTTTTCTGATATAGTTGAGTCCCCTAGGTCCTGAAAAAAATATCCTTAAAAAAATGTAATAGATTGCTGTAACTATGAAGGCAAACCTTAAATACTTACTAATAATACCTGTATATGGAAGAGCTGAAAGTTACAGAAAGAAATATTGCAAAATTCAACCAAGATATAAAGCAATGAAACAAGGCTGATTTTTTTAAAATGGTTTCCCTGAAAAGCTGGGGGGCGGGGGAAGCACTTGTCAGTAATTAAGAGAGTAAGAAAAATCCATCATGACTAATTCCATTTGAAGGCCTGAGAAGACTGTTCTCTATTTAAGATCAATTTATTTATTAGAAGTTCTTTGATGCTATTGGTATCACAAAGCAAATAAAGCAAATGCAAAATTTTATAAGGCATTCTTTTAGAGATTTTGCATAAGTAAATACATTTCCTCATCCAAAAATATTTAAGTTTCCTGACACGCATCTCCTAGCAAAGTGTCATTTCTCTTGGAACATAAAGTGAAATATTTGTCCCCAGTAGTGATGTTAGTATAGGCAGCTAGTTAGATATTAACAAAAAAGAAAGGAACAAAACTGGTAAGATTTAGCCTGATAAAGTCTGGGAGTTATAGTTTCAACACCCCCGGGGATAATCACATCCTCTACCAAATGGAGGCTTATCCCAGATAGGGATGAAGGACTGGCTTCCAATCTTGCCAGCTGAAAACTGGCCCATTCCCCCAGACTTTGGGAGTAGTGGTGGTGGTGGGAACTAAAACAGTAGGAGGAATTCCTTGCTGAGGCAGGTGCTGTAGGAGAAGATAGCACGGGGTGCGGGTGGGGGTGGGGGGAAACATAAGCCTTAAAAGGGCCAGGAAAGAGATTGGATTAGTTTGAAAGAAAGCCTGCTCTTTCCCAGGACAAAGATAATATAATCAAAACTTAACGAAGGCCTGGGATTCATTTGTTTGTGTGTCTGTTCATTCATACATACTCTCTCTTTATAGTAGCCCTGAAGGCCCGTATGCCGGCCCAAGTGCAGTGCTGGGAGGCCCAAACACGGCCTTGGAAGTGAACGTGCAGATGAAGAAATGAGACCCAGAGAAGTCCTGCATCTCTGAGTCCTTGCTGTCTTGGGCCTGATAGATGTATCTGCAGGTTTAGTCCTAGAGTCTAGACTGCTTCCACAGTGGGACAGAGCTGAGCCACCAGGTTGTAAATGAGACACTGGGCACCTGGGGACAGTCCTTTGTTTTTACTCCAGTAAGCCTTAAGTCGTCTTATGTGTGGGTCCCCAAAATGCTTTTCCTGTGACTCCATGGAAGAACCCTATTTTCATCAGCAACAATAGAAATGATATGTCGAGTGGAGTGTTAGTCATTTTGCCAATTTGAGGATACTTTTCCTTCTGAAAGTCAGCCAATGATTTGGGTACAGCTCCTTAAAAAGGAGACAACAAAACATACCCTGTTACCATGATAACCTCACATTTCAGAACCTAAACTTCTCTGCTCTATAGATGTTTTTATCCATTTGAATACAATGAATCAGTGGCAGATTTCACACCCATTTTAAAGGCTTTCAGGTCCACAACCATGATTCTGTATTTCACTTTGTCTTGAGGCTAGACTCTTTTAATCACTTCATTAATCAAAGTCATTAATTATCCTTTATTACGATGCTCCAAAAACTATACACATGATCACATATATGACTCATTGTAACTGTTTGATATTTAACAGCTCTTTACAAGGAATAAGATGAAAGTGGGGTAGTTGAAAAGCTGTTACTTTCAATATGATATCATATCCCAGTGGGAGGAGTCCCTACTGAGTGGCTTGTAGTATGGCATTAGCAAGCATTGCAGTTTCCTTTAAACTCCTTCAATGTAATGTGCCTGCAAGACCAAAGCACCAGATTTATCTGTGTCTGAGACACTCAGAGAAGTGAAGGTCCTTGGCATTTTCACTAAACAAAAGTAAGTTGTCATTGTTGTTTTGTGCTTGAGTTTGCTTCTGTATTGTTGCTGGTTTGACCATGATTTTGTTTACTGTCTAGTATATTGTTGAAGATTTCACAATATTTGTCCTGCCATCTCATGCTCTTTGAGTTCCAGTATGTTAGAGTAAAATGCTTTTCATGGAAGGCTTATGGCTAATCTAAACTATTTTTAATACAAGAGTTGGGTTGTCACCCTGAAAAAAAAAATAGCTTAGGCTCCATAGATGCTCTTTAGAGTGTATGCCTCTCCACATAGAAAAAAGAAACTTGGGTATTTGGCTGTTGTTTATGAGGACGCAGTTGGTGGTACTATTCTCTCAAAGCAAGTATTGAATGGATGCCCCAGGATAAAATTAGGACTGCAGTGCTTTGTGCTGTGAATCATATAAAACAAAATAACCAAAACCCTATGCTTCCAACCAACCAATTTATAAATCCACAGATCCTTTGGAGGAGAGCAGTGCCATTTACCTCCTGTTATTTCAATTTGGCAAAAATAGCTCTCTCTTAGTTGAATTTTTTATTCTGTTGTATTGTGTCACAACAGTAAATAGCTAGAATTATAATGGTACCTGTTTCTAAAGAACCTAACATATTTTATCATTTTTATCCATATTTGAAAATCTTTCCTCTGAGATCATACATCTTCCATGATTTTAACTTTATTCATGTGAAGACTTGTCACAAAAGGAAAAAAAGCAGTGAGACTTTAATAATTCTAATAATAACACCTAAAATTGACAGCCTTTTACATGATAGCATTTACATCCATGATCATCAATCCTACAATTCTGCAAGGAGTTATTAGCCGCTTATACTTGGAAGGAAGGAGATTCAGAGGAAATAAGTAATGCTGCCAAAGTCACTCTATTATTTAATGGTAGAGCCAGAATTCAAACAAAATAATGTTTTTTCTATTACTCATTTCTCATAATGCATCTCTTACCCCAATGTGCTAATGAATATTTAACTATCTAAGGGAAAAAGCTCTGATTGTACAAAATATTTGCTTATTTCTCTCATTTAGATGCTCCCACCATAACCAATTTTAAGCTACTAATTTCAAGCTATCAAATATAGAGTTGTGAAGATATGCAGACAATTAGCTATTGGGATTTGCTGTTTTCTGACTCCTACACAAACTCGATCACAATTCAAGTCTTTTTCATTGACATCTTTATATAACTGTGGGTCCCTTTGTTCTAGGTCTTCAAGCTGTGGTAACCAGAAATGGATGCAACTAGTGCATTGAAATTAGCAACTTTTGCTAGGAGTGCTATCCACTTTTAGAGATGATTTCTCAGAAAGGCAATCAGACACAGGAGAAGGCACACCAGACAAGGGCTAACAACCCAGTTTAAGTTCCAAAGCTGCCACTTGCTAGTGACTGAATGTAGGGTAGGTAGTGAAAAACATTCATCTTTCTGAACTTGGCTTCATGATCATGAAAAGGGAAATAGTAAGCCCTATCTTAACCACCTTCTAGGTGAGTAACATAAAAGATTATCCAAACTGAAGTATTTCATGAATAATAACATTATAAAGGTATAGAACATAATTGATATTAAAGATATCTCTACACTTTTGGGTTGGTCTGACACACAGTCCATACCCTTTCACATACCAACTATTTCTTTTATCTACATAATAATGAAAGTATATCAGAAATTATGCAAACCCTACAGATTCAAAGACTATCATAGCAATGATTATGCTCACCCACCAAAGCCATGTTTCTTCACAGTGTCAACTTTTGTAGGCCAATACTTAGAAAGTAATTTTACCAAAAGAGTTAATGCACTTTCTAACACTGTGCATATTAATTCTGCTAGGATTAAACAGCATGTTTATAATCAATTTAGGAAGGAAGGAAGGAAGGAAGGAAGGAAGGAAGGAAGGAAGGAAGGAAGGAAGGAAGACTAGTGGAAACAGAATGAAATGCCAAGAAGAATAAATGCAAAGGCACGTTCTTCCTCTTTTTTACATGCACTTTTGTTTAGCATACATGTTGCTTTTACTTTTGGGTCCCTTACACACACCCAGAATATCCATAATGAAGATATTCTGAGCATTTGGAGTCTGCCTTCAGCCTTCTTTCAGGTTCATCCTACTCCTACTATGTTAACCAGTATGTTTATGAGAATAATCATTGCTCATCAGCAAAATAATTTTGGTTATTTTTTTGTCCTGTTTTGGCTGCCAGTACCCATTTAGCCCTTTAGATTTGGTAATGTGATTTTGTTCTATCATCCCCATTTTTTACCTTAATTTCTTCACAAAATGGCTTTCCTTGTTCTCTGCCTAGCCCTTGGAAACTGAACAACTTCTATCTAGCTTGGAGAAAAGAGAGATAAGACAGCTGCCCTCCCCCGAATATAGACAGGTTGGAGACAGTAACAGAGTAGGAAGAACCCCACCTAACCTGAGAAGGCGGAAAGGTCTGCAGGGTTAGGTCTCATAGAGTGCAAACAAAAAATTAACTCCCTTTTTGATATTCAGTCATAATTCTTAAAAGAGTGTGAGCACCTGCAGGATTCATGCTGTGAACATTAACTCTTCCCTGGGTTGCTCTGCAACATTTTGCCAGACTCCCCTTCGAAGGTGGATTTTCTTTTCTACATATCAATTCCAGACTCCCTGACCATTTTTCAGTTGTGAAGCAGCTCTACTAGAGCTGCTCCCAGGATTTCTCCTGAGAAAATATTTTCTCTTTTCTAACAAAACCAGTACAGATATTCAGACTTATAGTGTGCAGGTGTGGCATTTAACTAGGGGGCAGGATTAGCACTTAAAGTAATCACACACTAGGACTTTGCTTTTACCCCAATAAAAGAAGATTCCAAGTTTCTAATTCAGTGGTTCTTAACCTTTTTTGAGGTATCGAACCTACCAGTTTAATATGCACATTTACCGAACCCTTCTTTAGTGATAAATAAAATATGATTTTTTTTCCAAATTCAAGACTTAGGTATATGTTTTTTTACTGGTGCACAAAATGAGCCCTGCATGAACATCACCTTGCTCAAAGAACAAAACCAACAAAGTGCATGAACTCACAACAAATTACAGTATTTATTCTGGCCTCCTCCTCTCCAAACCCCTAAGACCAACTCATCGAACTCCTAGGGTTCATTAGAACCCAGGTTAAGAACCACTGTTCTAATTTTAAAAAAATTTAAATAGTGGTTTTTGCAAGACCCTTATTTTCTATTTTTTTTGGGGGGGGGACAGATAATCAAGAATCAAAGCCATACCCATGTATTATGCTAAGTGAAATAAGTCAAAGAGAAATAAATACCACATATTTCACTTATATATGGAATCTGAAAAACACAATAAACAAAATAGAAACAGACTTATAGGACAGACTGATAGTTGACAGAGGAGAAAGTGGTTGGGAGTTGGGTGAAAAAAGTGAGGGGACTAAAAGGTACAGATTTGTAGTTAAAGAATAGTCATGAAAATGTAAAGCTCTATGTAGGGAATATAGTCAATATTATAACAACTATGTATGAGGCCAGGGGGGTACCTGAAATATCAGGGGGATCATTCTGTAAAGTACATGATTGACTGTCTAACCACTTTGCTGTACATCTGAAACTAACACAGAATAATAATAAATGTAAAAAAACCTAATAAGAGTAGAATTAGAACTATAAGGTTTTATAATTCTCAGTGTCCATTTATTCTTTCTACTTATATACTCTCTTATTCTCTAATATGTGTGTGTGAGTGTGCGTGTGTGTGTGTATATTACTTCCCCAATAAAACTGTAACTTCTCGGGAAAAAAATAACATACTCCTTGACAAGTATGAAATCCTTTTAGAAATAAACAAGTTAAGATGTTTCTGTACCTTGTTGATTCATTTTTTTTCTACTTTTAAATAACTAACATTCAATAAACTATGTATTCTGTAAGAGAATGAATCCTGATTTATTTAGTGCTCACAACACTTATATGAAAATCCCTTAGCATTTAATAGACACATAGGATAAATGATGTTCTAGGATACTACATTAGTTTGTTATGGTTACCCTAACAAAATATCCTGGGTTGCTTAACAGAAAGTTATTTTATCATAGATCTGGAGGTTGGAAGTTAAAGGTCAAGTATTAAAAGGTTTAGTTTCTCCTGAGACCTCTCTCCTTAGTTTGAAGATGGCTGCCTTCTCGCTGTGTTCTAACATGGCCTTTCTCTGTGTACAGGCACCCCTCATGTCTTCTCCTTTTCTAATGGGAACACTGATTCTGTTGAATTATGCCACTACCATCATAACCTCATTTAAATGCAATGACCTCATAAAGACCCTATCTCCAAATACAGTCTGTTATTTTGAGGGTTAGGGCTAACATATGAATTTGAGAGGAATACAATTAAATACATAATAGGTACTTCTTGCAATACAACTCAAAGACTACCTTGATTATTGTTCAAATGAGATTCCTGGACTGAAAACAAGACATTGAATCTGTCAAAGAAAAAAAACAGTGGCCCCAAATGCCAGCAGGCCTAGACTCAGGGGTGGGATTCAAATAATTAAACAACCAGTTCTCTGCCCTAATGACTGTTTTAGGTATAAAAAAATGATATACCAAAAGTCAGTTTACTATTTCATGTATTTAATACTTAAATAAGAACAATAAAAGAGGTACACAAAACTAGATTATAAGAAAGAATTAAAAAATAATAATGAGAAAATATTAAGTAATACCTGACAAAAACAATAAAACTGTTATTTAAGATATTTCAATGAAGTTAGGATTGTAAATTTGTGATTTCCACATTGGACAGCTGCTTAGGTGCCCACCTTAGAGGGAACCATAATTACAAAGTATCATTTTACCAACTGGTTTCCTGAACTCAACAAAAAAGTAGGTGTTTGTTCTGCTGAAAAGGTGCAAACTGGCTGAATCCCACCACTGCCTAGATTTAATATTTGCCCTAATTACACTTTCAATCTTCTTCAGGAATAAAATCTTAATTGGTCAGTCTGGAATTTTCTGGTCAGTTCCAAAGAGGTAATCTGCCCCTTGAAACCTCTCTATTCCCCAAAGGAAGCTGAAGCTATCTGCCTGATAACACTCCCAGCTTCCCCAAAAGAAAGGTAACATTGCTTGAAACAAGCCTTTCTTTTCTTTTGCCAGTAACTTTCTTGTGCTGCCCAGTTCCTATCTATCAAAGCCTCCTCTATTGTCCACATATTGTACATATTCTTGGAGCTGCTCTCTTTTGGTTAGATGGGATGCTGCCTGATTGATAAATTGCTCAGTGAAGCCCAATAAATCTTCAAGTAATCAACTGAAATTTTTGCACTTAAAAATCAAATATTTTGTTGTAAAGCTTAAGAATGTGAAATATCAATAACAACAACAACAACAAAAAGATTCTTCATTCAATAAATACCGACAATGGTACACTGGCTCTCTGGCCCTGGCATCACACTACCTCTTTGTTCTAATCCATCTCTTCTGTCGACACTCTTCTCCATTATACTGTTTTTTGTCCCACATGGTTTGTAAAATCCTTATGTTCCCTCACTGCTGACAATTCTAGTTATTTAAACTGATATTTAAAGAAAAGGTAGAAAAAGAGTTATAAAGTTTTCCTAACCATTAGGAGTACTTCATCTTCAATAAAGTTAAGGTTGTAATTTCTTTGAGATGGATTCAGTATCTGGGTAGTATTACAGATAAAATCTAGTATAATATCATGCCTGTATATGAAGGACTTTATTTTTTTAAATGCTTACCTTTTAGTGATAGAAAATACTACTAAGAACAACTAAAAACACATGCATTTACATATTATATTTATTTCAAATTTAAAAATAAAAGGACAATCAGTGACAGAGAACACAGAATCACATACTACATACTTCTTTAATTGCTTTCTAATTAATACAAAGTTAGGGAAAGAAAAAATTTACTTAGGACTTTTAAAATAAATTATAAGGATAGTCTCTACGCCAAGTTTATTTTGTTAAAGTTTAAGTTATAGTTACTAATAAGTTCTTACTACATATGAGGTTTTGTGTTGGCCACTGTCATTAATCATATCATAGTTAATTCTTAAGTTAAAGTATGGGGCAGTATAAGTATTATTCTTATCATATAGATTAAAGAAAAAGATTCATGAATCTATAAACAAACACTTTTAGAACTAATAGTGAGTACAGAAGTTGCAGGCTACATGGTCAATTTGAAAAAATAAGCTGCTGTCCCACATACCAGCAATGAACAATTCAATTGTAACTTTACATGTGAAAATAAAATACCATTTATAATATCATTAAACATGAAATATAGGGCCCTGGCTGATTGGCTCAGTGGTAAAGCCTTGGCCTGGCATGTAAATGTTCTGGGTTCAATGGCCATCCAAAGCACACAGGATAAGCACCCATCTTCTCTACCTTTGACCTCTCACTTCTCTCTCTCTCTCTCTGTTCTCCTCCCTTCCTACAGCCATGGCTCAATTTAAGCAAGTTGGCCTGGGGTGCTGAGGATGGCTCCATGTCCTCCACCTCAGGTGGTAAAAAAAGATGACTCCAGTTGCAACAGAGAAACACCTCAGAAGGGTAGAGCATCGCCCTCTCTTGGACATGCCAGGTGGATCTCGGTCAGGGTGCAAGCAGGAGTCTGTCTCTGCCTCCCCTCCTCTCACTAAATTTAAAAAAAAAAAGGCCTGACCTGTGGTGGCGCAGTGGATAAAGCGTCGACCTGGGAACACTGAGGTCGCCAGTTCAAAAACCTGCACTGGTCTGGTCAAGGCACATATGGGAGTTGAGCTTCCAGCTCCTCCCTCCTTTCTCTCTTTCTCTCTCTCTCTCTCTCACTCTGTGTCTCCTCTCTAAAATGAATAAAATTAAAAAAAAAGACAAATTATAAAAAAACTTTTTAAAAGAAATATAAGACATAAATCTAACCAAAGATGTACAGAATTTGTATTTGAAAACTTATGATACTTTAATAAATTTTAAGAAATCTAAGTAAATGGAGAGATGTTCTACATTTATGGATTAGAAAACTCAATATGTCAAGATGTCGATTATTCCTAATATGATCTATAAATGTACTGCAATTCCATCAAAATCTCAACAAACTTTTTGTATGTATCATCAATCTGTTTCTACAATTTTTATAGGATGGCAAAATACATAGAATAGTCAATGCAATTCTGAAACAGAAGAACAAATTTCGATGACTCATCCTACCTGATTTCAAAATATACTGTTAAGCTATAATAACCTTGAAAGTGTGGTATTGATGAAATTAAGATACATACCAAATGGGCAGAATACAAAGTACTAAATATAACTTTAGAACTTCTAAAAGAAAACAGGAGAAAATTGATGTGGCTTTCAATATGGCAATGAACTTTTAGATATACTACCAAAACATAGTCTTATGGGAAAAAACAGTGAGTTGTACTTGTTAAAACTACATCATTATGCTCCAAAAAGACACTGTCAAATAAATTAAATTTTAAAAATTGCCACAGACTGGCCTGACCAGGAGGTGGTGCAGTGGTTAGAGAATCAAAATGGGATGAGGATGACCCAGGTTCGAGACCCTGAGGTTGCCAGCTTGAGCGTGGGTTCATCTGGTTTGAGCAAAAAGCTCACCAGTTTGGACCCAAGATCGCTGACTTGAGCAAGGGGTTGCTCGGTCTGCTGAAGGCCTGCAGTCAAGGCACATATGAGAAAGCAATCAATGAACAAGTAAGGTGTACCAACCAAAAACTGATGATTGATGCTTCTCATCTCTCTCCGTTCCTGTCTGTCTGTCCCTATCTATCCTTCTCTCTGACTCTCTCTCTCTCTCTCTCTGTCCCTGTAAAAAAAAAAAAAAAAGTCACAGATTGGAAAGAAATATTTGCAAAACACATACCTGAAAAAGAGCCTGTATCCAAAATAAACAAATAAATCTTGACACTCAACAATAAGAAAGAAAAGACCAGCCTGACCAGGCAGTGGTGCAGTGGATAGAGCATAGTACTGGAAGGCAGAAGACTCAGGTTTGAAACCCCGAGCTCGCCAGCTTGAGCACAGGCTCATCCGGCTTGAATGAGGGGTCCCTGGCTTGAGCATGGTGGGATCATAGACATTTCCCCATGGTTGCTGACTTTAGCCTAAAGATTGCTGGCTTGAAGCCTAAGGTCCCTGGCTTGAGCCCAAGTTGCTGGCCTGAGCAAGGAGTCACTCACTCTGCTGTAGCCCCCTGGTCTAGGCACATATGAATAAGCAAACAATGAACAACTAAAGTGCTGCAATGAAGAACTGGTGCTTCTCATCTCTCTCCTTTCCTGTTTGTCAGTCCCTAGCTGTCCCTATCTTTGTCTCTCTCTGTGTCTCTGTAACAAAACAAAACAAAACAAAACAAAAAAACAAAATACAAAACAAAATAAAACAAACTTATTCAAAACACAGGCAAAACTTCTCAACAGATAACTGACCAAAACAGATGTATAAAATCATATAAAATATACTCGGTATTTCACATTATGGAAATTCAAATTACAACAACAGTAAGCTATTCCTATGTAACTGTTAAAATATCTAAAATCCAAAAAACTGACAATACCAATTGCTAGAAAGAATGGAATAAGAACTCCCACTTATTACTAGTGGGAACTCAAAATAATACATCTGCTTTGGAACAGTTTGGCAGTTTCTTTTTGTTTGTTATTTTTTTAATTTTATTTTTATTTTATTCATTTTAGAGAGGAGACACAGAGTGTGTATGTGTGTGTGTGTGTGCGTGCGAGAGAGAGAGAGAGAGAGAGAGAGAGAGAGAGAGAGAGAGAGAGAGAAAGAGAGAAAGTGGGGAGGAGCTGGAAGCATCAACTCCCATATGTGCCTTGACCAGACCAGTGCAGGGTTTTGAACTGGCGATCTCAGTGTTCCCAGGTCGACGCTTTATCCACTGCGCCACCACTGGTCAGGCCAGTTTGGCAGTTTTTTACAACTGCTAAAATAGGTCTTAAAATAAAATATATTTATCACATTACTAGGTATTGAATGAACTGATTTGAAAACATATAGCCTCATAATGCCTGCATTAAAAAAAAATGTTTTTAGCAATTTTACTCATAACAGCTCCAACTGAAGCAACCAAGATGTCCTAAGAAAACTGTGGTATCACTGCATAATGGAGTACTTTAGCCATAAAAATAATGAGCTATCAAGTCATATAATGACATGAATAAGTGTATATTGTTAAGTGAAAGAAGCCAGTCTGAAATAGTTACTGTTAAAGCAATAGAGATGGTAAACAGATCAGCGGTTATCAGGGGGCTTCTTTAGGGACAGGGGTTTGAAAAGGTTTATCATATTAGTAGTCAGGGTAGTGAAACATTTTCTTATAATACTTTAAATGTAGTACAATATGCATTTATTAATGTCCATAGTACTTTACAGCCTAAGGAGTGAACCTTATGTTGTAAAAATTAAATATATATATAAAGTCATAGAAAACCACAATAGAGTGCAGACTGTGACAAAATAATTAAACTGGATTAGAAATGTATGCAACAGCCTTGCTGGAGGTAGTGTGTTGTGAAGGAAAGGTGCTGACTTAAGTAATTTGCAAATGAATATAGTCTCTAAGACCAAAAACAAAAGGAACTGACATGATTACTGTATTATAACTGATCATGATGTTTGTCACATGGATATGGGTTAACAATTCAGACACCACAATACTTCTATACTAGAATTGAGTAATTAATTAACTAAATGGAGAAGTAGGCCACCCAGATCTCTCAATGTTGGGATGAAACTTAATAGATAAGGGCAACAGGCCATAATCTAAAAGATGAGCTGGCAGCATCTTTTAAT
The DNA here is from genome assembly GCA_037038555.1 of Rhynchonycteris naso. Classification (NCBI taxonomy): domain Eukaryota; kingdom Metazoa; phylum Chordata; class Mammalia; order Chiroptera; family Emballonuridae; genus Rhynchonycteris; species Rhynchonycteris naso. The sequence goes on from CM072996.1 coordinate 66,825,382, forward strand.
ACAAAAAAGGGAGGAAGTGGCCTGACCAGGCGGTGGTGCAGTGGATAGAGCATCGGATTGGGATGCGAAAGACCCAGGTTCGAGACCCCGAGGTCGCCAGCTTGAGCGTGGGTTCATCTGGTTTGAGCAAAAAGCTCACCAGTTTGGACCCAAGATCGCTGACTTGAGCAAGGGGTTGCTCGGTCTGCTGAAGGCCTGCAGTCAAGGCACATATGAGAAAGCAATCAATGAACAAGTAAGGTGTACCAACCAAAAACTGATGATTGATGCTTCTCATCTCTCTCCGTTCCTGTCTGTCTGTCCCTATCTATCCTTCTCTCTGACTCTCTCTCTCTCTCTCTCTGTCCCTGTAAAAAAAAAAAAAAAGTCACAGATTGGAAAGAAATATTTGCAAAACACATACCTGAAAAAGAGCCTGTATCCAAAATAAACAAATAAATCTTGACACTCAACAATAAGAAAGAAAAGACCAGCCTGACCAGGCAGTGGTGCAGTGGATAGAGCATAGTACTGGAAGGCAGAAGACTCAGGTTTGAAACCCCGAGCTCGCCAGCTTGAGCACAGGCTCATCCGGCTTGAATGAGGGGTCCCTGGCTTGAGCATGGTGGGATCATAGACATTTCCCCATGGTTGCTGACTTTAGCCTAAAGATTGCTGGCTTGAAGCCTAAGGTCCCTGGCTTGAGCCCAAGTTGCTGGCCTGAGCAAGGAGTCACTCACTCTGCTGTAGCCCCCTGGTCTAGGCACATATGAATAAGCAAACAATGAACAACTAAAGTGCTGCAATGAAGAACTGGTGCTTCTCATCTCTCTCCTTTCCTGTTTGTCAGTCCCTAGCTGTCCCTATCTTTGTCTCTCTCTGTGTCTCTGTAACAAAACAAAACAAAACAAAACAAAAAAACAAAATACAAAACAAAATAAAACAAACTTATTCAAAACACAGGCAAAACTTCTCAACAGATAACTGACCAAAACAGATGTATAAAATCATATAAAATATACTCGGTATTTCACATTATGGAAATTCAAATTACAACAACAGTAAGCTATTCCTATGTAACTGTTAAAATATCTAAAATCCAAAAAACTGACAATACCAATTGCTAGAAAGAATGGAATAAGAACTCCCACTTATTACTAGTGGGAACTCAAAATAATACATCTGCTTTGGAACAGTTTGGCAGTTTCTTTTTGTTTGTTATTTTTTTAATTTTATTTTTATTTTATTCATTTTAGAGAGGAGACACAGAGTGTGTATGTGTGTGTGTGTGTGCGTGCGAGAGAGAGAGAGAGAGAGAGAGAGAGAGAGAGAGAGAGAGAGAGAAAGAGAGAAAGTGGGGAGGAGCTGGAAGCATCAACTCCCATATGTGCCTTGACCAGACCAGTGCAGGGTTTTGAACTGGCGATCTCAGTGTTCCCAGGTCGACGCTTTATCCACTGCGCCACCACTGGTCAGGCCAGTTTGGCAGTTTTTTACAACTGCTAAAATAGGTCTTAAAATAAAATATATTTATCACATTACTAGGTATTGAATGAACTGATTTGAAAACATATAGCCTCATAATGCCTGCATTAAAAAAAAATGTTTTTAGCAATTTTACTCATAACAGCTCCAACTGAAGCAACCAAGATGTCCTAAGAAAACTGTGGTATCACTGCATAATGGAGTACTTTAGCCATAAAAATAATGAGCTATCAAGTCATATAATGACATGAATAAGTGTATATTGTTAAGTGAAAGAAGCCAGTCTGAAATAGTTACTGTTAAAGCAATAGAGATGGTAAACAGATCAGCGGTTATCAGGGGGCTTCTTTAGGGACAGGGGTTTGAAAAGGTTTATCATATTAGTAGTCAGGGTAGTGAAACATTTTCTTATAATACTTTAAATGTAGTACAATATGCATTTATTAATGTCCATAGTACTTTACAGCCTAAGGAGTGAACCTTATGTTGTAAAAATTAAATATATATATAAAGTCATAGAAAACCACAATAGAGTGCAGACTGTGACAAAATAATTAAACTGGATTAGAAATGTATGCAACAGCCTTGCTGGAGGTAGTGTGTTGTGAAGGAAAGGTGCTGACTTAAGTAATTTGCAAATGAATATAGTCTCTAAGACCAAAAACAAAAGGAACTGACATGATTACTGTATTATAACTGATCATGATGTTTGTCACATGGATATGGGTTAACAATTCAGACACCACAATACTTCTATACTAGAATTGAGTAATTAATTAACTAAATGGAGAAGTAGGCCACCCAGATCTCTCAATGTTGGGATGAAACTTAATAGATAAGGGCAACAGGCCATAATCTAAAAGATGAGCTGGCAGCATCTTTTAATACAAAAAAGGGAGGAAGTGGCCTGACCAGGCGGTGGTGCAGTGGATAGAGCATCGGATTGGGATGCGAAAGACCCAGGTTCGAGACCCCGAGGTCGCCAGCTTGAGCGCGGGCCTATCTGGCTTGAGCAAAAGCTCACCAGCTTGGACCCAAGGTCGCTGGCTCCAGCAAGGGGTGGCTCAGTCTGCTGAAGGCCCGCGGTCAAGGCACACGTGAGAAAGCGATCAATGAACAACCATGGTGTCACAACGGCAACGAAAAACGAATAATTGATGCTTCTCATCTCTCTCCATTCCTGTCTGTCTGTCCCTATCTATCCCTCTCTCTGACTCTCTCTGTCCCTGTAAAAAAAAAAAAAAAAAAAGGAGGAAGTGTTCAAAAACAAACAAAAAATCCTCAATGATGGAGATATGTCAAAGGGACGCATGGCCAAGTTAAAGAACTGCAGTGGCCCACGGGTGGGTCACTGGCAGAACAATTGGAACCACAAATAAATACCCATGAGTCCACATTGTTTTAAAAAATAATTTACTGGATAAATAAAAATTACCTAACTTACTAAATAAATTAATAAGGAAAAAGGGACAAATTTCTCCGCAGAAGAATTCTAAATATTTTATTTAGATATTCCACCCTCAAGATGGTAGATGATCACTTCCCACTCCTTCCGTGCAGGCAGTGCATCTTTACAGAGTATGAGAATAAAAGGGCGAAGGAGTAACTACAATGGAGAAGCCTGAGAAACACTTCTTTTTCCCAGTCTAAGATTAACACCAACAGTCATAATTCATGTTGATGGTATGTACGCTTGGTATGATTAGATCAAAATGACACTTTGCTTCCCCAAATTTGTGACCCCAGTCTAGTCAACAGACAAATAACAGCTGAGGAACATTTTACCACATAAGACCGGTATTCCTCAAAATTATATAGAACATTAAAAACAAAGAAAGACTGAAGAACTTTCATAACCTAGGAGACATGACAACCAAATGTGGTCTCCTGGATGGAACAAAGTAAAGAGATGAAAAATTAAAGAAATCCAAATAAATATGCACTTTGGTTAAAAAAAGAAGAAGAAAGGAAGAAAAACTCAAGTCACAAAATATTTATGTGATTTACTATATCCCCCAAATGAAAAATGGTGTGCATGGTTAGAGAACAGCTCCTATGATTCTGAGCACAGAGCTCTTTCCACTTTGAGAGAAGAGCCCTCATCAGTCTGAATTCCATACTCTGTGATTCCCTCATTATTGACAGTTTTTAATAGTTGAGAAACTAAAAATCTTCCTATTGGCGAGTTAGATTTTTCAATAAGAATTTATTGAGGTTCTCCACAGTAGCTGCACCAGTCTGCATTGCCACCAGCAGTGCAGAAGGGTTCCCTTTTCTCCACACCCTCACTAGCATTTATTGTGTATTGTTTTGTTAATGAGTGCCATTCTGACAGGTGGGAGGTGGTATCTCATTGTGGATTTAATTTGAATTTCTCTGATAATTAGTGACATTGAACATTTTTTCATATGCCTATTGGTCATTTGTATGTCCTCTGGAGAAGTGTCTATTCAGTTCTTTTGTTTATTTGTTTACCTTTCTGGTGTTGAGTTTTAGAAGTTCTTTATAAATTTTGGTTATTAATGCCTTATCAGATGTATTGGCGAATATGTTCTCCCATTGTGTGGGTTGTCTTTTTATTTTGTTCATGGTGTCCTTTGCTGTGCAAAGCCTTTTAGTTTGGTATAGTCCTATTTGTTCATCCTGTCCTTTATTTCACTTGCCCGTAGAGATAAATGGTAAAAATATTGCTGCAAGAGTATCAGAGAGCTTACTGCCTATGTTTTCTTCCAAGATGTTTATGGTTTCACAACTTACATTTAAGTCTTTTATCCATTTTTAGTATATTTTTGTGAATGGTGTAAGTTGGTGGTCTAGTTTCATTTTATTGCATGTATCAGTTCAATTTCCCCAACATCATTTATTAAAGAGACTGTCTTCATTTCATTGTCTAAAGCCAGTAGCCGTGGCCATAATCAAAGCCACCTGGTCCATGCAGATATGCATTAGATTCGGACAGTTGGTAATGAGACAACGGAGCCAAGAACTGGTGGGCCATCAGCTTTACTCCTAGCTTGCACCCGGTGGGTAAGTAAAAACACACACTGGGCTCCAAAACCCAGTAATTTAGTGCTCACAAAGCTACTGACTTATCTGAGTTTCTTAGAATCAAGGGTTTCTAGCTCTCCAGTCTTATTCACCTCTGTCCCCATCTCCTTCTCTTTGTACAAACTCTGCACAAACTGGATTCTCCCTCAGCACTCCACCATCTTGGCTGCTTCTCCTGGCCTCCTCCATGTGACCTTACTCTGCTCTCCTTTCTCTGCTCTCTCTGCTCTCCTCCTAGAATGCAATCACTCTTCCTCCAGAACAACATAATCTCTCCTTTTAAAACCTTTGGTGTGAAAGCCCTTCCCCAACATACATTAACATAATCATGCCCCTTTCAAGCAAGAAGTACAACTAATATCATCACCTGGGCGATGGGCTTCCACATGGGCAGTGCCATCTTTAACAAAGTAAGCATAATATATTTCATGTACCCAACACATTGCATGCTCTTACCTACCTCCTTTGTCAAATATCAATTGACCATAAAGGTGTGCATTTATCTCTGGGTTTTCTGTTCTGTTCCATTGATCTATATGCCCGTTCTTATGCCAGTACCAAGATGTTTCAAGTATAATGCCTTGTAGTATAACTTGATATCAGAACTGTATGGGGTTTCCTCAAAAAATTAAAAGTGGAATTGCCTTTTGACCCAGCTATTTCACCTTTAGGAATATATCCTAGGAATACCAAATCACTGATTCAAAAGAAGATATGCACCCCATGGTTATCGCAGCATTGTTTACAATAGCCAAGATCTGAAAACAGCCCAAGTGTTCATCTATGAATAAGTAGATTAAAAAGCAGTGGTACATGTACACAATGGAATACTATGTGGCTGTGAAAAAAAGGAAATATTACCCTTTGTGACAGCATCAATGGACCTGGATATTATTATGCTAAATGAAGTAGAGAAATCCAGGCAGAAAAAGAAAAATATATGATCTCACATATATGTGGAATCTAATGAAAAAAGTGAACTCAGAAACAGAACAGAGGCAGAGGTGGGGTCACAGGGAGCAGAAGGACAGCTGTCAGAGGGAAAGGGGATGAGAGGATGAGATCAGAGAAGGTAAAGGGATTAGTGAAACTATATATACATAACACATAGATACAGATAACAGGATAGCAAATCCTAGAGAGAAGGGGGGAGGGAGTTATTGGGAGAGGGGTAAAGCAGGTATGAAAGGGGACACAAGGGTGGGAGGTAAGGCAGTTATATTCAGTGCAACACTTGAATCCATGTAAACACAATAAATTAAAAATTAATAAAAATTAAAAAGAAAATAGAATTTATCAGGTTTGTTCTCCACTCATTTCTATGTTGAATTTTGGAATAAGGTAGAAGTGAAATTATATTGGGTTCAGATATTTCTTGAAAGATTGTTTAAAGTGAATGATTTTATTAAAATATATTAATGGATAGACCTTGAGAATATTATGCTAAGCTAAATAAGTAAATAAGAAAAAGCTAGTAACCATATGATTTCACACATAGGTGGGATATAAAACTAAGACTCATGAACATAGACAAAGTGAAATGGTTACCAGAGGTAGGGGAAGTGAATACAGAAGACCAGATATAAGGTACTGGAAAGTGTTTTGACCTTGGGTGATGGGGACACAACACAATAAATAGTTCACATGCTATGGAGATGTATACTGAAACCTATATATTTCTATGAACCAATGTCACCTCATTAAATTTATTTTTTTAAGTGTAAAAGTCAGAACAAAAAATAAAATATATATTAATATTTTTGTAATTTAAATGGACTGATTCATAAATTTTATGAAGTAACATAGCTCACAAATATAATAAAGAGAATTTTCAATATTTTAAATACAGGTATTGATCGACCTACGACCTGCGCAACTTATGACCATTTAACTTTACAACAACAATTGCTAGCCATGACTGCTCCATGTCTGGAGCAGTTTTTGTATGCATTTGTTTTGTAATTTTTTATGTTTTGCAAATATTAAACCAGTTGTACTGGTAATGCAGTGTTTTACTTAAACCCGACAAATGTAAAAATAAGAAACAAAATGGTGAAGAGATGATACAAATGGCATAAAATGAACAAAAAAAACGATGCTATATAACAATAATGAAAGAAAATTATGATAAAATATGACTGAAGATTTTTATAACATCTTTTCACAGTACTGTACTTATAGCCTACTCAACTTACAACCAAATCGTGTAACAGCCGGTCTGTTGGAACCAATCGTGGTCGTAAGTCGAGCACTAGCTGTAAAGGGTAATGTGTACACAAAATATTGTGATACTTATAATCCTTCTTATAATCAACAAGTAAGTATCTTTCATAGTAAAACTTTATTTGGTGTGAGTTGTCACAGAGAATGCCACCTTTTGTGTTTAGGAGCCAGTGTAGGTATTTCAAATATTCTCCACCATTACAGGTATTTAAATGGCATACTGAATTTTTCCCTACGTTTACTGGACTGAACTGTGGCATCAGAAAGCACTTGGCTTCTATTGCTAGTCTGTTGAAACGCTGTTTGACACCATGAGCCAGTTGGCTTCATCATCATCTCTGCAGGTTCCTATGGTGGCCTGAGAACATTTAGATAACAATAATATCCACTGCACTACAAAATAGCATGCAATTTTTCAGTCCAAGCCCCCCAAAATAATAAAACTCAAAGAATATGGCATGAGTCTAGTGCCTCATTATGTCTCTGTCTATCCTGTGTGTCATTGACTCAGGTTAGCTTTCTGGAACTTCTAAATTTCACAGGGAAATAGTATTCAAAGTTGTGGGGATTTTTGAGAATCTGATAAATGTATGGATGCTTTTTTCTGAAAAAAGAATGCACAGACACAATACATTTTAATTCAATGTCATGATGTTTTCTCTGATTCTACTAAATCCATGGATGCCAAGTTAAAATTGCCAGTCTTGGACGTTATTCAGAAATCCTCCTGCACTGAGTCTGGTTTAGAGGAAAGAGTGGGTGTCTCTGAATTCCATGTATACATTGTGAAATCAGCCTACATTTACAAATCATAGCAGTGGGAGAGATTTGATAAGCTTTGCTAAAAGTACCTACAGTATATATATCATCAATCTGAAGTCATCCAAAATGTTGTGATATATGCGCCATTTAAGACCTCCAATAGTCTGACCAGGCTGTGGCGCAGGGGATAGAGCATCAGACTGGGATGCGGAGGACCCAGATTCTAGACCCTGACGTCACCAGCTTGAGTGTGGGCTCATCTGGTTTGAGCAAGGCTCACCAGCTTGGACCCAAGTTCACTGGCTTGAGCAAGGAGTTACTTGATCTGCTGCAACCCCACGGTCAAGGCACATGAGAAAGCAATCAATGAACAACTAAAGTGCCACAACGAGAAAGTGATGATTGATGCTTCTCATCTCTCTCTGTTCTTGTCTGTCTGTCCCTATCTATCCCTCTCTCTGTCTATGAAAAAAAAAAAAGACATCCAATAATAATGGGAACATTGTATCCCTAAATCACTTTATAGGATACTTTCATTTTCCTCAGGAATTTAAAGAAATCTTTTCATAATCAAATAATTTAAGTTTCACTTCCATCCATTTCCATAAACAAGATGATGGATAGAGAAAGAGAGAGGAAGAAACCAGAATAAATTCCAAGTGTGTAAGTTCATTCTCTGGCTATATACTAAGTGGGTTTAATGAAGTAATAAGCTATTTGATGCAAATATTGATATAGAAAATGATGCAAATATTGATATAGAAATAACATTAAGATTTCTGATAATTTTAGTACATATTAATTTATACAAAGGGAAAAAATTAAGTAAAACAATGGTTTTTTTTTTTTAATACTTGCAACAACCTACATTTATTTTTATTAGTGAATATATATTTGTTAAAAGACAGGATCATTGAAGTTACATAATTATTAACTATAAACCAAAAAAATCAGTAAATAATATGAATTATGTTTTTTTCTCATTTTAAAAATCTCTAGAATAAAAGAATTTATTTAAAGAAAATTGTAAGGCCCTAGTTGGTTAGCTCAGTGGTAGCACATAGGCCTGGTGTGTGGATGTCCTAGGTTTGATTTAAGGTCAGGAAACATAGGAGAAGCACCTATCAATTTCTCCACCCCTCCCACTCTTGCCTTTCTCTCTCTCTCTTTCTTCTTCTTCTTCTTCTTTTTTTTCTTCTTCTTCTTCTCCTGCAGCCATAGTTGATCGGAACAAGTTGGGCCTGGGTGCTGGGTATGGCTCCATGGCTTTCACCTCAGGCACTAAGAAGAGCTCAGCTGCTAAGCAATGAAGCGACAGCCCAGATAGGCAGAGCATCGCTCCCTAGTGGGCTCGTTGGGTGGATCCCAGTAGGGAAGCATGCAGGAGTCTCTCTCTGCCTCCCTCCTCTCACTGAATAAAAAGAAAGTAAACAAATCTAAGATAATGATAAAAAAAAAAAAAACTTTTGAATTTTATTCCATACTCATTCATTTATTTTCCACAGCACTTTCTCCTTTACAACATTATATATATTTATTATTGTTATTATTACGGTGTATTTCCATTACTATTCTTTATTCATTGAAGTTCACTAATACATTGACAGTGTGTGGTGCATAGAAGTCACTCAAATAATTTACTGAATAATTAAATTATTTCTTTTATCTGTGTTTCATTTATTGGAGGGGTGTTTAAGATAAAGGTGAGATACTTTATTAGACATCCTGATTCCAGGATTTATGTAAAATTCAGTCTGGGAAGTCTATATTAAACTTTATACTTATTTAATGGAAGGGAACATTTCTAGAATTTATCCAAAATGTCTATTTCATCATTTATAAACTGTATGCTGTGAATTTATTTCTTCTGCATAAGTGTTGTGAAATCCTCACATTTATGTTTTTCTTTTTGTATTAAAAAAATTATCTACTCATTTTGTGTCTTATAGTCAGATAAATGGATGATCTGTTGTTATAGGTCCTTGACCAATTTTTAAATTCTGTCCTCCGTACCCTCTTAATAGTTATCTGATCTGTTCCCTCTTCCCGTTTTCATTTCCAACAGATTCTTCTTATATCCTCATTATTTTTCATTTAAACTACTGTAAGTGGCCTTTCATTGCTTGACACACATTTGAAAGTAGACTCTATGCTGTGTACTGCGCACAACCTCTGTCTCCCCCAACTCCAGTTTCACTGCCAATATTTCCTCTTAAATCTGCTACAAACTAATCTTTTTGAACTGCAGTGCTCATCATAATCCTCTTCTCTTCACAGACCACCTTGGGAGAAAGGATTAACAGCAGGCTTCACCTCTTATCTTTGGGAAAAAGGTCTCAGGTTTACTTAGAGTTGTGCATTTGAAAATGCATAACTGTGTTAGTAGACATCTTTGTTTATTAATTCTGGTGAACTACATTTGTAATTAAGAGGACCCTGAATGTACAGAAGACCTTGAAGATCTACATGAAGAAAAAAAAGACGTACAAAAATCTGCTAAAAAATAAAAGCTTTGACTTCAATATGTGATGTTCCTTGTAGAAAGCATGGCCCTTGAGTAGCCAGTAAGGCATGCTCACAAGCTGTCACATAGGAGGCTGGGCTATGTTGAGGTGTCTTGAACCACCTGTGTGATCTCAACCCTTAACACTGATCATTTCTCTTGTGAAATTCGGAAAGCAGTACTTGGATGGACTACAGTATGAAGTTTGAAGAGATCTTATTTGATGAATATTTTCTTTTCTATTTAATGTCCTTCTAAAAAGTGAAATACACCTGGTACAGGTTTTAGTCTATTGTGCCCAAATAAATGAATGCCAATTTGATACCAAGACCACTGTTGTAGGATTGATGTCACAGCATCATTGGTTCTCCCATTACATAGGAATGTAGCTAGGTGCATGTTACATCTAACCTGACTTCAACTTTATTTCCCTTTCCCCTATAAAAGCAATTCTTATGGCCATAGATGAGAGTTAAACACATTATAATCTGAGAATCACTAAAGACTCTAAGCAACTTTTAAACATTACCAAAATATCTTTGTTTTGTATCTCCTCCATACTGTACACACAATGCTTGACATATTTCAAGTTCTCAAGTTTAAGAAAATGAATTATCCACAGAGAAATATCTGGGGATAAAATAATTCAAAGAACCCTAAGAAATATTAGAAAACTACCACTTAGTAAATGACTCTAGAGTAATAATAGAGAAAAAAAGTTTCTAAATATAAAGACTAAATCTAAACATAACAAAATATCTTATACTAATACAAATATATTAATACTTATATAGAGGTATAGAATCTTAGAACCTCTTCATATAATCCTATAACCTATAAAACATTACTTAAAATCACAACCAGATAACTAGTTATCTATTCTCCTCTTAACTTTTCATATGATGAGTTAATCACTATTTAACTACTTAATGAAATAGTCTATATAACAGTTAGCTCTCATTTCTATAATTATCTGGTCACTTCATCAACATTTGTCTCCTAAGAAGTTATATCCATTTTTTCTTCTTTCTTTTGGACAATATCTGCTTCCTCTTTCACTTGATATTTAAAAAAATATATTTTGGAGATGGCTTTAGTATATTCTCCTATACTTCTTCTAACAATGTTAAATATAAGACATAATTTTCACACTCCTCACCATCTGGTTGCTTTTTCTGAATTTCTCCTGGTTGAAATGATCCAGCTTAAGTCTATTTCCAATCACCAATATGAGTGGGGTTGATTTGGTTGAAATTCAAACATATGCAGACAACTTTCAGAGTGTTGTCTTTAGCACTTGGGCTTATTTGTGTTTTGAATCTTAAAATGTTCTCTTAAGAGATAACCTATTTACTGCTCCCCTTCCCTCCAAACCAATTCCAAATGCCAATTCTGGAAAGAAAAAAAGGGCACTGGCTAAGCTTCAGAACTCTAGTTTCCAGCATAAGGTTATGCCTGACTATCTGATACGAATTGATCTGTTGTAGGTAGACATGTTTTTGCAGCTATTCTGAAGGATGATTCACTCTTCCAGATGGTGAATTTTCTCTTGGCCACATGCACCGGGGCTGTACTAAAAGATATCATAATACATGATAATACTCCTCTCAGATCCAACGTTCATTGGCAGCAATGAAATCCTGAGGCCAACCTGGCGCTATTTTATTTATTTATTTATTTTAGATTATCTAGGCAGCAGGCAATTCAGAATCAAGACCCTTTGATTTTCACATCACTCTGTCCCGCCCTGCCACTGCACAACCACCTGTTTGAGTGCCCACATCAAGCTGGAGATGTGCATTTTAATTCTGGCCTAGCTGCTAATTACATTATGTTAGATTAAATATAGTACTCTGCTACCAACCTTACTTTCTCCTGCTCTCAAAGATCCCTTCCAGCTGTAAATCTCTGTGCCTGTCAATCCTTTCGTGAACTTGACTTGATTAAGTTAAGGTGGTTTCCCCTCACATTTGGAGATGTATACTCAGCAAACACAAAACCCTTCTGAAACTAACTGCTAAATGGGTGTATTTGTGCTGGCCCCCAAAGGAAGAGTGCCAGGCATTTACAATGAATATATGAATAAATTTCAGAGCCTAGAAAATAATTCAATCCTCACTTTTTTTCCTCTGCTTGATGTGCACAATTCCATCCTGACAGATGACACTGCCAAACATGTGGGCAGAACAAACAAGGAATTGTGTGACAGAAAAGAGCAGTAGTTAGGAGAGCAAACACAAATAGAGAAGGAGAAAATGACACTAATGGTGCACGTAAAACCTAAATGCAAGGGAACAGCATACATTTAAATGATAAGTTAAGGAAGCTTTTTGGAACTGCCTGACAGCATATCATCTAAGAAAAACTAGTTACAAATCACCACCATTAAAGCTGGTGGCACTGAGTACCAAAACAGTTCAAGGAAAATCAGGCAGGAGCAGGAACACCCAAAATAGAAAGAGAAATAATGACAATTTTACCAGAGGACAAAATGCTGTACCTCCTTTATTATACTAAACTGAATGTTAACATTGTGCATGCAGAGCACACGCAATAGAGTATTGGTATTCATATCACTTGTCATTGCCGCGCTTTAATGCAATCATGACACGAAGGAGAGCAGTAGAGAAATGTATTAGGCATGTATTTGAAGAATCAGGAAGAATTGGGAATATAAAGATGACAGGCTTAAATTGCTTAAACTCCTAGCCCTTCCCTCACAGAACACTCATCGTTATCCTTCTGAAACCACTGAGGAGACATGCTTTACACACAGATAACCAACTATCTAATGTAAAGGGCTTTGCCCTAGCTCAAATTATAATGACAGATGGACTCCATTATCATACTCATTACAGGTATTTTTAAAAAATGATAATTGCAGCACTTCATTTCTTTATAGGATCTTCTTCCTTAACAAAGGAGGCAAAAATAAAAGAAAAAAATTACCATTTTATGCTCCAGAAACGTATAAAACTATCATCTTGAAAATTAATTTCCTGTGAGATAAACATACTTTTACCGGCATGACTATTCTTACAAAAATATTAGAATAAATGTACATACTAATAATTGAAATAATTAATGACAACATATCAGATTTTATTTTTGAGAGAGATAGAGAGATAGTAAGAGAGAAATAGAAAGGGAGAGAGAAGGTAAGAAGCATCAACTTGTAGTTGTGCATTGATTGCTTTTGAGAGAGGGAGGAGAGTGAGAAGCATCAACTCATCATTCCTTTCACTTTAGTTGTACATAGATTACTTCTCATATGTGCCCTGCCTAGGGCTAAGCCAGTGTCCCCTTGTTTAACTCAGCGATCCTGGGCTTTTATACCAGTGTTATTGTGGCTCAAGCTGGTGAACTTTGGGACCACATAAAAAATCCCCCGCTTAAGCCATTGACCCTGCGCTGACTGACCAGCCTGTACTCAGATTCAGCAACATGGGGGTTTCAAATCTATGACTTCAGTGTTTGAATTGAGTAAATAATAAGTAAGTTATAATATATTTTAAATTAGAACATTCATATAGCCACAGAATTCATATTTCTGTATCTTTACCTATTTTTAAAATCTGCTAGTTTTATCTTCTATTTATGGTCAGATTATAAATAAGCATGCTTCTTGGTGTTTCATTAAAAATATTAATTTAAGGTGACCAGATTTTAAAATTGGTAAAGCGGGACACCATTGATGGGGGGGGAGAGTCCTTGATTAAAAATTTGGTCTAGGCCTGACCTGTGGTGGCACAGTGGATAAAGCGTCAACCTGGAATGCTGAGGTTGCCGGTTCAAAACCCTGCACTGGTCTGGTCAAGGCACATACAGGAGTTGATGCTTACTGCTTCTCCCCCCTTTCTCTCTCTCTCTCTCTCTCTCTCTCTCTCTCCTCTCTAAAATGAATAAATAAAAATGTTTAAAAAACATTTTTTGGTCTATATGGAGCAAAAAAAAATTTCATAGAATGGAAAGATAGTATTGTAATATATATTTTTAAATTTCAACATAAGTATAACTTACAAATATAATACATTAAAAATTATGTATAGTATTATTTTATTCTTTGGTATATTTCTCATTTGAGTGAACTTTTTTTAGTAGATTGCTATCATTGTTTAAAAGGTCATGAAATTTTTCACAAGAATTTGTTAAATTATATTTCACATATAAAATGGCTTTCAAAGTCTCAACACTTAATTGTGATTTTTCTGATGTCCACACTTTATTTACTGTAGAAAAAAACATTCAGTCACAGCATTAGTTCCTGATAAGACAACGCGTATTCCACTATTTTTAGTGCATTATTGTATGGAATATGGTTTGTTTCAAAATGATGAAATATTTGTAACCATTTGTTCTCTATTGTGATTTTTGCTGATGCCCAAGATTTAACCTTTTCCTTATCAATATATATTTTTAATAATGATACCTCATTTAACAGATCATTTTTGGAAATATTACTATATGGGAAATTTTGAGTGAGTCAGTGGGATCAGGTTACACGGTCCCTAAACCAATGCCGGAGCTGCACGAGCGCTCCCTGCGTCCAGCCCCACTGTGTCCAGGACGCGGGCCTGTGGATAGCTAGTGGACTTGACAGCCACGGCCTCAGCAGGTACGTCTGGCTCGAAGTTCTTTGTTTCGGGGGCCCACTTGGGGCAGCCAGCTCTTGCAGCAGTGTGGGTGCTTCTAGGCGGAGGTGGGGTTACCCTGCCAAAAACCGTATATTCCCTTCCCATTCTCCCGCTGTTCCCTAGCTTTTCGTGCATTCTTTCCAAAAACTGGGACTTTTTTAAAACGCTGTGGAATGCAGGACAAATTGTTAAAAATCGGGACTGTCTGACCAAAAGCGGGATGTCTGGTCACCTTATATTAATTACTAAATTTCTTGTTTTGTTTTTGTTTGTTTGTTTGTTTGTTTTTGAGAGTCAGAGAGAGAGAAATAGACAGGAACATCAAGCCATTCCTGTATGTGCCCTGACTGGGCATCCAACCAGCAACCTCGGTGCTCTGGGACAATGCTCCAACCAGCTGAGCAACCATCCAGAGCATATTTAAAATTCTTAAATGTTTAAATATTAAAAATTTAAACTTTTAAATAATGCTATTATAATATACTGGTTAAAAATTTTAACACTTACCATTAAATAAATTTATTCGTGGACATGGAGGATTTTCATTAGAGGTTTAAATATATTATAAAGAGAAAGCAAATGGAAGTCATAGCAGTTTTGTCCTAAGGAAATGCAATTGGCTGTGACTTTTATTTTTAATGGTTAAATATTTCCCTGTAATCCCATGTGACTACTGCTTTTGCTTTTAAAATGTTTTGAATAGAGTTCCAAAATCAGCCATATTCATGCAGTATTTTTTTCTTAATAACAAAAATAGCTGAGCACTTATTAATTAATTAAAACTCTCATAGACTATTTTACGCTATAATGAAATTATAACTAGTATTTCATAATAACTAGAAAAATTTAGACTTAGGTAACAGAGGGATTTAGAGAAAAGCAAAGTCTAATTGAGCCAAATGTAAGATTTATATCTCCCTTAAATACTAAATAAAATAAATCCATGTGGCTAACTTGTTTTGTCATTTGCAAATGTGTTGCCTCCAGACAAAATAAACCTCTTCATTATTAAAGCAATATTTCATGAATTCATTAATCTTCTAAGAAATATTCCCCAATCTCCTTTCCTGAAATTATTTAAATAAGTCAGAATAATATCTATTACAAGATGCAAATGTTGTATTTGATTGACCACTTTATATAGGTATAGAAGTGCTTGTCATCTTTTCATTTATCAAATGGATTGACATTGGACTGGAGGACAGCACAAAGGTAGTCTGGATGTGAAGCTTTTAATACAAACAATGATCCTTTGCAAGACCATTGGTTGCTTTCAAGTTGATATGGTGCATACATCAATTATGTTGCTAAGTGCAGATCTGCTGATTTTTGTGGCTACCAGGAGTTGACAGTAAATAATTTCATCAACTGCAAATTTACTGTCAGGTTTTCTAGCAAGTACTGATTTGCAGATGAGTGAGAAAGAGGGAGGGAGAGGGAGAGAAATGAGGGAGGGAAAGAATGAGTGTGTGGGAAGGGAGAGAGAGCGAGAGTTATATAGCCAAGATATGGAAGTAAACTAAGTGTCATCGATATATGGTTGGATAAAGATGTGGTACATATATACAATGGAATATTACTCAGCTATAAAATAATAAAATCTAACCATTTGAGACAAGATGGATGGATCTTAGAGTTATTATATGAAGTGAAATAGACAGACAAAAAGACAAATACTAGATGATTTTACTTCTATGTGGAATCTAAGAAACAAAATAAGTGAATAAATAAAACAGAAACAAACTCAACACAGAGAAAAAACTGATAGTTGACAGTTGGAAAGGTGCTGGGGTATTAGGTGAAAAATGAAGGGATTAATTAGTACAAATTGGTTATTACAAAATAGTAATAGGGATATAAATTACAGCATAGGGAACATAGTCAATAATATTGTAATAACTATATATGGTGACAGGTAGGTACTAAATTTATTGGGGGATCACTTCATAAGTTACATAAGCATCTAACCAAAAGAAAAGGAAAAAAAAAAGAAGAAGGTCCCGGCCAGTGGCTCAGTGAATAGGGTGTTGGCCTGGCATATCATGTTCCAGGTTTGATTCCCTGTCAGGGCACATAGGAGAAGTGACCCATCTGCTTCTGTCCCCTTCTTTCCCTTATCTCCCTCTTCCACTCCTGCAACCAGTGGTTCAATTGATTCTAGTGTGACCCTGGGTGCTGAGGATAGCTCAGTTGGTCTTAGCACATCAGCCACAGATGCTAAAAATTGCTTAGTACTCAAGCATTGGCCCTAAATAGGGTTGCCATGTAGATACTGGTGGGGGTACATGTGGGAGTCTGTCTCATTATCTCCCCTGCTCTCACATAAAAAACAAACAAAGAAAGAAACTTCATATGCATTTTAAGTATGAGCATGTGAGAGATCACAGGGCCAAAAGTATTTCAGAGATGATGCCTGAGACCTAGCCATGATAGGTGTTTAAATGGTGGACAAAACTGATTAGTCGAGCCTGACCTGTGGTGGCGCAGTGGATAAAGCGACAACCTGGGAACACTGAGGTCGCCAGTTCAAAACCCTGCACTGGTCTGGTCAAGGCACATATGGGAGTTGATGCTTCCAGATCCTCCCCCTTTCTCTCTTTCTCTCTCTCTCATTCTCTGTCTCCTCTCTAAAATGAATAAAATAAAAAGAAATTAAAAAAAAACTGATTAGTCGATTGACAGAATATGTTTATAATATGTTAAACTATGACAGGGTTTGTTAAATTCAAGTAGGGAGTCTGTACCAAGAAGCAAATCACACCTCTTCCTCCTCCAAACGCAAGGATGTGTACAGACATGCACACACACACCACATACTTTTGATTATCCGTGGTAAAATTTCAGTACTTAATCACATTAGTGATTATTTAAAAGAAAAGTAAATAATGACAGCCTTCCCTTAGGGGAATTCATTAACATACAATGACTCTTGGATTCAGATATTAAAAAATCATTTTTAATCTCCAGTTTAAAGTTATAAACCTATATAAATTCTACATCTGAAACATAGTTTTCCTCTACTTTCTACCTTTACACCACTGAAAATATTCTTCACCTTGTATATTACATACTAATTTTAGAGTTTTTCCTGACCCTCTTAGTCCCAGAAATTGTTCTCTTCTGAATCTTTATAATAATCTTCTAGCCCACTTATATATGTTACTTTAAAATAACAGTTTGAATTTTTTCATCAGATTGAATTTGGTCTCCAATTAGATTAGTAATATCTTACATGCAGTTGTCTAATCTTATATTTCTTAGCTGCCCTCAATGCCTGTGTAGAGTGTCACATAAAAAATTACATTTCTCACTTGTGGCTGTTTGAAAAGGACATCATGTAATACAGAACATCTGTGTAAGTAGAAATAGATGATGCTTCTGAACCATTTGCATCGCAAAGCCAGCCAAACTCTCTTTAGGGAGCTAATTCTTTTCCTCAAATTGATGTTTCTGCAGCACACTGTAAAAATAGCATAGTGTTTTAGTGGAAACTTAAAATGTAAATAAAAATACAAATTACTTAACCATGGGATATAATGTTATTAAGAAGCCCTCACAAATTGGTCAACACAGTGGCTATACTAATCTATAGTCATCTAGAGAACTGGGCTCAAGAACATATTTGATCATTTAATGGTCATGTGGCTTTGGAAGAGTTACTGAAATTTCATAACCTCTAACTTCTAAACTTCAAAGCACAGATAATAACAGGCACATTACATATACTCCTAAAGTTGTAAGTATCAAGTGACATAATATATGTAAAACAATAGTAAATCACAACATTTTATAGTTTTGTTGGGTGTTATTTTGTGATACTTAGAAAAAAAACATGGTCAGTGATTATATCAGCAAGGCTTTTCCCATGGCTATTGACCCTGTTTGCACTACAGAAAATTCACTTTTTTCATCTTTGTTTCTCCAGGGCCTAGTATAATGCTAGATACTCTACTGGGATCTTTATAACACTTTCAATAAAATAATAAGCAAAACCAAATTGTACCTCTATTACACTGTAAAATGAGCAGAAAAAAACATAGAAATATATAATGAAAATAGAACTAATGTAAGGAAAAATTTAAATCCTTGATTAAATCTATTTTTATTTATCATATATTCATTTATCACTAAACCAGAGTTATAACTTATTCATATATTATTTTATGTTAATAGATATAACAGTATTTACTGGTATTCTTATATTCTGATATTGATCTCCTTGTAAGTATAACATGCTATGCAAAATACTTTATCATTTAGTTTAGAGGTCAGTATACTTTTTCTGTAAAAGTCTGGATAATAAATATTTTACATTTTGTATGCTACATGGCTCATCATACTACTCAATTCTGTCCTGTGGAGTGAAAATAGCCCCAGATACTATAAACAGATAGGCATGGCCATATTACAAACAACTTTATTTACAGAATTCAATAGTAGACCAGATTTGGTCCATGGTCTGTAGTTTGCTGGTATTATTTAATTCATTCCAATATACTTAGAACATGATAGATAAAACTCTCAGATATTTTAGCACACATAGAATATCTCAAGAAAAGACTCAGCTGTCCTGGATAAAATCACACAGGACAATGGCATGACATTTAGTACACAGATCTAAAGTTTAGTCATGACTTGGAATAGTCTGGAGAAATTAATATCAGTTCGTTTCAAAGGAATATATCCTCTGGGTTTGTATTAGGGTGGGCTAGTATATGACTGCTCATTAAGATTAGTTAAAAATAATAAAATTTATTTTTTTTATTAATTTGTGTATTTATTATAATGTATAACATATATTAATGAGTCTGATATGTATTATATTTATATACTTTACAATGAGATATATACATTTTTTGACAAAAAACACCCAACCTTTTTCAACTGATGTGGCAAGAGATTAAAAACATTTGGAGTCAATGGAGCCTAGGTAACCAATAAATTTCACATTTCTTATTAATATGTGTAAATGATAAAAGATTATAAATAATATCCACCTTGTAATGAACCTGGCCAATATAATTTTGCATGGTAACATACTCTTCATGTGGGAGGTAGTGGGGTTTATTTATAACTGCAGGAATATTTTTAACCACCCTAAAATAGGAGTCTAAGTTTGTGACTAAAACAGTGGTTCTTAACCTTTTTTGAGGTACCGAACACACTAGTTTCATATGCGCAAAATAAAATATGATTTTTTTTCCAAATTCAAGACATAGGTACATGTTTTTTTACTGGTGCACAAAATGAGCCGTGCATGAACATCACCTTGCTCAAAGAACAAAACCAACAAAGTGCAAACTCACAACAAATTACGGTATTACTTTATTCTGGCCTCCGCAGCAGAGGTTTCTCCGAACCCCTGAGACCGACTCATCGAACTCCTAGGGTTAGATAGAACCCAGGTTAAGAACCACTGGACTAAAAGATCAAGTCATGCATTGAAAGCCAGTGTTTCTGTTGGTCATTTAATCTTTTCCTGTTGAGAAATGAAAGGCTCCACACAGCACAATATGTCACCAGAGACCAAAATGGAAATGGGAATGAGATACTGATCATGAGCTAAACCCAGGAAGCAAGCAACAGACCAGAATCATGCTTTGTGCTTAGCAACAACTCCCCAGGTGGGAAGTGATTAGGTGTAGTCATTATCTTGCCCTCTAATTTATAGGTCAACACATTCTATTTTATCAGTTTCTTCGGAGGTCATCAGTAATTTTGGATGTTCTTCAAGTGTATTTCAGAACAACCTGATGAATTGCCAACTTCTACTCTACAATAGCCTCTGCTTCATGAAATCCATTATGAGATGTGGCAAAGTAGTCTGGGCTGCTTTGCACCATTCACCCATCTGGTTATAATTAACACAATGTTTCTAGGATACAGGATTAAAAATATACAATCCTAGCAGCATATTAAATAACCAATTGTGGTCTAATTTTATACCTATATGATCAATTTAACTCAATGTATTTAAATCAGTTGCTCGGATCATTGGAAAAATTTTTAAATGGTTTGACACTGAAAAGGTCTAGAAACAAGTGAAATTTATACAGACAAATGAGAATTGTAATACTGAAAATCTTAATTATATCATTTGTTTAAAAATTTGCTATAGCCCCATTTGCAATTTTAGATACATGTGGTAGCTTTGTATAAAACTAATACATGACTGATCCAACATCAGTACTATGATTTTAGAGAGACAGAGAGAGGAAGAAAGGGGGAAGGGAAGCATTCATTTGTTGTTCCACTCAGTTGTGTACTCATTGTTTGCTTCCCATGTGTGCCCTGACTGGGGATCAAACCAGTAACCTTGTTGTTTTGGGGCAATGCTCCTAACCGACTGAGCTA
The DNA here is from genome assembly GCA_037038555.1 of Rhynchonycteris naso. Lineage (NCBI taxonomy): Eukaryota > Metazoa > Chordata > Mammalia > Chiroptera > Emballonuridae > Rhynchonycteris > Rhynchonycteris naso. Next base: position 66,846,370 of record CM072996.1, read on the forward strand.
ACCAGCCAGCGACCCCACGCTCAAGCTGGCGAGCGACTGCGATCAAGCCCATTGAGACCACAATCAAGTTGAAAAAACCTTGAGTTTTGAGACTGGGTTCTCAATGTCCCAGGCTGGCTCTCTATTCACTGCTGCACTGCCTGGTCAGGCCAGAAATTCTTTAATTAAAAAACCTACAAGCAAAATATAAGCAATGTTTATAAAACTGTTTTAGAGTTATTTCTCTTTTAGAACCTAAAGAATAATGTAATGTGCACACTAAGAGTTAGCAAAAAGTTATACTTCCTAAAACTAAACTTTAGACATACATGTATACCTATTACACTCATTTTATGTTTAAATCCTTCTCCCAAATGAAAATGTTCATCTTCAGTGTGGCTTTAAGATACCATTGAAACTGAATTTTAATCTAAAAATTTGAATTTACATAAAATTTTGAATTTACTTGTAATACCTATAAGTATTATTACTAGATGCTCCAATTATGCTAACTCCTTTTTTATAGCATCCATTAAAGATGCAGGCAGACTTTGTGCTTAATATTGATCCTTTTGAGTGTGGCTTATCCATTATATCATTTTATTACTATAACTACAGTCTTCTATTAAAACTAGGTATTGGATTGTTAAGTAGGGAAGGGACAGGGATGAAATCTAGTAACACTAAGAGACTAATATTATAATAACTGATCAACCAGAGTGTCATGAGAACTCTCCAAAATATCCCTCCATAGAACACCCAGAGGAAATTAAGTGCTTATCTTGCTTTGTAGGTAGAAATGAGTGACTCAATTTTTTATAGCTGAATGTACTAGTAGAAAATGACTGCTTAGCATTGCAACAATTATTATGAGATAAGCACTTGGTGCCACTGGTGAAACAAACAAGCATTTACTGCTTAGGAAAAAGGAAGTACCATGGTAGCTTTTCTACAGTGTATAAAACAGTTTATAAGTTTAAGATTTTAATCTAACTTCTCATTAAATGTAATGTTTCATAGATTAAAAAGAGTCTACTTCTTTTGGAAAGTATAAATTCTTCCCAAGGTACAGTCAAACATACTTCAATAAGTCGTAATATGCTTTGAAACACTTTAGGATGAATTTCTTTGAGGTAGTATAGGCAATTTCCAAATTGTCATTTATATATTAATCCATTTATTACTTTACTTATTTAATCAATAATTATTAGGTAACTAGAAAGTAGTCAGAAGAAAAAAAAACTACTTCCAAACTTGCTATTTAGAATAATCATTTGTAATGGAAACAGTGCTATGCAAAATTACATCACTCTGATAATCCACAAAATGAAATTTATACCAACTAAAGTTCATTGTCCCAGTATGACAATTCAATTTCTAAGCACCATAGGTTGCCACAAGAAAATGTAATTGAAATTTTCAGCTATGATGGAAAACAATTAATATGATTTTAACATAAGTAATTCTAAAATATATAGGACATCCACATATATGAGTTTCAAGTACACATCCTCTCACTTATGATCAGAAAATATAACAAAAAAATTTGAAATTAGAGTCCTCCTAGAAAATTTAACATACATACATAGTTTTCAAGCTTGAATTACAAAGATGGAGAAAATAAACATGGTCCCCATATCTTATTTGTTTCCTTTATTTCTATATATAAAAAAGGCAACTCTTTAGGCAAATTTTATCTTCAGGAAGGGAAATAAACTAATGTTAGTGACCACAAGAAGTCTGCAAGGTGGGGAAGTAGTAAAGCATTTCTGACAGGAAAGCTAATCAAGCTCTCTTAAATTTAGTCTCCTCATTTATAAAATAGAAAATTTACTTAGCTAACTCTTTGAACTATTCTCAGTATTAAATAATACATGATGCATAAAATGTTCCATATGGTGGTTAATCACAGGGTATTCTCATTAAAGTTTAACTATGAGTGACTAGAGTATTTCTTTTTTAAGTGATGGAAATATTCTAGAATTGGATAATGGTGATGGTTGTACAACCTTGTGAATATGCTAAAGCACCAAGTTGAATATTTTAAAGAAGTAAATTTTATGTGTATTTGGTTATGTGAATTATATCTCAATAAAAGCAAAAAAGTAAGGTTAGTTATGATTGTTTTTATTATAATACACATTATTTTGTATATAGAGTAGAGACAGGGGTGGATATAATGGGGTGGTGCACCTGGTGCACACTCTGGTCCCAACTTCTGAAGGGCTCTGCAAAACCCCAACTTTACACTTTTTCCTAATGACAGGGCCCAAAATTTCCTTCTGCGCCTGGAGCCTCAACCAACCTTCATCTGCTTCTGAGTAGAGATACTTTGCTTATTTTCCCTGTCATGAAACAATATGGCACCCAAGTCTATAAAAGACATTTTGACATAGTAACAGCTAGCATACATTTGAATTCTTTCAGTTATACAGTGACTTTAAGTTATACCATAACATATGATGGTGGGTGATATAATCAACGGAAAGTGTTAGAAAAAATAGAGTGATAAAAGATAATGAAATCAAATAGTTTTTTATTTTTATTTTTTCGGTTATTTTTTAGTGAGAGGTGGAGAGACAAAGAGACAGATTCCTGCATGTGCCCAGACTGAAATCCACCTGGCAAATCCCGTCTAGGGCTGATGCTCTACCTATCTGGGGTTGTTGCTCCACTGTAACCAGAGACATTTTGTAGCACCTGAGGTGAGACCATGGAGCCATCCTCAGCGCCCAAGGACAACTTGCTCGATCCAATAGAGCCATGGTTGTGAGGGTGTGGGGGAGAAAAGGGGTAAGGGAAGAAGCAGATGGTCACTTCTCATGTGTGCCCTGACCAAGAATCAAACCCAGGACTTCTAGATGCTGGGCTAACACTCTACCACTGAGCCAACTGCCCCGGGTGAAATCAATTAGTTTTTTTAAAAATGTGCTGAGATTTCATGATTTTGTCAAAAAAGTATAATATTTGGCTAAAAGGGGCAATATTGAAAAGTACAGGATTGACTATGGCATAACAGCCAATCCAGTTGAGCCACTACTAGTGCAGTAGGCACTGGAAAGTTAGTAGTTCAGTTATCCTAATTATTTTAAATTCAGATTTTAACAAAGCCAGATTCTAACTTTATACATATAGTCACGTGTTTCTTCATGGTAGAATATAGTCTAAGAAATATGTCCCTAGGTGATTTTTTTCATTGTGTAAACATCACAGAGGGTACTTACAAAAACCTAGATGATATAGTCTACTTCACTTTTAGACTATATAGTGTAGCCTGTTGATCCTAGGCTATAAACCTATAGGGTATGTTATTGTGCTAAATACTGTAGGCAATTGTAACATAATGTTAAGTATCTATATAACTAAACATTTCAAAATACAGAAAGGTACAGTAAAGCTGTGGTATTAAAAAATGGTACACCTCTGTAAGTCATTTACCATGAATAGAACTTATAGGACTAAAGTCAGCAAGTGAGTGGTCAGTGAATATGATAATCACAAATATTTTTTACACTAATTATGACTATAAATGCTGTTCACTTAGGCTGCACTGAGTATAGAAACAAATTTCTTTAATAATACATTAACCAGCTTATCTTATAGTAATTATTTATTTTATAAACCTTAAATATTTAAATTTTTTTCAACTCTTGATATACTTAGCTTGAAACACAAAAACATAGTACAACTGTATGAAAATATTTTATTTTTTATATCATTATTCCATAATTTTTTCTAATAAAATGTTTAAAATTTTAAAACTTTTCTTTAAAGAAAAAACAAGACACAAACACATACATTAGCATAAGCCTACACAAGGTCAGGATCATTAACACCACTGTCTTCTATGATTGCATCTTTTCCTACTAGAAGGCCCTCAGGGTAAGTAACACCCATGGAGCTATCCTCTCCTATGATAACAATGCCTTCTGGAATACCTCCTAAAAGACCTGCCTGGGGCTTGTCTTGAGAAGTTGTCACTCTTTTCAAAAATATGTCCACACAGTGGTCTGCTTGTTTTGTTTTGTTTTGTTTTTTCATCATAGATTTGGATGTAAGCAGATAATGCATCATGAATGTTTTTTCCTATAAATAAAATCTTTTCAGTTAGGCAGGAATCCATGTTGTCAAAGTTTTTAAAAAGTTTGTTGAGTTACGCAAAAGCTTCTACTAATCCCTTCACTATGATTTTCTTGGGGTTCTTATTTTTATTCTTCTGCAGTTTCCTTTTCCCTTGCTTCTTCTTTAGTTATGTACTCATGTTCCAGCTCCAACATCTTCTGGTTGGTCTAATCCTCAGGAACCACCTCTGGGAACTCTTCAAGGTCAACCTCATCCACACTCAGGTTAAAATGGTCTGCCTTCTCCAGCACAGCCTTAATGATTTTGCTAATCTCTTCAGTTTGGCAAAGTTTTTGAAGTCAAAGGCTATGACATCAGTAGGTAATAGGACTTTCTCAGCTTCACTGCAATCTAGTGGAACCACTATTATACATGTCATTAAGTGAAATGTCATTATAAACTTATGGAATCACCATCATGTATGTAATCTGTCATTAACTGAAATGTCATTATGAGGCACATTATTGTATTAGACAATTGAATAAAGTAGATTGGTATAGTATGCTTCGTTTTTGATTAGTCAAATGACATTATAACTTGCATGCTTCTTGAGATGTATTTGTTGAATTATAATTATTTTCCTTTCTTTATTACACATTAATTCTTCTAGTTCATATTCAATCACTTTATATTGTAACAGTCTACCTCCCAACCACATTATGAGCAACTTGAGAACAGAGCTTGGTGTATTGTTTGCTTTATTAGTTATCATTTAACCTAGTGTTTTTCAACTGCCTGTCTGTGGACAGTCTTTCAGAAATTTCATGCCAGTCCATAAAAGACTTAACCACCCTGATGTTGTATGAAGATTACAGACCTAATGATCTTAGTTAAATTTGCTTATTAGTCCTAACTGGTTTGTTCAATGGTAGAGCGTTGGCCCAGTGTATGGACATCCCAGGTTCAATTCCCAGTCAGGGCACACAGGAAAAGCAACCATCTGCTTTTCCATCCCTCCCCATCTCCCTTCTCTTTCCCTATCTCTTATTTTCCTACATTCATGACTCAGTTGGAGCAAATTGGCCCAGGAGCTGAAGACGGCCTCTCCTTAGGTGCTATGATAGCTTGGTTGTCAAGCAACGGAGCTGCAGACCCATATGGGCACAGCATCAGCAGGTAGAGGGTATGGTTGGTGGATCCTGGTTCGGGCACATGAGGGAGTCTGTCTCTCTGTCTCCCCACTTCTCACTTAGAAAAAAAAATTATGTTCAGGGTGATTTCTGTCTTAGCAGTTCCCAAAATAATTCTCCTATTTTCACTTGTCCCTGAGTGTAAAAAGGTTGAAAACCACTGATTTAACCCATGCACTATATGGATATTTATTGAGTATAGTTTGTGTGCCAAATACCAGTAAAATATGTGAGACTAGAGCCAAATTTTCTAATTTCTGACCACAGTTTGTTGGGAGCACAGTTCCCCTTGAAAAATACAAAGGTTACTTCTTTTTATTTTTTTTCTAAGTCAGGTTGCTCTTTATTAAACTCCTTAATTAAGACCAAAGCTTTATAAGTAAAGAAAATTCATGGATGTGTTTTAATCTGTATCTTTCAGACATCATTACAGCTGGACATTAGATGAAGAAGGCTAAATCTTTAATATCTTTAGAACTTTGAGGGAAAATAAAAATACCTAATTTTTGGTCTACCACAACAAGTGTGAACTAGATGGGACAAGGGGTGGAATAATTTAGTAAAGTACAATACTTCAAGATCAGATTCATTATATTTTTGACTGTGTGAGCTACTGAACTACTTCTAAAGTAGAAAAGCTATTTAAAAGATGTTAGAAAAATATTTAAAATTAAAAGTGATCGATGAACTAGTCTACTATTTAGCTCTTTTTTCTCACATGACAGGGTTTGCCAACACAAACCAAGAATGAAGGACAATAGCCACAAGACTGTAAAAGAAATTGCTCAGTTATCTTATTTGGGAATTCAAGGACAGTTCAAACTACACTTCTGACTAAATCTGAAAATATACTCTTACTATAATAGAGATTTCAAGCTCAGTGTATGTTATTTCACTCTTTATAAACTGCTTTTCATTTTACAAATTTGAAAAATTTTAGGATTGTTCTATAAAACTTTGTCACAATCTATGTTGACAAATTGTTTAGTCCTTATTCATTTTAGTAGCAAGAATTTAATATTTGGAATTAATTAGAATAACATAATCACAAGGTACTTAGGTCACTCAGGACAAAATCAGCAATCAAATCTTTGTAACTCTCTGGGAAAATTAGGCCATAAAACAAATATTGAAAATCTCATATTGATTGTTTTTAGTCCCCTCTTTGCATTTACTATCAAAACAAAGTTTCAAGCCCTGGCCCCTTAGCTCAGTCAGTTGGAGCATCATCCTGAAACACCAAGGATGCAGATTCAATCCCCAGTCAGGGTATATACGGGAAGCAGTTAATGAATGCACACCTAGATAGAACAAGTGAAAGCCTCTCTCTCTTTCTCTTACCACTTTTCCTCTTTATATCTCTCTAAAAGCAATCAATAAAAGTAAACTTAAAGTCCTTAACTTACTCAGATGAAAGGTTAAAATAAAGCTAGGGTTTAAAAAAAAAGTTTCAGTGTTACAGAAAATAAAGAAATATTCACAAGCAGTCCAAAGATTAAAATATATATGTACATAGAAACTCATTCTCAAAGAACTAGACTAGGTAAAATAAGTGAGAAAAATGGTAGTTATCAGGCGTTATAATACTGCATTTAATTTAAGATACAAAAATATTTTTCACATTTTAACAACCCTAAAATAGCTTAGCATTGTATAATCAATGATATATGTTGATTGATCATTTTTTTCTTAGTTGATAAAAGATATTTTTGCCTTATATATCATATTTAATCCTAAACAATAATTTATGTCTTACACATATCTACTCAAGAGTAAAATCATTAGCATCAAATACATTTATTTTTTTCTAAAATAGGGCAGGGTAACTATCCAGTGAAAAATGTTATACATTTTTTTTCCTGACATTAGTAACTGCTGTCATGACATACTTCTTCTTTTTCTTCCTCCTCTATTATTTCTTCTCCTCCTCTTCCTCCACCTCCTCCTCCTCCTCCTCTTCCTTTTTCTTCTTTTCTTCATCTTTTTATTTTCTTCTTTTTTTCTTTTTTTTTTTAAGTGAGAGAAGAGGAGATAATGAGACAGACTCCTGCATGTGCTTCTACCAGATCCACTTGGCAATCGCATCTGGCATGGGGGCTCGAGTACTGAGCTATTTTTAGTGCCTAAGGATGATGTGTTCAGACAAACTGAGCTATACTTAGTGCTTGGAGCTGTTGCTCAAACCAACTGAGCCACTGGCTGTGAGAGGGGAAGAGAGAGAGAAGGGGGAGTGAGAGAGGGAGAGAAACAAATGGTCACTTCACATGTGTGCCCTGATCAGGGATTGAATGTGGGACATCCATATGCCGGGACAACTCTATCCACTGAGCTAACTGGCCAGGGCCCATATACTATTTCTATAATCATATTTAGTATACATAATAAAAGTGACAGCAAAGTGTGATTTCTCAAAGAGAAAAACTCAGTGAACTATAGAAAATGCATAGACATAAAATTATTTAAAAGTAGACCTGAAATTTAGGATTTATAGGAGGTATTTAGGCACTATTATTAATTACTGCATAGATCAGAGAATCTTTCAACTTCTCTTTTTTGTAAAACAAAGTAATTATTTTTGTCTCTCTGGGAAGATTGGGATGACCCAATAGTAAAAGGAAAATTATTTGAAAGTGTTTCACTGAGAAGAGTCAATTATTTCAGTTACTATATTTAAGATGTATCCCTCTATTGACCAATTCAGTAGTATTAAAGTGTTCAGTACTGCAAATTGATTTTGAAATTGTTTTGAAGAGACTGGCAAACAGAGTTATAAGATAGAGATGGAAAGTAGAGATTTCAAATTAGATGGTGTAAATTTCTTCCTGAAATAGAAACCAAGTATTTGTTCATTTTGATTGATATCATAAATTCTTACAGTCAAATATTTTCAGGTTCATTCAAAATAATTGTAATTGTCAACTATATGTCAACTAGAAGACACAAGATGTGTACCAAAATAATTTTTTTTTTTATTTTAAAGCTATAAATTTGCAGGCTTTCTATGGATGATTAGAAAGCAGGGCCATTTATCATTAAGATTGCTACAGATCATGATTATACATCCAAATCCTCTTCATAAAAGAGAATACATATCTCATTTTCCTAGAGAAGCAGGGAAGGCATCATCATTAAGGAATAAGTTCAAAAGAAGTTGGTTAGGGGAGCCTATCCTTTTTATCCCCATCAGAAATTATTAATTGATCCTTTGAAAGACCACTCGTAATTACCTTGGTCTCAGAGTAATATTTTAGTATATGGTTTGTATGAACCTACATTACCTAGGGTCTATAATGATATCACACATTTTGGCCTATACTTGATTCCCATTCATGAAGAAATGCTGATGAAACACACTATCTAATGCATATACTGGCTTGGAGCTGGCCAGGTGGCTCAGTGGATAAAGCGCTGCCCTAGGGTATCAGAGGTTATGGGTTCTAGCCCAGGTTAGAGCATGTATGAGAGGCAATCAGTGAGTTGCAACCAAATATAAAAACAAAGTAACACAATGAGTTGATACTTCTCACTCTCTCCTCCTTCACTCTCCTCATATTTTTCTCTCTCTCCTCACCTTCTCTCAAATCAATGGGAAAAGAAAAAAAGTACTAACTTGCTGGTATCAAGAAAAAACTGGCATACATATCTTAATAAAATATCTATGAAAATATAAAATTGCTGGTCTGTTTTCATTTTGGTTGAACAAATTTTAGAAATTGCCCATGCAGCTGCAGAATTCAGAAAAAGGTAAAGCTAACTGAAGACCTCTGCTAGACAGAGAATTGTAGATCAATCTATTAATTACACAACCACCCCAAACACTTTTTTGAAAGCATAATTGGAGTAACTTTTTGGTTTAAGATGCAAAACATTACTGTTAAAGATATCTGTAATCTACTTATTTATTATTAAGTTTTTAAAATTTATTGTGCTAATATGGAATCAAGTATCCCGCTCAATATAATACCCTCAACTCCTAGTATACCCTCTCCCCTAACTCTTACCCCCCTTCCCTCTGGGATTTACTGTCTTGTTTTCTGTATCCATGTTTTATGTATATATAATTTCGCTAATCCTTTCACCTTCTCTGATCCCATCCCCTCATCTCCCTTCCTTTTGACCCCTGCCCCTCTGCTCCCTGTGACTTTGACTCTGGCTTTATTCTGTTTCTTAGTTCACCATGTTCATTAGATTCCACATATAAGTGAGATCATGCGATATTTGTCTTTCTCTGACTGACTTATTTCACTTAGCATAATAATCTCCAGGTTCATGCATGCCACTACAAAAGGTAAGATTTCCTTCTTTTTCATGGCCATATAGTATTCTGTTGTGTATATGTACCACTGCTTTTTTATTCAGTCATGCACTGATGAACATGTGGGCTGTTTCCAGATGTTGGCTATTGTAAACAATGCTGCAATAAAAATGGGGGTGAATTAGTCTTTTGGGATTCTTAGGACAATGTCTTACTTTTAGGAAGCTATCTGTAATTTGTAATTTAAAAAATAATTTAAATAAAAAGTGTCCTATAAAAATGTAAATGTTAAAGTATTTTAAATATATTTTTTCAGAGCTTCCAGAATTGTAGGATTGGCTGACCTGGTTTTAATATTTTATTACTAACATATTCCAATTTTAAAATGTTTTCCTTCTTTCCTTATATACCAATAATATTAGTAAATTCAACCTCTCAGAGACCTATTAGGATGGTTTTAATGTAAAATTAAAGATGAATCATTGAGTATTGAATGAGAACAAAAGGAGGTCCTTAACAGAAATTTGACATGATTTTCCCCATTCTTAGAACCACTTCAAGATGATACATTGAAAATCAACCTCATGCTTTTGCTTTCATAAATAATCATTTATGCCTTCGATCAGTCCATCTAAGAGGCCATTGCAAAATAAAATCATTAGAAAAAAAGATACAATTTATTTTTTCTGAAACAAGGCAGGGTAATTGTCCAGGGAAAATGTTATCTCATTTTCTGTTTCTGACACGAGTCACTGCTGTTGTACGGAGACATACCATATCTATAATCATGTTTAGTTTATGTAAAATAAGAGGCCACAGAGCTTGACTTCTCAACAGGAATTGCAGTAGGAAATTAAAATAATGGCTCTTGTGGCAAAATACTGCTGTGATGACAGTAAGCTAATTTTCCAGGCTTGAGAATTCCAAAAATTGTTTTGACAACCAACAGTGAAAAGCTTTCATCCTTTATTTCACTGTTACACAAAGTGCCAGGTTTTTATGCATTCGTAATCATGGACTTTTTTAAATGCAAGAATATTAACATTACTGATTTGTTTATCATTATCACGTAAAGGCTCCTCACACTTCAGAGTGTCCTAGTCACTGGTTTAAGATCCATCACAATAATAATAAACTTTGAAATGAAGTGTTGTAAACTTACAAAGTGTGCACAAGAATTTGAAGAAATAGAAAACTATGCACTATTTACAAAGAGGAAACTGGCATAGGTGAGTGATTCTGTCATTTTTCTGGTTCTAAACAAAGCATGTGTGAAGTATCATACTGACACTTCACAAAGTAGAGGAATGCTTTCACTTTAATGGATTTAGCTTGAGATAATTCTTTTCTTTTTGCAGTGCTAATTCTGCAAAATGCAGTGAAATATAAGGTAAAAATATCCACTATCCCGTAGGTAAAGCATAAAAACCTATTTCAGTAATTTATTCTGGAGTCTCAAAGTGTCAGTTAGGAATCAATAATTGTCCCATGTTTTACTTCAGAACCTATGAACGAATACCCAATCCACATCCTACCTGGATGTTACCTTTGATACTTGCAATGCAACACTGGAAAACACAAATCAGCAATACTGACATGAATATAGACTTATCCCTTCTCAGTACTCATGATCACCAACTGCATTTTAATACAGGTAACTAGCCAGTGATACCTATACTACGAATAAAACTGCATTGACAACAAACATAATATTTGAGCAAGAATAAAAACTGTGCTTACATGTATAGACTTTATTAGTCTAATGCGTAAAATATAAAAGTTTTCATCTAAAACATTTTGAAACCAAATTTATAGTGATTTTGTGCAACACGGTAATTCCATATAATTAGTCAGCAGCCCACATGAGTTATCATAAAAACGTTGTTTTTATATAACCAAAATGTTTCTCTCACATTAATAGGTACATGTATACACGATTGCAGTCATGATTGTTTTAAACTTATTTATTGATTTTAGAGAGAGACAATGGGAGAGCAAGAGAGAATGGGAGAGACAGAAACAGAATCATTGACTTATTTCTGGATGTGCCCTAACCGGGGATGGAACCAGCAGCAACCTTTGAGTATCCAGACAATGCTCTAACTATGTAACTGAGCTGTCTGTCCAGGGCACAATCATGATTTTTAATAGCCAGTGTTTTCACCAAATTTGAATATATTAAAATAGCAAAGCTTATGCCTAATTCTTAGTATTTTTCCAATGTGCTCAGCTTTTCCAGGCTTTGTGTGACCCACCAGGGGTCATCTCATCTATCCCATCTTTCACGCCTTCTGTGCATCCCTGTTCCTTATTCCTGGGCCGAGGTAACCTTGAACTACAATGAATGTTTAGGATGCTTAAGCAGCAGAGTTGGAAATTGACTATTCTGAACACATAAGAGCATAAGCACTATTTTAAACAATAGAGGAAATGCCATGCAAACAATAATATTAGCTCTTATAGACTGCAAAAGTGAAATTGGGTCTGGTCAAATGTGGGGCAAAAGAAAATAATACTAAGACACACATTGATATTTGGATGATTTGACAATTTTCTCTCATCTCTCTTTTTTATTTTTTATATTTATTTATTTATTTCTGAAGTGAGAAGCGGGGAGGCAGAGAGATAGACTCCAGCATGCACCCAACTAGGATCCACCCGACAAGCCCATCAAGGGGTGATGTTCTGTTCATCTTTGGCATTGCTGCTTGTAACCAGAGCCAATCTAGTGTCTGAGGTGGAGGCTATGGAGCCATCCACAGCATCTGGGTCAACTTTGCTTCAATGGAGACTTTGCTGCAAAAGGGAAAGAGAGAGACAGAGATAAAGGAGAGGGGGGTGGGTGGAGAAGCAGATGAGCACTTCTCCTGTGTGCCCTGACCAGGAATCCAACATGGGACTGCCACACTCCAGGCTGACGTTCTACCATTGAGCCAACTACCCAGGGCTCATCTCTCTTTTTTTTAAAAAAAACCAACCTAAGTGGTAAAAAGCATTTTCTATACACCATTCTTTTCCAAAAATTGATAAGAGCTCTCTATGAAAGGTGCTTCTTGTTCTGTCTGAGCATGCACTCTCACACCTCAGCAGCAAAAAGGGGCAGTGCTCTGGCATCATGTGGTCAGGTCCTCAGAATTGCAGAGTGGGAGTGTAACATGCAGTTTTATTGTAGGAGAAAGACACTGATCATTTTAAGAAGCTGTCTTCCTTCAACCACCTTATACATTCTAAATTTATATGCTTACAGTATCCCAGAACAGGGCTATTATTCCAAATTTATGGATGGAAAACTGTACATTTAAAAAGTAAATAACTTATGCAAAGATATGCAGGCAGTAAACTGTTGGTACTAGGATTTGAAATCTAAAATCTAATAACATGGCTAAAGATCAGTGATTTTCCCTTTCATTATCTCAACAGTCATATAGTTTCTTACTCATTTTTTCAGATTAAAACAAGAAAACAGCCCTTTTGGTTGGCTCAGTGGATAGAGCATTGGCCCCGTGTGCGGACATCCTGTGCTTAATCCTCAGTAAGAACACACATTAAAAGCTAGCATCTGCTTCTCTTTCCCTCCCTCCCCCTTCTCGCTCTCTTCCCCTCTTGCAGCCAGTTGCTGGATTGGTTCAAGTGATAACCCCAGGCACTGAGAATAGTTCGGTTGATCCAATCATTGTCGCCAGATCAGGGTTGCCATGTGGATTTTGGTCTGAGTGCATGTAGGAGTCTATCACCCCTCCTCTTATAAAAATAAATAAAAAGAGTCCTAGTTGGTTGACTCAGTAGTAGATATTGGCCTGGGGAATATGGACACCTGGGTTCAGTTCCTGGCCAGGGCACACAGAAAAAATGACCATACACTTCTCCACCCCTCCCTCTCCCTTCTCTCTCTCTATTTCTCTCTTCTCCCACAGCCACGGCTCAGTTGGAGAAAGTGGAACTGGGTGCTGAGGATGGTTCTATGGTCTGCCTCAGGCACTAAAATAGTGTAGCTTAGTTGCTGAGCAACAAAGTAATTGCCCCAGATGGGCAGAGCATCACCCTAGTAGGAGGCTTGCCGTGTAGATCCCAATCAGGGCACACATGGGAGTTTGTCTCTGACATCCTGCTTCTCACTTAAGAAAACTGAAGTAAAATAAGATAAAATAAATAAATGAAGCATGGCAACAAGGACTGAAAATCCATAGATAAGAAAAATTCACCAAGCTAGTAAAATAAGTACATTTTCTTTTGTTGTGATAATTTATTGGGAATATGTTTGGTTATATAAATGTGTAGTATGTCAGTGTCATAGTTTCTATAATAAATGCTTTTGTGGGTCTATTTTAATTAATTTATTTATTTATGACAATGACAAAGAGAGGGACAGACAGGAAGGGAGAGAGATGAGAAGCATCAATTCTTCGTTGTGGCACTTTATTTGTTCATTGATTACTTTTTCGTGTATGCCTTGACCAGGGGGCTACTAGGAACCCTTGCTCAAGCCAGCAACCTTGGGCTTATACTGGTGAGGCTTGTTCAATCCAGATGAGCCTGTACTTAAGCTAGCGATCTTGGGGTTTTGAACCTGGGTTCTCCACGTCCCCGTCCGATGCTCTATATACTCCGCCACCTCCTGGTCAGGCAGTTCTTTTGTTCTTGATTTCCATAGATAGTATGTTGAGGTCAGTAGTTTTCATTATGGCTTTAACTTCAGTATTATACTTTGAAAGGCAGTATTACTACACTTGTGCAAAGCATGATATCCAAATCAGACTTAGCTCCTGGATTCAAATTCCAGTGCAATTATTTAAGTGTAAACTTTAGCAAATTTCTCTGTGCCTCAGTTTTCTCATCTGTAAAATAATGATAAAACAATACCCTCCTAAAGGGTTAGTAGTCATTAAATCACTTAAAGTATCTTAATGTCCTAGCATATAGTAAATGTTATTTAAATGTTTGATATTGTTATTTTTGATTTTGTGAAATTTGCACCTAAATAAAACTATTTGCAGTTTCTAGTCATGCCATCTGAAGACAAATAAAACTTTGGATAATTTATTCCATATTACTTATAATACTTGGAAAGGCTCTGTTAGTTAGACAAATGAGGTAATAACAATGGAAGCCAAGTTACAAGGCTCACAGCCCTGGGAGTTCTTTGATTATCTTAGTGTTCTAAGACCTCTTAATTTTTTGTAATAAAAGATTGTGGAGTTGGGACAATGTTTCATGTAATGTCATAAAGTTACCAAGTTTACCAATGTCTTTTTTTCTTCTTTCCTTCCTTCCTTCCTTCATTCCTCTCATTTTTTTTTTTTTTTTTGAGAAAGAGGAAGAGAGAGTGGGATAGAGAGGGAGAGAGGAAGGGAGTTCCACTTTAGTTGTGCATCCACTGATTGCTTCTCATGTGTGCCTTGACCAGGGATTGAACTGGCAACATTCACACTCTGAATCCATACTCTATTCACTGTGCCATCAACAACCAGGCACCATTTTTAAACTATTAAAAGAAGGAAGGATAGATTTAGGAGATTGGAAGACTTATCACCAGCAGTAATTTATAAGAAAATAACAGTGCTGTGTATAAATAGTCTAGGAAATAATGTGTGCTCTATAGTCTACTAATGCACTCTAGCATGTTAAGGAATCTGAGAACTGATCTAGGATACAAACACATATAACTTGTTTTTAGGCCAAATTATTTCCCCAAATGTGATGTATGTGTTATATGTGGGTATGTGTGTGTAAACTTTAATACAATATTTATTAACTACTCTTCTAACGAATGCATTTTGGAAAATATTTCTTAGTTTAGATTTAATTTTACCATTGGATTGATAGCTTTTCCTAAAGAATGAAATAGAAAATGATAAAAAGTAACAAACTGAGAATTTTCTTAGTGCATTTCATTTCACTGTGTGCTTTACTTAATATTCATAACAACACAAAGTGTAGGTACCATCATTATTTCCAATCTACAGATAAAGAGATTGAGACACAGAGCATTCAAATATTCATCCTAAGGTCAGGTGACTGGTAAGAAGTGGAATTGAATCCTGGGCTGTTTATCTGCAAAGTCTATGTTCTTGGACTCTGAACTCTAGTATTTACTTAGGTAGGTTAAGTAGGGCAGAAAGTGATTATAAAAGAAATGGTTTGATGGACTACAGATTCTGTAATACAACTAAAGAGGAGGGGCCATTGTTGGCTATATTTAAGAAAGTCAGGAAGCATGAAATATAAAATCATAATGAGAAGTTCATAGGATTTTTAGAATTCTGAGCTTCCTTTGTTTATTATTTGCAATTTTAACACTAGTGAGAAACAGATTTAAAAATATAAAATGTACAATTATAGGTGGTAGCCACAAGGTGGGAAAATGAATAAATATATACTGAGCCACTCCTAAGTACACACATCTGTTCCTCACTGGCATGAATTATCTCACTTTACCCCATAAGTCTATAAGATAGGGACTATTCTCCTTAATTTGGAAAAGAAAAAGTTGAGATTTAAAATTATTAGGCAACTTGTCCATGAGTCAAGTAAAGTAGAGATAGAGGTATCTTTCAAATTCAGATGACACTGACTGAAAATTTTCCCTTATTACAATGCCTGAGAAAGCAGAGTATGTAGGAGATCTTAGTCCAGGTTCTTAAAAAACACAAAGTGAGGCCATAATTTGTATGCTGGCACTTAACAGTCACAGAAAAGTAGGAGTGAAGAGAACTGGAGAGGGAGACAGAGAGTAAGGGACACAGCTTGAAATGGCCCTAACCCTCAGGAATTCACCTTTTGGAAGAGACACATGTGTAAATGGACTTATTATAGTGCGTTGCCAGTGCAATTTGCAAAACCTGAAAAAGTACCATGTGAGCAAAGAGGATAGAGCAACTTACCTGGCCAAAGGGAGGTATGGGGACACAGGAGCTGTTCACACAGGAAATCATGGCTGACTTATGAGTGAGAAAAACCCCAAGAAGCAGAATAAGTGTTAGCAGCCTACAAAGGAAGTACAAGTAAATTTTCTAACTGGAATGGATGAAAGTAACAGTGATGTGAAAAGCATTCACATAAAAAAGATTCCTTAAGCAGGTAAAATGCAAAAAAGACACCCAATCTGGAGGGAGAAATTGCAATGTGACAGTCCTGTTCCATAGCTGTTGCAGCAGCATTCCAGGACGCACAGCCCAGCATGTTGAGCTTAGGTGTAGTCTCAGCTTTCTTCCGCTGAATGCCTCTGAACAGAGCACAACCTGCACACCCATAAGTATCCCTGGACATGAGGAGTCAACTTAATATTGAGAGGTGAACTCAAGGCTTTAACTAGAGAAGTGCCAGCTTTTATGATAGACCCCTTTCATGCCTTCATTTCAGACCATATAGCCAGCTTCTTAATACAGATGCTTTGCACACCTCCTATTCCTCCTATAGGGTATATTGTAAGGGTGTAAGCAACCACATGAAAATAAAAGCTAATTTAATATTGGAAAACTTATCATACAAAGGAAAAATGACCTCAAGTGCAGTGAGTAAGCGTTATATGAAATCATAAATCTTAGCTACTGCTGCAGTACAGGGACTACACAGTTTATCTATACACAAGTGCAAATCCATTCTGGGATTTGAGGTGCTGCTACAAGAAGCACCTTTGAATACATATATTTAAAGAAGCACTGCCAAAACCCTAGCTACAAGGCAGGCAAGCCGATCACTTCCTATACCTGCTATGTTCTATAGAAATGCAAACAGGCACACCTTTGTAATTTACATCTTAGTGTTCATTAATCATAGATTTCTTGAATATTTATCTGTTTTATTTTAATAAATACAAGTGCATATAACAATTTATTTTAGAGGCATTTATATCAGCTGTTTTCCCCCGCCTAATTACATCCTGACAAGTTTGCTTTTTATGCCTTATAAAATCTTTACTCAGTCTTTCTCGCTCTTATTTTTACAATACTCATTATTTTCTGAAATTCACACTAGATCAAGCTATTTCATCAAAATTTGTCATAGATCCTTCAAGATATTCTGCTGCCTGGGGTACTAAATTTGATGAAACATTTCTCATGAGTAGAAAACAAAAACAATTATAAACAAAAATCAGATATAGCAAGCTTTAAATTATTGCTAGAAGGGTGTTGACATAAAAAGAACACTAAATTTTTTATTAAGTAAAAAGCCCTAGAACTATTATAAATATTATTATAATGCTTATTAAATCAGGTTAACAAAAAGGTCATAATAGCTACCATTCTTTGCTGGTTTATTATGAAACTTATTGATAATAATAAAATACTTAAGTAACAAAATGTAAATATAATATAAATAAAATACAGAACATACGTATAAATGTATCCCCGATTTCAGGTGTCTCAATGATATTTTCTATGAGAGACATAGGTTTTAGGTTTTATCAGTAATAATATTAGCTATTACTAGTTACCAATTCACTTTGGCATATGTTCTCTTTATTCCTTAAGTGTTTCAAAATAAGTTTTAGAGAAAAACTTCTACTTTGTAAAACAGAGTTTTCAAAATTATACTTGCAAAATAGCGGAGTGAAAATAAAATATTTATTATCTAGTTAAACGCTTTTAAAAAAAGAAACAATTCATAAAATAACTAATGTTCTTTAATAATTTACTTCAAGTATTTTACATCCATTATAATAATAATTACACATTTATTTCTTCATGCATTTCTTCAAAAGTCTTTTTTCAAATCACTCACTTAATGTAAGATGTCAAGAAGAAGAATAATAGAATCTGTCCTCTAGAGACAATTAAACAACAAATTAGAATTCCATAACATAAATGCCACATGAAAAGGATTACAAAATGCTAAGGAATTTGTACAGACCTATTATAGCTGAGGGAGAAGAGAAAGACTGAATAAGAAACACACATCTTTTAATAGGCTTCAAATAATTTTCACTTACCCAGCACTAATATCTGAACATGCTTTTACTTACTTTTTATAGCTTGTCATTTTCATTTTAAGTAAAGCTAGAATTGCTTCTTTATAAACTTCTACACAGTTCCTAATTGTTACAATTTTCTTCCCTAAAACCAGGATGTAGGATACACATTTTCACAATTATTGCCATTGTATGATGATGTTTACTTTAAGTTACATTATATTTCTAAATATTTCAAGAGCATTGTAGTGAGAAAAGGTTAAAAGTAAATAAATGAGCAGAAACACACCTGTGTTATGGCTTAGTTAGTCAAAATATAGTATCAAAAGTTCACTCCAAATATCAGGAGTAAAATGGAAATTACCCAAGTACCTCATTAGAGAGACGGAATTACTGACACTATGGAATCTCCTAAAGCCCTTTCTGGTTATATGGCTATACATTACTCTCAGATATTCAAGCCAAAGGTCTAGGGGTTCACTGTGCCTCCCTGATTCTCCCTCCTCTCGACACTAACACACTGAGTTCTAATGCATGTGTTCTTTCTTTTCCCAGATGCAGCTCTGGGGTCCTAGGAAAGCTGAATCTTATTGTGGCAGACTCTGGGCTAGTCTACCTTTCCTACACGTGCCAATTTATTACATTCTTGCTTGTGTTCTCAGAATTTAGATAAAAGTGGAATCATAGAACTCAATGACTAGATAAATACTTTAAAATATCTACTTCAGCTTAACACACACACACACACACATACACACACACATACACTGAGGAGGTATAATAATGTCACAAATTTTATCTGGTATGTGACAATTGTAAATCCCATGTAATGTTATTTATACAACTCATTATAGCCAAAATTATCAAAATAACTACAATGAAGTGTGTATATAATATGTAATTTTATAAATGCAATTTTTATCAGCATTTTCTTTGTTTTCATGTATATCATTTACCTATATTTGCTTATTTTTAAGTAGTACATGTCTAGGTTGTACAAAAAGGTTTTTTAAGGTTCACAGAATAATAATTTAATACATGCATAAATTATGAAATGATTACCACAATTAAGTTAATTAGCACATCAATCACCTCATATAAGTGCCATTATTTATGTGTAGGGAGAACACTTCATATATCTAATCTCTCTCATGCATGTCATTTACAACATTATTTTATAATATAACACAATGCAGAATCAGTTCAATTATTACCTCATTTAAAATATCTTTCCTGAACCAGCATTTTCTCTGAGTCCTCAAATGCCTGGAATATCACTCTACGCTCTTACAACATATAGCAGTTTATTATGGAAGCTTCTATTTTTCCATTAAACTGAGGATTTCTTGAGGAAGGTGGTTTTCATATATATATATTTTTTTATTTTGTGTTTTTTGTAGTAATTCACAAAGTACTTTACACGTTAGGCATTCAAATAAATTTAACAGATTAACATTAGTCAGTGACCCATAATTTTGTGTGTGTGTGTCAGAGACAGAGAAAGAGACAGAGAGAGGGTCAGATAAAGACAGACAGACAGACACAGGAAGAGAGAGAAAGGAAAAACAGCAATTCTTTGTTGTGGTACCTTAGTTGTTCATTGATTGCTTTCTCACATGTGCCTTGACTGGGGGACTACAGCAGAGTTAATGACCCCTTGCTCAAGCCAGTGACCTTGGGTTAAAGCCAGCAATCTTGGTCTTCAAGCCAGTAAATCTTTGGGCTCAAGCCAGTGACCGCAGGATCATGTCTACGATCCCACACTCAAGCCGGCAACCCTGTGCTCAAGCTAGTGAACTCACACTCAAGTCTGATGAGCCCATGCACAAGCC
The DNA here is from genome assembly GCA_037038555.1 of Rhynchonycteris naso. Classification (NCBI taxonomy): domain Eukaryota; kingdom Metazoa; phylum Chordata; class Mammalia; order Chiroptera; family Emballonuridae; genus Rhynchonycteris; species Rhynchonycteris naso. The sequence continues at coordinate 66,866,596 of CM072996.1, forward strand.
GGTGACCTTGAAGTTTTTGAACCTGTGTCCTCTTCATCCCAGTCTGACACTTTATCCACTGTGCCACTGCCTGATCAGACAATGTCCAATACATTTAAAACTGCATGACAATCGTGAAGTAAAAGTATCTCTTATTGAAGGATACTGCTAATGCCCTACTCCATTTTACTCTCCTCTTTTGATGATGATTACAACACAGCTTGTAATTAAATTAGCTAGAGAGCTAGACGAGAGCTAAATTAAAAGAGAAACACTATCCCTTCAGTATAAGTTTCATATGCCAAATACTACATGGACTTAGGAAGCAAGAAAATAGAAGTTTTGCCTCTCCACTTTTATGCACGCTTTATATGGCTTTCTATTTCTTCATCTGTAAAATGAAGTAGTTAATGTAGATGATTCCTTAAAGAGAAATACTTGTTAATATTTTCATAACAAAAACGGTATAACAGAAAGTAAAGTTTAGTAAGTCAGGGCCCTAATTTGATGATTGCACCACTATTTTATGATACTATCATGTGAGCAAATGTCTTAAGGAATCCTGACAGTCAGAGAAGGGAGCAAACAGACTCGTATACTCCATGTTATACTTCACATGGGAATGGCACACATCAGCTATACTCACGTATTTCTGGCAGGTCTCATAGCCATAAATAGCTAAAAGGGTGAGGCCCCAGAGAAGAAACAGGGATCTTGATCTACCACATATTGTTTAAAAATTTGCATGTTTTTTTGTAACCTGCACTACTTCCACATCTTCACCCTTCACATTATTCCACTGTGTTATATTTCTGAGAAAAGATGGACATTGGAACTATAGTGCCAACTGCAGTGTCATGAAACTCATTGTTCATCCTAGATTATCCCTGAAGACCTTTTTTCCATTTTTTAAAAGTACTTTTAACTTCCTTAGTCCAATCTATTTACAAACATAATCCTTTATTCCTGGAATTATTAATAATTTCCTTAGTGTGGCAGTCATCAGTCTGATCATTCAATTATGAATGTTTCTACCCATTTTGGGGAAGATGGTAGAATTACACTTTTTGACTCCCTTGTGGTTGAGACAGCATATATGACCAGTTCAAGACAATACATTGTGAGAAAAAGTGACATTTGTAAATGTTCAATCAGCCTAGTTCTTGGAGCAAAACCAACCACACATGGACATGTACCACAAGCAACAAATAAACCATGTTGTTTAAAACAATAGAAGTTTGTCTGTTTCTGTTGTTGTTACTGCACTATAACTTAGTCAATCCTACCTAATATATTCAACTTACTGGTGGAGGCATCCCTTCCACAGTCACTAGTTTAAAAATTACAGTACCTCTAGTACCAATAGGTTTAAAACAGCATTTATATTTTTATTATTTAAAGATGTATAAAACACTGATATATATATATATATATAACTAATACAAAAATAAATAAATAAGGGAGAACATAAATATGTTATCATATTCTTTAAGGCATCAGCAAAGTTGATCCCTTAGGGAATTAAACAGGAGGCTAAAAACAATTTCTTACAAGCCACTTCTTTTGTTACCATAGACAGGAAGTGCTGGAAAGTCTCCCCCATTGACCAAGATGGTGCAGGGGAAAGTTCTTACACAAAGCCAGCCATAAGCTAAAAAACATGAATGGACAAGGCCCCAGCACTCCAACAGGTTGTGAGATAACTGGATAGGAAAAAGGTCTGTCCTCCTTTTCCCTAGAAGAACCACAGGCTTAAGCAGGAAGATGCGATTGTCTTTGAGATGGGAATCCACCATTCTTCCAGGTGAGGTACCTAAATAAACCTCTTTTGCACCAACACCTGCCTCACAATTTTGACTTTTGTTGGGGCCAGCTGCCAAATCCCTCTGTATTGTTTGATTACACTTTCTGTTATTGCATTTTGATTCCTTGCCTCTGGGAGTTAGGTTGCTTAGAGAAGTCTATTATATTCTTATTGGGATGGAGAAAGATAGGAATAATAAACTGATTTGATGGTTTGTAAGGGTATAGTTTATGTTGCCTGGCTAATAGACATTTGGGGAACAAAAGAATTTTTCCTAATAAAATCTGTCACTTTGTTATAAGAAATAAAATCACATGTGTTATTATAATGACCGAATCCCTTTGCGTTAATTAAATACCCTATTAGGTACCTACTCTTCTAAATGAATTTCTTTTTAAGAAAGTCTTGAGCAAGGTTGAAAAACATAAACCAGGGCCAATATAAATAATCTTTTATACTTAACTTGAGTTCGGATTTTCTACTGAGGTACTGACTACTTAACTATTATTATGACCATCTTCATTGAGACAAGTCATACTTATGTAGATATGTTCACTGTTGTTATTGGTACCTGACAAAGAGTAGAGTGACAGGGTGTCTGATAGTATTTCCATGGCAATTTTCCTTGTGGTTGATAAAGTGAGGCCTCTAGGGTTCAATTTTCTGAAATTCATGGGGGAAAACAGGAGCTGGGAAATGAACTACTGGTTAATATATTTTTTTCATTGTTGCAAGGAGACTATTTTTGAGAATAATGATGACAGGAATAAAAAAACAAGGACAAGCAGCCCCAAACTGTCAAAATCCTAGGGTTCTTGCAGCTTCTTTCCTGACATATGACAATGACTTATGCCAAAATAGAAAAAAAAATGAAAGAAGAGTTCATTTTCTCAAAGATGATGTCAACATATCTGGTGTTTTTGGTAAGGGATGATATAGATGAGATTGTTCATCTTTATTCTTTTTTTTTTTTAATCCTTAAGGATAAATTGTATTTCTTTATAAGAGGATAAGAACACCCTGTCACAAACCTTCTATTAAGTCTTTACTGACTCAAAGTTGAAAATTCAGTATATAAATGTCTTTCATCTATAGCATAAAGTCCAATTATAAGTACTCCTACATTCAAGTTACACTAATTTGAAATTTTAATTCTCACAACCACCCTGTAAAGTTATTATTGTTGTCATTCTGTAAGATGAGAAAAGTATATCAGACAGATTCAGTCCTTTGTTCAACATTGCACGATAATGGAGTGGTGCCATATTTTTTATATCTACTTCACTCATTAAAGTATATCTGCTCTCCATTATAATGAAGCTGTTTCTCTCTCTCCGTCAGAGGGGGCAAAACACAAACAAACAAAAAATAACCCTAATTAATGGAAGAGTCTATCTGAGAAAGAAAAAAGAAAATGAAAAGTGAAAGAAAAAAAAAACACAAGAAAGATTGCCTGCTGGAGTTCTATAAATAAGTGGGGAAGGGAAGATCATCTATTTTGTCTCAACTTACCACATTAATCAAGGTCAACCAGACATGTTTTGCCCAACCAAAGAAAGCCTACTGAATGGACATCACCTGTGGAAAGGTTGGCAAAAACTTAGTGGAAAAGTCACTTAACATGAAAATAATTTCTGGCTCATTTTGAGAAAAAGTAGTTAGAAAATGTAAAGCCAGTAGCCAGGGCCACCATCACAGCAGCCTGACCCATGCAGGTTCGCAATGGATTCGAACAGTCAGTAATGAAACACAGGAGCCAAGAACTGGTAAGCCATCAGCTTTAATTCTAGCTTGCACCCAGCAGGCAAGCAAAAACACACATTGGGCTCCAAAACCCACACATTCAGTGCTCACAAAGCTACTGACTTATCCGAGTTTCCTAGAATCAAAGGTTTCTAGCTCACCAGACTTATTCACCACTGTTTCCCATCTCCTCCAGCACAAACTCTAAACAAACTGACTTCTTCCTCTGCACTCTGCCATCTTGGCTGCTTCTCCTGGCCTCCATGTGGCCTTAATCTTCTCTCCTCTCTTCTAATACTAACTTCAGGAACTCAGGAACCAAGAGAGAGAGATCAAGCTACTGGTCTCCCCACTTTATACCATAGAATCAAAACCTTTAATCCAATTATACAAACAAGGAAGTCTCTGTATAATGGGATTCTGCCCAACAGAAAGTATTGACCAGCTTCTCTCCTTAAAATCTACATAGAATTTTACCAAGAAAACATAATTTTGTAATTTCCCATATAGTTAAGTTTTTATTTTTTTTCAGAGACAGAGAGAGAGTCAAAGAGAGGGACAGACAGACAGGAATGGAAAGAGATAAGAAGCATCAATTATCAGTTTTTTGTTTTGACACCTTAGTTGTTCATTGATTGCTTTCTTATATGTGCCTTGACCACAGGCCTTCAGCAGACCGGGTGACCCCTTGCTCGAGGCAGCAACCTTGGAATCAAGCTGGTGAGCTTTTGCTGAAACTAGATGAGCCCGCACTCAAGCTGGTGACCTTGCGGTCTAGAACCTGGGCTCTTCCGCATCCCAGTCCTATGCTCTATCCACTGTGCCACCACCTGGTCAGGCCCATATGCAGTGTGTCCGTAAAGTCATGGTGCACTTTTGACCGGTCCGGTCAAAAGCCCACCATGACTTTACGGACACACTGTAGTTAAGTTTTAATATGACTAAGGAAAACTTAACCAAAATTTTAGTAAAATTATTTAAACAGACCCTCATGAATTGTAATGCTATTTATTTTGTATTTTACATATGGAAATTTTCAATTTGGGCATAAAGTGTCATTTTGGACTCAACACTTGGTAAAGTCATGGATTCTGGTGCTATTTACTTTCCATATGGTCTTACATACACTTTTTCTTCCCCAAACTGTTATTTATTAATTTCCACAATGAACATTTATTGAATTGCTAATCCAACCACTTGGCTAAGAATTTTTGTTTAATTTTATTTGGGGTGGGGTAACACTGGTAAACATAGTTAAGCGGGTTTCAGGTGCCCAATTCTACAGTACATCTGTGTACACCGTATTGTGTGTTCACCACGCAACTCAAGTCTTTGTCCATCACTATTCATCTTTCCCTACCCTCCTCCACCTCCTCTACACCTATAATCTACACAGTGTTGGTTATTGCCCATGTTTGTTTGTTTAAGTTTCTGTATCTTTTTTATCTTATTTGTAAATGGAGAGAATCAATGTTTTAAGGGTTTTTTTAAGCTTAAAATATGTAAAAATGGCATTATTTAATTTTTAAATTTTTTATATTTTTTTAAGTGAGAGATGAGATAGAGAGACAGATGCCCATAAGTGCCCTGACCAGGATCCACTCAGGAACCCCCGTCTGGGGCCAATGCTTGGACCAACTGAGCCACTGGCTACAAGGGGGGAAGAGGGGATAAAGGGAGAGAGGGTGTGAGTAAAGCCAGTGCTCAAGGCCACCATCACAGCAGCCTGGCCCATGCAGGTTCGCATTTGATTCGAACAGTCAGTAATGAAACAATGGAGCCAGGAACTGGTGAGCCATCAGCTTTAATTCTAGCTTGCACCCAGTGGGCAAGCAAAAACACACACTGGGTTCCAAAACCCACTCATTCAGTGCTCACAAAGCTACTGACTTATCTGAGTTTCCTAGAATCAAAGGTATCTAGCTCACCAGACTTATTCATCTCTGTTCCCCATCTCCTCCAGCACAAACACTGCACAAACTCGCTTCTCTCTCAGCACTCTACCATCTTGACTGCTTCTCCTGGCCTCCACATGGTCTTAATCTGTTCTCATCTCTAATGCCTCAGGAACCAAGAGAGAGTAAGCTCCCGGTCTGTCCCATTTTATAGTGTAAAATCAAAACCTTCAATCCAATTACACAAACAAGGAAGTCTCCAATACAAAGCCACCCATCCGAGGCACAATGGGATTCCTCAGGATTGTACCACCCTACATCATCCAATCAGTCAAGGGTGTGGGGGAAATCTTACTCTTAAAAACTAAGCCTTAGGCTATAACAACTGGGCCTGCTTACATTACAGCCTTTCCCCCAAACCCATCCCAAGCATAAGGGCAAATAATATCACCTGGGTGACGGGCTTCCATGTTGGCAGCACCATCTCTAACAAAGTGAACATATTATATTTTATCTGCCCAACAGTGTGGAAGAGAAGAAGGTGGTCGCTTCTTTAGTGTGCCCTGACTGAGGACTGAAAGTGGAATGTCCGCACACCAGGCCACTGCTCTATCCACTGAGCAGGCCAGCCAGGGTGTGAGAATGACATTTTGTGAATAATTCTATGTAAAGGAAAATGGTGATTATTATTTGTGCACTTCCAGTTTGGTTTCTGTTGGGCAGATAAAATATAATATGCTCACTGTTGGGCAGATAAAATATAATATGCTCACTTTGTTAAAGATGGTGCTGCCCACATGGAAGCCCATCACCCAGGTGATATTATTTGCCCTTATGCTTGGGATGGATGTGGGCGAAAGGCTGTAATGTAAGCAGGCCGGGTTGTTATGGCCTAAGGCTTGGTTTTAAGAGTAAGTTCTTCTCCACACCCTTGACTGATTGGATGGTGTAGGATGGTGCACTCTCCTGAGGAATCCCATTATACAGAGACTTCCTTGTTTGTATAATTGGATTAAAGGTTTTGATTCTACGGTATAAAGTGGGCAGACCAGTAGCTAGTTCTCTCTTGGTTCCTGAGGAGAGCAGATTAAGGCCACATGAAGGCCTGGAGAAGCAGCCAAGATGGCAGAGTGCTGAGGGAGAAGCCAGTTTGTTAAGAGTTTATGCTGGAGGAGATGGGGAACAGAGGTGAATAAGTCTGGTGAACCTGAAACCTTTGATTCTAGGAAACTCGGATAAGTCAGTAGCTTTGTGAGCACTGAATGAGTGGGTTTTGGAGCCCAGTGTGTGTTTTTGCTTGCCCGCCGGGTGCAAGCTAGAATTAAAGCTGATGGCTCACTAGTTTTTGGCTCCATTGTTTCATTACTGACTGTTTGAATCAAATGCGAATCTGCATGGGTCAGGCTGCTGTGATAGTGGCCCTGGCTACTGGCTTTACACTCACTTTGTTAGGAATGGCACTGCCCACATGGAAGCCCATCACCCAGGTGATATTATTTGACTTTATGCTTGGGATGGGTGTGGGGGAAAGGCTGTAATGTAAGCAGGCCAAGTCATTATGGCCTAAGGCTTGGTTTTAAGAGTAAGCTTTTCCCCATACCCTTGACTGATTCGATGATGTGGGGTGGTGTGCTCTCCTGAGGAATTCCATTATGCCTCAAATGGGGACTTTGTATTGAAGACTTCCTTGCTTGTAGATTGGATTAAAAGTTGGGCTTTCTACACTATAAAGTGGGACAGACCAGGAGCTTACTCTCTCTTGGTTCCTGAGGTATTAGGGAGAAGAGCAGATTAAGGCCACGTGGAGGCCAGGAGAAGCAGTCAAGATGGTAGAGTGCTGAGAGAGAAGCAAGTTTGTGCAGTTTGTGCTGGAGGAGAGGGGGAACAGAGGTGAATAAGTCTGGTGAGCTAGAAACCTTTGATTCTAGGAAACTCGGATAAGTCAGTAGCTTTGTGAGCACTGAATGAGTGGGTTTTGGAGCCCAGTGTGTGTTTTTGCTTGCCCGCCGGGTGCAAGCTAGAATTAAAGCTGATGGCTCACCAGTTCTTGGCTCCATTGTTTCATTACCGACTGTTCAAATCTAATGGGAACATGCACCAGTCAGGCGGCTGTGATTGTGTTCTTGGCTACTGGCCTTACAGTTTCTCATATCAGTAGAAGGTTCAAATTATTATTGAAACATTATTATTTACTTCAGTGATTCTTTTGAGGTTTCGTGCTTTTTAAGTCCTCCTTTCTCAGGTATAATTTGACACTGATTATGAGAAACATATTGCTGAGTTTCTACTTTTCACCTAAATTTGTTGTAATAGAAAGATCAATTCATTCTGCAGATAAATCGATCCTAGAATTTAGAATAAAAAATAGGTGCAGTTAAATCTCTAGCTCTGCCACTTCCTAGCCATGTGATCATGAGTGAGTCATTTAGGCTCTCTGAGCTTATTCTCTCATATATAAAATGAAAACATGCAAAATGAGAAAGATCATGTATTACAGATAATGTTATAAACAGATTAGATGCACTATTTTCTCCTTGATTCCTATCAGTCTTGCATTTCTGCTTTACATACAGCAGATGTGCTTTCTCCTTCATAATTTTTATATATAGGCCTGAATGCCTATAGTGGATTCAGCAACAGTGAGTAAACAAGGTGGATAAAACAAAGAATACACAGGAACCTCTTCTGAGGGAGGGTAGCATGCCAGATTTCCACTTTTGTCCAAAGTGCTGTTTGGTGTTTCTGAAATTGACATGCCAGCTCCCTTTTCAGTATGACCAGCTGCGAGGGTTTAACTTGCTTTGTGCAGCCAAAAACAGAATAGCTAGGAAAACCAGAGGTCACAGCTGAGCTCCCAAGTTGAAGTAGAGCATGTACTTGTCACAGCAACCTTATATTTTATGCTCATTAGTTACAGATACTGTGTGTTCCTTACAGAAAACAATGTGCGTATTATTTTTACAGATTTATTTGATGAGATACCTGTTCAACTAATAATTGTCACATTTATGTTAAGCTCTATACTTGACACTGAGTTTATTTTTATTGTTTATTTTGTTTTGTTTTTTGAGAAGTTCAAGGTCACAGCTTTCCAGGAATATCAAATTTAGAATGAAAGAGGAACAGATATACAATTGACTTTTATAGCCACAATAAATCCTATTTGCATAAGAGGGTATGATTAACCCTATCCACATTGCGGAGGAGGCAGACTTTTCAGATAAAGCTAATTTATTTGGATCCAAATGATAAAAGTCACAGTAAAAAAAACCACAATAAAACAAAAAACAGGAAAGCTAAAATTAAACAAAATGCAAATGGGCTGGGTTTCAAAATTTTCATGTGCCAGAAGATAATTCACTTACTATGAAAAACAAGAACAATGGCTCTCAAATAATCTCCCCTTTAACTCTTCCTGGATTCCCACGGACGGTCCAATATACATTTCTTTTCTCTCTTTTTTGTCTTTGCTTTTTTTTCAATGAGGGGAAGGGAAGTAGAGACAGACTCCCGCATGCACCTCACCAGGATCCACCTGGCAAACCCACTAGGGAATGATCCTCTGCCCACCAGGGGTATTGATCTGTTGCTCAACAACAAAGGTCTTCTTAGTGCTCTGAGGTGGAGGCTATGGAGCCATCCTCAGTGCCTGGGGCCAACTCATTCCAATTAAGCCATGGCTGCAGGAAGGGTGGGGAGAGGGAAGCAAAAGGGGAAGGGGTGGAGAAACATATGGGCACTTTTTCTGTGTGCCCTGACTTGGAATCCAGGACATCCACACTCCCAGTCAATGCTCTACTACTGAGCCAACCAGCCAGGAACATCTTCTCTTAAAATAATTCCCCACCAATGTGTAACAGGTATAGAGAAGTTTTTAGTACATTAGAACTAGTCTCCATATAAGCCATATGGTATATTTTAAAAGCTGGAAAGAAAGTGCAAGGGATATTTGCCTAAAGTGGTGATTCATTCTGCCCAAACACTGGAAGGGTTGACTTTGCTCTTGCCAATAGTTTCTTTGTAGTTATGGAGAAACTCTTTCTATGGCACACTCACAGTCCCTTTAGTTTCAACTCCCACTTTCTTGAAACTAAACCTGCAGAAATTGAAGTATTCACCAATGTTTAAAATTTAAAAACCTACTTCATTGCTGTAAAAATATTTGTCATGACTGTCAGTGCTGTATTTGTATATCACTCCTTTCTCTGTCCTTGGAGAGCTAATAGAGGTGAGTGGTAGTGGTAAGAAGTAGAATGAAATCAGGTGAAAATGGTTCATAACATACGAAAAAGTTATTCTTTACATGAAACCCTAGAAATATATTTCTGCAAATAAATTTATCAATTTATTTGATAAATAAATTCTTGGCAAAAGAAAATAAGAAGCTGAGCCTGACCAGGCAGTGGCACAGTGAATAGAGCATCGGACAGGGATGCAGAGGACCCAGGTTTGAAACCCCTAGGTTCATCAGCTTGAGTGTGGGCTCATCTGGCTTGAGTGTGGGTTCATCAGCTTGAGCATAGGATCACTGGCTTGAGTGTGGGATGATAGACATGACCTCACGGTCACTGGCTTGAAGCTCAGGGTCGCTGGCTTGAACCCACGTCACTGGCATAAGCAATGGGTCATTCACTCTGCGATAGCACCCCCAGTTAAGGCATACATGAGAAAGCTATCTATGAATAAGTAAGGTGCCACAACAAAGAATTGATGCTTCTCATCTCGCTCCCTTCCTGTCTGTCTGTCCCCATCTGTCCCTCACTCTGTCTTTCTCTGTCACACAAAAAAAAGAAAATAAAAAGTTGAATTTTTAATGAATTTTCTTCTGTTCCCAACTACCTATTTTTTAAAGCTAAAAATGCATTTGGGGGCTCATAATTGTGGAGGTTACATAGGGCAGTGATTAAGAACTCAGAACTTGGATTAGAACTCCCCACTCTCCAATGTCAGTGCCAATCCTTATTGTGTGCCCTTGAGCTGTTTACTTAATATCTCTGTCTTTAATTTTATTATCTTTAGGATGAAGACTACAATTATAATGAATAATACTTCAGAGATTAGATGAATTAATACATGTAAAACTCATAAAGCCTAATGAACTGTAAGTGCGACCATGGGCAATTAGCTGGTTATTAAGGAGGAAAAAGGTAGTTGGAAGAGGAGTCAAAATATTAAAGTTTAATATAACTAGAGGGCCTGATTTAGTAAGAAGTTTCATCATCCCATTTAGCTTAAATTGCTAGAAGGCTAAACGTATTCATAGTCCCATTTGCATGTTTCAGAAATCCATTGCATCCTCAAATTCATTGTGCCTCAGTCTTCTGGACTCAACTTTGGGAAGAAACTCCCCAGAGCATTGCCAGTCAAGTGCTGGGGGTGGAGAGGTGTTTCTAAGCCTATACTTTAAGCATGTGCAGTGGAAGCCAGAATGGTGACCACAGAGTTTTGTCAGTCTACCCTAGAAAAAGAATGTAATTGGTCAGTGGGAGGAATACATGCAAGCCCATGGAGTTTTAATGAAGCTGTTTGGTTAAAAGAAAGCTAGTCTTTCCCAGGCCCAAAATATAAACATGGACTTAATAGAAATCCCGCCCCTTTTAATTATTTTGCCTTTCTGCTTGGGCAGTTATTGCCCATTAAGAAGCAGCAATGCTGCATAGGCTGGCAGTAGGAATCTCCCAAGTACTGAGCAGCACTTGGACTGGACTGAGCTTTGATATTGGCTAAGCCATGGCACGGAATGTCTGGACTTTGATTTTTATACTGAGCTCATTGAAGACTAGACTGGACTTTGTTCTTGCTGAGACACAGGAAAATATGGCATTGGGAACCCGTGAGCAATATTTTATTTCAACTCCAAATTATAAATTCCACTTCAAAAGCTCAAGCTTCTCCATGTGCAGGTTTCATAAAATGCTTTATGTCACCATACATAAACCGCATCAAAACCAGTATCATAAACATTCAAAAGCATTATTAACAAGTTTTTAATTTATCACCTTTCTCCTTTTTTTGTAACATGTTTTATTTTGTACAGTATTTCATTATCGATACATCCTCAATTCCTTTTTGAAATATGGAAAATACATAATTTTAGTGAGAAAAGCACTACTACAATAGCCAATCAGACTGGCGTGAAATCAGAGTCTTTTGACTCTGTGTGGCCTTGGAGGATACATACAATCTTTTTGTCAGTTAATCTATCTATCTCTGAAATGTCTTCACAGGGCTATTGATGTAAATAAAATGATTTATGTCATTGTTGTTCAATATTTGGCTGTTTCTCTCACTGCCTTCTTAGCATTTCTTATAGTTTTATATTTTTATTTATTTATTTATTTATTTATTTAGGTTTCTTTAGTCACAAGGTAGGGACTGCTATACCCACTTGGCCCGGGATAGGGTTGGAACAGCTGAATTTGGGGTACAGGCTAGCAGGTACCACTAATGACCACCTTCATATTAACAATTTTAAACACACACTTTTTTGTCTTTGTGGGAGGAGAAGGAGAAGAGAGGAAAATGAAGTCAGAACATAGGAATCTAAATTCAAAAACTGAGTCTTGCTCTCAGGAAGGAAAGACGGCAAAGAGACACTGCAGAGTTTGGAGAGGGAACGAGCACAGAATCAAGGGCCCAGTATGAAGGGGCTTGTGAGGGAGGCTCAGTGCCCATAATAGCAGGCAAACAGGAACTGTTTCCAGTGTTGTTCATAACAACCCACTAAGTCTTCACAACAACCTATGTAGTACATATAATTACTGCCCTCATTTTACAAGTGTGGAAACTAAGGGACACAGGAGCAAAGTAACTTTACCAGGTCTACACCCACACCTGGCTCCTCTGTCCACTTGCTCGCCATGCCCACACCATGCTGCCACTGCACAGACTGCACAGACACAGATCATCTGTTACAACTGCTGATCAATAACTAAGACACCAATTCTGAACCCCAACAGTCAAAGAAAAGACTTTTATTAGAGATAATGAAAGTGGTATTTTTCAAACTTATCCAATGATAATGATCACCTGGGGTGAATTTTAAGCATATAGATGCCGGACAACTTGATGCCAGACCTAGAGAAACAATATTTACAGAGAAGTCTGGGGACAGCTATGGTTTACAAGTGCCCCCAGGTGATTATGATTATAAGGAGAGTTTGAAAAACACCAAATGAAGTGAATAATAGAAAAGTCTCAAGGCAGTGATTCTCACACTTTAATATTCACACCAATCACTGGAGATTGTGTAAATGCTCAGCTAAGAGTCCAGCTTTTCTGCATTTCTAAGAAGCCTTTGGGTTATGCCAATGCTGTTTGTGCATAGGCCATATTTTGAGAAGCAAGGTTCTTGGCAATGACTCAGCAATTTAGGATCTGGGTCTTACTTACTCTTAGACACAGATTTGGCCTTTAAACTGAACAAAATCACTGACCTGTGGTGGCGCAGTGGATAAAGCGTCGACCTGGGAACACTGAGGTCGCCAGTTCAAAACCCTGCACTGGTCTGGTCAAGGCACATATGAGAGTTGAGCTTCCAGCTCCTCCCCCCTTTCTCTCTCTTTCTTTCTCTCTCTCTCTCTCACTCTGTGTCTCCTCTCTAAAATGAATAAAATAAAATAAAATAATTAAAAAAAAAAACCTGAACAAAATCATTACGTAGGTTGTTTGTACAAAATGCAAATTCCAGTGTTCATTCTTATAGATTCTGATTTGATGTGGTGCAGGTAGTTATCAGAAATCTGCTTGCTTTTTTTTTTAGCAAGTAATACCAAGAGATTTGATTCTAATACAGATAGTGCGCAATCCCACTTTCCATTGATAAACATGGAAAATACTGTGGAAATCAAAGCACTCCATAGGTGAAAAATATAGCAGTGTGCCGTTATAGAAGTCATTCACTCCCTTGGTTTTATCACCCATAACCTGGAGAGAATAATTGTGCCTTTATAGAGTTCTTAGGATAAAATGAGATAAGACATGAAAGCAAAGAACAGCTGTGCCACCCTATTCAAGGGGTCAACAGAAATAGGATATGGATCCAGCAAAGCACAACTTTCAGCCATTCCGCCAAAGCAGCAGAAAAGCTTTCTTATATTTTCCTGATTTTTAGGCTATACTGGTAATTTTCAAAATCACTGTGTTCACTCTATCCACTTACTGTCTAGGCAGGGCAAATATCAGTTTGTTATTACAAAATGATAGTCTCTCTCTCTGTGTCTCTCTCTGTATAATGTATATTTTATATACACAAGCAAATATATGTATATATATGTGTGTATGCACATGTGTATACATATGCTTCTATATATAAAAATATGATTTCGTATATGAAATATACACACACACATATATTTAAATTTTATAGATTTCTTGAGAATCTAAAGACACATGTAATATAGCTAACCTTTAAAACAATGTAACTGTAGTTCTTACAATATGACATTTTAACAACACCTTCTTAATAATGCATGTTCTTAAATGTTAAGCTGATTCATATGTTATATTTCCAAGTTTTAAATCTCAAGTTCTATTTAGAATATCAAGAGAAATATGAAAAGAAACAGAATTTTAATATAGAATTTTCAAAGGAATTATAGTGGTCTATTATTATTACTGTGTTTTAACCCTGCTTGAAAGTTTCTGACCTTTTTAAAAGGAGAAGTGTCCTTAGCTTCTTTTTCAGACCATGCCTTATTGGATTAAAAAAAAAAAAACCTTCAAAGTACTATCATTCACAGCCTGTGGCAAGGACAAGGTTTAGGTTGACATCTATTACAGAAGCAGCAAATATATGTGGATAAAAAAAAACCCCACATGCTATATTCCCATTGCTGTATCTAGATGTTTTGAAATGTCGATTAAGCACACACAAGAGTGCAAGTATACAAATCACAATCAAGTGAATATACATTTTATATTTTTATTGTCACATATGTTTAATGTCACAACAGATCCTTTTTGTGAACATGTGTTGGTGTGCTATATTTTTACTTAATTGTAAAAATATAGGGTCACAATGTAAATATAAGGGGAAGAGTCTATGAGCAGTACATTTTGAAAAAGTGAACCTTTTGAATGAGTTTGATAAAATTATTGTGCTATAGATAATTAGGTGACTCAAATTATTTTTGGATTATTAGTTACATTATGAAATTTCAAAAATAAATACCTTTGCTTCTTAATGATTTGATGAAGTCACATTGAAAATTAACCCAAAACTTTGTTTAAAGCTAGATAATATTTGTTGAAATTTTACAGTATTTTTCTTTCCCACTTAAGGAGAAAGATTCAGTGTAAATTTGTGTAGGTATATTTGCTTTGGAAACTAAATTATGATAGGCTTGGATTATAATAACTAGAATAATGTAACACAAGTAGGATTACAGACAACCTTTTAAATTGAGTTACTTTTCTATCAACATTCTCATTAAATAAAAAAGAAAAAAATGTGCATCATGAATTGGGAAATAAAATATATGTGTGTGTGTTACATCTGTGTGTGTCCCAAATAATTATGTTCTGGGATAAAATGGAGTCATCATTAGCATATATCACCTTGAATCTGGAATAATTGGTTATTCATTGAAATATCCAACACATCAGAAATAAGAGTTGTGAGAAATGATAGATATATTTATATTTTGGCTTATTGGGGAACAAAATCTTACCCCATATTAGTATATATAATTGTCAAACTTAACATGAGACATGAAAGTTCAAAATAAACTAAGACAATTTTTTTTCTCCTTCCTACAGTTAAACATTAACTGGTGAGCAAGATGAGGCTGCACTCAAGACGGTGACCTCAGGGTTTCAAACCTGAAACCTCTGCGCCACCACATGGTCTGGCTAAAAGCTCTTCATTTTCAAATGACAAACTGAAGTCTGAATTTAAGCATTTGCTACATAAATTATCAGTGTTTTTGCTTCTATTTTTAATTCACTACTACATACATATAAACCAATGGCTATTATTCTGGGTAGAATTCAGGAAATCATTTCATTGATTATGAATATGGAGAACAAGACACAGTATTATTAACAATATCTATGTATTGGTCACCTAATGAAATCACAGGTATTTTCATATCACATTTAAGTTGCCACACATATCTTTAAAAAGAATTTGCATCTATCACTATTTCAAAATTAAAGTGTTTAATGCACATACTGATAGATTTTTTTGTGGATCATATATTCTATGCTATCATAAATTTATAATGTTTTTTCCTTTGTATTCTCTATATATTTAATCTTATGAACATTAAAACATTATTCTGAAAAGTCCATATGCTTCACTAAAGGGATTCATGTCACAACAATGATTAACAACACCTGTTTTTAGCGTGAATCTGATCATGTCATTCATGTATTGAAAAGCTCTCAATGGCTATGAATTTCTCTCAATGTGAGGTACCTGTAGTTCTTTGCTGTCTACACCATTCTGGCATTGTCATTCTGTTTCTCAAATATATTAAGCATGCGCCAACTCAGAGCTTTTGCACTGGCTCTTACTTCTGACCAGAAGAATTATTTCCTTTCATATAAATTCATGTTGTATTCACCCATTTCTTTCTAAACTTCATTTAAATGTCATTTTATTCAAGTATATGCCATTTTATTTATAATTGCATCCCTCCATACAATCCTGTTTCCTTATTCTGCTAATTTTATTCCATATTTTACTCTTTATTTTCTATCTACCCCCATCTAAAATATAAACACTTTTCCAGCAGAGGGGTTTGTGTATCTGTGTGTTCTGTTTTGTTCAACATTATCATAATGTATTCAGCTGCTCAATGAAAGAATAAAATGTAAAAATAACTGAAATTTTCAGTATGGTTGAAAAATAGGGTAAATTGCCCAACAATGGTAGATTACTTCAGCCCCGCACCCGACACTGTTTTTTTACAAATGTTAAATATAGAACCTGAGAAGTTAGACAGAACATTGATACTATATTTCTTTCTCATATTGTTTGACTACAGATGTTCAGTAGTCCCCCCTTATGTGCAAGGGATATTTTCCAAGACCTTCAGTGGATGTCTGGAACATCACAATACATATATACCCTATATATACTATGTTTTTTCTAATACATACATACCTATTATAAAATTTAATTTATAAATTGGGTGTAGTTAGAGATTAACAATAATAAAATAGAACAATTATAATACTATTCTGTAATAAATGTTATGTGAATGTTGTCTCTCAATATACTAGCACAAATTTCTTTTTCTTTAAAATTTTATGGATAAAAGATTCATCTTATTGTAGATCTTAGCAACCTTAGCATATATATATATAATTTCCTTATTAAGTCAAGAACTTTCACCTTTTCACTTACAGAAAGCACTTTGCACTTCTCTTTGGCATATCCAGATTGCCAGTATCACTACTATTGCATTTTAGATCTATTATTACATAAAATAAAGGTTATTTTGACACAAACACTGCAACAATAGATCTCATAACCAAAAAAAAAAAAAAAACAGCTACTGAGAGACTGAGCAGCAGGCAGTGTGTACAGCATGGAGATGCTGAACAAAGGGATGATTTAACGTCAGGTGGGACACGGCAGGATGTGAGAGATTTCATGATGCTACTCAGAAAAATGTGCAATTCAAAACTTATGATTTGTTTTTTTTTTTTCTG
Organism: Rhynchonycteris naso; assembly: GCA_037038555.1. Classification (NCBI taxonomy): domain Eukaryota; kingdom Metazoa; phylum Chordata; class Mammalia; order Chiroptera; family Emballonuridae; genus Rhynchonycteris; species Rhynchonycteris naso. The sequence goes on from CM072996.1 coordinate 66,883,678, forward strand.
CAATTTTCCTTGTAATATTTTCCAAATGCAGTTGTCTGCAGGTAACTCAATTGTATATAACAAAACTTCAGATGAAGGCAGGGGCTACTATATTAGTTTCCTATATTTGCTGCAACAAATTGCCACAAATTTGGTCCTATTTAAATAATAACAATCTATCCTCTCACATTTTGGGGAATTAGTAGTCAAAAATCATGATATTGGCAGGGCCATAATTCTTCAGAAGTCTCTAGGGATGATATTCCTTACCTCTTCTAGCATCTGGTGAATCCTGGACTCTCTTGGTTTGCAAAGGCATAACACCAATCCACTTCCATCTACACATTACCCTCTATTTCAGAGTTTCCCAAACTACAGCCCGTGGACCAAATTGCGGCTACCTGAGGCCATTTATCCATCCTCCACTGCACCTCTTTCACTGTTGGTCAGTGTATGGAGTACTGTATGTGGTGGCCCTCCAATGGTCTGAGGGAGAGTGAATTGGCCCCCTATGTAAAAAGTTTGGCGACCCCTTCTCTATTTCCTGTGATAAAACCTCCCTTTCTTTCTCTAATAACACCAGTCCTGCCTGCCTGATGGTGGTACAGTGGATAGAGTGTCAATCCAGAATGCTGAGGTCCTGGGTTTGAAACCCTAAGGTCAGCAGCTTGAGCACTGGGGTTGCCAGCTTGAGTATGGGATCTTAGACACAACCGTGTGGTCGCTGACTTGAGCCCAAAGGTCATTGGCTTGAAAGCCAAAGTTGCTGTTTTGAGCCCAAGATCACTGGCTTGAGCAAGACATCACTGGCTCGGCTGCAGAGCCATCCCCCCCAAAAAGGCATATATGAGAAGCAATCAATGAACTACTAAAGTGACACAAATACTATTTCATGCTTCTTATTTCTCTCTCTTCCTTCACCTACTCTTTCTCTCTCTCTCACTAGAAAATATTATTATTAATAATAAAAGAACAAAAACACCAGTCTTTAGATTTAGTGTCCAATCTGAATTCAGAATGATTTCATTTGGGATTCTTAATTATATCTGAAAATACCTGTGTCCATATGAGCTCACATTCACAGACACTAGTGGTTAGGACTTGAAGAGTTCTATTGAAAAGTACAATTTATTATAGAATATAAAAATGCTTCAGAAATACTTGCCTAAAAAACCTAGATATTTGTATTTACCTTGTCCTCAGAGAAGGACATTATTTCTTCTTAATATTTTTCTAGAATTACATTTCTCATTAATCTGGAGGATCTTCTAATTGATTTTAAGAAAAACAACAACAACTATAAAAGGTTTGTTGTTACTAAAAGAGTTTTCAAAGGTTTTAATGAGAGAAATATAGTGTTCTGACACAGGACTCTAAAGCTCTACATAGTTAGAATGACTAAATGCAAATTGACCTTTATTATTTTAGCTGAAAGCAAACTACAGAGCAAGAACTATGACTTGATATTTTTCCCACCGGAAAGAAATTATAGGAAATGTCTAATGAATGAATGACACTTTCTTCCTATAGGAGCAATAGGTCAATTGTGGCTAGCCAGATAAGATTAGAGTGCATCTCATGTCACTTTCCTGTGAGATTTCCAATAGCAACGATTAGGGAAGCAGTAAATTAGAGGTTAAGTGCTCAGTGGCTGAAGGAAACTCCTAACATTTATTGAGTACCTCCTATTTGCTAAAAGTAAATAATACATGTTTCATATATTTGATTTAAGCTTATAAGAATACTGTAAAACCAGTAGCCACAGCCACCATCACAGCCGGCTGGCCAGTGCAGTTTCGCATTTGATTTGGACAGTTGGTAATGAAACAACAGATCCAAAAACTGGTGAGCCATCAGCTTTAATTCTAGCTTGCACCCAGTGGGCAAATAAAAACACACACTGGGCTCCAAAACCCTCTCATTCAGTGCTCATAAAGCTACTGACTTATCCAAGTTTCCTAGAATCAAAGGTTTCTAGCTCACCAGACTTATTCACCTCTGTTCCCCATTTCCTTCTCCAGCACAAACTCTGCTCAAACTGGCTTCTCCCTCAACATTCTGTCATCTTGGCTGCTTCTCCTGGCCTCCTCCACGTGGCCTTTCTCTGCTCTCCTATCTAATGCTAATCTCAGGAACCGAGAGAGCAAGCTCCCGGTCTGCCCCACTTTATAGTGTAGAAATTCAAATGTTTAATCCAATCTACAAACAAGGAAGTCTCTGATACAAAGTCACTTATCTGAGGCATAATGGGAGGATTCCTCATGAGAGTGCATCACCCCACATCACCAATCAGTCAAAAGTGTGGGGAAAAGCTTATTCTCAAAACTAAGTCTTAGGCTATAACAACCCGGCCTGCCCAAAGTCTGTCCCGCAACACACATTAATATCAATGGACTTGCACGTGGGCAGCGCCATCTTCAACAAGTGAGCATAATATGTTCCATCTGCCTAACAAATACCAACTTTAAAGTGTTTTTTTGTGTTAAATGTATTACATAATATTATTGATTATCCTATTATCAAAGGTGATACAAGCAAATTTCTAACTTTCGATTCAAAATGCTAAATGTGCCAAAAGTATAAGTAGAAAAAATACTTGAATTTGTCAGTTGGTTAAAATGTCAAAAGGAGTCAAAATTAATATCACAATTAATAAAACAATTTAAAGTATTCTTGGATTAAATTCTTGGAAATATATTTCTTGATCAATGGTGGTCTAGCACTACATTTCAGTTAAATCACAACTAAGATTTGGTGTTAAGTCCTAGGCACAAAATATTGAGATAACTTTTTCAAACTACAAGGGAAGCATGAAGGTAAAGAACCTGAAAAATATGCCATTTTAAAAACAGATTAAGGAAGAGGAGATATTTAGCTTGAAGAATATAGTTAGAATAAAAATAACATTAGCGTTATAAGACTTTTTACTATAGTCATGTGATAAATAATAAAACAAAAATATAAAATACATAAGACAAAAATAAACAAAATAATGAAACAAAATAATACAGACGAGCAAACTAGGAAACGAGCAGTACGATAGGTAGAATTCATTTTGTCTAAGAAACATCAGCTAAGTATGAGACTGTTGAGGAATGAAATAGACTGCCTGGTCAGACAACGAATTTCCATAATCAAGATAAGTAATGCTCATTGACATGCTTGGTACTGAGCTAACTGCATTTCTCCACTATTGTAAATCTATCTCAACAGCAATTCTATGAGGCAAAGATTATTATCTTCATTTCACAGAAGAGCAAATATAACTGTTTTGCCCATAGTAAAACAACTAGAAATTCTAAACTTATTATTTTAACCACATTTATAGTTTTGGTCTTCTATGGTACACTGGCTTGAGCACATCTGTTAAGAGTCCTTTTAAAAGGACATCATGAATCCAGAGTGCAGCACGTCTGAGTTTAAAGTTAATACATGACAAACTGTTTAGAACAGTTCTGATAGCGAGAGTAGTCAAAATGTATTGTGTGTATAAAAGGGTAATTTTTAGAAAACAGTATAATCATATAATTTTAACTCTTATACAGATGTAAAGCATTTCTCAAAGATCTTACTTGACTCGCAAATTAATGAGAGAACCAGTTCCCTGGAGAATTCAATCATACCTCCCTACCACACACACACAAACAAATAATAGCGAAATAAATTTACAATTAGTTTCAAAACCTATATATTTCACATTGAGGAAGGGATATAATTTGTATTATGTTAGATGAAAGTATCTTATCATGTCTATGGAAAATGATCATTTGCATTGTCATCAGCTATTTACAATGTACAGAGTTGTAAATAGCTTAAAGACAATGACAGGTGCAGAGGCTCCTTAAAATTACCCAACCTGGGAGGACATGTTAAAAATCACCTAGTTATTCTTTCTTTCTTCCTCTGTTTCCTTGTTGTTGTATTTTTTGTTGTTGTTTTTTTGAAGACAGTCATTTAGGCAATTTCAAAGTCTTTCACAATGTTTCCTTCAAGCATTTATTATTACTGCTGTACATAAAGGTACATAGTTTGGAAATAGCAGAAGAGCAATGGAAACTTAGGTCTATTTAGCATGAAAAATGATGGCACTCTTTATTAGGTCACACAGCCTCCCCAGAGATATCTATATGTTGCAAAGATACACAAAATAAACTGTAATTTATTGAATACTTACCATATTCAATGCTAAGCATTTTTCACTTTATGATACCAAAAACAGGAACAAATAATTATGGCAGCCTTTGTGCTAATTAATGTCTCTGCATTTTTATGTGGCATAGTTTTCTTACTAGTCATAATGATAACACAACAGCTGCAACAGAAATAACAAAAACAATAATAATAGCATCTCAAGTTAGTTGAACAGTTACTGAAAGTCAAGTACTTGTTTGAAGTATTAACTATTTTAATTTTAATAGCCATTGCTGTGATTTAAGTAATATTAATACCCCCACTTTACTGGTGGAGAAATTGAGGATTAGAGAAGTCAATTACTGTAATTAGCAAAAGTCACACAATGAGTAATTCATAATTCATGAATACAAAGTCTATGGTTGTAATTATTATACTACTAAACTAAATTGTAATAGGTCATAGTGTCAATGCACTTTGAAATATACATATTAGAATACAAAATTATTTCCTTATGCCATTCCTAGAATCATAAATATTAAATATGTAAGTATTTTAAAAAAATTATTATTTTAAATAGGCATCAATCACTGTATGTTTGTCAAAAAGTTTGCTTAAAAACATAAAAATTTATAAAGAATTCACACCAAATATAAAATTTCTTCAAAAAATTCATTCTAAAAATCAATGAAGAAACCATAAACAAAGGTTTTTCTATTCTTCACCTTAAAAAATAACTCAAGACAAAATATTAAACCTATCTCTTTCTCCCACCAGTTTACTCATGTCCCCTTTTAAAGTATTAATTCTTATAGGTTGTAAGAGAGAAAAAAAAAATAGATAGAGCTCAGATAGACATAGAAGAGAGCGGCAAAATACATTACCATCAGTAAACATTTATTTACATTTCAGAAAGTATATTCATTATTTTATTGACTAGAGTTGTAGACTTATGCTATGATTTCAACCAAAATAAATCATTTTAAAGGGTCAAATATGTTTTTAAATTTTTTAATATTTAAAATATTCTTGATTAATCTTATTAAATTTTTAGATTGAACAGCATTATCAGTTCTGATTGTCAACGGCAAATCAACCCAGTGTCTGCCTTAGTGATTAAATATGCCAAATTCCTAGAAATTGTGTTTTAAATTATCTTTGTTTAGCCATGTATTTGGAAGGAGGTAGTAGTGTGGATAATCCTAAACACTGATTCCAAAATCATTTAGAGTTGGCTTTGGCGTGTATTTTAACTTGTAAGCTGATTTATTTCCTAATTATATTTTGCTTAGGCTAAAATTAAAATAGGCAAATCCTATCAATAATATGATAGTATGGCCCTAAATGTGGTTGAATAGGGCACTTCTAGAAGGGCATTTGGATATAGTGCTAAAACAACCAGCACGACAAATCACAAAATAACATCAACACTAAGAGACTTAGGGAGAAAACGTAGAGCCTATTCAAGGTGTCCTACTGACTGTGGAAAAAACATCAAGCATTATTTATTTTTTTCTCTTCAACCACAAATATTGAGGGTAAAGTATGGCATCCTCCACTACCACCTTTCAAAAGAGGCCCCATTCTGTCTTTGACCCTGTTGGGCAAATAAAATATAATATGCTCACTTTGTTAAAGATTGTGCTGCCCACATGGAAGTTCATTGATATTAATGTGTGTTCTGGAACAGGTTGTAGGCAGGCTGGGTCATTATAGCCTAAGGTTTAGTTTTAAGAGTAAGCTCTTCTCCACACCCTTGACTGATTAGATGATGTAGGGTGGTACACTCTCATGATGAATCCCATTGTGCCTCAGATGAGTGGCTTTGTATCAGAGACTTCCTTTTTTGTATAATTGGATTAAAGGTTTTGAGTCTATGCTATAAAGTGGGAGAGACCAGTAGCTTGATCTCTCTCTTGGTTTCTGGGTTCCTGAAGTATTAGAAAGGAGAGAAGATTAAGGCCATGTGGAGGAGAAGTAGCCAAGATGGCAGAGTGCTGAGGAAGAAGCCAGTTTGTTAAGAGTTTGTGCAGGAGGAGATGGGAAACAGAGGTGAATAAGTCTGGTGAGCTAGAAACCTTTGATTCTAGGAAACTCGGATAAGTCAGTAGCTTTGTGAGCACTGAATGTGTGGGTTTTGAAGCCCAGTGTGTGTTTTTGTTTGCCCACTGTGTGCAAGCTAGAATTAAAGCTGATGGCTCACCAATTCTTGGCTCTGCTGTTTCATTACTGACTGTTCGAATCCAATGAGAACCTGCAAGGGTCAGGCTGCTGTGATGGTGGCCTTGACTATTGGCTTTAGAGACTCCAACACTGTGACCTTCTTGGAACAAACTCTCATATAACAAAATATCCAGGTAAATCTCACAGTAGGTGTATTCTGAAGTGTCTGTGTTTGTTACTGCAGTGACCTGTGTACCTGAAATTATAAACTTTTTATTAACCATGGTTGCAAAAATTCATATTACTTTCTGCTTGTCCATTATTGCGAACAATAAAAACTTCAAAAGAGCAGATGTTATTGTGACCTGGAATAGAGGTATAAATTAAAAACATAACAATTAAGTTCTGTTCTGTAAATATAATGCTAGTTATGACTGATATTAAGCAATAACTATAACTGCTGCTGTTGATACTAACAATGTGCTCACCACCATCATTTATTGTTTGTCATGTACAGACTATTGCCAGACACTGCTAATGATTTTACATTAACCTTGTTTCGTGTCATTTAATACAACTGAGTGCATCTACATTTTATAATCTAACTATGAAGATGAAGATGTGAAAGTACCTTGAGAGTAGATTGGGTTTTGCTTTTGGAAAACTTGTGTTATTATAGGGAAGGATAGTTTCAATGGGAGAGTTGGAGGAAAGAATAATTCTTTATACTAGATAAAAGAAATCTTGGAGTTATCTCTAGTTCTAAGAGGGGATAAGAAACTCTGGAATTGAGAGATAAGGGCAAATGAGTAGAGAGAAGTTAATTAAACAGATATCAGGGCTTCCCATCTACAAGGGTTCCTCCAAAACACGGGGATCAAACTTATATTCATAATTGTGTATGCTTTTATTACAGAAGTACACAACTTGTATAAGTCTCAGGCCCTAGAAAACCTAGATCTGTCTCTGATAGAGAGATGTTTCTCTTCCAAGAAAAGAGTAGTCACTTTTCAAAAACTTTATTTTAGCCTGACCAGGCAGTGGTGCAGTGGATAGAGCATCGGACTGGGATGCGAAAGACCCAGGTTCGAGACCCTGAGCTCGTCAGCTTCAGCGTGGGCCCATCTGGTTTGAGCAAAAAGCTCGTCAGCTTGGACCCAAGGTCGCTGGCTCCAGGAAGGGGTTGCTCGGTCTGCTAAAGGCCTGCGGTCAAGGCACATGTGAGAGACAATCAATGAACAACTATGGTGTAGCAATGGCAACGAAAAACTAATGATTGATGCCTCTCACCTTTCTCTGTTCCTGTCTGTCTGTCCCTATCTATCCCTCTCTCTGACTCTCTCTCTGTCCCTGTAAAAAAAAGAAAGAAAAGAAAAAAATCAAAAAAGAACTATCAATATATTAAAAAAACAAAACAAAAAACTTTATTTTAATTTGATACTATATTTGTTCATCATGATCTTCCTTTATTAGTCCTTAAACTTCAGTAAAACAAGGGGTTCACAGTAGCCTCAGGCTATTCTACACATAGGTTAAGTTCTTTTTATTATTGAATTATAGTATTATTTTTTTTTACAGGGACAGAGAGAGAGTCAGAGAGAGGGATAGATAGGACAGACAGACAGGAACGGAGAGAGATGAGAAGCATCAATCATTAGTTTTTCGTTGCCACCGCGAAACCACAGTTTTTCATTGATTGCTCTCTCACATGTGCCTCAACTGCGGGCCTTCAGCAGACCAAGCAACCCCTTGCTGGATCCAGTGACCCTGGGTCCAAGCTGGTGAGCTCCTGCTCAAGCCAGATGGGCCCACGCTCAAGCTGGCAAGCTCGGGGTCTCGAACCTGGGTCTTCCGCATCCCAGTCCGATGCTCCATCCACTGCAGCACCGCCTGGTCAGGCCTGAATTATAGTATTTTTAACATTATATTAAGGAAGCTAATAAAAATAATGCATCCAGTCTAACTGATTTTAAGTCAAATAGATCTGGAAATTACCAAATATCAAAGGATGACCAAGGAAAGTATGGATTTATTTCAGTTTGGTTGAGAACAATGGAATGCTTTAAAAATACTGGAAGGTTATAAAGAACAAACAAAAATATCATTTTGGTGGATATCATGATCAACAGGAACTTATGTTTGCATAATAAGCATCAGAATATCAATGAAAATTTGATTACATTGTGGACTCTTTGGGTTCAATTAAACGTTGGGGAGGAATTTCCATTTACCAGCTCATCCTTATAATTTCTACATACAAACCACAGTTACATTCAGAACTAAAGAGTAAGCTGAGTGGATCATATGGTAGTTCTATTCTTAATTTTTTGAAGATTTACTATGCTCTCTTTCATAATGGTTGTAATAATTTACATTCCCACCAACAGTGAATGAGGGTTCCTTTCTCTCTGCAGCCTATCAACCCCTAAAACTAAAAAATATGAGTTCATAAAGACACATGCACCCTCATATTCATTGCAGCATTGTTCATGGTGTCCAAGACATGCAGACAACCAAAATGCCCTTCAATAGAGTATTGCATAAAGAAGATGTGGTACATATATACAAGGGAATGCTACTCAGTCACAAGACATAATGGCATACTATCATTTATGACAACATGGATGGACCTTGATAACATTATACTGAGTGAGATAAGTAAGTTAGAAAAAAGCTAAGAATTGCATAATTCCATACATAGGTGGGACACAAAATTGAGACTCATGGACATGGATAAGTGTGCAGAGGTTACCAGGGGGAGGGTAAGGGAAGAGAGTTAGGTGGGTAGGGGAGGGAGAGGGGCATAAAGAGAAACAAAATATAGGGTGATGCAGGATGATTTGACTTGGGTGATGGGTAGACAGCATAATCTACTGTCCAAAGGATGTGGAGATGTTTTCTCTAAATCTATGTACTCTGGTTGACCAATGTCACCCAGTTAAATTTAATTGTCTAAGAAAAAAAGAAGAAGAGTAAGCTTGCACTGTAGCCAGGTACTTTTTTTTTGTAATTTTATTTTATTAATTTTAATGGGATGACATTAACAAATCAGGTACATATGTTCAAAGAAAACATCTCCAGGTTATTTTGTTATTCAGTTATGTTGCATACCCATCGCCCAAAGTCAAATTGTCCTCTGTCACCTTCTATCTGGTTTACTTTGTGACCCTCCCCTCCCTCTCCCTCTCCTCTTCTTCACACCCCCCCCCCCTCATAACCACCACACTCATGTCCATGTCTCTTAGTCTCTTTTTTATGTCCTACCTATGTATGGAATCATGCAGATCTTAGTTTTTTCTGATTTACTTATTTTACTCTGTATAATGTTTTCAAGATCCATCCATTTTGTTGTACTTTATAAACAGAAGTCTGAGAAATAGCCTAAAGCCTCACTAGCCACATTCAAACCCGAAATCACACCTGAAACCTCTACATCACTTCCCATCCAGTTAACAGAAAACTGTGGCAAGTATTAAGCTGACATCTTTAAGCAGTTCTCTCATGAACAAACACCTAGCACAAGATGGACATTTGCTGAGGTGATTGTGTATGTTGCTTGTTTCCCCATAGAAAAACCAAATTCAAACACTTGGTCTAGGCAAAGCGTAGTAAAAAGCTGGACATTTGAGACAATAGCAGTGACATGCCCCATAGGATTATTGCTGAAAGTAGAAGTTCTCCAAAGCATAGGGATATTAAGTCAGGGTACACAGTGAATTGAAGCTATAAGTATTCCTTCTGATAATTTAATTTTGCCCCAGGGACTTGGCCACCATTAGACTGAATAGACTTTAATTATAAAAAAATACCTAGTGATTAATGAGTGGTATGCTAATATATATGAGTTTGCGAGGTAAAGAAACATTGCAAATTTCCAGACCATAATATCCATTCTTTTGTATTTTGCTCTGCAATCATCTCTATGAAGTCTCAAATTACAAACAATACAATTTGATTTTATTTGTCTTATGTTTTGATATAGGAAAACCAGTGAAGGATTGTCCTGGAAGTAGGTCCTAGAGAAATCCTCCAAAGCTTTTCTCTCAATCTTCAACCTGCACAACCTTGTTATAGTCAGTGTCAAAAGTGCTTTCTGTAAAAGAATTCACCAACTCATCTGACCTTTAAGAAGGTGATAAAAAATGTAGGCAGATCAAAAAAAGAACACCATTAATTTGGAGAATGGGGATAGAAAAAGGACCACATGTCACTCTAATCTAAAACAATGAATATATTTTTCCTCACAAATTGCTATGCATAGTGTTAGATTCTGCACTGTTGCCAGTGTTGTATTTTAGTAACATTATGGTTTGAATAGTTGGGTGTGCAAACTGGAAAATCACCTACTGTGCATACAATGTTGCATTTATAGTGCCAAGGCCACAGCTGGTGAATATTTGTGAACTTGAATGCTATCCATATTACTAAAAAACATGTGTTGATAACAACAACATGGGTATAGAACTACTTAATTTTTAATATAAATTCAGATGCATCCAGATTTCTTACTTAATTTTTAATGTAAATTTAGATGTATCCAGATTTCATTTGGAGGCCTAGTCAGACTTACTTGGAACTCATATTCATTTGAGAAACCGACTACCCTCTTTTTGACAAAAAAAGAGCGCTAGGAATAAAACTTGATCAAGGAATAAGAATTAATTGCAGAGGAGAATGCTTATCTTGAACAAAGTCCTTGAACAGACTTTTTGTCCAGTCTTTGTAACTTGTTCTTTGGTCTTAAGGTAAGAGGCATCTAAAGCACTGAGTCAAAGTAAAACACAGAACAGAATTCAGCAATGATTTGTTATATAATTAGATGTATTATAAACATAATTCTTAGTAACATAACACAAATTAGAAGTTATTCTAATGCATAATTCTATATATTATTTGTATTTTTAAAAATCAATAAAAATTAAGCCCTGGCTATATAGCTCAGATGGTTGGAGAATCTTCCAAAGCACAGAGGTTGCGGGTTCAATTTCCAGTCAGCGTACATACAAGAGTGGCAACCTCTGAGCTTTGGGATGATGCTCTAGCCAACTGAGCTATCTAGTCAGGGCATTCTTCTACTTAGTTGTACATTCATTGGTCAGTTCCCATATTTTCCTTGACTGGTGATCAAACCCACAAGTTTGGTACTTCAGGACAATGCACTAACTAACTGAGCTAACCAACCAGGTCCTCTACTTGTTTTACAAATATGAGCCATTCACATGTTGTACCTATTACAACTTGTCATTACTAGATGATATCCCATAATACTTTCAGATTAAATGATTATTTTATACCTTACAGTCTCTTCTTCATTTTTAGGGGGTAAATTGTTGATTCTTTAAATAATACTGCTTTATATATCCTTATTACCTTTAACTTTAGAATCAATGTATTACCAATTTTATATAGATAGTTGACCTCCTAAGATGGTTAAAACCCAATAATTCTTTCACTTTTTTATTTCTCATTTAACAGCTTACATGTCACTTAGCTTTCATGAGTAACTCCAGACTCTTTATAAGATGTATAGGAGAAAGTTTACATAGCAGTACTGATCTTCAGAGGATCAGCTGACAGGATGAATGCTAACTGACATCTGGGAACTTGGCTTTTGCACTGTTACCTCCATCATTAATTGATAAGATTGTATTTACCATAGAGGCCTGATTAGACTATACAAACAATGTAATTTATGATGAACATCAACTTTAGTTCTGATATTCTAGAATTTGATAGTTGTGGGTAGGCAACAATCACTTATGTGGCCATCCCCAAAATTACTTAAATTTCAAGTCTCATATGAACTTTCTTGGGCTATTTCATTTCATGCCTGTAGCATACCCAGCGTGACAGCTACAGAGAGAGCATGAGAAGAGAGTACATGAGTTCCTCCAGAAGCAGTATGACTCATCTTTGTCCTTCAGTCATCCAGTTGTGTATCCTGACTATGTTGCTGCAATGATTATCATCCATGAGTATAACTAATTCAAAATTGTGTGAGTCCTTCTAGCAAAGTACTAAACTTTGGGTGAGAGTGCGGTCACTGACACAAGTGGTGTCAGAAGTGCTGGTACATCAAATCTATCTTAAATACAATTCTCAAGTCTTTAATGACCCCTAAGACATTTCTTCTTAGGCATCTTGCCATTATCTCAAATTAACATAGTAGAAAAAAAATTACCTTTAGTTTATTACCTTTTGATTTAATTATTTTTTTTTATTTTTCAATTTCATTGACATACAATACTATTTATTTATTTTATTGAGAGAGGCAGGGAGAGAGAGACAGGAATATTGAGCTGCTCCTGTATGTACCCTGACCAGGGATCTAACCTGCAATTGTTATTTCAGAATGACACTCTTTAACCAACTGAGCTAACCAGCTAGGGCCCAACATACAATATTATATTAGTTTCAGATATACACCCCAGTAATTAGACATTAAATAACTTACTAAGTGATCATCCCAATAAATCTTGTCCATATCGGACACCATACACAGTTATTAGAGTATTATTGACTATATTCTCTATGCTGTAGATCCCTATGACTATTCTGTAACTACCAATTTTTACTTGTTAAACTATTCCACTTTTTCATCCAGCTCCTCAACCCTCATTCTATTTGGCAACTGTCAAAATATTTTCCATATCTATGAATCTGTTTCCATTCTGCTTGTTTATTTTGATTTTAGATTCAATTGTTGAAAGATATGTATTTATTGCCATTTTAATGTTCACATCTTTAATCTTTCTTTCCTTCTTCTTAAAGAAGACCCTTTAACATATTTTCATTATTATTATTAAGCGAGAGGTGGGGTGGAAGAGACAGAGTCCTGCATGTGCCCCAACCAGGATCCACTTGGCAAGCCCACTAGGGGGCTATAATCTGCCCATCTGGGGCTGCTGCTCCATTGCTAGGCAACTGAGCCATTTTAGCACCTGAGATGAAGCCATGGAGCCATCCTCAGCATCTGGGGTCAATTCACTCAAATCACTTGAGCCATGGATGTGGGAGAGGAAGAGAGAGAGAGGAGGAGGAGGGCAAAGAGTAGAGAAGCAAATGGGTGCTTCTCCTGTGTGCCCTGACCAGAAATTGAACCTAGAATTTCCACGTGCTGGACTAATGCTCTACTGCTGAGCCTACCAGTCAGGGCCTGATTCTTTAACTTTTTATGCAACACTGGTTTAGTGGTGTTGAACTCCTTTAGCTTTTTCTTTTCTGGGAAGATCTTTACTTGTCCTTCAATTCTAATAGCATTACTTGGTATAATAATCTTGGTTGTAGGTCCTTCCTTTTCATCACCTTGAATATTTTTACCAATCTCTTTTGGCCTGCAATGTTTCTGTTGAGAAATCAACTGATAATCTATAGAAGCTCCCATGTTGGAAACGCTGCTTTTAAGAGTCTCTCTTTGGCCTGACCAGGTGGTGGCACAGTGGATAGAGCATCAAACTGGGATGCAGAGGACTTGAAACCCTGAGGTTGCAGACTTAAGTGTGGGCTTATCCAGCTTGAGCATGGGCTGACCAGCTTGAATGTGGAGTTGCTGGCTTGAGCATGAGATCATGGATATGACCCCATGGTCACTAGCTTGAGTCCAAATGTGGCTAGCTGGAAGTCCCCAAGGTCACTGGCTTGAGCAATGGTCACTCGCTCTGCTGTAGCCCCCCTCCAACCCCCCATCAAGGCACATATGAGAAAGCAATCAGTGAACATCTAAGGTGCCACAACAAAGAATTGATGCTTTTCATTTCTCTCCCTTCCTCTATGTCTGTTTTTATCTGTCCCTCTCTCTGACTCTCTCTCTATGTCTGTCAAAAAATTAAAATAAAAATTATCTCTTAGTCTTTAACATTTTACATTTTAAGTATCATATGTCTTGTTGTGGCTTCTTTGTGTTCAACTTTTATGAGATTCTCATCACTTCCTGAACTTGTATGTCTGTTTCCTTCACCAGGTTAGAGAAGTTTTTCTCATTTTTTTTTCAAATAGATTTTTAATTTCTTGTTCTCTCTCTTCTCCTTTCAGCACCTGATGATGTGAATGTTGGTATGCTTGAAGTTGTCCTGGAAGCTCTTTATGTTTTCTTCATTATTTTGATTTTTTTCTTATTCTTTGTTCTTATTGGGAGTTTTATGCTCCCTTATCCTTCAAATTTCTGATTTGTTAATCTGCTTTATCTACTCTACTGTTGATTCCCTGTAATATTTTCTTCAGTTCAGTTAATGTACTCTATTTAGTTTTTTTTTTTTTTTTTTTTTTATTTCTGACTGGTTCATTTTTATGTTTTCTATCTCCTTGTTAAAGTTCTCACTTTTGAACTGTGCATCTGGTAGATTGCTTTTCTCCATTTGGTTTAATTCTTTTTCTGGACTTTTGTTCTGTTCCTTTTCTGGGACACATTTCTTTGGCTTCTCCTTTTGGCAGTCCCTATGTGTTTGTGTCTATATATTAGGTATAGGTGTTATGTGTCCTGGGCTTAGTAGAGTTGCCTTATGTAATAAGTGTTTTGTAGGATCCAGTGGCATAACTTCCCTGATAGCCCAAGATGGGCAGTCGAAGTACAATTCTTTGTGGGCTGTGAGCACCCTCTTGCTGTAGTTGAATTTTGATAGCTGTTGGCATGTCAATCAGAGAGATCTGTCCCCCTACCAATCAGCAATAACTGGCTGAAAATACCAATCAGTTTGGAGGATCAGCTAGCTATACAGAGGCCCACCCCTCAGAGCAGAAGTTAGTTTAGTGGGCTATGGTGGCCACTGAGTCTTCCCCTTAAATGAATCACTCATGACAGTAGTTGAATGCTGCTTCAATGTGGTCTGAAGCTGTCCATTGGGTGATCTGGTTCTGGGCTGCTCCTGGAATGTGCAAGCCAAGGTTTTCTGTCACTTTTGTTCTCTCTGGAGCCACCCGACATGAACTACAAAGTGATCTGCACATGGCTGCTAATTGTGTTGTGCCCAGGAAGGGCCAATCTTGGAACCAATTTTGGCTTTTACTAGTGCCAGGGCTGGGGCTACTTAATAAAATGTATAGGACATGCTGAGGTAAGATGATTCATATTTTAATTTGATTTTATTGGGTGACACTAATTAAAATAATTATACAGGATTGAGGTGCCCAATTCTACAACACATCTCTACACACTGTATTGTGTGTTAACCACCATGAAGTCAAGTCTTCATCCATCACCATTTATCCCTTTATAACCTTCATTACCTACCCTTAAACAGCAATCACCACACTGTTGTCTGTGGTCATAAGTTTTCTTTCGTCTTTTTTATCATCTTTCCCTCTACCACTCAAACCCAACCCAACCCCAAATGATTACAATCAGTTCTGTATGTATGAGTCTATTTCTATTTTGCTTGCTAATTCATTTTGTTCATTAGATTCCACATATGAGCAAAATAATATGGTATTTGTCTTTCTCTGACTGATTTATTTCACTAACATAATTATCTCCATGTTTGTCTATGCTGTCAAAAAAGGTAAGATTTGCCTTTTTTATGGGCATTTAATATTCCATTATGTAAATGTACCATGGCTTTTGACCCACCCATCTAACAATGGACACTTGGGTTGTTTCCAGACCTTGACTATTGTAAATAATACCGCAATGAGCAAAGAAGTGCATATATCCTTTTGAATTAGTGTTTTTGGACTCTTAGAGTATATTCTAAAAAGCAATCTCTAGATTTAATGAAATTCCTATAAAGGTACCAATAGTATATTTCATAGAACTAGAACAAATAGTCTAAAAATTTGTATAGAACCACAAAAGACCCTGAATAGCCACGGCAATCTTGAGAAAGAAGAACAAAACTGGAGGAATCATAATACCTCATATCATTCTATTCCATAAGGCCATAGTACTAAAGCAGCATTATACTGGCATAAAAACAGATATATATCAATGAAACAGAATTGATAGCCCATATATCAACCCTTACCTATATGTCCTTGCTTCCTTTCAAACTGCTTCCCCAGCACTGGTGCTCAGAAGGAGTGAGTCTGAGAATGTCTGTCAAGGGCCATTTAAGAGGAACTGTTTGGGAATCTAGCAGTCCTTTGTCAAATTCAGCCACGATACCTGCTACTTTTATAATCAGAAGTTATGGGGACTTCTCTTCCTGGCACTGGAACCCTGGGCTGGGAGGTCTGGTGTGGGGCTGAAACTCCGAGCTCCTCAGGAGTACCCCCACAGCCTTGATCACCTTCATATGCTTCATAATTCTACAAATGGTATTAATATTCTTTAGTCAAGTCACCCAAATTTAAAATCTTAGAGTGATCTTTCAGAGAAAGAAAGATCTATAAAAAAGAACAAGATCTATTGTGAAGTTCCATAATAAAAAAGATTTCCATCCCATATTTATACTCAAATCCCAACGTATTAGTTTAATGAACTTGGGCAAGTAGGGCACAGCTTGACATGAAGTAGAAACTTAATACACTAAAATTATTTATTAACAATTTTAATCATGCTACTATTATTATTTCCTCTTGCAGTATCCTACTATAATTCAAATATTGTACAAACTGTATAACTTGCATTAGTAGAGTCATTAACTTTTCCTTTCTCACTGGGACCATCCCAATATGGCCTCATTTTCTCATTTTTATACTAGTGAAATTATCTATTTTGGTCTCTTATTCCTCTCTGTTTGATCTGTTTTTGCAGATTAATCTTCAAAAGTGGTGGTTTTTAAACTGCTCTAGGGAGCCCCCAAATTTCCTGCAATTCTCACAGAGATCAGTAGAGAATGGAGTATGGAGAGTGATAGATTTCACATCTGACTACAGTTGGAAAGCTCTTCTTTTTATCTATTTTATATACTGTGCTTTTTTTTTTTTTTTTTAACCTTATGTTTGGGGAAAAGCCTTGCAGCAACAGTGTTTGTAAAGACACTACTGTTGGCTGCTTTCAAGATTAAGCCTGATCTCTTTAAACTCAGCTTTTACCCTTTCTGGTCTCCATGTTCATTCCTGTGTTCTCTACCACTTGTCGTATATATGAGCCCTCTGCCTGAGTCAAGATACTGTTCACTGCGCTCTGATATGGGTTGAATGGTCTCCCCTAAAAATTCATATGTTGAATTCCTATCCCCCAATACTTTAGAGAGTAAGGCCTTCTTTGGAAATAAGATTGTTGCATATGTAATTAGCTAAGATCATCATAATAGGGTGAGGTGGGGCCCCAATCCAGTATGACTGGTGTTCTTATTAAATATGAAATTTGGACCCAAACACATACCCAGAGAGGAAAGCATTTAAGATGAAGGCAGAGGTCAGGGTGATACAGAAGAAACCAAGAAAAGCCTTATTTCAGCACATCACCAGAAGCTAGGAGAGAGACACAGAACAAATTTCTCCCTTTCAGTTCTTAGCAGAAACCTATTATATTTGGCCAAGAGTTTGATCTTGGACTTCTAGCCACCTCAACTGTGAGATGATAAATTTCTTTAAGAACCCCCCTTGTGGTTCTTGTTACGGCAGCCCTTGCAAAAGAATATGAGCTCTAACATACTAAGCACCTTCTCATCCCTTGCCTTTGTTGTCTCTGCAAGACCTTCATTAGAGGCTTCCTCTCCTTTTAAGAACTAGCCCATGTATTTCAGCATTCACAGACTGTTTGTCAGCGGTTGCATTAACTCTAGGAAAACTTTAAGTTTTTTAAACAAATACTAGCCTTTAAGAATTTGTTTGGAAAAAATTATATTCTATTTATTAATTACTTAAAAACAGATGCTCAATTTAGTGTTATGTATTTAAACACAAAGGTAAGTTGGTGTGCCAGTGTGGCAAATATCATATGTAGAATTTATAGTAGTGGTTTTCATTATATGGTCTGCCAGAAATTTCATGCTGGTCTGTAAAAGAGTTAACCACCCTGATGTTGTATGAAAATTACAGAATCTATAATAATTGAGTTAACCCTTTCATAAACCGCTTGAAATTTCTGGTGGACCAGCACCAGTCCGCACACTGGGGATTGAAAACCACTGGTTTAGTGTGTATAATTTTGCTTTAGGGATACACAAAGATAAGAGATGCATAATGATTACACAATAGCTACTATCAACAAGGGTAGTAAAACACTTTCCAATATAGTAACCTATTTCAAATCTTTTGATATGAATTAAAACAGAAAGTGATTTGACTCTTCTGTTTCCTTTTTGCACATAATTGTTTTGTTTTGTATTTTTCTGAAGTGAGAAGAAGGGAGGAAGAGAGACAGACTCCCACATGTGCCCAACAGGGATCCACCCAGCATGCCCACTAGAGGGCAATGCTCTGCCCACCTGGGGCTTTGCTCCATTGCAACCAGAGCCATTCTAGCACCTGAGGTGAGGCCATGGAGCCATCCTCACTGCCCGGTTCAACTTGGCTCCAATGGAGCCTTGTTTGCAGGAGAGGAAGAGAGAGATAGAGAAAAAGGAGAGAGGGAAGGGTGGAGAAACAGATGGGCGCTTCTCCTGTGTGCCCTGGCTGGGAATTGAACCCGGGACTTTCACCAACCATCCAGGGCCATGCACATAAATTTAAAAGCTTACTATTTTAATTATATTCATCTTGTTTATAAATTATTTTTGTTGTACTAGTGAAAGAGAATTGACATACTTTACAAAGTCCAAGCATATTAAAGGTATGTATGCTCATATTCAAGAGCACTTCAAGAATTGTTTCTTTAATCATTGCAATGTATTTAGTGTCTTTCTTCTAGTCTCTAATGATCTCTTAATTTCCAAGTCTAATACATTACTTTCACTGCTGTCCTACTGACATTTATAAAGCAATTGACATGGCTGACCACTCTCTGAACCTTAAAAATATTGTCTCCTTTGGCATTTACTCTCTCTCTCTTTTTTTTTTCCTAGAGTTCTTTTTACTAATCTAATCCTTCATTTTACTTGTATTTTTGTGGTCCTTTCTCCATTGTCTACCTTCTCTCCCATTTGCAAGCATTCAGCTTCCAAATTTTTTTGGACGATACACAAATTTGTTCCCGTGTTTTCAAATTTGCTTCAGAAACACATTTCCAACCGAATCTTGATCTGTACATAAGTTGATATATTACAACTACTGTTCTGTCAGTAGCAAAATAAACCATTTGCCTGTCACTTAGGCACCTACCCTACTCCAGTATCTTACTTTGATCATTCAAATTGGCTGGATTTCAGAAATTTTAATAAATAATAATCAATTATTTTTCACTAAAGTAAAATAAAGGCCATCATCACAGAAAAAAAAATTATAAACACAAATATTATTTGCTAATAAAAATTATGATTTTGGCTCTTTTCTGTGGAAATAATAAAAAGGTTTCAGATAAATTTGTCCTTTCTCTTCACAGTAAAACTTTTCCACTATATTCATTTACAAATAAAATTGCTAAAGTTAATTAAAAACCTGTATTAGAAGTGTATTTTGATTTGTGTTTGGATTTTGATAAGGATACAAAAACTTTAAACACTTTAAATAGCTATTCATTCTTATTGCAAAAATTTATTTTGTTTTTAGTGAGAGAAAGAGAGAAAGAAACAGGCAAGAACAGACTGATAGAAAGAGAGAGAGAGGAGAAGCATCAATTCTTCATTGTGGTACCATAGTTGTTCATTTATTGCTTTCTCATTTGTGTTTTGACTGGGGGACTGAGCCAGAGAGGTTGGACTCAAGCCAGAAACCTTGGGCTTCAAGCCAGCAACAAGAGGGTCATGTCTATGGTCCCACACCCACGCCAGTGGCCGCACACTCCAGCTGGTGAGCCTGTACTCATGCTGGATGAGTCTGAAATCTATCCATAGACTTTGGGGGTTTTAAACTTGGCTCTTCTGCATCCTAGGCTGATGTTCTATCCACTGTGACACTACCTGGTCAGGCATACACAAAGATAAGAGATGCATAATGATTACACAATAGCTACTATCAACAAGGGTAGTAAAACACTTTCCAATATAGTAACCTATTTCAAATCTTTTGATATGAATTAAAACAGAAAGTGATTTGACTCTTCTGTTTCCTTTTTGCACATAATTGTTTTGTTTTTTGTTTTGTTTTGTATTTTTCTGAAGTGATAAGATACATTTCTTATACTAGTATTTATGCCCTTATACAAACTGACCCAAACCTATTTCTTCAGATCTTTCTTTTCTACTGGGGCATGTAACTTACATTGTAATTGAGCCAACCTATTCAACACCCATTTCAACATTTGAGATTCCTACCTCAGTATCTATAGTTGTTTCAAAAAATGTTTCTTCCTCATGGGATACAATTCCTCCTTTCTTTTTCTACCATCTAAAACCTTGCCTATCCTTTGCACAAAATCCACTTGTTCATTAACATATCCCTATTAGCATAGGTCTGATTTATCCTCTTTTTATAGCAATGATAACAGCATACTCTATCCATAGGTCATTGCAAATATATTTTTCTTACTTAATTGTGGACTTCTTGAGCTCACGTATCAATGTCTACCTGACATAACAAATAAATGCACAGCACATATACATCACTTAGTATTTGCAGAGCTGGACTACATTTGGTTGCAAATATCTGTCTTCTCTGTGTACACAGTTGAAAACTGTAAAATAGAAGAAAATCTTAAGTGATTATACATAATTATTCATTCAGTAAATCTTTTCTGAGTTGACACAAATGGTGCAAGTAATAGTACTTGTGAATAAAAAATAAGGTATTACACTGAAGAAAAAAACATAAAAAGAATAAACTGGAACTACAAAGAGAAAATTTATAATCTCTTTGGAGCCAAACCAAACTTTAAGGTAGGCAGAGAGGCTGCAAATGAAAATTGAAGCATTCTGGGAAACAAGACTCCCAGACCTTCCTTTATAAAGAATTGTTCAAAGTAGGTCAGCACTTCTTAGAAAAGTAGAGAATGAGAGCACAGAACATTCAGAAAATAAAGGAAAGAATAAAACCCCTTAGAGTTCTATAAGCTAGGATCAAATATAAGAAAAAGGAGGAGGTGATAGTAATGTCAAGCAGTACACAACAGGAACAAGAAGAATTGCATTTGTTGGAGGCTGGGCTGAAGAGGAGGTCATAGAAGAATTGCTGTGCTGTTTGGGAGAAAGAAATAGAGTGGAATAAAGCAAATCTCTAAGAAAAACAATTGCTGTGTTTTCATTTTTCTCATCTGGTGTCAGTATCTAATAGTGTTTAAAGAGTCACAGCTCTGAGGTAACAAAATAACTGGGCTCCTCTCCAAGTTCTGTCCCTTAGGAGCTGGATGGCCTTGTATAACTTGCTTATGCATCAGGTTCCTCCTCCATAAATCAGAAACAATAGGAGTATTTCCAAGCATTTTTTTTTTTTTTTTACAGGGACAGAGAGAGAGTCAGAGAGTGGGATAGAAAGACCAGAAATGGAGAGAGGTGAGAAGCATCAATCATTAGTTTTTCATTGCCGTTACACCTTAGTAGTTCATTGATTGCCTTCTCACACGTGCCTTGACCGTGGGCCTTCAGCAGAACGAGCAACCCCTTGCTGGAGCCAGCAACCTTGGATCCAAGCTGGCAAGCTTTTGCTCAAGCCAGATGGGCCCACACTCAAGCTGGAGAGCTCGGGGTCTTGAACCTGGGTCTTCCACATCCCAGTTTGACGCTCTATCCACTGTGCCACCACCTGGTCAGGCTTTCCGAGAATTTTTGAAAGATAAGATAGAAAAATTTAAGCATTTAGCACAGAGCCTGAATTGTAAAGTGCTTAATAAACATTAGCTATTAAGCTCAATCTTTAAAACATGCTATGTTTCCAAGACCCCTGGAAGGCTTACTGCCCCCTAACTCAGAACTGACTCAAAAATGCTTAACTTGCTATTATATATTAAATACCATTGTTTTTAAACTTTATATAGAGACGGATATAACTCATTAGCCATTTTCTTTATACCTCAATATCTTACATAATTGGATAGATGATACATAATTGAAAAGGAATGTTTATATCAAGGGGACATCAAGAAAGGCATGGCAGAGAAAAGCAGAACAATGGTGGGAAGGCAATGAAAATAGATGCCAGTACTTGCAGTTTTGTTAAAGCTGATTTTAGTGTGCAGTAAAATATATCTGATCATCAGCCTTCCTAGTCACAAACGATGGAGTATATTTGCATAGTTCATGTAACATGAAAATATAGGTAATTTTCATCTGAGGATCACAAACACACTGATGCAATATAGACAATATTGCAAACTAAGAGAAAGTTAGTGAAGAATGCTGCTTGCCAGGCTGGCATCTCATCAATTCCACACCGTTCTGTTGTTTCTTTAAAATAACTACAGTGCGCCTGACCTGTGGTGGCGCAGTGGATAAAGCGTCGACCTGGGAACACTGAGGTTGCCAGTTCAAAACCCTGCACTGGTCTGGTCAAGGCACGTATGGGAGTTGATGCTTCCAGCTCCTCCCCCCTTTCTCTCTTTCTCTCTCTCTCTCTCTCTCACTCTGTGTCTCTTCTCTAAAATGAATAAAATAAAAATAAAATAAATTAAAATAACTACAGTGCTTCAACTACTATTCAGTTAAATTTTAATAAAAGTTTTACTAAAATGTCTGAATTATTAAAAAAAAATTCTGACTGACACCATTAAACTCCTAGAAGAGAATATAGGTAATAAATACTTTGACATCCATCTTAGTTATATCATTTTGAGTATGTCTCCTTAGGCAAGGGCAGCCAAAGAATAATGAACAAATGGGACTTTATTAACCTAAAAAAGTTTAGCCCAGTAAGGGGAACCATCAACAAACAAAAGACAACTTACTAAATGAAAGAAAATATTCTCAAATGATATATCTGATAATGGGTTAATATCTAAAATCTATAAGGAACTTGTAAAACTAAATAACCCCCAAAATTAAATTAAATAAGGATGTTAGAGTGAATGAATAGACTTTTTTTCCAAAGAGCACAGACACATGGCCAACAGATATATAAAACTATCCACAATATCATTAATCATCAGGGAAATGCAAATGAAAACCACAATGAAATATCACCTCACACCTATCAGAATGGCTATCATCAATAAATCAATAAACAATAGGTGTTGGCAAGGATGTGGAGAAAAGAGAATTTTTATACACTGTTTATGGGGTTGTAAATTGGTGCAGACATTATGGAAACAGTATAGAGATTCTTCAAAAAATTAAAAATAGAGCTGCTATATAACCTATCAATTCCATTCTGGGTATTTATGCCAAGAAAACAAAAACACTAATTTGAAAACAAATACACACCGTTAAGTTTAATGCAGCATTCCTTTCAATAGCCAAGAAATGGGAGCAACCCAGGTGGCCATCCAAAGATGAATGCATAAAGAAAATGTGGTATATATAGCAGCTTCACTGATTGCTTTCTTATATGTGCCTTGAATGGGGTGGTGAATCCTGCAAAGCCAGTGACCCCTTGCTCTAGACAGTGATCTTGGGCTCAAGTTAGTGACTTGTGCTTTAAGCCAACAACCTTTGGGCTCAAGCCAGTGATCATGGAGTCATGTCTATGATCCCACGCTCAAGCCAGCAACCCCATACAAAGCTGGTGAGCCCACGCTCAACCCAGTGAGTCTGTGCTCACACTGGCAACCTCGGGATTTTTATTCTGGCTCCTCAGTGGCCCAGGCTGATGCTCTTTTCACTACAACAGTGCCAGTTAGGCTGCAATATAATTTTTAACAATTTAAAAATCTCCTCAAGACAAAATACCAAATTCAATCAGAATATATATATATATATATATTTTTATATTTTATTATTAATTCTAATGGGGTGACACCAATAAATCAGGGTACATATGTACAATGAAAACATCTCCAGGTTATCTTATCATTCAATTGTGTTGCATACCCATCACCAAAAGTCAAATTGTCCTCTGTCACCTTCTATCTGGTTTTCCCTGTGTCCCTCCCCTCCTCCCTATCCCACTCTTCCCTCCCTCCCCCCATCCCATAACCACCACTCTCTTGTCCATGTCTCATATTCTCACTTTCATGTCCCACCTATGTATGTAATCATGCTGTTCTCAGTTTTTCTTTTTTTCTGATTTACTTATTTCACTCCGTATAATGTTATCAAGGTACATCCATTTTGTTATAAATGATCCGATGTCATCGTTTCTTATGGCTGAGTAGTATTCCATAGTATATATGTACCATAGCTTTATAATCCACTCGTCTTCTGACGGACACTTGGGCTGTTTCCAGATCTTCGCTATTGTGAACAATGCTGCCACGAACATGGGGGCGCATTTCTTCTTTTCGAACAGTGTTATGGTGTTCTTAGGGTATATTCCGAAAAGTGGGATAGCTGGGTCAAAAGGCAGTTCGATTTTTAATTTTCTGAGGAATCTCCATACTGTTTTCCACAGTGGCTGCACCAGTCTGCATTCCCACCAGCAATGCAAAAGGGTTCCCTTTTCTCCACATCCTCGCCAGCACTTATTCTGTGTTGTTTTGCTGATGATTGCCATTCTGACTGGTGTGAGGTGATATCTCATTGTGGTTTTAATTTGCATTACTCGAAAGATTAGTGATGTTGAGCATTTTTTTCATATGCCTATTGGCCATCTGTATGTCCTCTTTGGAGAAATTTCTATTCATTTCTTTTGCCCATTTTTTGATTGGGTTGTTTGTCTTCCTGGTGTTGAGTTTTATAAGTTCTTTATAAATTTTAGTTATTAACCCCTTATCAGATGTGCTGTCGAATATGTTCTCCCATTGTGTGGTTTGTCTTTTTATTCTGTTCCTATTGTCCTTAGTTGTGCAAAAACTTTTTAGTTTGATATAGTCCCATTTCTTTATCTTGCCTTGTATTTCAGTTGCCCGTGGAGATAAATCGGCAAATATACTGCTGCTACAGATGTCGGAGAGCTTGCTGCCTATGTTTTCTTCTAAGATGCTTGTGGTTTCACGGCTTACATTTAAGTCTTTTATCCGTTTGTTTTTGTGAATGGTGTAAGTTGATGGTCTAGTTTCATTTTTTTGCAGGTAGATGTCCAATTTTCCCAACACCATTTGTTAAAGAGGCTGTCTTTACTCCATTGTATGTTCTTTCCTCCTTTGTCAAATATCAGTTGTCAATACAGCTGTGGGTTTATTTCTGGGTCCTCTGTTCTGTTCCATTGATCTATGTGCCTGTTCTTATGCCAGTACCAGGCTGTCTTGAGTATAATGGCCTTATAGTAAACCTTGATATCTGGAAGAGTGATACCTACTGCTTTATTTTTTCTTTTTAAGATTGCTGAGGCTATTCGTGTTCTTTTTGGGTTCCATATAAATTTTTGGAATATGTCTTCTATATCTTTGAAGTATGTCATTGGTATCTTAATTGGTATTGCACTGAATTTATAAATTGCTTTGGGTAATATAGACATTTTAATGATGTTTATTCTTCCTAGCCATGAGCACGGTATATGCTTCCACTTGTTTGTATCTTCCTTGATTTCATTTTACCAATGTTCTATAATTTTCCGAGTACAAGTCCTTAACCTCCTTGGTTAAATTTACTCCTAGGTACTTTATTTTTTTGGCTGCAATAGTGAAGGGGAGTGTTTCCTTAATTTCTTTTGCTGATATTTCATTGTTGGTATATAAAAATGCCTCTGATTTCTGAGTATTAATTTTATATCCTGCCACCTTGCTGAATTCATTTATAAGGTCCAGTAGTTTTTGGCTGAGACTTTAGGGTTTTCAATATACAATATCATATCATCTGCAAATAGTGACAGTTTTACTTCTTCTTTTCCAATTTGGATGCCTTTTATTTCTTCTTCTTGTCTGATTGCTGTAGCTAGGACTTCCAGAACTATGTTGAATAAGAGTGGTGAAAGGGGGCATCCCTGCCTGGTTCCTGATCTTAAGGAAATTGCTTTTAATCTTTGTCCATTTAGTATGATGTTTGCTGTGGGTTTATTGTAGATGGCCTTTATCATGTTAAGGAATGATCCCTGTATTGCCACTTTACTGAGAGTTTTGAGCATGAATGGGTGCTGGATTTTATCAAATGCCTTTTCTGCATCTATTGAAATTATCATGTGATTTTTGTCCTTCCTTTTGTTTATGTGATGAATCACATTGATTGATTTGCGAATATTGAACCAGCCTTGCCTCTCCAGAATAAATCCCACTAGATCGCATGGTGTATGATTTTTTTCATATATTGCTGGATCCGGTTGGCTAATATTTTGTTGAGAATTTTAGCGTCTAAATTCATCAGGGATATAGGCCTATAATTTTCTTTCTTTGTGTTGTCTTTGGCCGGTTTTGGGATCAGAATTATGCTCGCCTCATAAAAGGAGTTTGGAAGTCTTCCTTCCTCTTGAATTTTTTGAAATAGCTTGAGGAGGATAGGAGTTAGTTCTTCTATGAATTTTTGATAGAATTCACTTGTGAAGCCATCAGGCCCAGGACTTTTCTTTTTTGGGAGTTTTTTGATAACTGTTTCGATCTCATTTGTTGTAATTGGTCTGTTTAGGTGTTCTGATTCTTCCAGATTGATTTTTGGAAGGTTATATGATTCAAGAAATTTGTCCATTTCACCAAGATTGTCTAATTTTTTGGCATATAATTCTTCATAGTATTTTCTTACAATGCTTTGTATTTCTGTTGTGTCAGTTGTTATTTCTCCACTGTCTTTTCTAATTTTATTTATTTGAGTCCTCTCTCTTTTTTTCTTGGTGAGTCTAGTTAAAGGTTCATCAATCTTGTTTACCTTTTCAAAGAACCAGCTCCTGGTTTCATTGATCCTCTGTATTGTTTCCTTAGCCTCTATGTCATTTATTTCTGCTCTGATCTTTATTATTTCCTTCCTTCTACTTGTCTTGGGTTTTATTTGTTGTTGTTTTTCTAGTTCTTTTAGATGCAGGGTCAGGTTGCTTATTTGAGCTTTTTCTAGCTTCTTATGATATACCTGTAGTGCAATAAACTTCCCTCTCAGAACTGCTTTTGTTGTGTCCCATAAATTTTGAGTTGATGTATGCTCATTATCATTTGTTTCTAGAAACTTTTTTATTTCTTCTTTGTTCTCATTTTTAATCCATTCATTATTTAATAATATGCTATTTAGTTTCCAAGTGTTTGAGTATTTTTCAGTTTTTCTTCTGTGGTTAATTTCTAGTTTCATGGCATTGTGATCAGAGAAAATGCTTGATATGATTTCAATCTTCTTAAATTTATTGAGACCATTTTTGTGTCCTAACATGTGGTCTATCCTAGAAAACGTACCATGAGCGCTTGAGAAGAATGTATATTCTACTGCTTTAGGGTGAAAAGTTCTGAAGATATCTATTAAATCAAGTTGATCTAGTGTCTTCTTTAAGTCTGCTGTTTCTTTATTAATTTTCTTTCTTGAGGATCTATCCAGTGTTGTTAGAGGGGTATTGAAATCCCCTACTATAATAGTATTGCTGTTAATCTCGCCCTTTATATCCATCAAAGTCTGCTTTATGTATGTTGGGGCTCCTATATTTGGTGTATAGATATTTATAATAGTTATATCTTCCTGTTGAATTGTTCCCTTTATCATTATGTAGTATCCTTCTTTATCTCTTACTACAGCCTTTGTTTTAAAGTCCATTTTGTCAGATATAAGTATTGCTACCCCTGCTTTTTTTTTCATTTGCATTTGCATGAAATATTTTTTTCCATCCTTTTACCTTCAGCCTATGAGCATATTTTGTTTTAAGGTGTGTCTCTTGTAGACAGCATATGTATGGGTCCTGTTTCTTTATCCATGCAGCTACCTTATGTCTTTTGATTGGATCATTTAATCCATTTACATTTATGGTTATTATTGATATGTAGTTGTTTATTGCCATTTTATTCTTTAAAGCTGTATTCTTCTTTTGCTCTATTCATTCCTCCCTTTAATCTGTTCACAAGAGGCCCCTTAGTATCTCTTGCAGAATTGGTTTGGTTTTTATGAATTCCTTCAGGCTTTCTTTTTCTGGGAAGCTCTTTATTTCTCCTTCAATTTTAAACGTTAGCCTTGCTGGATAAAGTAGTCTTGGTTGTAGGTTCTTGTTCTGCATTACTTTGATTATATCTTGCCATTCCCTTCTGGCCTCAAGTGTTTCTGTTGAGAAGTCCTATGTCATCCTTATGGGGGCTCCTTTGTAGGTGATAGCCTTTTTTCTCTAGCAGCTTTTAAATTTTTTTCTTTATCTATTAGCTTTGGTATTTTAACTATGATGTGTCTTGGTGTAGATCTTTTTGGGTTTCTCTTTAATGGAGTTCTGTGTGCTTCTTGAACGTGTGGAGTGTTTCCCAGCCTTAATTTAGGAAAGTTTTCTGCTATGATTTGATTGAACAAAGTTTCCATTTCCTGTCCTCTCTCCTCTTCTTCAGGCACCCCTATGATGTGAATGTTGTTTCTCTTCATGTTGTAACAAAGCTCCCTTAGAGTTTCCTCACATTTTTTAAGTCTCTTTTCCTTTTTCTTCTCTGTTTCTGTGCCTTTGTTTATTGTGTCCTCTAACTCGCTTATTCGATCCTCAGTGTGATTCATCCTGTTTTTAATTCCTTCCATTGTGGTCTTCAGTTCTGATACTGTATTTGTCATTTCTGTCTGATTCTTTTTTATTATTTCAATTTCATTTTTTATACTTGTTATCTCTTTATTTAGGTGTTCATAATGACTATCCATTGTTGCTCTAATTTCTTTGAACATCCTAACTATCATTATTCTAAATTCTGCTTCTGGTAATTTGGTTATATCTGGTTTATTCAGGTCCTTCTATGGGGATTTCTCTTGATTCATTTGGTTTGCATTCCTCTGCCTGCCCTTTTTTTCTGTGTATAAGCAAGTTGTGGCCATTGGAGTCCAGTAGGTGTTGCCTTTGTGTTCTCTAGGTGTGGTCTGTCTGCAGGCCCCCCACCCCCTCTGCCGGTGCCTAGAGTGGTTGGGTATGAGCGTTACCAGCGCCGTCCCACTGTGGCTTTTGCTGTGATTTCCGCCTCTCCTCCGTGGGAGGGGCTGTCACTGAAGCCACAAGTCTTAGCACCAAGGGTAGAGGTGAGCACCTTTGCTCAGCTGCGGACCCAGCCTATTTCCGGACTTCCTCCCAGAACCCTCAGTCAGAGCCTGCTCGCCACAGTTTCGTGGGTTGGGCGGGGCTTTTGACGTGCTCTCAGCTGTGAGCGTTTGCCCGTCTGGAGATTTAGCCCCGCCCTCGAGGCCAGGGCCCTTCTGCGCAGTCGCAAACCCAGGTTTATTGGGCCAAGAGTGTTTGCTGGCTTACGCTCAGCTGCGTACTTCCGCTGTACCGGACTGTACCCCGCCCCCGCGTTCGGAGCCCGCTCATGCACGTATGAATGCAATCCGCGGTTTCTCCGGCCGGGCGGGGATAGTAGCGTGAGCTCAACTGCGAGCTTCCACCTGTCTCGGGGTCTAGCCCGTTCCCGCACTCGGAGCCTGCTTGCGCACGTATACTGGCTAACCGCGGTTTCTCCGGCCTGAAGGGGGGCTGGCAGCGTAAGCTCAGCCGCGAGCCCCTGCCCGTCCCTGGTCCTAGCCCGGTCCCCGCGGTCAGGGCCGGCCTGCGCAGGGTCGCAGAGCAGATTTCTGCCCGTTCCTGGCCTCCCGCTTTGTCTCCGTAAGTGGGGTTAAAGGCGGGCCTGCAGTTGCTGGTCCGCTTTTGCGTGTCCCCTCTGACCCTCTGGGCTAGACTGAGCTCCTACCGTCTTGGCCTCTGCCCACGCCGACAGAACCGCGTTTCAGCGTCCTGTCTCCCCAAACCCTTAAGCAGCCCTCAGCAGAGTAGGAAGGGACCTAATACTCCACACTTTAGGCCTGGGAGCTCCCTCACTTGTTTCACAGCTCAAAACTGTCCAAATGCCTCTTCTAGGCTCTGAGACTGCAGGCTGGGGCTTGATTCCTGGGACCCAGGTCCCTCCCTCTCCGCCAAACTTTCCTCCCGCCCTGCGGGTCTCTCCAGGCTGCCGTTTGCTCCGGGGAGCTGGGCAGCCCTCTTCGCGTTTTCGCTATTTCTACCAGTCTCAATGTGGCTTCTTCTGTGTTCCTTGGTTGAAGAGTCCACTTAGTTTAGTTCATAGTTGGTTTATCCAGATGATGGTTCTTTAAATTGAGTTATAATCCACTTTGCTTCTGGGAATTGGAGGTTGGTACGTCCGCCTACTCCGTCGCCATCTTGCTTCCTCCGCCAGAATATATATATTTTTAAAAACGTCACTAACAAGCATTACCTACAAACTACTTGAAACTCTAGCGGAAAAAAGACACAGAACAGGATATTTTAACGGGCTACTACTCTGGGGTTGCTGTTACATTAAACAAATGATAATGATATTTTCTGCAGAAAAAAGAAAGACATTTCTAAGCAAAGGCAAAGAATTGGTGATACTCAGGATGATTTAGGTGCATATCAAATTGGAGCTGCTTTCATTCCAGCTTTTATATTTCCACACAGGAACTTGCTGTATTCCCTATGTTATGAAGTAGGATGAATATAAAAGGCAACCCATATAGTCTAAAAATAGACCTCGGTCCACTTTGACAAAGGCTCCATCCAGCAGCATGCTGCTGCCACACTCTCATTAAGCCAATGGAGATGTCAGTATCATCTGTTTTGTTTCTACAGGAGAGCACAGGTCTCCTTCAATATTTTGACCTGCCTCCATTTGATTTATAAAAAGACATGGACCTGACTTTATTAGATAATAACAGTTCAGCTAAGGACGCCTCTCTATGGCACAGGAATGGTCTATCAGCATTCCCATTACAAATCTCTTTCTTTAATAGATATAATATGCTCACAAAACTTTTACATCAGAATGAAATTTAGTATGCCATTAATACACAATTTTCTTATTTCAATAGTAAAAACAAAAAATAGTGTTTCAACTTATAGTGCTGTGCTATAACTTAACTAATAAGAAAAATGTATAATAAGATTACCTAGTCCATTTCTGGAAAAAATAGAAAAATAGAAATATCCACCTTTATTGAGAGAAAATGTAAAAATGAACACATCTGTTTTAACAATATTTATTTTCTTTCCTATAAATATTTCACCTTTCAAAAAATATGTCTACAAAGTTTGTGACAAAAATTAGTTTTTGAAAATTGTTGAATTAGTACATGTCAATGATTAACGTTTTACCTTTCAAAGAAATTTATTTAGGACAATTTCAATTTCTTGATGATCGTCATAGAATTTCAGATAAATTAAATGTGAATAGATATTATTATAAAATAATATTATTTGCCTTCTTTTTTAAACATAAAATATAATACATTCATGGTAGAAAAATCTAAAATAGATAAAACATAATGGCAAAATAAAAATTATTTAAAATCCCATTCAGATATAGTTATTATAATATTTTGATTATATTCCCCAAATTATATAGGCACGTTTTTAAAAATACTAATAAATATGCAACTGATTTTCAAAACTTTAAATATCAAATCTTCTACTGCTTTTATATATGCAGAAATAATATTTCTGTAATCTATGCCTTTTTATTTTCTAGTCATGCTTTCTAATTTCTTTCTCAGTGCAAAGCAAAGATGTTAATAAATTTATTCATATCAGCCATCTATACACACAGACATACAGTCATCTATCCATCCATTTATCCATCCGCCCATCTATTCATACATACATATACTTAATGAATAGCTTAAAGATAGTATTTCAAAAACCACTATCCTATGTGATTGGGGTGCAAGAGTTAATAAAACCAATAAAATATATATCCCCATTTCATTTACTGTTAGTTGGGTAGAGAGATAATTAATAAATGAAGAAATATACTAGCAGATAATGATATTTACTCTGAAGATGGCCTTTACCAAAAGAGTCTGCAATTAATTATTACAGGGAAGGAGAAGGCAAGTCTTCACTAGAAGTTAAAGATTATAGATAAATTTTATTCCCTAGTAAATAGTGTGGAAAGTTTGTTTTTTGATGGGTGAAAGGGGGAGGGTTTTTAAAGCCCTCTGGCTTAGATTATCTAGAGGTAGAACTAACTATTTGGCTCCATTCAACTGGGTAGAGAAAAGTGAAGATAAGAAATTAAGCATTAAAAATACCTAAAATCAAGGAACAGTATTCCTAGGACCAGTGGTATTCTGCCCTACCCCACCACCTGTCTTTATTTTCAACTATGATGAGAAAAGGATGTGTATGTATATGAGACAACTGTGGAAAACAAGTCAAAGAAATAGATGGTATGAGTAGTATTCCATGGTATATATGTACCACATCTTTATCCAGTCATTTATTATAAAAGGCACCATTTATTTCTTATTACTTATCAAATACTATATTGTAAAACACATAGTAGCTCTGTGGTCTCAGTCATGGTTGCACCCTGCTATCACCTGGGAAGCTTTAACAATTCTAATGCCCAGGCCATACCCAGGTCAATACAATCACAAGTTCTGGGGTAGGAAACAGGTCTTAGTATATTTTAAATCTCCCCAGGTATTTCCAGTGTGCAGTCAAGTTTGAGCACTACTACATTATACACTTGTTAAAATATACATTCTTTATTAAATATTACTTGTGAAAATCATTTCTCCATTCCTCTAATGCTGAACTAACAGACACTGGTATGTGAAGACAGAGATGTGGTTTCTCAATAAATTAATGGGACTTTAGCAGCATCCTGCAGCTGGGTCAGGAAATATTTGCATTCATAGTAGGAAGGAAAGAGAATATATAATTTGAAGTCAAATGAATAAGAGTTGTCCCTATAATATGACCAGGTAGCAAGTATCAGCAAGAAGTAATGTTCCATATTATTTAAAACATCAAAATGAAATTAGATATTAATATGTTTCATTAAGTTACACATTTACGGAAGTCATACTGTAACACAAGTTTCTCTTACTCCTTTTTTTCAATTTTTTATTAAAATACATCATCAGGAATTTAAGATAGCAAACTTTGCCATTGAGGGCATAAATGGGAGATTCCAGACCAGTTTTACTCAACAGAAATATCTCAAGCAAAATATATCTTTTTTGTTGTATACAAAGTTTAAAAATATTTTCAACCTTTAAAACATTAAGAAACTCTAGTATGCAGATTTTTCTAGATTGGTGTATGTTCTTATATGACAATAATTAGCTTTAGAGGAATAGCAGATGGCATGTTTAGGAAAGGCACTCATTGTTTTCCAGGTCACCTTTGTCCTCTAACTGCTGTAAGCCACTTACTCATATATATTTTCTAGTCACCATGGTTGAGTTCAAAAATTCTGAAACTGGCCCTCGCTGGTTGGCTCAATGGTAGAGTGTCCTCTAGCATGTGGATGTCCCAGCATTGATTCCTGGTCAGGGCACACAGGAGAAGTGCCCATTAGCTTCTCCACCCTTAACCCCTCTCACTTCTTTCATTCTCTCTCTATCTCTACCTCCTCCTCCTGCAGCCATAGCTCTGTTAAAGAGAGTTGGCCCTGGGTGCTGAGGATGACACCATGGCTTCCACCTCAGGTGCTAAGAAGTTTGGTTACTGAGCAATGGAGCAACACCCCAGATGGGCAGAGCATTGCCCCTTAGTGGGTTTGCTGGGTGAATCCTGGTTGGGGTGCATGCAAGAGTCTCTCTCTGCCTCCCCTTTTCTCACCGAATAATAATAAAAAAAAGACTTTTGACATATTGATTGGCAATCCAGGCTTTGAGACTGGACTGAAGGGACTATAATTACATCTCACTATTTACTATCTGCATAATTGCAGACAATTTAAATGATATTGTGCGTGTGATGCTCTGGCTCAAAATCTTGTCCATTACTTTTAGATTTAACTTACGTTGAAAATATTCACCTATGAACTCTGAACTTGCACATTGAATTTTAGAAATAGAGCAATTCAGAATATTTATGTTAAAATATTCTCAAAACATTTATTATTCTGGCATACTGAAAATAACATAAATGTTTATGGATAAGAAATAATTAAATAAATTCTGATAAATTAATATAATAGAATATAAGGTATTCAAGATAAAACAGATTTTCCAAAATGTTCCCTCAGAACATTGATAGTGGGTGTTGGGGTATTTGTTTAAATAAAAGTCATTCAACAAATTCACCAAGTCCAATAAATATTGTATCGGTAAACTCTTTTACAAGTTTTAAATCTGCTTTTGAACATAGAAAGTGATCTGTTTAAAAGCTTTATCTTGATGTCACTCGTCAATATTACATTATCTAAGGTGGACTTTGGGTATGAGATAAATATAATATTAGTATATATATATATATATATATATATATATATATATAATTTTTTAGAATCTTATAGTTAACTTTATTTTTTCAACTAAGGTTTAATTTCCATGAGGTTCAGTATTTTTAGTATAAAGTACTACAAGTTTTGATAAATTCATACAATCTGTAACCAGCCGATGCCAGATATAAACTGTACCAACAACCCCAAAATCTGCTTCTTCAGCTATTTGCAGTCAACCCCTCTTCTCTTCCTTAGGCCCAGGCAACTACTGATCTGTTTTATGTCACTATGATTTTTACTCTTTCAGAATCTTACACTATATGGCCTACTTTTACTTAGCATAATGAATTGAAAATCTGTTTTGGCTGCTGGTGAATCAGTGCTTTGCAATATTTCATTCCATGGATACACCACTCATTATTTAACCAGTTACCAAACAAAGGTTTTGGGGGTTGTTTCCAATTTGGGGCAATTATTATTAAAGTTGCTATAAAATTATTTTTTAGTTTTTATTTTTATTTTTTAGTTTTTTTATATTTACTTTAAGATTATATTGGAATTATTAGAGTGGCACTGGTTAATAAAATTATACAGGTTTCAGGCATATAATTCTATAATACATCATCTGTATATTGCATTATAAGTACACTACCCCAAGTCAAGTCTCCCTCCATCACCATCTACTCTCCTTTACCTTTCCCACCTCACTTTCCCTCCTGTAATTCCCACCCCATTGTCTGTATCTATAAGTTTTATTTTTTTACACATTTGCATACAGATTTTTTGAATATGCTTTTATTTCACTGGAAAAAATACCTAACACTAGAATTTTTGGAGGGTATGTTAAGTTTATCTTCAACATAATGATGAACTGCCAAACTATTACGAGTTCTTCTATTGGCAGCATTTGGTGATATCAGTTAAAAAAATCTTGGCATTCTAATAATTATCTGTAGCTATCACATTGCAGTTTTAATTTGCATTTGCCTAATGACACATTATTTTGAGTATTTTTTTATGTGCTTATATGTCACTTGTATAACCTTCTTGCCTATTAAAACATTTTATTTTTAATTGGATCATTTGTTTTTTAAGTTTTGAGAGTTCTTCATATATTTGTAAATCATTTATCAGATACGTAATTTCCAAATAGTTTCTCCTAGTTTTGTTATTTTATTCTCTTAGCAGTGTCTTTTAATTAGCAAAATTCTTTTATTTTGATGAAGTTCAACTTATTTTTCTTTTCTTTTATGGGTCATTTGATGTTGCATCTAAGAAATAGTTGCTTAACCCTAGACACTAAGATTTTCTCCCATGTTTTCTTCAAAAAGTTTTATAATTTTAGGCTTTACATTTAGGTTGATGATCCCCTTTGAGTTGAGTTTTATACCAGTTTTGAGATATAATTGTATGGTTTATTAGTTTTTCTGTTTTTGACACGAATATTCAATTGTTTAGCAACATTTGTTGAAAATAAAACTTTATGAAATTACTTTCTCACTTTCACTAAAATCCATATATCTGTGTGACTGTCTTTGGCCCATTCTATTAAATTATTCTATGTATGTGTCCTTTTCCTAGTACAACACTGCCATGATTTGCATTGTTTTATAGTAAATATTAAAAACAAGTAGTGTAGCCTGACCTGTGGTGGCACAGTGGATAAAGCGTCAATCTGGGACACTGAGGGCTTGCCTGGTCAAGAAACATATGGGAGTTGATGCTTCCTGCTCTTCCCTCCTTCTCTGTTTCTCTCTTTTGCTCTCTCTTCTCTTTTTCTAAAAATGAATAAATAAAAATCTAAAAAATAAAAATAAAAACAAGTAGTGTAATGGCTCTAGTTTTTCTCTTTCACTCTCTCTCAAATTTAAGGCTATTTAAATTTGTAATTCCATATACATTTTAGATTTTTTTTTGATATTTACAAAAAAGTGCTAAAATTATCATTTATATTGCATTAAATTTAGAAATCAGTTGAGAAAGAAGTGACATGTCAACTATAATGGTTATTTCAACCCATAAGTATAGTGTGTTTCTCCATTTATTTATGTGTATTTTGGTTTCAAAATAAAATTTTAGCATCTTGGTATAGAGCATATTTACTCCATTTATACCCAAAAATTTTCATGTATTTTGGGTGCGTTTTAAATAGTGATGTAAATGTTACAGTTTTACAATTATAATTTTTATTGAACTATTGCTAATATATAAAGATGCAGTTAATTTTTGTATACTTACCTTGTATCTTTTGACATTGCTAAATTCACTTAAGAGATTTGGTAGCTGGTTCTGGCCAGTGGTAGAGCATTGATCTGGCATGTGGAAGTCCCCAGTTTAATGTTGGTCAGGGCACACAGGAGAAGCGCCCATCTGCTTTTTCACCCTTCTCCCGCTCCTTTCTCTCTGTTTCTCTTTTCCCCTCCAGCAGCCAGGACTCCATTGGAGCAAAGTTGGCCCGGGAACTGAGGATGGCTCCATGGCCTCCACCTCAGGTGCTAGAATGACTCCAGTTGCAAGGGAGCAATACCCAGATCAGATGGGCATAGCATCTCCCCCAAGTGGGCTTGGTGGGTGGATCCCTGCCCAGTGCATATAAGAGTCTGTCTCTCTGCCTCTTTGCTTCTCACTTCAGAAAAATACAAAAAAAAAAAAAAAAAAAAAAAGACCTGGTAGCTTTTGGGGAGCATAGTTTTAGGGTATTTTCTAAATAGAAATCATCTGCAAATGAAAATAATCTTTCTCCCTTTTCAATTTGTCTTCTTTATTTATTTTCTTGTCTTTTTGAACTGACTAATATTTTAATTATAATGATAAATAGGAGCGGTAAGAGAAGATATATTTTTTAATAACAATCTTAGACTAAGATTACACAGTCTTACTTTTTAGTGTGATTACAACTGTAGGTTTTTTTAGATGACTTGTATCCATTTCAGGATGTTCTCTTCTCTCCTGATATGCTGAGTTTTCATTGAGACTAGATTATAATTTTGTTTTAAAAATTCTGCATCTACTTAGATAATTATATTGATTTCATTTGTTTGTTGATAAGATACATCAGTGATTAATTTCAAATATTTAACGAGCTTTGCATTTTTAAGATAAACCCTACTTGGTCATATATTACTGCCTTTTTCATAAAGTGTTCAGTTTGTTTTGTGAAAATTTTGTTAAGAATTTTTAGTTATGTTCAGCAGGAATATTGAATAGTTTTCCTGGTTTTTCTATAGTTTTGGTATTAGAATAAATTTCACATCATAGCATGAGTTGAAAATGTTAGTGAAGAATTGCTATATATTTTTTTCCCTTCTAGGTTTGGTTATAGCCATTTGTAAGCAAAGTGTTCTTTAATAAGTCTGGGGTTATTTAGGTTATCAGTTTTTTCTTGCATGACTTTTGGGTAGCTTTTACTTGACAAGCAGTTTGTACAATTTAAATAAGTCATGAAATATTGGCATAAAGTTACTAATAATACCACAGCATTCTTTTAATATCTGTAGGATCCATAGTGATGCTCTTCATTCCAGATATTGGTTATTTGTGTCTTCTATTGTTTTTTTCTGGCTATAAATTAAGTATTTTATCAATATTCTCATTGTTTTGCTTCTTATTTATCCATTTGTTTATCTATTCATCAGGCCATTCAAAAAGCATTTATTTAGTACATCCTAGATATCAAACAGTTTAATAGATACTCTTTTGGAATAAAACAGGAAAAAAGGCATAATATGTGAGCTAGAAATAAAAAAATTCAGTGAGGGTAAAAGAATAATGTGCATATGAGTAAGTTATTTACAAAGTACTATCTCTTTGGTTCGATGTTCAGTTTAAAGAATTTATATTTGTCTCAAATGTGATTTAGATGAGATCTATCATTAAACATCTCTAAGAATAAAGAAGGAAAGAGCTCTGGCTGGATAGCTTGGTTGTTTAGAGCATTTTTCCAAAGCACAGAGATTGCTGGTTCGATCCCTGGTCAGGAAACATACAGGAACAGAATCATATTTCTGTCTCTCTCTCTCTCCCTCCCTCACTTCCCCCTCTCTCACTAAAATCAATAAATTAAAATGAAAGAAATAAGGAGAGAGAGAGAAAAAGAAAAAAAAAAGAGAAAAGGAGAAATAAGACAAAAATTATTGGCATGAATTGCCAAGCTTTTCTCTACAAAATGGGAAAGCACAAACAGTCCATTCAACTCTCAGAATATCTACTGTTTTAATAACTATATATTGTCCATTTCCTATTAAAAATATGGAGTGTTTATACATTTATTAAAGGCAATGTTACCTTCATGGGTGTCCTTTTACCCACTAATAAAATCTGAAAGGGCAATTTTTATATGAGCTATTCTCTCTACACTTATGAGATTATTAATTGCAACAATAAATATAAAGTAACATGTGCTTTATTCTAACAGTAATTCATTTACTTAAAATTGCAATTTAACATATTATAATTTAAGTCACAAACTTGGGCTGCAAAGTTTTTGATTTTGATATTACTGAATAATTTTATTATCAGAAGTTTACAGGAGTCAAAACACATCCTAAATAAAGACTTAATATAAAATTCATATTTATGAGTACCTTAAATTTTAGAAATTTGCATAAATTGTATAATAAGCATTTCTCATTACTTGTTTACTTATGCAAGTAAACATGAATAAAATAATTTTTAATTCATCAAAGTAATTTCTCTTGGTTAGCCAATCAAGGGGTAAGTCATTAAAAAAATCTACTTTACTTTTCATTATTTTGCTTTTATGCTGCTCAAAAATTTGTGAATGTTTTGGCAGTTATCATGTGAGTCTCCTAAATCTTCAGATTTTACACTGCATGATATGACTAAAGAAACCATTCCACTTCTAGGTTATTAGATCAGTTCTTGTTAGTATTTTAAAAACTAGCATAACTACTTCAAATTCCAACATGTTAGCACTCTTGATTCCATTTTCTCTCTTCGCTAAAAAGCTTATTTTGCATCTTTTCTTTCTATATCTTCCACTCTTAACTGCACTATCCTTTTAACTTTTTTTATCTATTTGTTTTAAAAAGGCATAATTATACCCAACTGCCCTTTTCATATCTAGTCAATCTTACTCCTTTATTTTTAACTTTCAGAAATAGCTCTTTGACTATTGAACCATTTCCAGCAATGTTTCATGGGAAGTTTCTATTATCTTTATTTATAATAATAATGAAGAGAACCAAAATAGACAAAATAATAATAAGAAAAAGAGAAATGGAGGACTAGAAAGGGGGAAAAATAGAGAAAGAGAATAAAAAAGAGACAAAAGGAATAAGCCAAATTATTTGAACATGTAATATAAATCAGCTACTTACCTATCATTTTAAATTTTTTTAGCACTCCTAAAATAGGTATATGTCTCTGTTGAAAATTTGAATATTGAGATTCAGAAGATAATTTTTTCCCCGAAGATTAGATTACCTAAGGTATATTCATGTTTTCAAACCAGGTCTAATTACTAATAGCTACCACTTATTGAGCATATCTATATATACAAGGCCAAATATAAGGATTGTTAAAACTGAATATTAAAAAAATACTCCTAAAGTAAGTGCTATAATATAACTATCTCCATTGAAGCTTCATAGATGTACATAATAATTGCTCAAGGTCACATATTCAGTGAAACTGTTGTTATTCAAACCCTCGTAGTCAGGCACTGGAACCTGAAGACTT
Organism: Rhynchonycteris naso; assembly: GCA_037038555.1. Classification (NCBI taxonomy): domain Eukaryota; kingdom Metazoa; phylum Chordata; class Mammalia; order Chiroptera; family Emballonuridae; genus Rhynchonycteris; species Rhynchonycteris naso. Next base: position 66,923,876 of record CM072996.1, read on the forward strand.
CATTCCCCATCAATATTGCACTTTTTACTTTCCTCAGCTTTGCTATAGATTAAAAACAATTTTGTTATTTTTGCCTTTCTCTTTTCTTATGTAGCCATTACTTCAGAAAATAAAATAAGAAAGACATATTACTCAATGTCAAAAATGAGGTTGACTCCAAAGTGAGTACACAATACAAATTTATACCAATATTTGTTAATCTAGACAGAGAGAGATGGAAAATATAAATAAATAAAATAATAAAAATGTAATTCTATTATGCTTTAAAAATCATCCTTATCCTACTATTTGTAATTTTTTTTACAAATTTTGACTTTAATAATTAAAAAATTATGTAGAATGTAATCCTCTCTAATTTACCTAACAAATATGCAACTTTCTCTCCCAGACCGGTTTTTATTGTTGCTATTCTCTTTCACCATCCTGAATTCACCCTTCATTGCAAGTTGATTTTAAATACAATCTTCAAATATATTTCACATATTACTTAGAAAATATTATGTCATCCTTTCAGATAAATATAAACCAGAGACATCCTTTAATTATGTTAGAATTTTAAAATACTTTCATTTAAATGTATTCCTATGTGAATATATTCACTTTTAAAATTGAGTTCCTAAGCTGACTAGAATAAATATGGTTCAATCAGGAACAATTCCACTAAAGTTGCTTTAATATACTGAAACATTTTTATTTTATATTTTATTTCCAAATTCAAGGTATACAGTTTATTTTTTATATACAGAGAAAAAGACAAGATTTAAAATCAACTCAGCATATTTCAAATAGTAGAAAAGTTAAAACAGCAATTTTTGTGTGAGCTAACCAAGGTCGACATCTCAAAACAGTATATTCTTGAAGAATATTCTTCAAGGTAATCCTCTTCAAAAATGTATCTAAACTCAAGTATGTATGTCTTGTGATTGTTCTTCTTAAGTAAGCTAAAGCCAAAATATCTAAGTCATCAGCATGCTTAATCATATGATAAAGAAAATCTACTGACATCTTTTTTGTGGAGTTATTTAGAGCATTATAATTTTTTAACTGGAATTTTCTTTTTAAATTTCATACTTTACACATATTTGTTCATAATATTACCTAAAGTAAATATATATTTTACTCACATGTCAAGAAACTATTTTTAAAATACACACACACATACACACACACACACACACACACACACACACACACACACACACACACATAATATATCAAAATAGCTTGGCCTGAAATACAGGATGGGATGATATTATCACATTATCTTCTCAAGTGGGAATTATACCTTTAAAGTAATGATCAACAGATATTTGGATTTCAGCATATAAAAATTACTAGATTATTATTTCAGAATCTTGAGATTTGTAAAATACAGGCCAAAGAACAGTTAGGATCACGTTTTTTGCTTTCATTTCTACAAAACTTACAAATCTGTTTTAGTAGTAACATTAAATACCTTCAAGAGGCTTATGACATTGAACATTTTACAAATAGAAATGATAGTTATTTTATTAAACCAATCAGTTTGACCATGAACTTGTATTGCTGCTAGCCCTGTGTTTTCTAGATTGGTTGTTTAGTCTCCCAATACACTGAGTTTGCCATTAATGCATTACACTCAATGTCCTTTCCTTGAGATTGATGCGAACTGAAAAAACTTATTTAATAAGGACTAATATGGGATACCTATTAGTGTGTGTTCTAGGACTACAATATATATCTGACTTCATATTATAGTATTGAAGCTCTTCATTTGGCTCACATTATATAACAAAGAAAACACTGTACGTGATTTGTATTGTCCTTCAAATCTTAAAATAATTATATAGTCAGATTGGTGGTTCACAGTTAAAGGGGTCATAGATTAACTTGAAAGAAAATATTCAAATTAAAGTACACAACAAAATTATACGTTTTATTCATATATATATATATGAATGGACCATGAGATTAGGCTGGACAAGAAAGAATTAATACTTAATAGCATACATATGAATTATGAATATTGACTACATAATCTATGGTATAACCCAAACAGACCAAAACTAAGGATGGATCTGGAGAGCATCATGCTAGGTGAAATAGGCCAGTCAGTAAAAGACAATTACCATATGATTTCACTTATATGTGGAATCTAATGAACAAAATAAACTAACAAACAAAACAGAAACAGAGTTATAGATAAAGAAAACAAATGATAGCTGTCCTAGGAGACGGGGGTTGGGAGACTGGGTAGAAAGGTGAGGGGATTAAGCAATGAAAAACTTGTAAACACAACAGTACGGAAATTACAAGGAAAGGAGGCAGAGGAAGTAAAAGAGTGTAAAGGGGTTAAACCATGATGGAAGAAGATTTGGGGTGGTGAACACACAATAAAATATACAGATGATATAGATTTGTATACCTGAAACCTATAAAGTTTTATTAACCAGAGGATTCAATAAAAAAATAAAAAAAAGAAAAGAAGGAACAAAAGTGTCTCATCTTTGAAGGTCTGAAATGCTTATGCACCTAGAAATCATAGCAAATATTGCTGAGCTAAAGGGATTCTCAGGGTCTGGTACCTACCAAATAGGAAACTCAGCTTAGGAATCTAAATGGAGTAGCTCACAGCGCTGACCTAGAGGCTTTATTTACATGGATCAAAAGATTGGAACTCTGTACCTGGGCCATTATGCTTTATTTCCTTGAAAGTAATGTTACTTAATCCTTTCACATTTAATGTTCTATTTTTATTTGCTATGAGCAATTTGGAAATTTTGAATCAGTGTTTATCCTTATTGAGAGTCTGATGTCATGGATTTTAGTAATTGTAAAACACACTGAAAATGTAATATAAGATTGCTATGTTAAATTACATTAAAATACTGGGAAAATCATTCATGAACTATAAGATATAGAAAAATACTTTGTTCTATATGGAAAGTTAGTGGCTTTGTTTTATAAGAATCACTTATATATATATTTATTATATATATTACAGATTCAGATTTCCCCTAACATTTATAACACTAATAGAAAGATTTTCTGTGAATAAAGTTAAACTATCCTAGACTGACCTGGCAGTGGTGCAGTGGATAGAGAATTGGACTGATGTGTAGAGGACCTAGGTTCAAAATCCTGAGGTCACCAGTTTGAGCATGGGGTCATTGACTTTAGCTTGGAATCATAGAAATGACCCCACAGTTGCTGGCTTGAGCCCAAGGTCACTGGCTTAATCAAGGTGTTACTTGCTCTGCTGTAGCTCCGTGGTCAAGGCACATATGAGAAAGCAATCAATGAACAACTGAGGTGCTGCAACAAAGAATTGATGTTTATCATCTCTCTCTTCCTATATGTCCCTCTCTCTGTCTCTGTCACACACACACAAAAAGTTAAAGTATCTTAAATACGTATACCTATTTAAATACAGTATCATGCTTAGTATTTGTAGAAATCAAACTGTTAAAGGGTGAGTTTTTTAAGAAGTAGATGACATTTAAACATATATATATATATATATATATATATATATATATATATATATACACACACACACACATACATACACACAAACACACACACACATAGAGAGAGAGAGAGAATGTCTGAGTTTAATCTAAATTTTTAGAGAAAAAGAAGATTTATAACGTGAGTAAAATATGTCTGAAATCTTACATTTGTCTCTAATATCATATCTATCTGCATATAATTGAAGCTCATTTTTAATGCCAATGTTTCTTTTGTTTGTTTGTTTGTATACCTGAAGCAATTGCTGTCATAGATATTCTGCAAATTCGCTTTGTTGTCTAGATTGTTAATAGTTTTATTAATTCAGCTAGTAGTCAGGTGCAATTCATCAACTGCACAGCCCTTTGTGTTCTATTTTTGTTAAATGTGTCTTCTCTGGAATTTAAATTATAAAGAAAAAGTCCTGACTAATCTGAATTTCTCAATTTATTCATGTTCAATGAAATGCTATTCATCAGTATAAACTCTGCTGTGAGTTCAAAATCAAATTTAAACCACCTGGGAATAAACAAAATTGCTCCTCTTCCCTAGCACTTGGAAAAAAAAAGATAGAAATAAGACATTTTCAAGAATCTCATGAAACTAATATGTTTAACTGAAATAGAACAGAGATGGCAAGGCATCAGGCATTTTCACTGTATTAGGTCCTTTGTTCACTGACTATCTGCTTCTAAGTTTTTAGTAGTTTTATTTTAATCACATAATGCTGATTTCTTTTATACCTTGAAGGGATGAAATAATCAGTTATGCTCAGTATCCCAAAATATGCTTAAATCTATGACTAGTATTGTACCTTCTTTTAAAGTAGTTGATATATAAAAGTAATTAGGGTTTGAAACATTTTTATAATTTCTACTAAACATTCAAATCCAGCAGTTCTATACATCTAAAGTACAGCATTTATCTGCCTGAATATTACAAATGTTTAGTCTCATAAAATTAGACTCTTTTTCATAATAAATATGTGGCTCTCAGTACTCTGTGGTAGAGGACAAAGGCTGGTGTGATTTGAAGGAGGCTCTCAGAGACAGTTCTTTAGAGACTCTTTCCTATTCATAATGAAACTAAAGTTCATCTACAGGGATGAGCAAGGTTACAGTTGTGAGTACCTGAAACAGTTAATAAAGCTACTGTAATATTCACAACCTGCCTGTCTTTTACCATATGATCAATCGTAAACTAATTTTGCCCATTTCTATATATTTGAAAACCATGGTAATACAATATTGCACTTGAAGTGGGAGGTTTTTGGGCCCTTAAATACTTGAATAAATACATGATCAGTCAATTAAAAAACAAGGGAACATATTGAAATGATAAAGTGCACAATCTCTTTTATTCATCCTTCATGAGGATTCAAGGATATTTGGATTTAACCTATAAAATTTCATATATCTATGACATATCACATGTGATCCTGGATTGTTAACCATTCCAGATCTATACTCATTTTGTTTATGAAGGAAGTAACAATGGATACACGAGCTATTGTAATACAGTGTCGCATACCAGACAATGTTAATTCACTGTCAGTTACCATCTTTGTCTAAAGAGTAAAATCTGAAATATTTGAATATTTTATGGCATTGACTCTTATCTCTCACATAATGGGTCAAAATATTAATTTAAAATTATTGTTACTATAGATCAAAAGTAGAGAAATTGTAAAAGAAACAAAAACAAAAATAAAACAACCTTAACAATAAGGATTAAATCTTCTGACATGCTGAGAGTAGCAAATCTTTCAGCTGGATACACAGATGGACTGTGTGTTCAACTCTGAAAGAAAATAATATTTAAAGATATATAGAAATGTTAGAAATGCATATATTGTTAGCGATAGCATCTACAAAGGGGGGTCTATAAAGATTTTTCTCATCCGTTTAGCAACTAGGGAATAGACTATCTTTTGTGAATTGTAATTTTTAGGAAAATATTGTGCATACAATATGGAACATCTTTTAGTTAGAAGTAGATATACTGAACTTTTTAAAAGTTGATTTACAAAGTTTTCTATTTAATTCTTCTAGGCCTACCTCACAAACCTCCGAGACTATTATTTTTGCTTCAGGGGATAATAGAGAAAGTCCAAACTTACCTTCTCTCAAGGTAGCTGTAGGAGTTACGCTGTGTGAATGATTGAGACCAAAATGTGCTTGGAGCTACAACCCTGCAAGGAGTGCAGAAGGTGCATTGAGACTCGAGCATCAATCTGTTCTTGACAAGCAGAGCTTGTGGTGGGTAGCTCAGTGGCCATTATCCCCGAAACTAATAGTGGAGAGCTAATGGACATAATTCAATTCTTTTTCTTGGAACTAAATTTTGAAAAACTTAAAGTTCTAAAAAAGTATTTGCATTTATATAACATGATTTTTTCTAAAATATTATTACAAAGTATATATATATAATAAGCACTGTATTTAATAAAATTTAAAATCTTATGTAATGATGTAATAAAATCTGCATTTTACAATTAAACTTTTGTTGAATTATTTAATCTACATTGTGGTACTTACTGAATCATGAAATTTATTCTGGGTCATAGAATTTTTAAAAAATGTTTCTAATTTGTTGTTTCTGAAAATCCAAAGTTCATTATTGGGAGTACTGTTTAAAATCTCTCTAATGATCTATACTACCCTCTGCAGCAGAAATGATGTTTTATAGCTGCTATCTGCCTGGAGTCAGCTGTGTCCTTTATGATACCTTGCCTCTCCATGGGCTCCTATTCCTAACATTTTTCTTTTAAAATCTCTATAGAGATCTAACAGAAAGATCATAAGAACAGCATCTTTTGTGCTTCTCTTTCTCTGCAAATACCAAGGCAGCACTGTATTTTCTCATATTTAAAAATGATAAAAAGAAAAAATATTTTAATCTTTCATTTTCCAATATAAAGTTTTTACACAAAAGGGTGTTTATTAAAAGAAAACAGATCTGTCACTCAGTAATTAAATGATTAACTACATTACTTTAAAACTTATTTTTTTCTATGATTATCAGACAAAAAGTAAAACAAACTGAAATTTTAAGTTTTCTTTCAGTAAAAATAATATAAATAATCTCTCCATGTATCACACTAGCCTAGCAATTAAATCTGAAAAAGTTTAGCTAATCCAGATTTAAAGGAAAGAAAATATGAAAGTAAAGTAGAGTAACTACAGTTTAATTCTTGTTTTGGTTCCTCTAAGTTTTGCTATTTCTCGTGGACAAAGAAGCAAGCCAACCTGTCAGGAATTTATTGTTGTAGAACAACTGTGACTTAAGGGAAATAATTCATTCTCAAAATAGTGGGAAACAGGTCTGGTGCAAATGTATCACCTTCAAAATACAGGAAAGATTCTGAAGACAGCAATTACTGGCTGTTGTCTTCTATATTCCCACTAAATCTATGAATTCGTGCCTCAGTCCTAATAAAGCAAAACCGATGCCTACAAATGAAACAGTGAGAATATTTATTGTAATGGTAGAAGAGTGATGTGGTTGTGCCTTCCACAAATAACTATTATAAGCTGGATACAATGTTTTAAACCAACCCAACTTTCTAAAAATACTTGCCACTTTCTAGCCTAAGGGCTCTGTCTAACTTCCCTGGCTACAGCTGCAGAAAATACCAGAACAAACTCTAGAGCCTTGCCAGTAAAAGGCACCACACATAGCTCAGATCTCAGTCTGGAAATCTCCAAAATGTATTATTTATACAATTTTCAACCAAAAATTAGTAGACATGCAAAGAAGTCAAGAAGTATGACCCATACTCAGAATAGATAAGTGGATTCAGCTATTGGATTTAGCTGTCTAAGCATTTAAAGCAGCTATAATTAATGGATTTAAATAAATAAAGAAAAAAATATCAAAGGACTAGAGTAAAAATGTTATCAATATGATACTCTTTTATCACAGAAAGCAAGGGAGAATTTTTTTTTCAAATTTGGCATCCAAAACAGAATTCTGGTGGGGCTTTGGCATATCAAGAATTCCAAAGCATGACAGGGAAATTCAGGAACATTAAATGTGTCAGTGCATTTATTGCATACAGTGGTCATAGCTCCGTTCTCATAGAAATTCATTTTAAGTTTCAAAGATTGGTTGATAAATTATTTCAACAATAGAATGGTAAAAATATTTTTATCTTGGACATTAAATACCTACATAGTACTCATCTTAAGAAGTCAAAGTCTAAAGGTTGACATCATGAAAATAAATTTAGTTCTAATGGCAGATTTTTTATTTAAGTAATGGTATGAGTTATCATCTGGCTGTTGATAGACTGTCAATGCTTAAAAATCTAACATTAAGGTCAAATTAAAATCTGTAGCAGCCTAAGTATTCATATATTTTAACCACCACCTAATCTGCAGAACTGTTCTAAAAATAGTTTTAGTCTTTTTAATGACTGTTAAAGTTAAAATATTAATATGGTTACTAATATTAGAAATTTTAAAAATATATGAATAGTTAAAAATCTTACCTATTGGATTAACTTAAAAGAGACCTTTTTACTTGAATCACTTCTAACTCCATCTCCATAATTCTGAGTCTCCAAATCATGCCCTTGTGAGACTAGCCATTCTAGTTCTAGTAACCTTTGATGACGCTGTTCAGCCTATACATAGCTGATGTCTTAAAACTAGCCTCATTTAATGTTAAACTGAAGTGGAAAAATAGAAACAAAAAGTGGCGATAGCAGAAGTCTGGGCCTTTTCTAAAAAGGCATCTAATAATAGAAATGAAACTGCATTCTACTGACTATTAATTCCTGTGACAGCCGTACTAGTGAAAACTAGGCACCCAGAATTTCATGCTGAGTTCTACTGGTTATGTGAGGTAAAAGTAAACTAAAATTTACATAGTAACTAATACAAACCTTATCAGCTGGCAAAGACTACCTGTATCTTAGGGAAGAGATAATGCAAATGTAAATTTAAATAAAATAAATTTAAAAAGGGTCAAGTTTCTGCTGTCACACAAATATTACTAGAATGCCCCTAATCAATGTGAAGCCATTAATTAGAACTTATTACCTGATGAAATTCACATTGTAAAATGAAATACGACCATTTTTCAGTCTATTCAAAAAATACCATAAAATATAATTCCAGATGGCAGTTTTATTTTACCCGTATTTCCCCATGTATAAGACACACCCTTTTTAAAAATAGTTTGGAGTCTAAAATCTGGGTGCATCTTATACAGTGGTTGTAGGTTTTTTACTTGCATTTCCTGCTTTTTTTTTTACAGTGATGAGGAGTTGTATAAAATTTATGAAGAATAAAACTTGAGCCTGACCAGGTGGTGGCGCAGTGGATAGAGCGTTGGACTGAGAAGCAGAAGACCCACGTTGGAGACCCCAAGGTTGCCAGTTTGAGCGTGGGCCCATCTGGCTTGAGCAAAAGCTCGTCACCTTGGACCCAAGGTTGCTGGCTCCAGCAAGGGGTTGCTCGGTCTGCTGAAGGCCCGCGGTCAAAGCACATGTGAGAAAGCAATCAATGAACAACTAAGGTGTTACAACGGCAATGAAAAACTAATGATTGATGCTTCTCACCTCTCTCCGTTCCTGTTTGTCTGTCCTTATCTATCCCTCTCTCTGACTCTCTCTCTGTCCCTGTAAAAAAAAACAAAAAAAACAAAAAAAACCCCACAAAACTTGAGCTCAATAATTTTATGTAATACATTCTTTCTTTTTCAAATTTCAGGCCCCCAAATTAAGGTGTGTCTTATACATGGGAGCCTCTTATACATGGGAAAGTATGGTAACATTAGATACATTTGTGTTGGGGGAATTTAATGTACAGTATGGAATCTAATCTTGTTTTTTTAGCATATTCTGGGATTAAAAACATCTTGTTAGGAATAAGACCTTCAAGATTTTTAGAAAAGACATTAGAAAATAAAAAATATTACAAAAAAACCTAAAAGTTAAAAACTCTTTTAAAATGGTCTAGGATGCTTTTAATATTTTTTAAACCAAAGAATATAAAACTAAATTTAAGAAAGTTTAAGTGACATGCCGAGGCTCACTCATACTTAATAAAATGCAGTGTTGGGTTGCGGAATATATAAAGAGAAAACTCATGGGCAGTGTGATCATTGCCTGGTGGGAGGCTGAGTGGGGACAGTTAAGGAGGGTACGGGGAGGATCAATGGTGATGGACAGAGGCTTGACTTGGGGTAGTGAACATACAATACAATGTATAGATGATGTGTTATAGAATTGTTCACCTGAAACCTGTAAAATTTTACCAGTGTTGCCTCAATAAAATCAAAAACGAAAAGAGATGTAGTGTTGGATCTCACACAGGTTATCACATACTTTTATAATCTTTTCAAAACTAAAGTCATGCTTGTCCCGGAAAATAACGTCTCCAAATTTTCACACATTACTTAAGTTTGCAAATACTGACATTTATATTCTCTTTTATCTTCTTCTTCTTCTTCATCTTTTTTTTTTTTTCATTTTAGTGAGACAGACTCCTGCATCTGCACCAACCGGGATCCACCTGAAAACCTCTGTTTGGAGCCAATACTTGAATCAACTGAGCTATCCCCAGCACTCGGGGCCAACTCTTGGACCAATGGAACTATCCTCAGTGCCTGAGGCCATCTCTCGGACCAATCGAGCTACTGGATGCAAGAAGGAAAGTGAGAGAAGGGGGAGAGGGAGGAAAACATAAGCAGATGGTCAATTCTCATGTGTACCCTGACTGGAGATCGAACCTGGATGTCCTCACCAGGCTGATGCTCTATTCACTGAGCCAACTGACAAGGTCATTATCTTTTATCTTAATATTCACAAATAAAAACTGATGATAAAATATTTTCAAGTCATTTTTTTCACACACAAAAAGAGATGTTAGTACCTCACAGAAGACTATGTCACACCTGAGGATAAGTTGAAAACGATGAAGACTTATAGAGATGCTGTGCTAAACTTTGCAACTGTCAGACCTCAGCCTTTAGGAAAATGCATGGCTGGTACCTAATACTTTCACCAAGCACTAGATTAAAAGCTGAGTCTTAGGATAATGATAAATACTAATATGCCTTGAGCCTTATAGTTAAACTGTGAATGTTAAATTTAATATTACCAAGGTTCTACTTGGTACTGTAATAGTGTTGATAGTCCTCACTATACTCAATTTGGGGGAAATTTTTTTTTCTATCAATAGCAAAAAATAACTTCCAGCCATATGTGTATGCATAGAAAATTAAATACTCTATTTAAAATATATGCCTTAGAAGTAATTTGCTTTTATTTGGCATCACTTACTATATTAAATCTATTTTCATGATGTAGCAGAGGTGGGTTAAAAATTTTCAGTAAAAATTATTTCAAAATTTTTGTTTTAATACATCAGCAAAGGATCTATTATTCTTCTAGGCTAGATTTCTTTTTTTTTTCTTTTATCTGTTATTTTTTATTAAGCAAGAGAAACAGAGACAGAGAGAGAGACAGACAGACAGGAAGGGAGAGAGATGAGAAGCATCAATTCTTTGTTGCAGCTCCTTAGTCATTCATGGATTATTTTCTCATATGTGCATTGACCCAGTGGCTAGAACAGAGCAAGTGACCCCTTGTTCAAGCCAGTGATCTTGGGCTCAAGCCAGTAAACCTGGACTTTACTGCACCACTGCTTGGTCAGGCAAGATTATTTATCTTTAAAATTATTAGTATGTTCCTTAAATTATTTAGTAGTAAAGATTAGACTTCTTTGCTAAGTTACTAATGAGGAATGACTTTCCTTTTGAAAATAAACCCTTGATTTTTGTCCCTCATGTTAAGAAAGCTAATGACCAAATGATGAAAGGACCTGGACCATCCCAACAAGGACCAAAATGTCCCTTCCCCAAACTACTATTGATTAGCTGTGTTAATAGGATATGGTCACTTAACCTCACAAAACTTCAGTTGTTTTTTTATTTTTTTCTTGTATGGAGAGCTAGTATACTACTATTCTCTGAAGAAAAATGTAAGATTTAGAAGTCATCTTGTAAAAAGCATCTAGGTTACCCACAGCTGTCAACAAATGATAGTTTTTATTATGAGTTTCCCTCCACTGGAGAACAAAGCAATTATTTACCTAAATTTAAAAATCTAAGAAAAAATGACATGTATACAGACCCAGTCATCAAATATAGTTATCTTATGATAAAACAATTTATAATACCGAATCAGTGCCTGACCTGTGGTGGTGCATTGGAGATCCCCAAACTGCGGCCCTTGGGCCAAATTGCTGCCACCTGAGGCCATTTATCTGGCCCCCACTGCACTTCTGGAAAGGGCACCTCTTTCATTGGTGGTCAGTGTATGGAGTACTGTATGTGGTGACCCTCTAACGGTCTGATGGACAGTGAACTGGTCCCCTGTGTAAAAAGTTTGGGGACCCCTGGATAAAGTGTCAACCTAGAATGCTGAGTTCACCAGTTCAAAACCCTGGCCTTGTCTGGTCAAGGCACATATGGAAGTTGATGCTTCCTGCTCCTCCCCCCTTCTCTTTCTCTCTCTTTCCCCTCTCTAAAAATGAATGTTTTTAAAAAAATCTAGAATACCAAATCATTTTCTATATTAGATATAGATTAGGTAGTGATAGCCTGACATTTTTAAGCACTTTATTGATGTGTTATTGACATTCAAAAAGCTGTACACAAGTTGATGAGTTTGGAGATAAAAATACATTCATGAAACCATTACTAAAATATATGTCATTAATATGTCTACCATCTCCAAAAGATTCTTTCTACATTCTTTGTTTAATATTAGTAATATTATTAAGTTTTGTGATAAGAACACAATGTAAAATCTATCATCCAAATAAATTTTAAAATGTACAATATAGTAATATTAGCTATAGGCACTATGCTCTACAGTAGGCTTAAGATTTTTCTTTCCTGTCGTTGAAGGTTGTGGGAAAACTTAAAATCCCTTATATCCAGATTATAGGTTTATTAAGGAATTAATGTCATACTAGGATACAAATCCTACATATTCTGTTAAATATATGTTTTATTGATTAAGTTTCCAATTTTTACAAACCTTTCTTTCAAAGCAATTCATTCAATTAATCAAGGTTTGGGATAAAATATGATCATATATAAGCTTGGTAAGAAGTGCTTGTTATAAATAATGTAATAACATATTACCACAGCTTCTTCTGGAATTGGAAGAGAAAAAAACTTAAGATAAAAATGAAGAAAAAAAATCTTAGCACAGATAATGCAAAATCTAAAAGAAGGTTTTTAATAAAATTTTTCAATGTGTTTTTGTATTCTTTTGGCTGCAAAGCAGAGTAACAATATGCAGAAAGCTATACTGAGATGTCTTGCAATGTAGTAAAAACAACATTTTTCAGGGATATATATATATAATTTGGTGGAAAATGGCCATAAAAGCAAATATTTTCTTTTGGGGAACATGGCATGAATGTTTTACTATTTTAAATACTTCTTACTCCAAATAGAAAAATGGTTAGCATTATTCTTTGACTATTACTTGTAAATACATTATTTTATTTAAACAGTTTTTTCATATAGTTTTTCTATGTAAATTTTTTTCAACATGAAGTTGAAAGATTTTTAATGTTCTCTTTTTTTTCTACTGACAATTTTGTGGAAGTGTAACTATGTAACTATATTTTCAGAATGCAAAAACTTAGGCATTTTGAAAAACAAAAAGCCTAGGCAATTTCCTTTCAAAAATCCAAAGCAAACTACTTATATCACCTACAAATTGTTCAGAACCAAGGGGAGAAAAACAGCAATATTTATACCTGTATATAAAAAAATCATATGTATTATCAGACCTGTAAATAAACCAAAGGGGATCCCTGAATGCCGTGAAAGATCTTAATCTCAAGGTATATAACGGTTATATAATAAAAGTTATTGGAAAAGGTCATCTTGAACAAAGGTTGTTTGCAAGCACATAAATCACACCAATAATTATCTCTGTGTAGTGACAGGGGCTTAGGAAGTGAACTGCTTTCGGGGTGGCCCCCAGAGATCCTCCTCACCATCCCTATCAAAGACCAGCTCTACTTGAATAAACCAAATAAGTGCTATATTTGAAACTAAGAAATTGTGAATAGAAAAGCTAATATAATGTACCATCAATATGAAGTAAATTTAATGTCTGGCTTTTATCAAGAAATTGCTTGGGTGCAGTTTTTACTACTTTACTAAAGTATGTTCTTATAAATACAAGTAAGTAGGCGAGCACAGCATGTTCATTCCATGGTGGCACTCGTGCAGTTTTATTGTTGTGGGTTTTTTTCAATTTTAACGTATGCCTTTAACCGAGCCACATTGTGACCACCTAGGTGCTTGAGGTAATAGAAGATTAAGTTCCTGCTTTCACAAATCTTAACCTGAAAGAGGACAGGAAAAAAAAAAGAAAAGAAAAAGAAAATAGAGAGATGTTTCTCACTGTGATAAATATTATTTTTAAGGTATTTTTGTTTGTTTGTTTGTTGGTTTTTTTTTTTTTTTTTTACAGAGACAGAGAGAGTCAGAGAGAGGGACAGATATTATAAAGGAGTAATATACTTGGTTTCATCACAGACTGCCTCTTATATTTAAACTAGGATTAAGAGGTAATTAAGAAATTGTGAAGGGAGATAGAAAAGAGTCAAAGTGTTTGAGAAAAATAATATAAAGACAAATTAATAAACCCAAACTGACAAAGGTGATGAGGGGCAAAAGACAGAAAAAGCATAAAACCAAGAAGCTAAAACAAGTGGTGTGTATGTAAGGATGTTGAGTATTTTCAGGAACAAAATAAAAAAGGTAAGAAAAGTTTTTTACAAAAGAAACTGATATGAAACTAGCAAAACAAAAGATCACTGGTGGCTGTGTGGAGAACAAATGGGTAGGTAGGGGGGACAGCAAGACCTGAGGGAACAGGATGATTTAGGAGGCTAGCTCATCTTTCAAGTAAAGTATAGATGGCTTAAGTTAGCCTAATGTTAATGGAAATGAAAATGTGTGAATGGATTGAAGATATATTTTTAAGTTTAAAATTATCAGGTCTTGATAATTGGTTGTTAACTTTAGATTGCTGTGTGACCTCACTGACCATTATTCTTTTTTTCCCTTAGTTTTGTCTGTTGTACAGAATTTCAAATTTAAACATTGGCTCAACAGTAAATTCCAAGCCAATAAATCTCTTTGTTGAAGATTTTGAAAACAGTTATCCACTTCCTTTTACGTATAAGAAGATTAGTATCTCTATTACACCTATGGTACCAGATACGCTATATTGCAAATAAAAATGGGAAAGGAGCAAAGAGAGGTGGAGGTGGATAGTGTGAGCTGAACAGAAGGAGAGCTTTCTAGTTTCTAGTGTTCTTTCTCTCTCTTTTTCTTTTAGTGAGGGGAGGGAGGCAAAGAGACAGACTCCTGCATGCAAACCAACTGGGATCCACCAAGGAATGCTCTGACCATCTGGCGCCACTGCTCCATTTTTTGGCAACTGAGCTATTTCAGTGCCAAAGGCTAAATCGCTCTAATATATTGAGCCATGGCTACAAAAGGAGAAGAGAAAGAAAGAGGGAGACAGAAAGAAGGGGGAGGGAGGGGTAGAGAAGCAGATGGTTATCTCTTCTCTGTGCTCTGAATGGGAATCAAACCTGGGACACCCACATGTGGGGGCAACACTCTACCACTGAGCCAACTGGCCAGGGACTCTAATGGTCTTTCTCTTTCCTTCTATTGAACGACTTCTTGCCCACTGGCCATCATAGAGCTGTCCATCCCCTAAATGTTCCCCTATTTCCTCCATTGACTCCATTAGTAAACAATTACAGTAAAGAGGGGCTGGCTACCAGATGAGTACCAGGCTACCAGATGAGTTTCCAAAGTGTAAGAGACACTTACTTACCTTGGATGGGGGTGGGGCACAAGGAAGGACAAAGTCAACAAAGAAAGGATAAAGCAACCCTCAAACCCCCACACGAAGGTAGGTCCCTGGATGTTATCCCTTGCCCACTAATTTCTCCACTCCTCCCACTCCTTCCAGGCCTGGCACCTGATATTCTTAAGGGAACAAATGATGAAACCGCAGAAAAAATATATAAAGCATTTCAAGTGAAACTTTCATTAAATAAAAAGGAAGAAAAAAAGAAAAACTGTCTTTAAGAGTGAAATTTAATAGGGCAGGATGGAAAATTTTAGGACACAATAAATTTCTTCAGGAAGATAAAAGAGAAAACCTGATATGAACATGTGATTGATGTAACAGAGATTTCAGTAGATGGAAAAGGTAGTAGAATGCACTCAGTGTAGAGAAACAAACCCTTGAGTTGGAAGATCAATCTGTTGACTTTTCACAGAATTTAAGGTCAAAAGATGAAAATGGTAAGTGAAGAATTAAGATATATTATAATTTTTTAACCCCAGCACTAAATACCTTTGGGTTTGATAGTATTTTGTTGTGAAGGTTTTCTTGAGCATTACAGGATGTTTAGCACAAGACTAATAATAAAGAATAGCCCTAAAATTTCATATTGATACCAACACAACATATGTATATTGCTTGGAGAGAAGAATATTATGAGGAAGAAGTATTAGACAAGAAGGCAAGAGCATATTAAAGTTCTTATTTTGGAATGTAATAATAATTGCTCATTTATTATGGATTTAATGAATGCAAGGCACTTTTCAAAATGCAAACTATACCTGTATTAATTTAATTAATTCTCACTAAAGTACAATGAAGTTATTTCTCTTATTATTCTGTGTTTAAAAATGAGGATACTGAAGCAGAGAGGTACTGATTAATTTGCCTTGAATCACTGGATTAGGATATACTCAGGCAATCTGGCTCCAAACCAGAGCCAAAACTCTTCAGCAATAAATATGCAGATTACTAGAAGATGTTACTATTAATTAAATTTAGACAGTGATTAGTGAAAAAAGCACATATTTGAGTCGAAGCTAGCTAAATTAAATTTGATAGTTTAGGATATGTAATTTAAAGTAAGGTGGTTAAAAAAAAGCATAATACTGACCAGACGGTGGCTCAGTGAATACAGCATCAGGCTGGGATGCAGAGGACCCAGGTTTGAAACCCCAAGGTCATTGGCTTAATCATGGGCTCATCTGGTTTAAGCAAGGCTCACCAGCTTAGCCCAAGGTTGCTGGCTCAAGCAAGCAGGGGCGGTCACTCACTCTGCCCTACCCCCTTGGTAAAGGCACATATGAGAAAGCAATCAATAAACAACTAAGGTGTCGCAACAAAGAATTGATGCTTCTCATCTCTCTCTTTTCCTGCTTGTCTGTCCCTACCTGTCCCTCTCTCTGTCTCTTTCTCTGTCTCTGTCACAAAAAATAAAAAAATAAAATAAAATAAAGAGCAGCTAGTTCTTTAAAAAAAGCATGATAAGTATAGAAAATAAAGTAAAATATCAGAAATAACATATGCCAGTAATTAGAATAAATATTAATAAAGTAAATTAAATAGTGAGAAAATAGACTTTTCAATTAAATTTTAAAAACCAAATCATAACTTAATACTATATTGCCTGTAATATAACTTTAGTTTAAGAAACATATAGACTATTTGAAAATACAAGCCTCTTAAAATGTCAGAAAATATTTCAATCAAATTGAACATATAATATTTTATTTAAAGAAAAGGGAATGTTAAGTTAAAAGATAAATATAAGGCACAAAGATGGATGTTATATTATGTACTGGTAAAAGAATCAATAGGCCAAGAAGAAAAAGCCTAAGTTCTAAAGTACTATAAAAAAGTAAAGCCCACAGGATCTGCAACATCCCCTCTCTTTCCTCTCTGACATTTTGTTTTCTATTTTCTCCCTTAACCAACTTGAGCCACACCAGCTCAAATGTGAAAATGTAGATGAAATGAATATGTCTCTGACAGAATATTTTACTGACTCTTCTAGATAATTCTTCAACATAATTCCACAATTGTTCCAGAAGTTTGAAAGCAGAATACTACTTATTTTAAATGACAACGGTGTAAAACTGATGCTAGAGCTAGACAAAGTAGGAAAAAAAATCATAGCCCAATTTTATTCATGAACTGAGATGTGAAAACTCTAAATAAAAGATTGTCTAACTGAATACAACAGTGTATTTTTTTAAAACAAAATAGTGACATGTTTAATCCCAGAAATGCAAAGATAACTCAACCTTAGATATTTATTAAACTAAATATTTACTTCAATGAGTCAAAGGACACAAATCACATGACCATCTCATTTGTTCAGAAAAAAAGATTTTATGAAATTAAAATATATTAGGATTTAAAAAGAAAAATAGAAAACTGAGTTAGAATTATACTTCCATAACTTGATAAAGATTATTACTACAAAGATAAGTAAATAACATATTCCTCAGAGAGATTTTTAAGATTAAGAACATAAGGCTTGTCTTCTATCATTGTTACTGTTTAGTAAAGAGTTGGAGGTCCTAGATAGTGCAGTATAAGTCAAGTAAAAGAAAAGCATCATATAGTTTGGAAACTAAGGAATAAAACTGTAGCATTTATTACTTTAGATGACTTTTTATATAGACAATTCAAGATAACTACCTAATCATTATAGCTAAATTGAGAAGGCTACTTAATATAATTATTTTAATGATCAATTAACAACCAGAAAATTTAATATATCATTTACAAAACCAAGAGAAACTATAACAAATATTTAAAAATATATTAACCTAATAAAAATACAAATTGCATATATGGAAGTTTAAAACTCTATGCAATGACACGAAAGTACTCATCAGCATAGAGGGAAACTATGCATTTATTTATGGAATAATTTAGCATTGTAAAGAGCTTAATACTTCCTAAGTTTACTTATAAATTTAATGCAAGTCCTATCTAAACTTCAGAAATTTTTAGAAAACCACATACACATTATCAATTTTTTAAAAAAGACTATAAGTAGGTAAACCATTATGAAATACAAAAAAAAAAGAGAAAACAATCTTGCCAAATATTAAAGCATATTAAAAACACATAGTAATTAATACAGAATGTTATGCTTGTAGTTACTATAAAGTATAATAGAGTAACTTACCATAATTGATGTTCTAGAATCATACAATCTATATATTCAAAAAGATAAGCTATTTAATAAATGGTGTCAAAAAATTATTTCATTACAAGGAGAAAAAATTCCCAATACTATGGCATATATGAAAATTAACTTTAAACAAAATATATAACAAAAATAATATGATAACATTGTTAGAACTCTGAGGTAGGAAGGCTTTCTTATATATGACTCTATTTTATAAAAACTAAAAAATATATATATTTACTGCATCAATATTATAGATTTCTCTTTTTTCTTTCTTTCTTTACTTTCATTTTTCTTTTTATTTTATTTTTTTAAGTAAGAGGAGGGAAGATAGTGAAACAGAATCCTGCATGTCGCCCAACCAAGATCTACCCAGCAACCTTGTCTGGGGCCAATGCTGAATCAACCAAGCTATTTGTAGCATCTGAGGCTGAAACACAGACCAACTGAGTGAGCTCCCCTTTCCCTAGTCTTTAATAATAAGATAATTCACTGGTTTAAATAAAAATAATGCCTAGTTAGAATCTACTAACCTTGACATTAGAATTCCCAGATGAGTATTAGGATGCATTTTTGTAAGTCCCAGGCTTTAGCACAGAATATAGGTGTATGCTTGGTAAATGTCCAGCCCAACTTGGAGAGTAACACAGTACAGAAATAAACTGTTGTCTTATGTGGTAGAAGTACACCCATCCTTTTGCCCAGAGAAATACTCAGTTTCTCTTCTCATTCTCCTTGTTACTTTCATGTTTCTTCTAGCTTATAAGGAACTAATGAATGGAGCAAGGCCTGGAATTTCTCCTCAGTCAGTCAAAATGATAAATTTGAGGTTTTCCAAGTATCAACTATGATATGAGACATATGATATCTTATAAGAGTGGATACTTCACAATCTGAGATAGCTGTTTCATCCCTTTCTAGGTATCACACCTGAAGGCCAGTACAACTTAAAGTGTGTATAATGAAGATCTATAACCACAACTATAATGGTGAAAGTGGTCACCTCATTCATAACCATTAAGACTGTGTATAAAAGCAGAGACTATATTTCCTAAGACAGGAAATGAATTTTATACAAACAGGTTGAAAGTGGTGAAGAATTTAACTTTTTTCTCTACTAGCTCTTTCATAACACTATTACCAGAACAGCGTTAAAAAGGATCTCACTATTAATCTGTACAGAATTTAAATATTTTCTGTATGAGATCTTAGTTGTTTGTGAACTTTGATTTACTCAATTTACTACATTTAATGAAAGAATACACAAGATAGCCTGACCAGGCAGTGGTGCAATGAATAGAACATTGGACTGGGATGAGGAGGACCCAGGTTTGAGACCCCGAGCTCACTCACTTGAGCTAGGGCCCATCTGGCTTGAGCAAAAAGCTCACCAGCTTGAACCAAAGGTCGCTGGCTCAAGCAAGGAGTTGCTCGTCTGCTGAAGGCCGCGGTCAAGGCACATATGAGAAAGCAATCAATGAACAACTAAGGTGTCACAATGAAAAACTGATGATTGACGCTTATCATTTCTCTCTGTTCCTGTTTGTCTGCCTCTATCTTTCCTTCTCTCTGACTCTCTCTCTGTCCCTGTAAAAAAAAAAAAATACACAAGATGATTTTAATTTTCAGGATATAATTCAGACCAAAATAAGAAAACAAAAGCCATTGAACATGTGAAGCAATAATTTTAATGACATTTTCCAGTTTGGAATAATTCATAATCTGTTTTACTGGCAAATGTACTTTATGCTTTGGGGACTGTTGTGACTCCTTCTGAAGCAAAAGAGAGAAATAGAATTGCATGTTTCCTTCTTTGTGGTAAACTGTAGTCCAGGTGCTTCATACATTTTAATTATCTTAGTTAATCTTCATAGAAGCCTTACGGAATGGTTTATTTTAGTTTTACAAACACCTTAGGGTGATTTGACAGTTTGTCTAAGGTTAATATGGCTAGTATGTTCTAGACAATAGTTAGAATACATGATAATTTGTTCTAAGCCTCATGCTTTTAAAAAGTCAGTTATCATTTTTTCATATCTACAATGCAGATTATAATTACTGTATTTAGAAGAATCCACTGCAGAACCAGGAATTTCCTTTCTCTGTTGTTGCTGCTCATATGTGAGTTATGACCATATTCATTTCCTGTGAAGCATTATAACATTCTATCAGAATATGAAACAAGAATTGCTGATAAAACCTTTCACATCTGTTTTTTATGGGGATGGCAAGTGTTTAATAAAGTGGTTTTAGCATAAAATGCGAATATATCCAGAGAAATTTCTACCAGATCCATTTATTTGTTAACATTTAAACACTACTTCTTCAAACTAATGCCTCAGGTTTTCTTTTTTTAAAAATTTTATTTTCTTTTTTCTTTTATTTATTCATTTTAGAGAGGAGACACAGAGTGAGAGAGAGAGAGAGAGAGAGAGAGAGAGAGAGAGAGAGAGAGAGAAAGGGGGGAGGAGCTGGAAGCATCAACTCCCATATGTGCCTTGACCAGACCAGTGCAGGGTTTTGAACTGGCGACCTCAGTGTTCCCAGGTTGACACTTTATCCACTGCGCCACCACAGGTCAGGCTGGCTCAGGTTTTCAATGGCATAATAATAATTTCATTTGCCTATTAGAATATATAGGATGGCGAGAGACAGTGATATTGGGGGTAAGGAATAGTCCATGTTAGTGATGGGAATTTGGGATGCAAGCACCAGACCAATAGAAAAGTTCAGCATAACTAGATTCAGGCTGAAAGGCAGTTATTTCCATGTAGTTGACCTATATACAAAGTATCATTAAAATATTCCTCTTAATTTGGAACTTCAAAGATGTATGAGCAATCCTTTTGCTTTTAATTTATTGGTCTATATAGATTAAACATTTTGTAATCTTATTTACTTGTTTGTGTCCAATTTTTTTTTCATTTGTTATTAGCTCTTAACTGACTGAATGAAAAAGTAAAAAGAAAGCACTTTATGACATTAATGCAACACTTGCAATTTGATTTAACAATATGATAGATGAAAGGATGGTGCTATTATATCACCATGCATTTATCATCTTTAACAAATCCTCACCTAAACAAAATTAACAATGAACTATTTCTAGTGAGGTTTCTAAAATGACTGCCCTTGTCAAGATAGGCTTTTGGTTCATAAATAACATTGGTAATAAAATAAAATAAAATAAATTTCACTAAATGCTATAAAATGCAGTACTGAGAATGACTGAAGTGTGGAACATAAAGCACACTACACAAAATTGTATTTTCAAGTGTAGAAATCATTTGTATGATAGTACCCATATTATTTCACAAGAAAGACATTTGACTTTTCAGATTATTTGATATCTGAGAAAGACCACTGCTTAAGAAAACTCTAAGCTACTGACATCCAAGTTAAATAACTCGATACATAGCAAAACCAGTGACTTCTTGCTATTTTTAGGAATCTGTGTTATTAATGTTTCTGATATCAGGAAGTATCCTAATAACCTCATCCCATACTAGAAAAGATATTCTGCTCTTATAGTGATCAATACAAGAAAAATTCTATATATTTGATTCAATTTATAAAACTTTCTTTTTTTTAATAATTTGTAAATTGATATTTAAAAATAGTTCTTACTTTGATTGCTTAATTTTTTACTTTCTTTTTCATGGTGGAAAATGGTCCATTTTTTTTTTTTTTTGATATCTTGTTCTCTTCCATACCATCCAGCATGGTACCATGAGTGGAATAGATATACAGATTCATTGAGTAGATGAGTCATATCTATTACTCTCCTTTCAATATAACAATATAACACAGCTTTTGGCTTCTATGTTATTTATAAAAGATTCAGATTTAACTAATATTACCTCATTTTCTGATAATTGCCTGAATATCTGTAATATCTTGATTTTATATCTTCTGGAGGGTGCATCTAAAATGCCATCAATTTGGCATTTTTACAAAGATTTCTTAAGAAAATGTGCATTTAGGGTCTTGGGCTTGAACCCTGATAACTCCAGTTTTAACTGGCAAAGAGTCTCTACTTCTGTATGGTTGTTAACATCAAATTTCCAAAAGATACAGTAAAGGCAGCTTATACCTTCCTCATATACTGAAGCTTCTCTTCCTCCTATATTTTGGGGGTAAGTGTGTAAGTCCTGGGGCAACAGAGATATTTTGCTTCAGAAATATATGTCTCCATTTTCATGGGCCATTCTGCCAAATCTATAAAAATAGTTATTTCGCTTTTCAGCAGCTCTCTCTTGTATTATGGCAAATGTCTCCCACTGGTGTCTCCTGGCTTTACAGTTTGTGCTTTACAATACATGTGGCTAGGATTATCTTTCTAGAATGCAGTAGGGTCAATTTAGTTTTCTTTCCAAAAATTAGAAAAGGCTTTCCTTTTTCTTAGGGAATCACTATTACACTCCTTAGTTTGACATAGAACTCCATAGTAGAGATCTGATATATCTTTCTGACAATATTTAATGACTCTTTTTCTCCTCATCTTCTATATGCTTGCTGTCCAACATTATTTAACAGCATTTTGGGATCCCATAGCATTTTCTGTTGAACTTTCTTTATTTATGCAGTGTGCTACAACCAGAAATGCTATTCACCTTTTTATCCTCAATTCTCTCTACTTATTCTCATTCATTTTATGAATATGTATGTGTAAGTCAAATATCTTAGATGACATGATAGGGACTGAAATTGATTGATTAGCTCAACAATTTTTATTAAAGTAGAACTCATAAAAGCATGATACTGGCATACTTAAACATCCCATTTAATTTTATAGTCTACATATCTAAATTCACTTCAGAATCGTTTGACATGAGGCCAAGACTTCTTTTTGAACAGGTTTGAGTTGCACTTGCATAAACACCACCCATAAAGCATCCAATAAGATTTCAGATTTAAAAGGAATGAGAAATTATTTGTAAAATAATCTGACTGTAGAAATTCCTCAAATTTTTTAATGATTTTCTCAATACTTTGTTGTTGCCATGCCAATATCTAACTTACAGCATCTTTAAAACATTTTACTTTTAAAATATTTTAATCATACAACTTGGTTCAGTGTTCCACAGAAATGACTAGTTCTTTAACAATTTTTTTTCCATTTTATATACTATATAGAGAAATACTACATTTTCACAAGTAAAATCAGCATACACAAGTTTGAGACTAATACAGCTAATTTTGGAAAATATATACTTCAATAAATGTAATGCCTTTGCCATTGTAGGCATGATTTATTCAGAAAATAAACACAGAAAGTTCATCAGAAGTAAACAACAGTTTGATTAATTTTTATACTACCATGTGCCAGGAAATCATGACAAGCACTGCGAACAAAATTACATCAGTTACTTACTGGTGCAAAACACACTAACAATTTAGGGGCTTAAAACAGGAATATTTGTATTTACTCATGCTGTTCGTCAGCAGTTTTAACTGCTTTTGCCAGAGGCACTTAGGCCATGGTGGTTTTCTGGCAGGTAGAGTATAGCTGGAGCGTCTTAGGTGGTCTCATTCATACATGTAGGAAGTCTGTGATGGCTGAGTCTCCCTCCATGAGAGGTTCTTTCCATGGAGTCTCAGGTTAGAAAGGGTTTAGACTGGATTCTGTACTACATTTTAAAGTTTATGGCTATAGTCCCTGCAGCATTTCATAAATTAAACAAAGTCATAAGTTCAGCTCAGACTCAATGGGGTAGAAAAATAGATTTTACCTCTTAAAATAAGGGGAAGTACTATTACTTTGAGAAAGGGTTTAGTATAATTTGAAACCTTGTACGTGCAACAGAACAAATATGAATGATGCCTTCACAAAAGTCAGGGAGGAAGAAAAACAAGCAAAGAGGCAACTTCTATAAAATGTATTGAAGAAGGAGCACTGTAAGAACATAGAGCAAGGATATCTCCTTAGACCAGTGTAAAGTCAGAAATTCCTCCTAGAAGAGTAAAACATAAACTGAGACTCTAGGAAAAAGCAGAGTTTGGTAAACCATGAGGGAGTGGAAGTGGGAGTCTTCCAGCAGGCGTGCACAAAGTCCGGGGAGCAAGAGAGTACACAGAGCATGGAGGAGAGAGGAGACTGCTCATTCTGAGAAAGATCTGTGGAGGAAGGGAAAAGGAAGAGAAAGCAGGATCTGAAGAGAAATGGCAATTATGTTAAAGAGTTTAATTCTGCATATAATGGAAAAGCTACTAACAGATTGGAAAAATCAATGTAATATTCAGATCACTACTTTAGAAAAACCATTCTGGTGTATGCATTACAAAGCACAGAGTAAGAATTGTGAGTCTTGAAGATCTTTGCTGGAGAAATGTCAAAGGATATTAAACCACCTAAATATTAAATGATCTATCAATTCTTTGTGTGCTGGCAATTTAAAAAATTCTAGACCTCAGGTTATTAATTACATAATGTTGAAGGTTTATGAGACAATTTTTCATTTAGCTATGCTTATTTGGAGGGTAAGAAGAGATAGTTCACTCAAGTGGAGACCAGACACAAAAAACAAAGGCCAGGAGTAAATTAAAATATCATTTTTATATAATGACTAGCCTTTCATAAATCTCTTATTATCATAAAATATAGAGCCTTAAAAACAAAACAAAACAAAAAGCCTGACCAGGCGGTGGCGCAATGGATAGAGCATCGGACTGGGATGTGGAAGACTCAGGTTCGAGACCCCGAGGTCGCCAGCTTGAACGCGAGCCCATCTGGCTTGAGCAAAAGCTCGCCAGCTTGAACCCAAGGTCGCTGGTTCGAGCAAGGGGTTACTCGGTCTGCTGAAGACCCACGGTCAAGGCACATGTGAGAAAGCAATTGATGAACAACTATGATATCTCAATGAAAAACTGATGATTGATGCTTCTCATCTCTCTTTGTTCCTGTCTGTCTGTCCCTATCTATCCCTCTCTCTGACTCTCTCTCTGTCCCTGTAAAAAAAAAAAAAAAAAAAAAAGAAAGTAATAGGTATGGTTTTATTTATTTTTCTTATAAAACCAATGTTATAAGATTTGGATACAAACAATAGAGATGATTTTAAGTATTAATGGCTGCCACAACAGCTGCTAATAAGACCACAGAACTTAAATGTTTACTAAAGAGGCAAGTGCTATTTTATACATTTAAATAATGGAAGAATGAATAGTAAAAGTAGCTGAGTACAATGAAACATTCAAAAAGCAATCTGCAACTTCTAATTTTCCTTACCTTCCCACCACACACTCTAAGATCTAATTTTCTTAGAATAGAAAACAATTCCCCATGAAACCTGTCCATGGTAACCTCTCTCTGTGTGCCCATCAAGATATGCTAGACCTGATCTGAAGAATGTAGAGTTCCCTCTCCAGTTTCACCTCTAATGTTACCTTCTTTCAGATTCCTTTCCTGACTTCCTCTAGCTCTTAGTTGCTTCTATAGTGTTCCACAGACATTTTCATGTACAACTGCAATAGCAGTTATTATACTGCTCTATAACTATTTGCTTATTTTTCTTTTCTACTCTACTTCATTGTGACTATTTAAATTTTTTTTCTAAATGGTTTCTATTTGTAATATTAAAGTGCATGATGACCTGATATGTTGAAAAATGTCCATGGTAGTAGTTAGCTAATCACAGTTGTTTGTTGAGCTATCATAAATTATTTAGTGGGCAACAAAATGAATGCTAGATTAAGACTGATAACCAGTCCCTGGCTGGCTGGCTTAGTGGATAAGCACTGGCCTGGGATATGATGTCTCAGGTTCAATCCCTGGTCAGGGCACACAAGAAAAGCTACAATAAGCTTCTCTCCCCTTCCCTCTCCCCATTATCTCTCTCTTCTCACAGCCAGTGGCAGTGTTGGTCTGAGTGCATCACCCTCAGACACTAAGGCACTGTTGATCTGAGCATCTTCCCCAGGCAGGGTTGCCAGGTGGATCACAGTCTGGGTGTATGCAGAAGTCTGTCTCACTGTTTCCTCTTCTTTCACTTAAAAAAATTAAAAACAAAAAACTAAATGATTAATAAGCAATTTAGACCACTAATTTACCTGGTGAGGTCTGTAATGCATTGAGTATAACTGAAATTTTTGTTGATTTGAAAAGGAGAGTTTCTTGCTAAAGGTAAGTTTTGTGAAAAAAAAAAATCAAGAGTAATGAATGGTTTTTCTAAGGTTGAATAAGCCAGTTTTGTTTAGTTTTTCAATAGGCAGATATATACTATGAAAGGTATAAATCTTCCAAATAGATTTGTGGAATGTCTCATTAAGTAAACCCAGCTCTTGTAAGCACCTGTGATGTCACCATATTTACACTCTCTGTTAGTTTTATATGGTTGTTTAACAAATTACCACAGCTTCTTTGGCTTAGTACACAGAAATTTATTCTTTCACAATTCTGGATGCCAGAATCTAAATCAGTATTATCACTGGGATGAAATCAAGGTGTTGTTAAAGTTGCGATTTAGAAAAAAACAAAAAATAAAAACAATTTTCATATAAGTAATCCAAGTCCTCTCCATTTAATGATATAAAGCCTTATATAAAGATCAATTTCTTAATAGTTTCACTAGGAAGAAAGTAATGCTGCTTAGAGAAAAAATGTTTTGTGAAGTATTTAAATGATATGTGCTCTCAAAATGGATGTTTTATACAAGATAACCTGAGACGCTGAACCTGGTATTCTTTATTCCTCACCATTTTTCAAACCCTAACTTTCTTTTCAGATAATGAGAACACATGCTTGGGAAAGACTTGCTTAGGAAGTGGGACATAAACACTGTCTATGGATCCCAGTAGAGAGACGTAAGTTTAGTCTGAAAGTAATATTAATAAAGATTTTAGAATCACTAGAGCAAAATGGTATTGCAGGGATCTGTAAGTCTACACTTAATGATTCCAGGAAGGATGAGAGACTAAATCTTCCTAAGCAGAGAGATATCTACCTTATTTCTCAAGAGTTACTTGGAATTAGATTCCAAAAGCATCACGAAAACCATTTCCTAATAGTAGTTTCCCTTTTATAAAATTCAAATTATTCGTCTTATAATATAGGTCAGTTTGTGTTCCTTATTCAGCAGGTATGTTCAATAAAACATACTTTTGGCTATTTTCAGAAATATTATTCAGCCTGACCAGGCGGTGGTGCAGTGGATTGAGTGTCAGACTGGGATTCGGAGGACACAGTTTCTAAACCCCGAGGTCACTGTCTTGAGTGCAGGTTCATCTGGTTTGAGCAAGGCTCACCAGCTTGAGCCCAAAGTCTCTGGCTTAAGCAAGGGGTTACTCAGTTTGCTGTGGTCCCCCTCCTCCCATCAAGGCACGTATGAGAAAGCAATCACTGAACAACTAAGGTGCTGCAAGGAAGAATTGATGCTTCTCATCTCTCTCCCTTCCTGTCTATCTGTCATTCTTTCTTTCTCTGTCACACACACACACACACACACACACACACACACACACACACACACACACACTTCAGTCTCCCTTGCCTTTCTCTACCTACCCCTGCACTCCTAAACATTTTCCATTTTTCAAAGATTCTTTCTTTCTTCTTCCTTCCTTCCTTCCTTCCTTCCTTCCTTCCTTCTTTCTTTCTTTCTTTCTTTCTTTCTTTCTTTCTTTCTTTCTTTCTTTCTTTCGATTTCTTTCCCCTTCCTTTCTTCCTTGAGCTTTGAAATAACTTACTTGTGTTTTCTGGCAAACTTTTTACTTTGCTAATAATTTTTAAAGTTTGATTAGGGTGGGGGAATCTACTTAGACACCTCACCCACAAATTATATTTAGAATCTAAGCATTGTATGTGCATTGGGGCTGAGACTTGGAGATTACCTGGGAGAATTAGAAAATTAAATAAAGTACTATTCTTTGAGCATAGTTTTTATTCTAAAGCAGGGGTTGGGAACCTATGGCTCATGGGCCAGATGTGGCTCTTTAGATGGCTGCATCCGGCTCGCAGACAAATCTTTAATAAAAAGAAATAATAACATTAAAAATATAAAACATTCTCAGGTATTACAATCCATTCATTTCCTACCACTCATGTTCATGGTTGTGAGTGGTTGGAGCCAATCACAGCTGTCCTCTAAATTTTTATTGGATAATGCATAACACCAAATTTTTATTAGATAATGCATAACATACACATGTTGTTGTGAGGTCAAAAAGTAAACTTCCTTCTTTTTAATCAAAGAGTAAGCTAGCTAATTGCAGAAACCCTTTTGATGAAGAAGATGACTAAAAAGAAAAGATGAGGAGTATCATACTTTTCAGCAGGAATGGACAGAGGAATTCACCTTTGTGGAGAAAGCAGGTTCTGCAGTGTGTCTAATGTGCAATGATAAAATTGCATCAATGAAATGGTCAAATATAAAGCGGCACTTAGACACATGCCATACTACATTTGCATCGAAATATCCAATGGGGGACAGCAAGAAAAGAGCATGTCAAGAGATACTGTGCAGAGTGCAAGCTAGTCAGCAGGAACTCTGTGTTTGGACCCAACAAGGTGACTGAAATTCAGCTAGCTTTGCTGGTGCTTTAGCAATTGTGAAAAATGTAAAGCCATTCACAGATGGGGAGTATGCCAAAAGATTCATGCTTGATGTTGCCAATGAACTTTTTGATGACTGACTTTTCAGATAAAGACAAGATAATCAAATGAATAAAAGACATGCCTCTGTTGGCAAGAACCAGTCACAATCATACCATTATGATGACAAATCAAATTGAGGCAACACAAGTGAAGGACATAAATGCAGCACCATTTTTTTCTTTCACTTTGGATGAGTCAACAGACGGAGCCAATTATCCCAGTTCAGTATGATTGCAAGGTATGCTGTCAGTGACACACTACATGAGAAAAGTCTTGCTGTTTTGCCTATGAAAGAGACAACAAGAGGGGAGGATTTATTCAAGTCTTTCATTGAGTTCACTAAAGAAAAAAAATCTACCGATGGATAAACTTATTTTGGTGTGTACTGATGTTACTCCATGCGTGGTAGGGAAAAACAGAGGATTCATAGTACTTCTTCATGAATATGAAAAGAGACCCATTCTAAATTTTCACTGCATCCTACATCAGAAGGCGCTTTGTGCTCAGATGTGTGGAGAGCAGCTTGGTGAGGTGATGTTGCTGGTTATTCGGGTGATCAACTTAATTGTTGCCCGAGCTTTAAATGATTGTCAGTTTAAAACACTGCTGGATGAAGTTGGGAATAATGATCCTGGTCTGCTTCTGCACAGCAATGTGCATTGGATGTCAAGAGGGAAGGTGCTCAGCCATTTCAAGGCTTGTCTGAGTGAAATCAGGACTTTTCTTGAAATGAAAAACATCAAGCATCCTGAGTTAGCTAACACTGAGTGGCTCCTGAAGTTCTACTATCTCATGGACATGACTGAACATCTGAACCAGCTCAATGTGAAAATGCAAGACGTTGGAAATACAGTCTTATCCCTTCAACAAGCAGTGTTTGCATTTGAAAACAAGCTGGAATTTTTCATTGCTGACATAGAAACAGGTCATTTACTATACTTTGAAAAACTGGAAGAGTTTAAAGATGCATGCACAACAAGTGACCCTGCTCAACATCTTGATCTCCAGCAGCTAGTGGGCTTCAAATCTAATCTCCTGCAGTCATCAAAGCATGCTTTGGAGAATTTTGTGAGTGTATTCATCTTTTTAAGTTCATCACCCATCCAAACGGGTGTGCAGTGGACAATGCTGACCTTAGTTACATCCCCGGTATCTCTGTCAGAGATTTTGAGCTACAAGCTTCTGACCTGAAGGCCTCAAACATGTAGGTGAATAAGTTCAAGTCACTGAATGAAGATTTGGAAAGAATTGCATGAAAGCAAGCAGAGTTGGCGAGCAAACACAAATGGGTAGAAATGAAAAAACTTCAACCTGTGGAGCATCTGATTGTCAAAACTTGGAACATTCTTCCCGTCACATACCACACACTGCAGTGTGTGAGTATTGCTTTACTGACAATGATTGGCTCTACATATGCATGTGAGCAGTCTTTCTCACATCTAAAGAACGTTAAGACCAACCTATGATCACCTTTAATGGATGGAAGTCTCAACGCCAGCATGAAGCTCAACCTCATCACGTATCAACCAGACTACAAAGCCATCAGCGAAACCGTGCAGCACCAGAGGTCGCATTAATGGTAAGAAGTACTTTCTTCATCATTGGTTAGCAACAGCATAACAATGTTATTAAAAAGAAACCAGAGACTTATTGTACTTTAAAAGTGTTGGTCTTATATAAAATGCACACATTTACTTGTATTTAGCGTTAAACATATTGTATGGCTCTCACAGAATTAATTTTAAAATATGTGGCGTTTATGGCTCTCTCAGCCAAAAGGGTTCCCGACCCCTGTCCTAAAGCAAACAAATGTAAAACAGGATAAAATATAGGAACACATTTGAGTATTGGCAACATTTTGTGAAAGAACACAGAAATAGAGGTTGTTAGCTTTAAAATGTCAAGGAACTGTGTTTTTTAATACATTAATAAAGTCTTTTCAGTATGCCGATAATTGCATACAGGATTTCTTTTTAAAATTCTATTCATATTTTTCTGTGTAGCAGAGAATCTGTTAATTTGGAAAACATGCAGAGTAGATGGAAGAAATTTTAGAAAAAAGAATTTACAAATTTTTGATAAAGAAATTTCTTTCTATTATTTTAACATAATAGTTTGGCACTATTATATGCACTAAATCAAAAATGAAAGCTAAAGATAAAACTATTTAGCCTGACCAGACAGTGGCGCAGTGGATGGAGCATCAAACTGGGATATGGAGGACCCAGGTTCGAGACCCTGTGGTTGCCAGCATGAGCGTGGGCTCATCTGGCTTGGGCAGGGTTCACCAGTGTAAGCCCAGGGTCACTGGCTTGAGCAAGGGGTCACTAAGTCTTCTGTAGCCCCTGGTCAAGGCACATATGAGAAATCAATCAATGAACAACTAAGAAACCACAACAAAAAAATGTTGTTTCTCATCTCTCGCCTTTCCGGTAGTCCCCATCTGTCCCTCTCTCTGTCTCTGCCACAAAAAGAAAAAAGAAATCAAAAACATTATTTAAGTATCTTAAAAGCCATAGAATCACATGCTTTCATCAGGTGCTTCAAAAATTTTACCATTAAAATTAATTGTTAAATTGATCAATTATGCCTGTGCTTAAATGTAAAACAAAGGTAAACAAGCTGAAAATTCTCCTAGTCACATAAGTTTATTTTTGTTTTGTTATTTTTGTTAGAATTTCTCTAAAACAAAATGACAACAAACAATAAGTACTCAAAGTAAGAATTTAGCCAAAATATAATTTTGGAATGATAAAAGCAGCGTCAATATCATGTCTCTACATTTTTATTGTTATTGTTGCCTTTTTCCAGTGCTTCTCAAATCATTCTCTTCACTCAAGACTGGTAAAAAATTTTCCATATTTAACTATCTTTTTTTTTTTTTTTTTTAACAAATATTAGGTAAACTAATCCATACCAAAAAGATTAACTGTCATATTGATAGTCTACTACATGTGTTTATTTATATTAATATTCATGTTTTTTATTTATAAAACTCCTAGCAACTCTGAAAAATCAGAATTGTTTACTAATCAGTAAACTGAAATGGAGAGATATTAGATTCTCTGCCAAAATTGTTTGCAACTGATTCGTGCTAGAACTAGTTTATTTTAGTGACAGGTGAACAAACTCTTACCCACATTAAGCCCATCAGACCTACTGAAACAAGCACCTCAATTATTCCCTCTATGTAAAACTAATTGTAAAGATATCCATACCATTATATTGACTATAATGTTCCAAATATCCGGACATGAAAAGATCACTAAAGTATTCTTCCAATATTTTAATAACATTTCTGGTTGAATTGATAATAACAACTGATATTTATTGAGGTCTTACAGTCTGTCGCCTAATCTTCTATACTTTATATGGATCATTTTCCTCAACAGTCACAATTCTAATGAGGTGTCATATTAGTTAGAGTTAAGTTCTGCAATGAGTGACTAACAGGCCTTTACAATGTGTAGATCTATTTCTCTATTAAGTAAAAATCTAGGTTACGTTGCTAGGAATGGTATAATGCCAAAGACCCAGGCTTCAGAAGTTTTGATATATCATTGATCATAAAATAGTCATATGAACAAATGTAGCAGCAAAGTTGAGAAATACAATCCACATTATGGGGGGGCGTGTCTTTTAACTGACTATAATTGGTGATAGGAGTTTATCAAAAGTAGAGATAAGAAGAAAACATTAAGAAAAACTACAAGCAGACTCTAAATAAGTAGGCATAGTTATTATCTTTCTTTCCTAAATGAGGAAAGTTAGGCATAGTTATGTCAGTTTTTATTATTTAATTGTGTTACAAATGCTTGCTACCAGATCCATTTTACTATAAGGTCTAACATTCTTCTATCCTTCAACCATCTATACTTTGCCTTGCACAACAAAATAATTCAAGATCATTTGAAACACAGGTATGATACAAAAATGTAAAATAGAAAGCAGTGTAGAGTCTAAGAGGTAGGGGAGAAAACTACCAAGAATAAGTTAGTTATCAAACTTAAAATAGATTCTATACAATAAAATTCTATTCAGAAATGAAAAGAGACAAATTACTTATGTGTACAATAACATAGATTAATCTCAAAAGCATTATGTTAAATGAAAGTAGCCAGACCAAAAAGGCTACCTAAGGTATGCTTTCATTTTTATGACACTACTGAAAAGGCAGTCCAGTGATAGAAATCAGAGCAGTGGTCGCCAAAGGCTGGGAGTGGAGGAGGGGAATTGACTACAGAAAGACTAGATAGAACTCCATGGGGAGATGAAAAGATGTTATATCTTGACTGAAGTAGGCTATTTTTATGAGTTTATTTCATTACCAAAAATAACTAAAGTATACACACACACACATACATACACACAAACATACTATATATACCTATATAACTAAAAAGGATAAATTTTACTGAATGTAAATAATACTTTAATAATCACAACTTATGCAACAATATAAGATACTGTGTAGCCTTAGCTGAAAATCACAATTTGCCTCTAAATTTTAAACACTGAGTCTAGAGATTAAAATATAATAAATTATGCCTGACCAGGTGGTGGCACAGTGGATAGAGCGTCAGACTGGGATGCAGAAGACCTAGGTTCGAGACCCCGAGCTTGCCGGCTTGAGCGTGGGCCCATCTGGCTTGAGCTAAAGCTCGCCAGCTTGGATCCAAGGTCGCTAGCTCCAGCAAGGGGTGGCTCGGTCTGCTGAAGGCCCGCGGTCAAGGCACATATGAGAAAGCAATCAATGAACAACTATGGTGTCGCAGCGGCAATGAAAAACTAACAAATGATGCTTCTCACCTCTCTCTGTTCCTGTCTGTCTGTCCCTATCTATCGCTCTCTCTGACTCTCTCTCTATCCCTGTAAAAACAAATATATATATAAAATCAGTTATAAGATATTTAATATTTTTGAAAATATTATAAAGAGAAATAATCTGGACAGGGTAAAATGATTGTCTTTTAAAAAATACAGTTCATTTTCACATATCATAGGTTGATAATTCTATCATTATATAAATATTTTGCAATATATATTATGTGGATTATAATTTTGAGGTCCAACATTTAAGCAGAATTAACTAGTGATTTCATAGTTCACTCATTAATACCAAGAAGTAAAAAATTATATACTTAGAACTCTAGAGAGCTACTTCCTTTGTCTGTGTACTCAAGAAAATACATATAAACAAATCCCTTCAACGGTCATTTCAAGTTCTTATTGCCATCTAGGTGTTGTCAACATAAATTTGGTCAAGCAATACTTTGTAAGTTTATTCCTGTTGTTATGTTCCTTTCCCCCACTTTCAAATTGTTTTTACACATGATTATATCTTATTTAGTCCTTTTGTAGAGAACTCAAGTTATTTATTATGGTATCTAGTGGTAACAATTTAAAGCAAAAATAAATAATCCATAGTTTATAATCATATTACTTTGCTCATGATTCTAAAAAGCATTCATTATAGAAACATTTATTCTATCCTGATTCCCTCATTTACAACCTGGAGCCTTGGAAAAGGCACTGTACTCTTCTCTGTCTCAATTTCTGACATGAAAAAGGAGCTGTAAGAGCACCTCATTCATCAATTCTATGTGAGGGTTAACTTAATTAACATATGTAAAGTGCTTAGAGCATACTTGGCACAAAGTAAGCACTCTAAGTGTTAGATGCCTCTACATCACTCAAATCCATTTTTAGGTGACCCGAATACTCCTCAAATAAAAAATGTTATCTAGTACTTCTCTATGTAGAATCTGGGTAAACTTTTAATGTCTTATCACCTTCTATCAGAAAATGTTAACTGATGGCAATAAGGAGACAATTAATATTAAACCTGTACTGCATGCATAGTAAACCCCTGTAAGAGAAAATACATATAAAATTAAGAAAAATTCAACCCAACAATTTGAATGCAATACATCATGGTAGGTAGGAATGTTCACATTATAGTTAAAATGTTAGAAAACAGACACACATACATGAAAAGAAATAAAACTTATGATGTGCTGTCAAACAGCCAAGAGTTTGAAGTTGAATGATTACCACTCTCCCCCAAACCCATTTTTATCATTTGGCCCTAGTTTGACCTTTTATTCTTTTATGTATTCCATCTACAGTGGCTTATTTTTACTTTGAATGAAACACAGTATCTAATACATCAAGTATGAGAATACTGGTGTGAATTAAACCAGGTTTAAAATATGATAGCGGCCATGTAAAATGAGGATATGAATAGATTCTGACAGGATAGAAAATGAGATTATCCCTTTCATACACTAGCATCCCTTTTTCTTATAGGACATTAAAACCTTTGAACAATTAATTCCATAGGAGGCATTACTCTTTCTCTAATTTCATCATAGTTTTTCTTTAGACAAACTCATGCTCCACTTCTTATAGGGAAATCTCTTTCTGTAAGATATAAAGGCTATGCTATGGCTTTGATATTGCACTTAATACATCACCCCTTTGAAAGGGTTAATAATCTTCCTGCATCACAAAATTAGAAACAGATACAGAAATCTAAGAATGCATTCCAACAGTAGACAGTGTTTTCTTTGGGAGAAGATTCAGAAAGAGTAAAGATTCAAATGTTTTTATAGCATAGATCAAGTGGTAAATTGAGACATGGAAAATAACTTAATCCAAGGCCCAATTGGCCACAGTATTTGTGAATCTTTAAAGAAGGCATAGAGGAAAAGTAGACAGAGAAGGAATAACTGGAGAGAAGAATACAAATAAGTAAATACCAAAAATAGCATAGAAAGAAGCTTTAATACATTTTATAATGTCAATAAAATATGACTTAAATTTTCTATGTTATAGAAATCATGCTGCCTAACCAGGTGGTGGCACAGTGGATAGAGTGTCAGTCTGGGATGCAGAGGGCCCAGGTTCGAAACCCCAAGGTCACCAGCTTGAGCACAGATTCATCTGGTTTGAGCAAGGTTCATCAGCTTGAGCTCAAGGTCATTGGCTTGAGAAAGGGGTCACTCGGTCTGTTGTACCCTCCTCCCCCCAGGCAAGGAACAAAAAAATATTTAAAGTTGGAATTATTTATTCCCCACTGACAGATATTTTAATCTTTTGAAATTATTTGTATCTTCTATCCATATTTTAAAATTACTTAGTTGAAGAGAAGAAATTATCTTTCCTTTAATGAATGCCTTATGCTATAATTATCACTTATTTGGCCCTGGCCAGTTTGCTCAGTGGTAGAGCATCAGCCTGGCAAGTAAATGATCCAGGTTCAATTCCCAATAAGGGAACACAGGAGAGGCAGCTATCTGCTTCCCCACTCCTCTCCATCCCTCTATCTCTCTCTTCTTCTGCAGCCATGGCTCGGTTGGAGCAAGTTGACCCTGGGTGCTAACGATGGCTCCATGACCTTGCTTCAGGCACTAAAATAGCTCAGCTGCTGAGCAATGGAGCAATGGTCCCAGATAGGGAGAGAATCACCTGGTAGTGGGCTTGCCAGGTGGATCCGGGTCGGGTACATGTTGGAGTCTGTCTGCCTCCCAGTATCTCACTTAAAAAAAATAATTATCACTTACTCTCATTATTTTTCTTAAAGATAAAAAGAGTTTGGAAAAATTAGCTTCCTACAAATAATACTAACAAAAAGAATGAATGTTAGTAAGAAGACATTTCCCATGAATATTACTGTATAATTGAGGGAAAAAAAGAATTACAGTATGATTTCAAGCACTGTCGTGCTGATTGATCAGATTATTATATGCTGTGAACAAAAGGGATAAGTGGTCAGGCATGAACAGTGCCAGCAAGAAAGATAGAGGTAAGCGGCACCTTGCAACCGACGACCAAGTATGATCAGCTCTAATAAATGGAGTCCAGTAATAGAGGCTGAAAGTTGTAATGACTGTCTGAAGAGGTGGGTCAGAAAAGATTCACAG
Organism: Rhynchonycteris naso; assembly: GCA_037038555.1. Classification (NCBI taxonomy): domain Eukaryota; kingdom Metazoa; phylum Chordata; class Mammalia; order Chiroptera; family Emballonuridae; genus Rhynchonycteris; species Rhynchonycteris naso. The sequence continues at coordinate 66,960,952 of CM072996.1, forward strand.
GGCATTTGATGCCTAAAGGCATTAGCATTATGGGCATAATTGGAAAAAATGAGAGTCAGGATCCATTATAGGACTGTTAGAGGCAAGAATAAAGGAAACATAGAAAGGATGAAATATAATTTCATTTTCACTGATGGTGCTTAATCAAAACCTTGGAAGCAGATAAACAGCTGGAGAGGTTTACTTAACAATACATCTATTCTCCAGTAAGTTAATATGCCTCTTTATTTCCCAAAGATAGAAAAAATAGATGTTAAACTAGCAAAAGTGAATTATATAAATGTATTATGTCCAATAGCAATCTTTCCCTATTACAATATATCTCATATATCTTTCCAAAATCAGTTTAGATGTTATCATTCTAAATGTAATGTGCAATGTATGTGAGGTTTATGCTCAATTGATCATTGTATATAATTTAGCAATAAAAAATCATGTTAAAGAAACTTAAGGGTCACACTTCTCCCTCCGTTTAGTTTTAGCTAAAGTTTAGAATAAAATGATGACAACCCAATATGTTGAAATAAATATCTCCATATTTCCCCCCCCCATTCTTTTTAACTTATCTTCTTTTGCCTTTTTCTTCAGCCTTTTAAATCCTCTTTTATTTTATAGCAGAGGTCAAGTCCTAGAACTTCTTAAGAACAGATGTACTGCTCACTATAGTCTTCATTTGGACTTGTTCTTATTTATCTTTTTTCTAAATGAGAGGAGGAGCATTAGTGAGACAGAGTCCCACATGTGCCCCAACCAGATAAACCCACCAACTCCAATCTTGGCAGATGCTTGAGTCAATCTAGCTATTTTTAGTACGTGAGGCCAAAGTGCTCAGACCAACCAAGATATCCTCAGTGCCTGGGGCCATGCTTGAACCAACCAAGCCACTGGCTGACAGGAAGAGAGAGAGAAGTGAGAAAGGTGGGGTAGAGAAATAGATAGTTACTTCTCCTGTGTTCCCTGCCTGGGGATTGAAACCAGAACATCTGTGTGCTGGGCTAATACTCTATCCACTGAACAAACAGACCATGGCCTCTTATTTATCTTACATTACATATCTTCTTGAGTATTTGTTAAAAACAATATATAATCTCAGGCACTATATTTCTTATCATAAATTATTTAGTGTAAAATTAGTTGTTTGTAACACATAATATTTATTACCTATAACTATTTCTTTTACTATTCCCACACCTTATATTCAATCTACACATAATTGTAGCAGAACTTTATATTAATAAACAAGATTGACAGATGAATATTTATGGAAAGTTTAACAATACTCAGAGAATTCTGCCTACATCTGTTTTCTATTCTGTCAAGGAAATTGTAGACACCAGCCATTATTATGTTATCTTCAAATCAAGGGTAGAACACAGGAAATAATAATAGTGAGACCCTGTGAAGCATTAGGCTACAGGTAGGGGCTCCTGACAGGTCATCTCATTTGATTCTCACAAACATCTTAAAAGTTACACATGCTGTTTTCCTCAGTTTTCAGATGTGGATAATATTTAAAACTTAAACATGGAGAGTAAACAGCTCTTTGCCAGCCTTGAAACCAAGAGGGAGCAATACTGAAATTCAATTGCTGGGCAGATGTTTTCTGACAGATTTTGATGAAATGATAAGCATCCATGACAGAGAACTAGGTAGTGAGCAAGGAGATGTGTTTTCAAATGAAAAAAAAAAATAGAGTGAAAAAGAAAAGATGAATGAGGAATACGATAGCTCTTCTAAAATTTCTTCCATGCTTTTATATGGAAAAAATAAATAAATAAAAAGCCCTGACTGGTAGGCTCAGTGGTAGAGTGTCGGCCTGGCATGTGGATGTCCTGGTTTTGATTCCTAGTCAGAGAACCCAGGAGAGGCACCCATTTGCTTCTCCACCCCCCACCTCACCTTTTTCTCTCTCTCCCCCTCCTGCATCCATGGCTGGATTGGAGCAAGTTGGCACCAGGCACTGAGGATGGCCCCATGGCCTCCACCTCAGCCACTAAGAAAAGCTCAATTGCTGAGCAACAGAGAAAAGCCCCAGAAGGGCAGAGCATCACCCCTTAGTGGGCTTGCCAGGTGGATGCCAGTCAGGGCACATGAAAGAGTCTGTCTCTGCCTCCTTTTCTATATAGTGAAATATATGCTTTTCTTAAAGATAAGACCAAAGCCTACACAGATAGAGTTTACAAATAAAGGTTTGGCTCATTACAAAAGAAATATTCCGATAATATAGGCATAGCATTCTCAACTTTCTTAAAATAAGGGGTCTCCATACCACCACATGTTTAAAATAAAAGGCTTCTGATCACATGTCCATCACATTATTGAACAGATTGCAGCTTTTGGTGGGAGTTGAATCTCGGTAACCTCTAAGATCCCGTTTCTACTTCCAGATGCTACGGTAAGTACAGGCCTGACTTTAGAAATGATGCTAAATAAAATGAAGAGACAATAAGGCTTCTTTTCTTTTAGCTTTTAGAATGGCATATTTACATGTTTCTTTTTACAACATGTATGCATCTTCAAATTATCCGTTGATTGCATGGCTCGAATTGTCATTTGGGAAGTTAAAGGGGCTGTGTTGAGGGTGTTTGGAATCCTATAATACCTGGTTCCAAGTTGCAAGAATTCAACTGGATATATGTGTATACCAGCAACAAGTTAATATGTGTTAATTACATGCTAATATGTATATGACACATTTTATTCTTCTATAGGAAATCTAGCCAAAAACCGAAAAGAGATAGTTTTCAAATGCTATGAATTAAAATGTATCCATATACTTCTATATATAGTTAGTGATATTTTGGAACTGGATATATGTGTACACCAGCAACAAGTTAATATGTGTTAATTACATGCTAATATGTATATGACACATTTTATTCTTCTATAGGAAATCTAGCCAAAAACCGAAAAGAGATAGTTTTCAAATGCTATGAATTAAAATGTATCCATATACTTCTATATATAGTTAGTGATATTTTGGAATGATGAATTTTAATTTACTTAATATAGCATAGCAAAGAAACAGGGTTGAATTAAATCCAAGGTCCTGAAAAATCTGGTTTCTTTTACTCTCTTCCATTTTCTATATGTTGATTGTGAGTTTTGAAAGGAAGAGTTTATGTACTGTTACCTTTTGCCTGACAGCTTGATGCCAGTACCTAGAAAGCACTCAATAAATCATTAATAAATAAATTAAAGGCTGCTTTAAAATTAAGTAGCTTTCCTGGAGTTCACAAGGAAATAAACCTAACATCAGTTGATGTCAGCTTTATCAGTATTTTATACTAGGTTTGTTAACTCTGGCTATACACCAGGATACTTGGTGGAGTTTTCAGTAAAGTATCAATAATGAAAGAGGTCATGCCCACATTCCAACTAAGAGGTTAAGGAATCTATATTTTAATATTCTTTATCAGTGATTCTTACCATCTTGTGTTTTGAACACCATTTTTATTGACAGCCATGTGTTCATATACAAGAGGCTAGACATGCTTTGTGAATACAGGAGTCTATCATGTATTTACCAGGGTAAGAAATACATATTTCTGATTGGGGACATATTTTGCCTTTCACTACAATCACCTTTAGTGCATGCACACACCTAAAATGGAAAAAAAGAACCATGCTTTTGTGTATGTGACAGTAGAAAACCATTGCATATTATAAATGTCTCACTCTAGACTGGTAACATATAATTAAAATAGATGAGTTATCAGATTGCACTGCTATTTTGCTAACTCATAAAGAGTAGAGAAAGATTTATAGACGCTAAGTTGAATGCAATTCTATCATTTCTATCGCTGCCTCAAATGTGCATAGATTTTGATGACAAAATCTGTGGACCCAAATGCATACTCCTCCTCCCTCAATCCCAAATAAAATAATAAAGAAAAAAAACTGTTTCTAGATCATGGGAAGCATATTTCTAGTTTGCCAGTTTATGCCATTGCTGCTGACTCTCTGGATTTCTTGATCTTCTCCTGGACTTCCCCATGCCTATTCTCACAGAATTTGACCTCTGCGAGACTTGAATAATCTTTCCTGCTTTTCTGAATGACTTCTTCATTTCCAGTATGTATAGCAACTACATAAATATTTTTCCCCTCTACATGAACATCTGCTTGGATTTGTTGTTCATTGTTTTGTATATATTCTAAAAGAAAAAAGTAAGACCTGGCCAACTTAGTCTCAGCGTGTTCCTTTTACACCATGACCTTTCAATGTACTAGACAAAAGCTAGATACCTGCAAATTAAGGTTTATCATTCCCACTGAGAAAATATCTCATTCCCTGCGGATTCCTAGTGCCTCGATTGGAGTCTGTCATCTAGTTGACAATTATTAAATACAGGGTGGGCCAACGTAGTTTACATTTGTGAGTAAACAAAATGCAGAGTTTATTTTTGTATCATTATTTATTAATGATTACTTTTTCATATGAAAAACTTACTTTGCATTTATTGAATAAGCAGATATATCTAGATGATAGTTTAGTTACAAAAATACAGAGAAATATCATTGACTCTGATTTATAAGCTTAAATATCAATATTTTTTCAGCCTAGTAATGTTGTGCATGACTATGACAAAGTCAAGATTGATGATAACCTAAAAAAAAAAAATGACTGCTCAAGACTATATTACTGAAAGAAGAGTTGGTTGCAAAAATTTCTGCAACCTAAGAAGAATGAAATATATATTCAGCAAAATTAACTTTTAATATATTTAAATTTTATCAGAAAATTTATCATAAATTTTAGCCAAGTCTATAAATGTCAAATAAACTATTTCTTTCTCTTTAATGTAGTGAATGCGATGGTTACTCAGCAAGTCTAGAACTTGTCTCCAAAATTATCTGCTATTTAAACCGGAAAAATGCAAAACACCGTCCCTAATAAATTTCCTTTACTGCACGATGTTTCTAAATAATGAACAGGTTGGTACAAATTATTACTTTAAATGTCACAATAGTATTTTTCTTCTACCAAGTTCTGAAAAGCTTTGCATTATTTTCAAGAAGTTTTGCAGAGCCTATTACCCATATGTTATATATGTTTATTATTTTATGTTCGTTATTTATACATTCTCTGTACCTATAACTACAAGTTTTATCAAGTCTATAGAATTTTTAATATTAAATTATGCTCATCTCTGACCTAGGAATTACATTGAAAGCTTTATCAAAAAGACTTTTTTCTAAAACTGCAAAATATATAAGAACTTTAAATAGTACAAATCATCCTAGAGAATTTATCAAGATATTTTTAAATGACATATTTTAAAACATTACTTTTTGTGGTCACATTTTTTGTCTGTACAACTAAAATGAAAGTCATGTTTCGGCACAATAATTATTATATAGTCACCAGTATTTATGACACGATACATATCAAGAATTTTAAACAAGCTATTTTACAAAAACCTGAAGTGAAATGTAATTGTATTATTTATTTATTTATTTATTATTTTTTTACAGGGACAGAGACATCAATCATTAGTTTTTCGTTGCCATTGTAACACCTTAGTTGTTCATTGATTGTTTTCTCACATGTGCCTTGACCTCGGGCCTTCAGCAGACCGAGCAACCCCTTGGTAGAGCCAGCGACCTTGGGTCCAAGCTGGCGAGCTTTTGCTCAAGCCAGATAGGCCCGCGCTCAAGCTGGTGAGCTTGGGGTCTCAAACCTGGGTCTTCCGCATCGCAGTCCAACGCTCTATCCACTGAGCTACTGCCTGGTCAGGCTAATTGTATAATTTTTAATGTATGGTTAACTGCATTATTCAGGTTTTGTTCTGTCCTCCATTTATTCAAGATGTATCAGTTGAACCACAAGTGCTTCTTCTGTTCTAGGTTCTGAGAAAAAAAGGATAAATTTGATACTAGCCTGCTCACAGTGAACTTCTAATGCAGTAAAGAAGAGACATATAAATCAATACTTTCACTAATAACTTTATGATTAAAAACAAAAAGTATTACTGACTCCGCAATACCAGAGAGGGCATGAAAGAGCATTAAAAAGCTGTAATTGTGTCTGAAAGACAAAGTAGGAGTTTGCAAGCAGACAAGAGCACATAGCACTCCTGGGAGGAGAGAGAGTATATGTAAAGAGAAAGATGAATGAAATATTACACACAGCAGGCTTAAAAAACTGGAAGGGTTTCTGTTTTTCAGAGGTTCAAGTTTCATAAAAGCCAAGTAGTAGATAGAATAGGACACAGGAGATGTTAGAGAATCTCAGGCTGTAAAGGGGAGTTCTCACGCCCCATGACAAAGAATGTATGCCTTTTTTTTTTCTGAAGTAACTGGGTAATCTCCTGGAATTCTTAGGCAAGGCCCCTCACTGTAGACTTACCTTTTGGAAAATCACACTATTGGTAATATATAGTGGGTTAGAAGGAAGTAGACAGATTAAGATTTGAGGCAATTAAAATAGTCCTTATGAAACTGAATATATAGAAAGAAAAAAATAAAATTATATTGTGAAAGTTAAAATTAAGAGAACTTAGAAAATCTTTGGATCTATCATGTAAAAAAGTGAAGCTACAGAAACAGCTCTAAATCTTTTGTGAAGCAATGGAGAGTTATAAATCAATTAATTAAGGCAGAGACAAGGGGACATTTTGTAAGACGAAGATAATACTGTCAGCTTTAGGTGCACAGATATGCATAATATACAGAAAGTATTATCTCTGGTAGTTTGATGTGTTCACATCCTGATCACAGAAGAGAGTTCTGGTTGGACACACAGACTTAAAAGTCATTAATTGATATATAGATTTGGACCAAGCTACTAAAGATAGAAAAAATAGGTGAGACTGAGAGTAGTAGAGATTAGACACTCAGGAAACACCCACAATTACTAACTGCAGCATACTTTTACATTTTAAGAATTTAAACATTTTATCAGGTTTCAATATTGTTCAGTTAGAAATGATATCATGAAAGTTCAGTTATAATTAAATAGTAATGGTGTTCTAGTAAAATATTAACTCTATTAAAACATTACTTGATATACAATGCATGTTAATAGTTTTAAAATACAATTTTTAAAATTTAGTTTTTAATAAAGGAAAAATTTGTTATTTATATCTTTTCTTCTGCAATAATAATCATCTATACTTAATTTAATGACTGACAATTACTTGATTCAGGAGAATGGGTACATTTTAAACTGTTCCCTAAATTAGCAAACATTGACAAAAGAGTATTTTTTTTTCTTTTTATAGAATTTATTGGGGTGACACTGGTTTAACAGAGCTATACATGTTTCAGGTGTACCATATTATAATAATCATCTGTACACTGTTTTGTGTGTTCACCTCTTCAAGTCAAGTCTCTGTCCATCACCATTTATCTTCCTTACACCCTTCTCCACCTCCCCCAAAAGAGTCTTCTAACTTCTTGTATGGCGCATACAATATCTGGTTAAAATTATAAATAATTACCTATGTTGCTATAATCAACAATAAATCAATCTCCATACATCTGAATTGTTTCCTTGTAGAAGGTTTGTATTATTAACAATTTCCCCATTGGACCTGCATACATACAACTCAAATAGATAATCAGAAGTTGTCAATCATTAGCTTAAATACAGCTCCAGGCTGGCAAGTTTCTAGTTCCCTGTAGTAACAGCCACAAAATCTATTTAATGGGAGGGAAAAATTATGTTATTGTGTAATTCATCTCAAACTCTTTTTAAAAAAATACTTTATCTGGTAATATAATAACAAAATAAGACTAAGACCACTTGAACAAAAACAGATATTGTGAACAGCTAAAAAGAAATCCAATTCAATGGTATTCTATCCAAAAGTGATTTAATCTTTTAATCTGAAGTACAAATCTCTTTGGCATTATCTGTTTCCCCATGTTAGTTTAACAAACATGCCCTGAATTTCTGTCAATATAAACTGTTTGAGAAGAAATAGAAAAGAGAAAATATTCCTTTATTACCAGAATTAAGTAGAAAGTCAAGAATGCAAACTTAAGCAACTGTCTTGAGTAAGTATAAAAAGGAGACAGATGCTTATTAATTAAGTGTGGGCAGGTGATGACAAGGCACCATGGCACATTGCACCAGCTGTGAAGAATACAGACAGCTTTTATCCTACCAGACCATTTATTTATTATGAAACAGATACTTTGTGCACTAGAAGAGGTGTCAAAACAAAATGATATGAAGAGCAAAATTTCAGTTCTCCAAATTTTGAACACTACTTAGATTTATCTGCTTTTTTTGAAGAATAACCTGACTTTCACATTTAAAAGTTTTATGGATTCTTCAGTTCATGATATTTCTCTTCCACTGGAAGCTGTTTGTCTAAAATATAATTTATGAAGTTTGGCTGTAAACAATATGCCAAGGAGATAGATAGCACTGTTTTAAATATGGAGTTTCCTTTTATAGGGTCCATAATAATAGAAAGTGTTCAGATAAAAGTAAAAGACCTAGACAGAGAAAAGTATGAAAACACAGATCAATTGATTAGTTGTTTATACCCAATCTATAAAACAACAAATGTTTGAAAAAAAAATAATAAAACATAAAAGGTTTATTATGACACACTGCAATGACCAATCTTCCATTCTCATTTTTTAAACATTTTTGGCCAAAGATGCTATCACGTTAAAGCTCATCAGCTAATAACATATTTGATAATAAAAATCATCAATATTTAGAAACAAATTTGATTAAATTCATGAGTAAATAAATCATACTTTTAGATTTTTTTATAAAATCTGTTACACAATGAAATACATAGATAGTATATAAGGAATTGTACCTATATAGTTTTATTAACCAATGTTGACCCAATACATTTAATAAAAGGTAGTAATTTAAAAGAAGAAAAAATGTGTTAAAATTTATATGCATGTCTTTGGGTGATGGGTATGCAACATAATTGAATGATAAGTTAACCTGGAGATGTTTTCTTTGAACATATGTACCCTGATTTATTGGTGTCACCCCATTAAAATTAATTTTAAAAAATTTATATGCATGTCAAATTATATTTCTTTAGGTCATTAAGAAAAGCAGAGGGGGCTGTCAGACCCGCTGCTTATTTCCCCACTCTATCTCATCCTGGTGGGCACATGGGCCTGCCCCATCCCAGCCAGAGTGTCCGTGTTGCCCTGGGCAAAGGCTCCGGGTATGGAGCCCTTCAGGAAGCCGCTGATGGTTGGCCCAGGATGTGCGGGCCTCCAACATGCTGCCATAACCTCCTCACAGACCTCCATATCTGGGCCTGGACCAGCAAGGCCATTCCATCCCCAGTGCTGACCCTCAGAGCCTCTTCATTGCTGCAGGACCAAGCCTGCCCTTCTGTCATGACAGTGATGCAGATAATTTAACTTGCTCTAAATATGTCCCCCATTCATGCCACCAAATCAAAATCCATAAGGAAAACTCAAGCCAGACTGACTCAGCCTGCCAACTCTCATTTGTCACAGACTTTTCAAACACCCCTCAGCACATAGTGAGGTACTGAGGGCACATCTGCCATCCATGAACCAGGCCAAAGTAACTGGAGGAAGGAAAGGAGTCACTATCATTCATTGGGAGCTCCAAGTAGAACAGAGAGCAATGACTAGTGGAGAGCATCCCCAGCTCCGCCCATCCACCTGGAGTCCCTAAGCCAGTTCTTCCTGCTAACATCTAACCCATCTCCAAGCTATATTGTTTCCAACCTTCAAAAATAGCACCTTGCATGTGTTCCTTTCTCTTCCTTTCTGTACCTACCAGTACAGACGACTTCCTAAGTTTGGGTGCACATTCCTTCTTCCACTAAGAGTCAGGGAGCAAGGATTGCTTGTCAGACATGAAGGAGGGGAATGGAAGAGGGAAATGCAGTTGGCACAGAAGTGAACTGGCCCTTTAGAGCCAAGTTTACTCTGACAGCCTGCTGACTGAGCTGGGGCCTCAATGCTCTCACCCCTACCTTTTTAAAATAACTATTTTTTTTTTCAATTACAGTTGACACACAATATTTTGTTTGTTTTAGGCGCATAACTAAGTGATTTGCCGTAATATAACTTATTAAGTGATTGTCCTGTTAAGTCTTACACCCAACTTGCGCATACCATATATAGGTAGAATATTATCAACTATATTGCCTATGTTGTATTTCACATCCCCATGACTATTCTGTAACAACCAATCTGTACTTCTTAATGTCTTCACCTTTGTAGTCCAGTCTCCCAACCCCACTTCCATCTGGAATGCATCAAAATTTTCTCTATATCTCTGAATCTGTTTGTGTATTGCTTATTTTGAGTTTTAGATTCAGTGGCTGATAGATATGTATTAATTGCCATTTTATTGTTCATTTTTTTGTTTAGTCTTTTTTCCCCTTCTTTTTATTTAATTTCCTTTTTTTAATTTATTCATTTTAGAGAGGAGACAGAGAGAGAGAGAGAGAGAGAGAGAGAGAGAGAGAGAGAGAGAAAGGGGGGAGGAGCTGGGAGCATCAACTCCCATATGTGCCTTGACCAGGCCAGTGCAGGGTTTTGAACTGGCGACCTCAGTGTTCCCAGGTCGACACTTTATCCACTGCGCCACCACAGGTCAGGCCTTTCCCCTTCTTTTTAAAGAAGGCACTGAACATTTAATGTGATACTGGTTTGATGGTAATGAACTTCTTTGGCTTTTTCTTGTAGAGGAAGCTCTCTATTTGTCCTTTGATTCTAAATGATACTTTTGCTGAGTAGAGTAATCTTGGTTGTAGGTTCTTGCTTTTCATCACATTGAATATTTTTTGCCAATCCCTTCTGGTATGCAAAGTTCCTGTTGAGAAATCAGCTGACAGTCTTATGGGAGTTCCCTTGTGGGGAACTAACTGTTTTTCTCTTGCTGCTTTTAAGATGTTTTATCTTTAACCTTTTGCATTTTAAATATGATGTTTCTTGGTGTGGGCCTCTTTGGGACTCTCTTGTTTAGGACTCTTCACTTCTTGGACATACAAGTATATTTTCTTCACTAGGTTAGGGAAATTTTCCATCATTATTTTTCCAAAAGGGTTTTCAATTTCCTGATCTCTCTATTCTTCTGGTATCCCCTTGTTGAGAATGTCGGTACACTTGAAGTTGCCCCCAAGGCACCTTACATTGTGTTCATTTTTTCTTTGAATTTTTTTTCTTTTATTTTTGCTGTTCTGATTGGTTGTTTTTTGCTTTCTTATATTCCATATCACTGATTTGACTCTCAGCTTCAGTTGATATACTGTTGATGCCTTGTAAATCATTCTTATTTCAATTAGTGTCACCTTTATATCTTACTGGTTCTTTTTTATGGTTTTTATGTCCTCACTAAGTTTTGTAAGCATCTTTATAACCATTGTTTTAAACGCTTATAGTTTGCTTGCCTCCATTTTGTTTAGTTCCTTTACTAGAGACCTCTCTTATTTTTTTCATTTGGGAACTGTTTCTTTGTCTTTGCATTTGACTGCTTCATTATGTTTGTTTCTATATATTATATAGAGCTGCTAAGTCTCCCAGTCTAGGTAGAGTGGTGTGTAATAGGTGTTCTATGGGGCCCAGTGAGTGGCTCAGTCACCGGAATTGGGTGTCCCCGGTGCACTTCTGTGTGGGCTGTGAGCACTGTCTTATTATAGTTGATCCTCATTGCTGTTGGTGTCAGTAGGAAATACCTGGGTCTTGAAAAGTGAGAGCCAGGTTGGTTGAAACTCAGATATGGGGCCCACCTGCTTGCTCTGTGGGGAAAGGGCTCAGAAAAAGAATAATGGCCTCTGTCAGCCCTTTAGTCTGGCAGAAAGCTGGCCCAGCCCTTGATCTGATGCCAGACAATCCAGTTCCTCCTCATATGTCCCTGGTTCTTTTCAAGCTGCTGACCCAGTGCCAGAAGCCCTTGCTCTGATGCCAGACAATCCAGTTCCTCCTCATATGTCCCTGGTTCTTTTCAAGCTGCTGACCCAGTGCCAGAAGCCCTTGCTCTGATGCCAGACAATCCAGTTCCTCCTCATATGTCCCTGGTTCTTTTCAAGCTGCTGACCCAGTGCCAGAAGCCCTTGCTCTGATGCCAGACAATCCAGTTCCTCCTCATATGTCCCTGGTTCTTTTCAAGCTGCTAACCCAGTGCCAGAGCTCAGAGAGAGTGAGTCTTGAGTATGTCCACATGCAGCCCTTTATGAGGTGCTGCCTGGGACTCCCGTAGCTTTCTGTCTCCCTCAGACACAATCCCTACTTGTTTTTATAGCCAGACATTACAGAAATTCCTCTTCTTGGCACTGGAACCCTGGGCTGGGAGGCCTGCTTTGAGCCTGGGGTCCTGTGCTGCTCAGGGGGTACCTCTGTAGCTGAGATATCCCTCCCCATTTAAACTGCCACATGTGAGTGTGGGACCAACCCATTTGATGTCTCCATCTTTTCTCCTACAAGTCTCAATGTGGCTTCTTTAAATCCCTAATTGTAGGACTTCCATTTAGCTAAATTTCAGGTGATTCTGAATGATGGTTGCTCTGTAGTTTAGTTGATTTTTTGATGTGGTTGTGAAAGCATTTCAGTATTGTGTTTACCTATGCAGCCATTTGACAAGAAGTCCACCATTCTCAATTTTAACTTCTGCTCAGATGAGTGGCAACTGAATATTTTCATTTAGACAATTTGATAATGGGCCATGAGGATAGTTATATCAGCTTGTTTTTTCCTTGTGCTGCTGCATTCTCAGATAAAACAATCAATAACAATAATTGACAATCTATCCTTAGTTACTTAGTTATATATTTAAGTTGTTATCATTCTTTTTGGTGCCTTCATTTTTCATACTATGTAATTTTATTAGGATTTAATTATAAAGTAGTACACAGTGCCTTTGATCCCATATCTTTCATTTATGTTATTTATTTAAAGAAAAATAGAAAAACAGAAATCCTTCAAAGACAATGCAATCAAGAACTAATTGTTTTCCACATCAGTCTTAAAAATGGAAATAAAAATACAATCTATATGTTTATTCCCTATAAATTATAGAATGTTAAATATCAAAAATGGTGAGGGCCTGACCTGTGGTGGCACAGTGGATAAAGCGTCGACCTGGGAACACTGAGGTCGCCAGTTCAAAACCCTGCACTGGTCTGGTCAAGGCACATATGGGAGTTGATGCTTCCAGCTCCTCCCCCCTTTCTCTCTTTCTCTCTCTCTCTCTCTCACTCTGTGTCTCCTCTCTAAAATGAATAAAATAAAAATAAAAAAAATAAAATTAAAAAAAAATGGTGAGGTAAATCTGACACTTTTGAGTAGGGCAAAAAAAGTGTAATTTCCCTGGAAAGCAATATAACAGTAAGTATCAAGAATCAGTCTACCTTTCAAATCCCCAGCTTAGTAAATTATAAGATGATATGTAGAGACTCTCAATCTTAACATGCTATAATAGATCTATGTATGTGTGTATATATGTATGTTTGTGTGGATGCATGTGTGTGTATATATATATATATATATATATATATATATATATATATATATATATATATTTATTTATTTAACCTACTAATTCTTGCTCTGAGGTGAGTGGTTGAAATGGTATGCGTTATATTTTTCAAGATTTGTAAGTTCAGAGCCAGTACTAAATAAAGTAGATTATTCCATAAAACTAACCTATATAATCAGCAAATAAAAGAATGGCAAGCAGGCTACACATGGCAATGTTCAGTCACATCATTTATTTAAAAGACACAGAATACAATCTTGTATTTACTATATGAATATAATTAACTTTACATTTAATATATCTTAGGAAAAAGGGGAGAACCTTGAAAATGAAAAATAAAAACAGTTGATGCCTTGGGGTGAGTAATTTTTTTTTATTTCCTTTATTTTTATTATAATGCTGTCTTTGGAAGAAATAGAAGTTCATAGTAACAGAAATAACTGCCTTTGATTAAGTGCCTGAAGAGTGCTTAAACGGCAAAAGCCTAAAGTTCCCAAACAAAGATAAATAATGCATCTTCATGGGCAAATGCATCCACAGACAAATCTAAAATAATGAAAAATTTCATGCATGACTTAGCCTAAACTGCTCTTTCAGAGATGATTTTCCAAATTCCAAATATGCAGCTCTTCACGTAGCACTGACCTGGGACCTGAAGTTCTTGCGCTGAGGATTCTGGATGAAGCAGTGAAGCATCCCAGGCATATGTCACTCAATAAATATGCTGAAAGAAAAAGCTCTCTCCCATCTTCTCTTGCTCTCTTTCTGCCAATAGAAATGATGCACAACACACCAGAGCAATTGTTAAAGATTCAGCAGGGCACCTTTGGCAGGTACTATTATTGCCCCTTAGGATGTAATTTAAAAAGGAGACATTGCTAAGCAAGGCTAAAAATGATTCAGAGGACAGTAACCAGTAGAATGACCTTTCCTCTTCTATCTAGGAGCCAGTATATTTAATTTGTACTTGGTACTATTCTCTCAGTGATAACTTCCGAGGTTTTGACAGCCCTGACACTCACTTAATATGGTCATAAGCCATTGATCAAGCAGCTTTCATAGATTAATATAAGTGTAACTTTTTTTGTGTGGGCAAAGGCAACAGCTGAAAGGAGAAAGGAGGTTATAAAGAATAGAACACATGGAAATTGATATCATTGTATTGTAATTTATCAGTTGGTAGCAGTTGTACATAAATGTATGGTCAAAGGTCTTTATGAGAGGTAAGAGAGAAGAAATATGGCTGTTAGATCAACAACAACAAAACATATATGTCCCTTCAGATTAGATTAGTATGAAAATGACATTAAAAAATACTTAAACTTACTGAGCTATTCATTTTTTATAGGGACTCCTTGATTTCACCAGGAGAATTTTGCTACTCATCATCATTATCTGTTAGTTTAACACTTTAAATTTTTAATCAAAGACAATAATTTGACATACTTAATCATTATTGTATGGAAAAATATGTACATGCAATCCCTTCATCATTTTCTGGATATGTACTGTACTCTTATCCCTAGCATCTAGGTCAGCATCGCTAACATCTGTTCAAAGCATTTTAAAATCTTGCTCTTGTCAAGAGGCAGACAGAGATGAAATTGCTAGAGTCCTACAAGGCTTCACCTGCAGTATCAATGAGCCTACTTTTGAAACCTAGTCTTCCTTTCCCACATGGCTTGAGTTATTGCATGTCTGAGAATATTAAAGAATGCCAGCAGATGTGTATGACAGAGCTATTTATCTCAGACAGCTCTCTCAGGAATGCAATAAAGTTATTATTAAAATTTTGCACAATGTGTAAGCTCAACCGCTGTTCTATAATAGTTACCCTTTATATTGTTGTTTGGCTTTTAAAACTCTATCAATACTTAAAAAGAAATACATGTTAAAGTTGCACAAGTTTTTAAGTGATAATACATTTTTAGCACCATAGCGAGATAAATTCATTATATCATGAAAATGTTATGGTACAAGTTATTTTTTTTCATTTTTCTTTCTTTTTATTTTAAAGAAAATTATTTCTTTTCACTTGGAATTCAGTATTGCATTCACTAGATGGCACTATCAAAGTGCTTCTAAATCCATAAGCCTCTCAATGATATGTTCTAGTATTAAAAAACAGCATTTAAGTTTTTATACACTTCAAAAAATACATAAAACTAAATTTGTCTCCTCAAAGTATACTTTAAAAATGTCATTGATACATCAAGATGTCCCAAATTAGCTTATGTGACTGCAAATCTACAGAGACTGAGTATGGCATGTATTTTTATTAAGGAGTCAGTTTTTCCTGTTTCAGCTTTATAGACAAACTTTTAAATAATTTGGAATACACTTTTATGAGTAAAGCTATATGTGTACATCTTCTTGTCCAATTAACAGCACCATCAGTGAAAGGAGTTTCAAAATAGCATTGCTGAGGCTGGCAGTTTCTTTCCTAATAGGTTAAGGCAGCTCTGGGAGAAGTGGGTAAAAATAGAGACGTACAGACTTAAACGTGACATTTTAGACGATATTTAACATTTCCTTTAGACTTCAGTCAATTATTTTGTGATAAAATGGAGTTTAGTGTCTACTGACTTTATTTAGTCTCCTCTGCTTACAGAAATTTAGCAGTACTTATAATCTCTGAATTTTATTCTCTCTTGGTTAAAATGTATATTATAAAAACTTTACCGTCAAATTTGGTTGTGATGGGCTGATGCAATTTTATATAAACAAACATATTTAACTAAACAATTCAAATCAAATATTATAAAAATAAATTGACAGGTTTTTTTGTGTGTGACAGAGACAGAGAGAGGGAGAGATAGGGACAGAGAGACAGGAAGGGAGAGAGATGAGAAGCATCAATTCTTCATTGCAGCACCTCAGCTGTTCATTAATTGCTTTCTCATATGTGCCTTGACCAGGGGCTACAGCCGACTGGGTGACCCCCTGCTAAAGCCAGTGACCTTGGGCTCAAGCTGGTGAGCCTTGCTCAAACCACATGACCCCATGCTCAAGCTGGTGACCTCGGGGTTTCTAACCTGGGTCTTCCGTGTCCCAGTCTGACACTCTATCCACCATGCCACTGCCTGGTCAGGCATAAATTGACAGTATATGCATTTGTTCTGGCAGAATTGATTGAAGGTACTTTAATAGGTAGTGAAACCAGAAATGTCAGGTTGGGGATAGAGAAAGTAAAGGAGTTAAAACAACATGGCAAAACAGAGATATGAACAAACAGAGGAAAAGCCTAGAGATTCAGGGAAGGCTTCAAGAAGAAGTGAGATTGGAAGGCAAATGATGTGTGCCCTTCTAAGCCACTACTGTAAAAGATACCTCTGTTGCTTCCTTCACATTCTCTTTCCCTGTCTACAGAAAACCTTCAAGCCCTAAAGGATGATGGAGTATAGAACTGGGAATATGGTATCATGTGGGAAAAACCACTGGATAAAAAGATTGCAAAGATAGTAAGATATGATTTTGCCTGACCAGGAGGTGGCACAGTGGATAGAGCATCGGACTGGGATGTGGAAGATCCAGGTTCGAGACCCCGAGCTCGCCAGCTTGAGCGCGGGCCCATCTGGCTTGAGCAAAAGCTCGCCAGCTTGGACCCAAGGTTGCTGGCTCCAGCAAGGGGTTGCTCAGTCTGCTGAAGGTCCGCGGTCAAGGCACATGTGAGAAAGCAATCAATGAACAGCTATGGTGTCGCAACGGCAACAAAAAACTAATGATTGATGCTTCTCACCTCTCTCCGTTCCTGTCTGTCTGTCCCTATCTATCCCTCTCTCTGACTCTCTCTCTGTCCCTGTAAAAAAAAAAAAAAAAGAGAGAATAATATATAATTTTCATTATTTTTATATTTAAATAATTCTAAGGGAAAAAAGAGCACAGTGAAAAGAAAAATGGAAACAGCTGATGCATTGGAATTTATTTGGTAAAGCACTTTGCATGTCTCTAACTTGGCTTAATGCTGATTTTTATAAAATTTTACTAGAGAACAACATATTTTTTTCTCCACATTTCAAACTTCACATCATTTTTACCCAAGTAGATTTGTCTTTGAAATAATGAGTCCTAGAGCACAACACATATCTAAACCCTATGTTGTACCAATAGGCAGGTAATACTCTTTTTTTAAAAATTTCTTTTTATTTTATTTATTTTAGAGAGGAGACACAGAGTGAGAGAGAGAGAAAGAGAGAGAGTGAAAGGGGGGAGGAGGTGGAAGCATCAACTCCCATATGTGCCTTGACCAGACCAGTGCAGGATTTGAACTGGCGACCTCAGTGTTCCCAGGTCGACGCCTTATCCACTGCACCACTACAGGTCAGGCAAGGCAGGTAATACTCTTGACATTTTATGACATAACATCTCAAAACTTTTAGCTCTTCCCCAAAGTTTCCTTGCCTCTCTGAGCACCAACGTTTTATACATTAAAATCAGCATGTAGACCTGCAACTAAAGTTGTAGATATAAAGAGGACATAGATCATAAATGAAAATAAAATGTTCCCCATGCATGAACTTTAATACTGTAACTTTACCTTTTATTCAGAAACTTTCACCAGCTATTTGTAAAGTTCATAGATTAAAAATGTAACTTGTATTAATTAAAAGGAAATAAGTCCTTCTTAATTTAAAAATAAATTAATTAAAACTTTTAAAAAAGGAATTTCTAGAAATATGTATAATACAGACACATTGAAATATCTTAAGTATATATAGTATTCATATTAGAAGACTTACGTTTTAAAGGTAGTATTGAGGAAATTAAAAAGAATGAGAGAAAAATGACACATATGAGCATTTACCATGCAATAATAGTGTCATCATCTATGCATATATCTTCTGATTTAATTATCACAATAATTCTAAGAGAGTATTACCATCATCATATAGCACAAAACAGAGGAGGAAATAAAGCACCACAAAATTAGAGTCAGAAAAAGATAAATAAAACTATAGAAAAGAAAACCTCCAAAAATGAGGATATGACAAAGGAACAAGTGAATATAAAAATAGACAAAGTGAATTTGTAAAAATGTGCCAATAACTTATAATAAAAAGAGGACAGACTCAGTAAATAAGGTATATGTTCAGCACATTAGACACTTCACAGAAATGGAAACAGGGATGGACATTAAATAATGAAAAGATGCCTGAGCAGGCAGTGAGTGGCACAGTGGATAGAGTATTGGACTGGGACACAGAGGACCCAGGTTCAAAGCCTCAAGGTCATCGGCTTGAGCATAGGCTCTTTAGCTTGAGTGTGGGGTCTTTTGCTGGGTTGAGTGTGAGATCACAGACATGACCCCATGGTCTCTGGCTTGAGCCCAAAGGTAGCTGGTATAAAGCCCAAGATTGCTGACTTGAGCAATGGTTCACCGCTCTGCTATAGCTTCCAGTCAAGACCCAAATGAGAATGCAATCAATAAACAACTAAAGTGCTGCAACAAAGAATTGATGATTCTCATATCTCTTGCTTCCTGTCTGTCCCTCTCTTTGACTCTCTCTTTCTCTCTATCAAAAAAATTAAAAAAAAGAAAAGATAGTCAACTTCACTAGACATCAGGGACTTATACATTTAATCAAATAAAATATGTTTCAAAATCCATCAGATTTGCATAATTTTGCAAAGTCTAACAAAATTAACTCAAGAATATTAACAAATGATTCATCAGTGCCTGTGAGAATAAAAACTGGAATAACAACTTTGAAAAATAGCAATGTTATTTAGCCATTTACAGTGTGGACACATACAATTACCCAGGCATTATATATGTAGGTATAAACCCTACAAAAGATTTGCAAATATGCATTAAGAAACATATGAGAATATTTAAAGTAACCTATTTTGTGGTAAATAACAGAAACAATACAGTTGTCAATATTAGAATACCTAATTAAATTGAGGCATATATTATTAATACTGCACATAACAACATGCTTGAATTTAAAAAGTGCCATTTGAAGTAAAAAATAAAAGAAAATTGAAATAAAATATATATAGTATGTTTCTATCTAAATCAGTTTCAATAACATGATAGAAGTCAAAGATGCTGCTAAACATCCTACAAGGCACGGACAGCCCCCATCACAAAGAACTTTCCAACCTAAATGGCAACAGTACAAATATTGGAAGCCATCTCTAAAGAAAAGTTAAAGTACAATTAATAAAAATTTTGGAAAGAAATTTTAAGTAAAGAAACAATCACATTATTAATTTTAAAAAATTTTTTCTTTTTACTGACACTATTTAAAATGTTGATATACTTTTCATCATAGGTGTTCTTCATCAATTTTGATTATGCTAATATATTGCATAAAAATATTTTTTTCTTGATTACTAAGATTTTTAGTGCCACGTTAAATTTTTGATTTGAAGAATGTGACTCATTCCTTCACTTGTGCCAGACATATGGAGGGCTGCAGATAGAAGAAGGGCACATAGTTTCACAAATACTGATATTTTATTTCTTATATTGAGTTGTAGATTAGTTTTATTATTTTTTCTTTGAGCTGTACAAATAGTTCAGATACAGTCATTTTATGAATAATAAAAATAAATTTAAAAGATCAATTAATAACTAAATCATATAATTGAAGTGTTTTATATATATATATATATATATATATATATATATATATATATCTGTTATGCATATTTCTTTGGGTCAATATTAAGAGGAAACAAACATAAAGGCATATTACAATGTTTATTCTTTAAATTCACAACTGTTACAAATGTATTAAAATACTCAATTTACTCATGCACACAATAGAGCTTCCTTGAATTTTTCTGATAGTGTTGACCCATAAAGAATAAATTACTCCAACTATGGTTTAATTAATTACTAAATTCTTGAAAGCACTGACTTGACATTTAAATGTAACATTTCTATCTCTTCCTCTATTTCATTATAAAATTGTCCAAACACCTTTTCCATTAGAGGGATGAAAGTAAATAAAAAGAAAACAGAAAAAGAAAGTCTTTCATTCAATTTTGGACTTCCGTGAGTATGTTCATTCCAGCAATAGCTTTGCATTCTTTCCCCCAACTAGGTAAAAATTAAAAATCAGGAACACATTTATAATATGGTTATCTCTTCTTTACTGTTAATGGACATGCAATTGTAATATTACAATTTATTTGAAAAATCACTATTACAACCTAGGGTAGCCTATTCTTTCTCATTTCCTTGACTGTCTTGTTTCTTATTTCTATTACCTATTATTTCTGTTATCAAGTGGTATTGAAAGAAATTTTATTACTGAAACTAGATTTCTAATACAGTTTTCTTTGTTTTATTTCAAATGTGAATAGAAAGAGTATTTGCTATTGAAAAAAATTAAAATGGGTTGGCTTTAAGTTACACTCTGCAGTTGGCATGTCTGGTATTGACATTGTGTTTTACTATTCTCTTCCAGGGCAACATATATATGCACACACACACATACTCTCTCTCACACACACACTCCATAAAGCTTAGATTCAAAAACTGGAAAACAAATTTAAAACTCAACCCAACCTCATTTACCAAACTTCAAAGAAGGTTAGTGAGAATTGTGTGAGCCCCACCACTCAAAAGCAGAAGACCTGAAACAGAGCTGTAAAGAGAAAGCGAATCAATCTGTCTTAACTTCTTCCCGTCATAGCAAAACCTGTGACTTGATCATAGCACTCTTTCCATTTAGTCATGAACATGCATCAAAATACTTCCAAAATAATCACAGCATGAAGTCACTACCAATTCATCTGAGTTAATGCTTGACAGAGCCTGACTGCCTTATCTGACCAATGAGAAAAATAGAAATGTCATTGAACTAAATATCTTGGCTCCCTGTCAAATCAAGTCAAATCTTCATAGTCTCATGCAAAAAACCATACCATATATATATATATGACTATATATATCTATATATAGAGATATAGATAGATATATCTCAATCTATCTACATATATAGATATATATCTCCATTTAGATAGATAGATAGATAGATAGATAGATAGATAGATAGATAGATAGATAGATGATAGATAGATAGATTAGACTAGAGAAAGAGAAAATAAATAATTAGAGAGTTTAATGTATCTAATACATATAAAAATGTCTGGTATAAGGATCACAGTGCAAATGCACTGGTTATTTGTCAATAGAGATTCTTAGAGATTTATAACAATTTTCCTGTTCTTTCTGGATTGCTTGAATAATTTATAATAGTTGCATATTCATTATAATAACAATGAGATATTTCTATGAAGCAAAATAAAATACAATGTGTTAACAGACAAATCTTGAAGTTTAATAATATAGTAAGAATATTGCATTTGACTTAGTTAATATACAGAGAGAACATTAAAAATAAAAAAAATATATATATTTTCCTATTAACCTTGTGAGAAATAACAACTGGGATACCACATGAAAGAATAAAACTCAAATTAATTAATATCTGTACCTGAAGCTAATCACTTGATCAAAGATGTTTCTAAATAATGATATCTTATGCAAGGGTGAAAAGAGGCCCAAAGGGTATCTCTATTCATCTCTCAAGAGAAAAGAACTTAGGTATCAAAAAACTTGATCTATGTTATCCAGTGAATTTTCCAATAAAACTCTCAATATTGTGTAAAGATTTATAATTACGGTAATTTAAGAAGAAAATGTTTTCTTATATAATTTGTATTCATTCTAAAATAAGTGACATTGAATTTACCCCCTTATGATTTTTTTTTTAATAGGGACAGAGAAAGAGTCAGAGAGAGGAATAGATAGGGACAGACAGACAGGAACGGAGAGATATGAGAAACATCAATCACCAGTTTTTTGTTGCGATGCCTTAGTTGTTCATTGATTGTTTTCTCATATGTATGTGCCTTGACTGCGGGCCTTTAGCAGAGCAAGTAACCCCTTGCTGGAGCCAGCGACCTTGGGTCCTAGCTGGTGAGCCTTGCTGCAACCAGATGAGCCAGCGCTCAAGCTGGTGACCTTGGGGTTTCGAACCTGGGTCCTCCACATCCCAGTCCAATGATCTATCTACTGTGCCACCGCCTGTTCAGGCCACCCATATGATTTCTGTGCCAGCAAAGAGATATAATTTAAATTTTAGAGGAAGGAGGGGCAAATAGTTGGGAATAAAAGGGTTCCACAAATTGTATAGCAAGCTTTTAGAAAGTTTTTCTAAATCAGTTCTGCATTTTTTAGTATACACATGAATTAAAAAATGAGAAAAATGCAAATTAAAACCACAATGAGATACCACCTCACACCTGTCAAAATGGCGCTCATTAACAAATCAAAAAAACAAGTTCTGGCCAGGGTATGTAGAAAAGGGAACCCTCCTGAACTCCTGGTGTGAATGCAGACTTGTACAGCCATTGTGGAAAACATTAATGGTGTTTCCTCAAAAATTAAGGATAGAACTGCCTTTTGACACAGTTATTCCACTTTTAGAAATATATACTAAGAATACCAAATCACTGATTCAAAAAAGGATATCTTACCTTTTGCAATGGCATGAGTGGACCTGAAGATTATACAATGAAGTGAAATAATCTAGGCAGAGGAAGACAAATATCATATGATCTTACTTATATGTGGAATCTAATGAACAAAGTGAGCTGAGGAATGGAATAGAGGTAGAAGTGGGGTCACAGGGAGCAGAGGGTCAGCTGTGAGAGGGAAGTGGTATGAGGTGATGAGATCAGAGAAGGTGAAGGGATTAGTAAAATTATATATACCTACATAACACATAGATACAGATAGGATAGCAAATCCCAGAGGGAAGGGGGAGGGAGTTACAGGTAGGGGGGCACAGAGGATATAATGCAGGACAAGTGAGTGGGGGTGAGGGTGTTATATTGAGTGGGATACTAAAATCCATGTTAACAAAATAAATTAAAATGAATAAAATTTTTAAAAATTAAGAAAATTTAAAAAACCATTTAAGAAATATTAGTTCTCCAGTTTTTTTTTTTTTTTTTTTTTTTTAATATATAAAAAGCACAAGATCCTGACAAGTCAGTGGTGCAGTGAATAGAGCATTGACCTGAAATGCTGAGGAGCCAGGTTCGAAACCCTGAGGTCACCAGTTTGAGCATGGGCTCATCAACTTGAGTGCAAGTTCATCAGCTTAAGCATGTGATCATAGACATGACCCCATAGTTGCTGGCTTGAGCCCAGAGGTTGCTGGCTTGAAGCCCATGGTCACTGGCTTCAGTTCAAGGTCATTGGCTCAAGGTCACTGGCTTAGCTGAAGCCCCCAGTTAAGGAACATAAGAGAAAGCAATCAATGAACAAATAAGGAGCTACAATGAAGAATTGATGTTTCTCATCTCTCTCCCGTCCTGTCTGTCAGTCCCTGTCTGTCCCCCTCTCTCTCACTATCTCTCTTTAAAAATAAAAATAAAATAAAAAGCACAATAAATTATAATTCTCTACTTAGTCATTTTTAATACCCTGACTACATTGTTGAGAGACAAACTTATGCTAAATTGACTGAAGAACTACATTTCACTTCCATTATTTTACCCTTTGTGGTTAATAATTATCAGCCACAGAGGAGTGACAAAATGGTGGGTAAACCCAGAATTCTCTTTTCATTAAAAAAAAAAAAGAATCATTTTAATGTGGTAAAAGAGCAATATTTACTATACAATCTGGACAGAGGTATGCCCTGTGAACTAAGTAGGCATTACTCTTGAGGAATCTACATAGATTTTGGATACTTTTATTTATTTTACAGTCCAGTGGATCTTCACAGAAAAGTATTTAAATACACCGTATTATAAAGATCATGATGGCAAATAGGATAAAGATATCACAGAGTTCCTTCTTGCTAAGTTACTGGTAGTTTTCTAAAAGAGATAAATTCCTTAAAAAAATAAACAAACCTGCCATCTTGTTTTCCTATTTCCTGGTTTTTGCCACTTTACCTGCCCTCAATACTAAATATTTCTCTGATCTCACTCTGCCTTGGGAAAAAATACTTATGTATAATGTTCTTTTTTTTTCCTGCATCTTGTACATCAGATTCAAAGTATCTTGAGAGGAGGCAGTGTCTGTATTCTTAAGTTTAGCATAAAGGAGGTCACATTATAAGCACTGAATTGATGTTTCTGAAAAACTGAACGTATAAATAATAATAATAATAAAAAAGATCCAATCAACTAGGTATATTTGGTTGACTTCTAGGACTCACAGGGGTAAGAATACTCCAACAAGTTTCTGGTAGGCAGGAGCAACTCCATCACTACAAAGCTATCCTTGGTCAATGGCAAGGTAGTCCTTGGAAATAACCTAGTTATATTTTAGCATAGAAAATTATGCAAAAACCATACTTTTCTGTTTTAAAGGAGAATAAAGAAGTACACAAGCATGCTCAACATAAATTAATTTCTAAATATTTACTAAGGTTAGGTTAAGTTTTCATTGTAGAAGGAGTCTAGATACAGTCTTCAAAGTATTCATATATATTTCCTGGATACACCACTTAGCATAAATGTCTTTATTCCAAATAGGACAATTTGATTTCATTAGTAAACTCTAGAGCATTCATGAACTGAAAAACATTGTTTGGATTTTTTATATGTTGGATTTCTTCACCTGCTTTATTTAGATACCTTAGGTTAATTCTTGAGAGAACTATGTGGTGAAATTGCATACCATAAGAAGGCTTTGGATAATTATGGAGTTTCCCTATTCATACATTTCTAGTTCACTAGGAATTCACAGAAACAAACATTTTCCCTTTATTCAATGAAATTATTGAATACTACTGAAAACATACTAAAATTGAAAGCAAGTAAAAAAAAACACTTAAAATTATAAATTCAATATATTAGATTCATATAAAAAGCTTTTAGATTATTCATGAAGTATTGCATTTTTTTACCATACTTATAAAAACATATCGTATAGAACAGAAAGATTTCCAATGGTTTTTTAAATGAATTATCAGTAAAAATGTGTGAAGATGAGCTGCAGGGCATGTCATCATTATTTGATCTACATTTATTTAATGTTTATTTAGATAGAAAAGCTGTTCTGTATAAAATAGAATATTTACTTTTCATATCATACTGTTTTTGTTCAACAAAATATCAACACTAATATTTTTATTGGGGTTTGAACAGATAATATTGTACTCTCATAAATTCCCCATATCTAGGATGACATATTCCATGCTGACACAGTATCTGTCATTCAAAACATCTTTTTAATGAATTGCCACACTGATAAGCATGACATATACTGTCTACATTCCCTAGTTAATCTTTGCTAAATCTCTATTTTCTTACATTCCTTATTCTTGATTTTGCCTCTTAGATCCCGAAGATAGTTGCTCTTGGGGTCTTGCTCTTGATCTCAAAGGTTTTGCTTTCCTCTTCTTTGAAAGCAAGTATAGAATTCTAAATTAAGAGAAACTTTACAAATCAATCTAGGTAATTTAAAGCCATTAACCAAGCAAATTAAATACTATCAACAATGATTATAAAAACACTTGGAATTATATAATATATATCTCTTCGTTTACTGTAAACCCCCATTCTATTTGTATTCTGTAATTTTAAAACAACTGAAGAAAGTAGAAATAAACTAAAAAATAAAGGTTTATATCCATTGAACATTTTACTGGAACATAATTTTACATAAGCTACAAGTATCCTTATTGATTTGTATTTATTTTAAATAGTATTTCAATTAAAAAACTATATTAGCATTAGTAATCATTAATTTAAATAATAAATTGCGATAGAAATAGGCACTTGTGGAAAAATGACATAGCATACTTTTATATTCCAAGTAAAAAATAATCAACAACAAATTAATAACATTTATTGAATGCATACTACATGCCAGACATCCTAGGAACAATTTACTGAAATTATTCCCATTTTATATATTCATAAACTGATAGCCAAATACTTTAAGTAACTCATCTAAAATTATATAAGTAGTAATTGGTGGAAACACAAATAGCACTCAGATGTGTGACTCTAGTGTCCAGTTCTTACCTATTGTGATATATTGTCAAAAAGTAAACATTTATGCCATATTGACCAAATCGTTAATAAATTTCATGTTGGGTATATCTTGTAACTGCCTAAATCATAAAATATCCTAGAACTTTAAAGAAATAATAATGACACAGTGTAATAATTAAACATATACATATATATTTTAATACGTTATTATATTATATATTACATATTATGCTATATACACTATTAAATACACCTACATATGTAATTTATTGTCTGCTGCCCTGAGTTTCCTTTTTGTTGAATTTAGAAGTTGAAGGCGCATGTAGATTGACATAATTTTGAAGTATGACACTCAGGCTTGGTGAGCCCTTAGGAAGGAATAGATAAGGTTTAAAGTACAAGAAAGCAGTAGACAAAATAAATAAATAAACACATTTTTTCTTGAAACATATTAAGAAAGAAAGAGAACAGTACACTGGAAGGCACTGGAAGGCAGGTTCAATGATAAAAGTAAGAAGTGTTAGTGAGCTGCTGATATGCTGTTTTTCTTTTCTTCACATTGTTCAATAAGATGTGCGAGCTGATGTAATCATTCAGTCAGAACTCATCAGAAAAAGATGTTAGCAAAATATTTTCCTATCAGTGCCTTCCTGTGGGACACAAACATGCAAGACATGAAAAGAATATATTTTCTTGTTATTTTCTCCCACTAATGGGTGTGCAATAATAAACCAAAGGTTTCAGGGCTTGAATTGGAGGTCGTCAAAGACACAACACACAACACACACACACACACACACACACACACACACACACACACACACACACACACACACACACACATGTCTCACTTGATTGTCAAACCCTTGAGGGATTCAGTTTTATTTTTTTCTTTGTATTAACAGTTCCTAGCAGGTTGTTGCTCTATATTTAAGTTTGATCCTGATTTTCTTGGTGACAGAGAAGTGGGGCAACAGAGAGGGACAGATAGGAACAGACAGACAGGAAGGGACAAAGATGAGAAACATCAATTCTTTGTTGTGGCACCTTAGTTGTTCATCAATTGCTTTATCATATGTGCTTTGCACGGGGACCTACAGCAGACCGAGTGACCCTTTGCTCAAACCAGCGCCCTTGGGTTCAAACTGGTTAGCCTAGCTCAAACCAGATGAGCCCACACTCAAGCTGGCAACCTCAGGGTCTTGGACCTGGGTCCTCAGCATCCCAGTCCGATGTTCTACCCACTGCATCATCTCCTTTTCAGCTGATCCTGATTATATCTTGTTGAATAAAATTTATAAATGGAAAGCTCAAAAAAAAATCATCTGACCCAAAAGTTACAATTGTCCAACTCAACTCACATTGTGCTTATATTTATAAAAAATAATTTAAAAAATCCATGACATAAAGCTTATTGAAATTATACTTTTTAATTGTGTAAAGTTAAAAGTCACACTTAAGTATATAAGTGCAGAGAAAATTTTCAACTCCAGTCTTTATCTTATGATTATATTTCTATATATCAATAGATGGTTTCTATGGAAGCTTTAACTTATTTAAATATAAGCACTTTTGGTAATCAGGCATCATAATAATTTTAATAATATTTTTTCCTCTTAGTGTGATAACAAGATTTAAAATTTTTAATTTACTGCTTTAAAAGCAAACTTAGCCATATCAATACTTAATTTTTATTTGCATTGTACTTCTCTTCTCCTTGATTTTTGGTCTCCATTCTTCTACTTCTTGTTTTCAAGTGGAATCATTTATCCATACCTTATGAATCCATATTACATACATGCCCATGAATATTCATACTATAAACATGCAAAAAAGAGACAGGATTGCACTGTATAATCAAAATCAGTTTTATATTGTGGGAAGAATATTAAGAGCAGAAGTCTATAAAACATGGGTGCTAGAATTATCTTTTCTTTTAGGGGACTTTTTAAGCTCCTGGTTTTCATTTTCATTTCAATTTTATTTTCATGTCAATAAAAGTGAATATGTTGAATACAGCTTTTAAGGTTTTCTAGAGCTCTGAAATTGTAATATACAATTTATTATTCATCTACTATTCCTTAGAGTCCCTGAGCCCACAGGTATATATTTGTTTTTATGAATACATTCAGAGTAAAACTCCATATATCTTATTTATATTAGAGTTAAGGGATTACTTTCTTCTGTTGCGCATAAATAGATGTGTTTTTAGAAGCAGTAAATACATCTATAATCCTTTCGAACTGATTTTTTAAAAATCTTTTAATGCAATATATGGCAACTAAGTTATTAGACCTGTATTCATGATTGCCATACAGTTATTTTTCTTTATTTAGCCTCCAAATTGGTATATCAGTATAATACAAATAATTTTGAAAGTAAGTGTTGAGAAGGTAAGATCATTCATACTTTGATTACTTTGATCTACACATGTTCTTTTTATATTAAACTTGGGAAAATCCTATCATAAAAACAAATAGAAATGTTAACAATATTCTCCAACAAATCAAACATTATTTATAGCAGAGACAGAAATTTGTGAGGAAAATAAATACCTGATAATCTTCAGGTTAGAGAAGTGTAAATTACTCATTATCACAATGCACAAAAACACAGCTTGTAAAATCATCTACTTTTTTTATTATTATTGGAATTGACTATTTTGAGAGATAAAAAGATCAGAAAATATTTTTATTAAATTATTTTTAGTTCAGACTTTTCCCTTTTATATCTGACAACTATTAGGTTACAAAAAATTAATATAGCACAAAGAAATAGTCTTATAGAAGGACATTGATACACTTGTTTTTTTAATACAATAACTCTAAATCTAAATGAACTATAATAGTAATAGAAATTTCATACTGTTTGCAAAAAGAAAAGAATTCAAACAATATTTTTGGTCAACTTTACTTATAAGAATTTTTAAGAGCCTTCTTATGTGTTTGATATCAGTCTTTGTTTTCAGTTTCAATAAAGTTGGCTGTCAAAAAATTTTAATTTAATGAAATAATACCAATGGGCATTTTAAAATATCTTACAATTTCAAATATATTTCTTCCTATTTTTTATGGCATATCTTTCTTACTAAACTGTACTAATATTTTTAATTTATTTTTTAGAAATCCAATGCACAGAAACCATAAGAGATTTACCTAAAGACTCATCCAGGCGCCTGACCAGGTGGTGATGCAGTAGATAGAGCATCAGACTGGAACACAGAAGACCCAGGTTAGAGACTCCAATGTCGCCAGCTTGAGCGCCGGCCCATCAGGTTTGAGCTAGGTTCACCAGCTTGAGCCCAAGTTGCTGGCTCGAGCAAGGGGTCACTCAGTATGCTGTAGCACCCCAGTCAGGGCACATATGAGAAAGCAATCCATGAACAACTAAGGTGTCACAACAAAGAATTGATGCTTCTCATCTCTCTCCTTTCCTTTCTGTCTGTCCGTATCTGTCCCTCTCTCTGACTCTCTCTGTCACAAAAAAAAAAAAAGAAAGAAAAAGAAAAAAAGAAAAGACTCATCCAAGCAAAGACAGCTCTGCATTAGATGTAAAAAAAAAAGTAAAATGACTTTATCCAGGACCTAAATTGTGTACTTCTGCAATGTACAATATAATTGATAATCTTGTACTCTGATATGATAATAAAATGGCAGTTTAGAAAAGGAAAGGGGGATGGGATAAGGAAGGAAACTGTCATTATTTTCAATTCCTATATATCAAAACCTCTGGAAAGCTCAAAAGGGCCCTGGCCAGTTGGCTTAGTAGTAGAGCGTTGGCCTAGTGTGTGGATATCTAGTAGTGGGTTGATTACTGATCAGGGCACACACGACTTCCCCTCTCACTTCTCTCTCTTCCCTGCTCTCTCTTCTCCTCCTGGAGCCATGGCTCAATTGGAGCATGTTGACCCCAAGTGCTGAGAATGGCTCTGAGGCCTCTGCGGCCTCTGCCTCAGGAACTAAAAAGAGCTCTGTTACTGGGCAAGGAAGCAATGCCCAGGATCCGCAGATCATTACAGGTTGGATTCTGGTTGGGGCGTTAGTGGAAGTCAGTCTCTGCTTCCCATCCTCTCATGAAAAAAAAAAGAAAAGAAAAGAAAAGAAAACAGCTCAAGAGAAGATAAAAATGTATGGTTTGTTAATATTGTTACTTGGTTGTGGAGGCCAGGCTTAGAGAGGGTGGAAGATGTGGAAAGGCTGTGACAGTATGTATATCAGGCTACAGGGAAACAAGGAACAACCTGAGAATGGACAGTGGGC
Source organism: Rhynchonycteris naso (assembly GCA_037038555.1). Lineage (NCBI taxonomy): Eukaryota > Metazoa > Chordata > Mammalia > Chiroptera > Emballonuridae > Rhynchonycteris > Rhynchonycteris naso. The sequence goes on from CM072996.1 coordinate 66,991,641, forward strand.
AAAAAGCAATATTTGTAGAGGAAAAAAAGGTAATTTTTATTCCTTTTAAAAACTATCTCTGCTCTATTACATTTTTTTGATTTGTTTGTGTTTTTTTTTCCTCATTCATTTACCTAATATGGCTACTCTCTTTCTAGTTTTCTTATTTCTTCTTCCTTTTTTAATTTCCTTTTCCTGATTTTCCTTTCTCCTTATTCTTTATAAGTCTATATCCTGGCACTAAATTAATACTAGACTAAAACCTATAACCACCTGGTGTTCTTAAATTGTAAGTCTTGGTTATTAAAGTAGATAATCCACTTTATTTCTTGAAACAAATAAAAATCTAGATACCGTAAGCAAGAGCAAATTGGAATTTATTTTTCAAATTCTAGAAAGAGTTCAAAGCAATAAATAAACAATTTAATTTATCCACACTAGTCTTAATCACAGTAAATACATACTAATTTAGATTTTACAATGGCTTTGTGTAGACAGAAAATTCTTACTGAAGAATTTATAAGCATATAGCTAATATTATTAATTTAATTTGAATGTTACTATGGGTTAAATCATATCATCTGAAGCAGAACAATAAATGGCCAAGTCCTCACATACTGATAAGTCTATAATATTGCTTTCAGTTATCTCTTTGGAATAATAAAACCAATAAAATATTAAGAAGAATAATCTCATACCTCGTTCTATTTGTTGAATGCTTACATTATACTAAGCACTCTCTACACTACCTCATTTACTAAACTCTGAAGAAGATAGAAAAGATAAATAAGTTGTTTAAATAGCTTTCACATGTGTGTTCAGTTTTACAAATTATGTCCGATTAATTCCAGAATTTACCATTGTGTACTTATAAATAAAAGAGTCAAATTTTAAAACTCTATAATGCAGCATAGTTTAGATTCTTATATGATTTTCTCTAATTCTTAACAGTCTTCAAATAGTCAAAATTGTGCCATGTCTTTCCAGTTATGCTATTTTAAAATCTGAAGTTAATTAACTATTTTTTCATATAATGTTGATTGTTTCATTTTAGAAGGAATACTGTAACTATTCTTCCATAGCATGAATCTGTAACAGAAAAGCACAAAAATTTTAACTGAATTTTTATTTTCAAAACAGATTAATGGAGTCATATATAATTGAATATTAATAATAGAGTATAATAAGTAGACATAAATTTCTTTGTAAAAAACACAATAATTAAAATACATTGTTGCTGTGATTAGAAATTTCAAGTATATTGATACAGTAAAACAAGCTACTTTATATAAGTCTAAAGTGTTGACCAACATAATTTGTTTCCCAAGTTTAATATATAAAGTATGATAAAGGAGGGAACATTAATTGGGAGTTCACTTCTAATGACTACAGAGATAGTAAACTAATGACGAGTGAGGTTGTGTTTCTGGTATAAGAGCTAGGATAATTCCACTGGGGTTAAGAGTAGACATTGCTTTTGCTGGCTAGGGTATGAAACATGAGGATAATTGCCAGCCTGTGGACAGAGATTGTTGTGACATCATCCTGCCTGTTTGGTTGGTTTCACTGAGACTTGATTCAATTCTTTGCTTATTTCTTTTGCAAATGAATACATGAGAGTCCAGAAGCAGTGAAAAACATGGCCCAAGAGTAACACCATACCTTTCATTAACTGTCAGATTCAAACTAAGGATAAATGCCTCCATTTTGATTATTTCTTCAGTATTAACCCAATTCAATAAATAATTGAATGTCTTTTTTAAAGAGCTCGTATTTATGATTGTCCATTTAGGTAGCACATGGGAATAAGTTTAGGTGAATTGGAATAAAAAAAAATTATATGTTTAATAAAGATCTGGCTAATGTAGTAAACAGAAGCAAAGAAAAAATGAATTGTATTTGGGAAGAATAGAAACTTTACTGAGAACCTCCCTTACACCAGTCATTGTGCTAAGTACTGTACACACATTTGATTTAATTCCAACTACTGTTTAAGTTTTCCATTATTTAATGATGACTCTAAAAAATATTGCAACCTCTACATTGGAATGCACTGAGTATCTGGAAGAGAGGGGGTGAGATTTTCCTGTCAGAACACCTGCTGAATGCTCACTGTTGCTGCCCACCAAGGAGTGAGATGGCCACAGCTTTGCCTGGCTCTGAAACACCACTGAAGTACATAATCAACCCATGCTCAGATCCCCTGCTCAGTCGCAGGTGGAATATTCTAGCAGTTATATAGCAAGCGCCACTGTATGGAGGGTGAATACAGTAGAGAAACTGTCTCGGATTTCAGGGATGTGGGAGGCTGCTGGAATTGTAACACAGAATGCTACATTTCTGCTAAGACATTATGTGGCCCTGAATTCAGTCTTGTTTCCATTTTACAGATGGAAAAATTATTCAGTCACATTTGTCAGCATGAGATAAATTGCATGTGTGTGTAGGACAGAGGTGGGATCATAGCTAAAACTTTAACTCAAGTGATTTCACTATGTTTAATTGCCTGTAAATATTTATCACCACCCAAAATTAATGGAAAATGTATTGCAAAGTATTTGTTATTGTTCATTTGTTTGGTGTAAATAGAAAAAAGTTAGAATTAGAAATAGATGCAAAAAATAGAGTTTGTTTTGTAAGAATGATAAAACAAAAACACTTGGCCAACCTATCAAACTGTCATATCAGCAAATAGACAATAATAACACCTATTTTTCATATGTTATCAAGCTCAATATTGACTACCATGAGAAACTTGCAGGAAAAATTACAACTTGAAAGGTTGTGTTTTAACTTGTCAAAATGTTTCTATCTACTCTTATTGATCAGTATCACCCTATTCAATTTAATTTCTAAATAAATATTTTTCGCAATTTTTTTTTCTATTATACTTGTAGAAATGTTTTTATGTGGAAATAATTTATTCAAATTTAACTTGTTCTTATCATATCTCTGGTCTAGTTTCATTAGAAAAGTGAGATTTCATGTCCAGTAATATTCCACAGAAAAATGGTGTGATAAGAGTTATCGCTTCTAAAAATCCTTGAAGTAGAAAAAGGTCAATAACATTGTTAGATTAAAAATATGTTGTAAAGCATTACACAAACCCACAAATCAATGGTCAAAAACTTCACAAAGGAGTATGAGAGAAATAATTTAGATCAGTCTTATGACCAATTTTATATTTATATCAAAATTGTTTTAATTTTATGTTAAAATGTTTTTTTCTCAATAAACTTTTAAATTCCTTATAGAATCCGTCACTGGTAAAGCTCTTTGATATTTGGCACAAAAATCACTTTTTTTTTTATTTTGCTTAGCCACAATTCTCCACCTTAGAAAAGAAGTAAGGTGCTTCTCATCAGCGCTGCCTGGGAGTCCTTTGCACATCTTTCATTCAGTATTAGCACCTGGTATATGTTAATTATTCTCTCTCTTCTCCCACCTCTCAGCAACTTCAGGGAAAAGATGATCTGAAGTTTCTGTTTGTTTACTTTCTTGTTTCAGTTTCATCTGAGTTTATTATTATGTCTGGGAAATGGAAAGCACTAATTAACCACTGAATGAATGAATGAGAAATGGGCATTTCTTTCAGTTTTAGGACAGAGTTAGTATTTGACTTGCCTAGGCCTGTATGGTTGGGAACTAACTGACAAGGAATTTCCCTACACATCATCAAGTCTTCATAATCCAGAAATAGTTTAAACCCTTCCTGGGCATTCAGAGAAGTCTAGATATTGTTCATATTTCTATAACAACCTAAAGGTTAGGACAGAAATTCTGGTTGTTACATAGATGGTCATTTGCTGTACCTCTAGACTCATTGATCAATAAAATTTTGGGTGCTTCAAAAATATAACTACTAAATCAAAATCTAAAACTAAAAAAAAATACAGCGTGTCCATAAAGTCATGGTGCACTTTTGACCAGTCACAGAAAAGCAACAAAAGACGATAGAAATGTGAAATCTGCACCAAATAAAAGGAAAACCTTCCCTGTTTCATACCTATTCAGTGCAGTCTGATGTGGGCTCCATTTGTTGCCCTACACACATCCAAATGATAGTGAAAGTTCTTGCCACACATAAGGACATCTGATGTAACCGAGTGAATAATGCCTGTGATTCTCTGTTTTAAGAGATTAATGTCATTGATACATTCAATGCACACATGTTGCTTCACATAACCCCAAAAGTAAAAGTCTAAGGTTGTCAGATCCGGGGATCATGGTGGCCGTGGCTTGACAGAACCCCTGCCTATCCACCGCCAGGGGAATGTTCTATCCAGAAACTCACAAACAATGGTGGCATAGTGTGGAGGAGTGCCATCCTGTTGAAGGATGACACCTTCTGGAAATTGTGGCACTGCATACAATTCCAAGATGTCAAGATGGGTGTTTGCCGTCACAGACTGCTCCGTGAAAAAAAAAAAAAAAGGGCCTATCACCTTATCATGCATCAGGCCATACCACACTTTCACTTTAGTGGTGTGACATTCATACTCAACGTAGGCATAAGGATGTTCAGCAGCCCATATTCAAACGTTATGGCGATGAACATGTCCACTGATATGGAAGGTCGCCTCATTGCTAAACACAATCTTCTGCAAAAATCTTGCATCATTGTTGATCGCATAAAGCATATCTGTAGCAAACGCGCATTGTATGGTTTATCCCCCAGTTTATTAGTGGGCAACAGCCGCAATTTGTACCCCATAAAACAGAGACATTTCTTTAACACCTTATGAACTGTAGTCTTGCTTAGGTGTAATTGCCGAGCACACGCACACACAGATTTTTTTAGGGCTATCCCGTATAACCTCTACAGACTCGTCACTGACTGATGGCCTACCAGAACGGGGTTTCTCCACCAAACTGCCGGTTTCCTTCAACTGCTTATCCCACCGATTATGTTATTCCTATATGGTGGCGCTTCGTTATAAACGCGCCAATATTCATGTTGCACTTCGGTGATGGATTTGAATTTAGCGAGCCACAGAACACACTGAAGTTTTCTCTGTACCATCCACAACTCAACTGGCATGGCTGTGGGCTGCTCCGCTGTATACACGGTGTTACGTCATCATCTGCGCATGTGCACATGCTGCCACATCATCTTACAGAAATTGAGAGGGCTTTCCTTTTATTTGGTGCAGATTTCACATTTCTATCATCTTTTGTTGTTTTTCTGTAACCGGTCAAAAGTGCACCATGACTTTATGGACACACTGTACAGAAACTATCACAAGTCCCAAATAACTAGCTTTCAAATGAAATCTTGGAATGTGGCTCATTCACAAGGAAGAAGATATTTGTGTATCTATGGAAATTACTATATAAATAATGGGTTTGTGGCCCACATTAAACCTCAAGGAAGCTTTCCTGCTAATGTCTGGATATTCTGTTTTAACATTAAGTCAATTAAGGAAGACACATTCAAGATTGAGAGGGTATGGTTCCACATCCACAGCATATTTGCTTATATTAAACACTAGCCATTAGCCAGATTTTAGTTTTAATATTGTTACCTGCATAATAATGGGCATTAGTTTATTGCTTTGTCATAGAACTCAACAACTTTAATTAGCTCTAACCATAAAGCTAACCATATTAAGAGTAGAAAGTGACTTTTCAAATAGATCAAAATCCATTAGAGCACTGTATATATCTATCATTAGCTTCCTACTTATAGGGTTAGAATTTTTCATTGGTCCTATAATCAACTTTGCATTTCTTTTTGAATAAAAGATTTAAAAAATAAATAACTAAAATCATATAAAACTAAAGAGAATATATAGTAACTATATAAATAACATACTTTTATATAAAATCTGTATTATATATCTTACTTATGTTTATATGTATTTTATGTTTATATATTATGTAAAACATAAACTTCATATAATGCATAAATATATAATACATAAATTTTCTATGTACAACATGTATATGTATTTACATAATATATACATAATATACATATATTTGTTTTTGTATATTACATATTTAAATAACTTTATCTTCAGGTATTGTTCTTTCTTTCTTTCTTTCTTTTTTAATTTATTTTTGAGAAGAGGGGAAATAGAGAGACTGACTCCTGCACGTGCCCTGACAGGATCCACTCAGCATCCCCTGTCTGGGGCGGATACTTGAATCAACTGAGCTATCCTCAAAGCTCAGGGCCACACTGAACCAATCGAGCCTCAGGTTATGAAAGGGGAAGATGAGAAGGAAGAGAGGGAGGGAAAGAGAAGCAGATGGTTGCTTCTCATGTGTGTGTGCCCTGACTGGGGATCGAACTCAGGATGTCTGCATGCTGGATCAATAGTCTATCCACTAAGCCAACTGGTCAGGGTAATATTTCAAAATCAAAATGTTAACTTTTTATATTTATACCAAACTATTTTAAAACTATAATCACTAAATAATGGCTACTGTGGGAATGTAAACATAGTAACAGATGTATTGTTTTTTTTACAGATTTTCCCTGTTGTTGACATTTCAGAAAAACTACAAGCAAAGCTTGATATTTTGAAGATAAATGAGATCAGTACCAATCAGTTAAGGCAAAGATTATAATATCAGAAAAAAATAATTTTAACTATATTTTACTAGCTTTATTAATGTCTAATTAATTTTCTGGTATACATTTGGGTTTTGCTTATGGCTGGTGACCCAAATTGTACCATGGAAATGAATTTCAATTCTCAAGTCATTCTTTCAATAATAATGCCTTTCATTTATAAACTGAAGCACTAGTCCAAGTCCTGATTGACGGTACTTCTGAGGTGAGAATCCTCACTGTATTCAGCTAAAGATACAAACCCTTGGATGTTTCCACACTAAGCTTAGTGTGAAGATCTTCAGTGTAACAACGTCTCCCACACTGGACTTTTTAACAGACATATGGGAGTCTATGTGTGTCATGGTTTGAAATGTCTCCTCCAAAATTCATGTATTGAATTCCTAGCTCCCAGTGCCTCAGAATATGACCTTATTGGAAACAGAGTTGCTGAAAATTCAATTAGTTAAGATTATGCCATTTTGGAATTGATTGAGGCCCCAATCCAATATGACTGGTGTCTCAAAAGGGAATATTAGGACATAGGCATGCACACAAAGTATACCACATGTAGATAAAGGCTGCGGTCAGGGTGATATAGCAGAAGCTTAAGAATGTGAAAGATACCAGCAAAGAATCAGGATAGCCTAGGGGTTAGAACACATTCCCCTTCACCACTCTCAGTAAAAAGTAACTCCACTAACACCTTGACCTCAAAGTTCTAGCCTCCAGTACTACATGACAATACATACCATTGTTTAAGATATTCACTTTATAGTACTTTACTATGGCAACCCTAGCAAACTGATATGACTTGTAACCTTGAGAACCTCCTCTGTTCTTGCTCCTTCAAGACAATAATATGGTTCTACTTATTTAAACCTTCATGAAGCATTGGAATCTGAGAGAATTATATGGAGTTTTTGGGTCTTGATTTTACAAGGTCTTGTGGCTGCTGGTCATCTGCCTTACAAAATGCCCATGAAAGATAATACAATGGAATATAGGTTTTAAAAGCAAATTCTAGTAAATTCTAAAGTCCCTGGAGAGGATCTGTTAAAAACCAAAGTAAGAGTTGGATCTAATGTGGATTTTTTATTTTCTAAATAAATAACTTAGATATGAATATTTTAATGTAAAGTGAAAAAGAAAAATCATAAGGTAGAGGTAAGAAGATAAAGATGAGAAAATAGAAAAGAAAGCAAGACTAATAGAAAGTAGAAAAATGCACTCAGAGAAAAAGAAAACATGGGAGCAATAATTAAACAGAGGCTGAGTAAGGTTGGAAAAATCAAAAGATTAATGACAACAAAAATCCAAGCTAAGTATAAAAGGGTATATAACAGGTTATCACTCTGGTTATAAATTTCAGGGGATTATTACACACTCTCTGCTAAGCTAGGTAGTGAGATCTTGAAGAACAGAATTCGTGAGCATATAGTGGGGGGTACATGTACAGGTGTACACATGTGTGCATGAGTGAGTGCCTATTTCACTCTTGGTATCCTCATTCAAATTGCCTGACAAACTGTAAGTGCTTAATAGATCCTGGTTGAATAAATGACCTTTAATAAGCCATTCACAGTTTTTCAATTTGTTTTGATGTGCAAATTATTAGAAGAAACATTTTTAATGAGATAACTGAAATAATTCACTAATCCAGAAATAATAATCTGCTTTAGAGCATTCATAAAAAGAAATTAAGACAATGGGCCTGCATGACATCACATCTCTTTCTAGATCTTTTGCATGTTCCTGTTACTTTCTTAGAAACAAAACTTCTGAGACACCATAGGAGAGTCTGGCACTTCAGAAAATAAAGACAACAAAGCATCACTTTTACTAAATTCTTTTCTTCTCCTATTCAGGCCCTGAAGGCTTAACAAATATGTTTCCAGCAGATGGCGTTTTGCATAGATTATAAAGATGTTCTTATCTTCAGAGTTTTCTAATTATATGAAGAATTGGAAGAAGAAAAATAGAAAAGGAGAGGAGTAAATTCCTTCTTCTTCCCCTCCTTTTTAGCTCCATTATTTTAACCCATATCCCATTTCAATTATCATTACTCTCTGAAGAGTGCAATAGGCTGACGGGCATTGAGAGTAGTTTGTACTGGAGAGAAAATTTAAGTATTCTGCTAAAAAAGAACTTCACTCACAAAAAATAGGGCCAACCTTTTCCATTTGATCTTACAGCTCAAATGTCAACTATGCCATACATTTTATGTGATTTGAAAGAGCATAAGTAGAAACAAAGATTTTAAACATTCTATTCTGCCTCACTACCATTTAATCCATTAAGAAAATATCCTCAGTGCCATTTAACAAACTGAAAATAAAACAATCCTCAGGAACCCATCAAGGTCCCTACAGTCTAATCTTGTGTATGTGCAGCTGGTTGACTGTTTTTAGGTGAATTTATTGAAGGTACTGTGTATTAAATTGCTGGAAGCCTTTCAGAATTCTGGCTTGCAAAGCACATGGAAAATGCATGCTGTGGCTACTGTTGGTACATTTGCATATCAATGCCAAGAATTCTGTTGGTTTCAAAGAAATAATAGTGATTGAGGTCTGAGAATGAAAGTGGGAGGTTTGGATATACTCAGGAGTCACCAGAATTTGCCCTGCTTCCATGCCAACATTTGAAATGATTTTCCCAATAGAATAAGCCTGACCCTTCACTGTTTTGTGTCTTCTGAGGCAGCATTATGGATGTCTGAGCAGGGCTGAAGAGGCAGATGTTTTGAATTCTCATCCAACAAATTTTTTTCAGAGATAATAATTCTCTGCCAAAATTTCAAAGCCCAGCAGCTTGAGATCTCTGTCTCTTCCTTTTTGGTTTCATTCCTTTTCTAAAAAATATCACATTAAAAAATACGAACATTTTTGTTCAAGAAAGCCAAGTTATGAGCAATGATTTACCAAGCATCGGACAGATTTGTTTCATTATATGTTACTTGCCAAAAAGAATTTTACTACCCTAAAAATCGAAAGTTCACTACATAGACATTATTGGTTCTTTCATAAATATGAAAAAATATTGGGGCATTTTAAGATAATTTTTCAAATGATATCATATTTAGTCTCAGAATTATTATGATTGAAAACCTAATATGTGGTCTATTTTTAAATACTGAAAATAAATATCATAACTTGAATCAATATCACCTACTGAACAAGGGTAGCTTTAGAAAGAGGTCTCAGAGACAAATAAAATATTTTACCTTCAACTGCAATAATGCCTATATGCATTTTTCTGACTTCCCTTCTAAATAACCACCTAGAGTGTAAGCACCATGAAGGAAGGATCTAATTTCTCTTCACTGCTCTACCAGCAATACTCAGAACATTGCCTAGCATGTATTGGGGGGGGGGTTAATATATAGTTGTTGAATAAAGAAATATATTAGTTTCTGTAAAACCATGTGGAAAGATTTCAATTTTGTGAACACGCAATATTGATGGAAATTAAAGAGGCGATTCCTGTGTGTCCTTTTCCTTCCACCATTTTCCCGAACTTCAGTTAGATTAACTTTTGAAAGTACCTCAGTGACTTATACTGTCTTGCCTACACTTTCACTCAAGGCTCTTCCTTGTCTTGCTCAGGGTCTAATTTATTCTTCTATCGACCAGAATTAATATAAGTTTTAATTAGTCATCCTGACTCAATTTTTTTCTCTTCTAAACCCACTCTATTAAAAAATAGATGTGTTTATACATTTAATTATCTTGCTTTCTCTCTTAGAACTCTCAGCAATCAAAAAGTTTATACTTTTCTTTATTATGTTGTTAAATGCCTCATAGTTCTATTTCTAATGAGCTCTGCTCCTACATTCTCTCCAAACACAGGGCGCTAGGCTTAAATCCTTATCTTCTTTTGTTTTTCCCTTTCCTCTTCCTGAAAACCCTTCTCTACTCTGTTATATCTTGTTATACCTCTCAAAATACAATTCAATCTTTAAGCTTTTAAAAAATTAAAATAAATTATTTAAATGAGTGACATTGATCAATAAGAGTATATAGGTTTCAGGTAAACATTTTTTATAGCATTTGAACTGTTGATTATATTGTATACCCATCACCAAAAGTCAAAACAGTTTCTATCACCATATATTTGTCAATCTTTAAGCTTAATGGCCGTAGCTCCAATTGTACCTTCAATAGAAAGCAACTCAAAAGATCTAGATCCAAGATTTTTTCTTTAAATTTACATAGTTTATAAACACCTGTTATAAAATTTATCATGTTACCTCACATTATAGAGCTATGTATGTATATTTCACATTCACTACTAAATTCTAAGTTCTTGAGGACACTGATAATTCCATACTACTTAAATTTACAGCTACTTGCATATAAACTTGTTCATAATAAGGACTTAATTATTAATCATTAAGTGAATCTAACCTTTTATGTTCACAGACTAAAACTCAATGTTTATACAAGTCTTTACAAGACTTAATTAAAATATCTATTTTAAAATTGTTATTTCTTCTTATTTTGTACTTAGAGGTTAACTATTATCACCAATGAATACAGAAGGTGTTTTGATGCTTTAAATTTTTAGATTGTTGGCCTGACCTGTGGTGGCACAGTGGATAAAGCATCAACTTGGAAGCCTGAAGTTGCTGGTTCAAAACCCTGGGCTTGACTGGTCAAGGAACAAATGGGAGTTGATGCTTTCTGCTCCTCCCCCTGCTTTTCTCTTTCTTTCTCTATCTCCTCTATAAAATGAATAAATAAAATCTTTAAAATTTTTTTTAGATTGTTTAATGTGTTTTTTAATTTTTAAAAATTATTTTACTTTATTCTTTTAATTTTTTAAAATTAGAGATTGCATTCAATATAATTTGGTATTTGTTTCAGATGTTCAGAATAATGGATAGACAATCATATACTTTGTGAGTGTTCCTCCCAATATTTCCAGTACCCAAGTGGAATCATACATACTTATCATAATAGTATTGATTAAACTTCCTATGCTGTGTTTTACATCCCCATGACCAATGGTAATGATCAAAACCTTTACCTTTTTCAATCATTCCCCCAACCTCCCTCCCTTCTGGCAACCATCTGTAAAATTCAGATTTCCCATTCAGAGATTTCTGGATCTTGGCCTACTGAGATGAGGAGAGTAACTTTCCCAGGACTCTGAAAGACTTGGAATGGCTCTCTCCGTCTGAGAATGCAAATTGTAAGTTTGATAGGAGTCAGTTGGTTTCTTTCTTTGTGTCAAATGATAAAAATGGTTAATGTTACTTGGTTTTGTCGATATAGTGTTCATCAGTGAAGTGAAAATAATGCGGATAGCAACATAATTTCTTCATAGTAATGAAGGTCTTTTAGATCTGCAAGTTTCAGTTCATTGGAGAATTATGAAATACTCACTGTGATATTTGAATCCACTATACATTGTGGTCAAGGGAATGTTGATATTTAGTATAGACCAGTGGTTCTCAAAATCAGCATGTATTCACATCGAATCATTTGTCTTGGAAGATTGTTACCATAGCGATTACTAAACCTTACCCCCCCAGGTTTCAGATTCAGTAGGACTAATATAAGTTCCCAATTGTTGGTTTGTTAGCAGATATGTAGGTGATAGTTAAACTGTAGTGACTTCACTTTGAGAAGTACAGAACTAGATGAAGCAAATAAATAAAGAAATAAAGGGCATACATGATCACAACTCTTAGCACACACATGCTAAGGTTGTTGAAATATACTGGACCTGTTAGCATACAGCATCTAATGGGAAATATATAATGGGAGATTAGTGTATGACAAAGAAAGCAAAGCCTCTATAGCACAGTGGTTTTCCTATCTTTCTAATTATTGCATTTACAGTGTAACTTTGAGATATAGAAAGAACGTCTTCAACACTTATAAGAATAAATAAAATCAAAAGTAAATATGATACTCAATTTTTTGATAATATTAATCCTAAAAAAATAAAGTGAGTGAAAGTGTGCACCATCATTTTTAAAAGGCCTGATAAAGATCTCCCTTGAGAAAAAAAAAACTGCATATTAAGTTAAACCTTTTTCCATGCTCATATTCTTCACTGAATCTGTCATGGGATATGTCTTTCTCATAAAGTACTAAAGGCTAATTTCTAAATATGTTGGGGATCATCTGGTTATGAAAGTCCTTGTTAGAGACAAAATCATATTTCCATTAAGAAAACATAGTAACAGTGAACTAAATGAAGTTACTCTTCAATCTTCAAATAGTTGTTTATATAATTATTTTTAAAAAGAACTTAAAATACCACATGTAGTGATATACAGAACACATATTATAGAAATATTCAAATAGATCCTGCTGGTCCTAAAACATTTAAGCCTTCTTTCCTTTGACGAATACATTTCTCCCATTGTCCAGACTACAACTAATATATAGTTTTATTTTTCAGCTTGTTGATTTGGAGAATTAAGTCTTCAGACGGCAAAAAAGTTTATGCGATTACCTAAAATCAGATTTTGAATTTATCACACTTGTTAAAAAATTAACAGCAAAATTATAAACAAGGAACAATAAATATTTTACATAATCACTTAAGAAATGTAATTGAAGATGTAAATTACTGGAAATGCCCTATTGAATTTCAAACTTATAACTTTTAAATATTAGCTCTTCTGAATATTTTGATATTTTAAATTGTTCCTAACTATTGTTTAATAAATATATGATCAAACTCTTTTACTTTATGGATCAAGATGGGGGGTTCAGTAGAAAATGGAGTAAATACTAATTGTTTATCTTTTAGCAATAATAAGACTCAAGTTGAAATACACTTTAATTATCACTACAGGTTTCTATATAGAGTTTGGAATACCAAACAACTCATGAATAAAAGTCTAAAATTTTTATTAAATGAAACCCTTGATATGTTTTTCTAATTTATGAAAATAGCTCATAATAGTTACAATTATATACTTTAAAGCAACATATATTATCATGTCTGTAGATGTATATAGATATATATAGAAACATATATGAATATAGATGCATATATAAGGCATTTAGAGTTAATAATTACAAAATATTTAAAATATATCTTTTGTATTGAGACTGGGATTATTAACACTTTAACTTTTTTATCTATCCTTTGCTTGTTCTTTCTTTTTTTAAAATTTTTATTTATTCATTTTAGAGAGAAAGACACAGAGTGAGAGAGAGAGATAGAGAAAGAGAGAAAGAGGGGAGGAGCTGGAAGCATCAACTCCCACACGTGCCTTGACCAGACCAGTGCAGGGCCCTGAACTGGCGACCTCAGCGCTCCCAGGTAGACGCTTTATCCACTGCACCACCACAGGTCAGGCTGCTTGTTCTTTCCTAAATTCTATGTTTTAACAATGAACATGTATTACTTCAATGATAAAAATATTGCAAGTGCTAATTTATTTAATTGCAGATTACTACTGGAACATTGTATCTAACTAGATTACATTTTTCTTCTCAAAAGCCTCTGAATTTCCATGACCTTATTTAACAATGCAATTTTAAGACAGTGTTAAATTCAGTGTGAAATAATTTATGTAAGCCAAAATGTACTAGAACTATTTATAAATAATTGTCACTGTGCTCCATTCAGTACTAACAATTCCCATGTTGTACATCAGAACAATTCAGTGCATTAAAAGATCTAGTTTGCTGTTCATGTCAAAATGGGTGAAACTAGGAAGGTTATGGTATCCTGTCTGATAATTAAATAGCATATGTGGAGAAATATAAAATTAGAAGACACTTGGTGATATCACTTCAGCCTATTCCTGGACTTCTGTAGAAAAACAAATGCAGGCTAAAAGAGAACGTCCAAAAGAGGCAAACACCAGATGGCTCTGGTAGCCATGGGCTCTTAGGAGTTTCATAACATGTCCTATATACGATAAAAATAATTTGTCACTGAACTCTTCTTATCCACAGGTGCCTTACTTGATGGATTATATAACAAATACATCCCAACAATATATGAATACTTAAGTAATTAATGAATTATTGCTCTTGAAAGTCAATATAAAACTGCCTCACAATAATGCCTTTTAAAAGTTAAGTAGGGAAATATTGTGATAGTAGACTAACATATATTTTTTCATTTTATTCTAGCACATTTCAGACTCTCAGGGTCTATATTTGTTCTCAATCACAGTATCTCCAGTAACTACATAACTGGGACAAAAAAAGGAAAGTTATAATTTAGTGTGAGTTTCCACTATTATAAAAACTTTCCTACAACCAATACTGTCCTTGAAAGTCATTTATAAAATACAGCAGTTTCAAAACTCCTGGTTTTCTTACTATAACCCATATTATGCCCTAACCTCTATCTGGGAGATAGGCCCACACTTTAAAGAATTTCAGGAAGCACAGCTATTGCCAAGGCCATTCAGAAGATTGAATTGGCTCAAGTTTGATGCAGACTTAGTGAAACAAATGAGCCAAACTTTATTCTAGACCTTGGTCTATGTTTTGGGCTTGCTAAGTCATTCCATCCAGGAAAAGTTTCTGGAAAGTTACTAAGAAGTTTTTGAAGTTGTTCCTTTCATTACAGTTAGGCTTAAAATGTATGACTTCTGACAAGAATATCTGAAAGATAATTTAGTTTTCTCCATCAATTCCATTTTATCTCAAGGGTTTGTTCAACAGATGGACATATTTGCATACTGGACTACCACAGTTTTCTTAATTGCATTCTGCCAGCACATTCTATTATATTTGTAGTATATTAGGTTTCCCTTAGAAGTTCACTTTGAAACTTTACATGAAATATATTTCATTATTATTTTTTTTTCCTACAAAGTTGATCTCCATGCAAAATCTAGCACTTGGAAGCTTTAAGCATTTGAGGTATAGTAAAAATATATTGCTATCTTTCAAGCTCAACTGTAATATTTCTCAAACTTATTTGATGCCTCTATTTTGCAATAAACCTTTACATTTTAGTTGAAAAATTATAATATATTTTATATTAGGATGCTGCATAATTTATTATTTATGTGTGGTATTTTCATATTTAAATGTTCATTTTATTTGAAATCTATCATCGGCCTCATACAAATCCCTAAATGATTTACCATTATAAAACTTAATTATTTTTCAACCTAGAAAAATAAAAATACAGAAGTGAGCCAAGGGAATTCACATGTCGCCATAGTGAGGAGAGGAATGCAGCCTAGCCTGGCCATTCTTGCTGAGCTTGCTCATGGGACCAGATTTCTAAATCATTAAAAATAATATCCTACAAGGTAACCTGTTAGTTATAGAAAAGGAACCAAGTACTCCTTTGCTATTTTTAAAATCTAGTTTCTTAATCTAAAATAAAAGCAACTCATATTGGGGCAATTGTGTATTATTTCACATGAGCCACACAATTGTTTTAACATGAAGTATCAAAAGCAATCCCTTTTTTATTTAATTGATAAGAATTCATCAAGATCACTAATGAGGCTAACTCACAATCATGGAAATATGTAGACATTAAAAAAATTATCTAAACATAGTGATGACAATATCTAGCAAACTATGTTATGTCTAGAAATACTCTTCTCCACACTCAAATTGTCAATTTTGAGCTTTGATGAAATGATTAAAATGAATAATTGAGTAGGTAGGTTCAAATGTAATTTTTTATTTAAACTATATGCCAGCAACTATCCACAGAAGCACTACCTTCTCCTAGAAGGATTCTGGAAACCAGGAGGGCAGCATGTTTTGGTTATCGAATGATTTAGGGCAATTGGATAATTTTAGTAGGAAGAACCAGAAAAATCTTGCAATGTGTGGCACAGTCTTGCATAACATTAAAGACGGTATATCCTAAATGGTTTTGAATATCCAGCCTGGCAACAAAAGGAAGATAATATATGTAGTACCTAAGCCTAATATGTGATACTCTTTGGTATGTGAGCACAGAGCAATTTTTGTATTTTAAGTATTTACTAATAAATAACAAATACGCTTAGAAAAAGCTATTTTAACGTATAGTTCTTTTTTGTTAGGTATAACCATGTAATCTATATGAAAATACTGCTCATGATGTTTATGTTGTGATCTAATAAATTTGTATTTGTAGTTGACCCATTACAGAATGTCTATGTATAAGTGCAAACAACAAATTATTTTATTATGTTTTTATAAGAGGATAACCCAAACATTAATAAAAAGAGGTAAAATTATTCCACTATAAATTGTTCACCCTTTATTTCTCCTTCTCCAAATCATTATGGACTTTTCTAATCATTTATGCAAACTTATATTTCATTTCCAGGTAGCAAAAGGGAGCTACAGAATATGTGCTTAAAAATAAAATGCATTAGTCAAATAGGATTTAGCACAGCAACTATAGCAGATTAGTAATAATGGTTTAGACATATTATGCATTATCTTTGATAAGAGTTTAGTGATGTGAGTCTGCAAAAAATAGGGTGATTTTTGGGTCTAGAATATACAAAAAACAATAGCTAAAATGTTATGAAAATAAGACCTTCAAGGAATAAATATGAACACAAATATGTAAAAGTCCAGAGAATAAAAGCTGGTGCCTAAAAAGCGATAACCTGTGATGTAATTATTTTTTTCAAAAAATGTTTTCATTATATTAGAGACAGAGAGAGGAAGGTGGGAGAGAGGAGATAAAGAAAGAGATAGAAGGAAGCATCAATTCATTGTTCCACTTAGCTGTTTCATTTAGTAGTGCACTCATTGGTTGCTTCTCGTATGTGTCCTGACCAGGGATCAAACCAGTGATCTCTGGACACTAGGTCTATGCTCAATCTACTGAGCAACCCAACAAATACCTTATGTAGTGGTCTTAATGTGACAAGAAAAGTAAAGTACAGGCCGTCATTCTTCATAAACATACACATATAATTAGTAAGAAATTCTAGAAGCTCTCTAACAACATATAAATCAATATATAAAAAAGAGATAATATAACATAATCTGGTGGGTTTAAAGGAAGAATTTATGTAGCTTTGGCATGCAAAAATCCACCATAAAATTCAAAATATATTTCACCATATTATCAGACAAAAAGTATGTTATTGTTTGAAAAGAGGTATTAAAAGCATATTTTATTAAAACTATCTTTTCCTGATAAAATTTTTCAGTAATGTGTAAACAAATAAAAACTTCCTCAAAATTATAGAGGGAATCCATTTAAAAAATTTGGTTAATAGCATACTTAACAAAGACAGATTAATAATGAGGCAAGGAAAAATAAAATGCACACAGATATGAAAAAAGATATAAAAGTATCTTTATGTTCAGACAATATAATCATCTATGCAAAAGTCCCAAAGAATCTACAAGATGGCTATATCTAATCAGTGAGTTTGGAAAGGTTTTAGGATACAAGATCAATATACAAAAATTAACTTTATTTCTATATGCTAGCAATGAATGATCAGGATTAAAATGGCAAAACAATATAATTAAAGAATCTGAAAATGAAATAAATGAAATGCCCATGAATAACTTTTAACAAAAGACATACAAATTATAACCATGCATCAAATAGACATTTCAACCAATGATGGACCACATATGCAAAAACAGTCCCATAAGATGATAACTGAGCTGACAATTTTTTTTGCTTAGTGACTTTGTAGCTCCCATAACAGTGTAGCACAATGTATTACACAAATACCATTGTGTTACAATTGCCTATAGTATTCAATATAGCAAAACGCTGTACAGGTTGTAATCTAAAAGCAATGGATAATACCATAGCGTATATAGTCTGAAATAGGCTTCTACACACCTAGGCATTTGTTAAGTATACTCTATGATATCCGTGCAGTAACTAAATTGCCTAATGATACATTTCTTAAAAGGTAGACTGCTTGTTAAGCAGTGCATGAATATATGCTATAGCCATACAATGGACTACTACTCAACAATAAAAAATAAGATACTATTTATACACATAATAACCTAGGTACATCCTAAAATGATGTGTGAAAAGGAAAATATATAGTGCATACTTCATAATTCATTCATAAAAAAATTTAGAAAAAGTAACTATAGTAAATGAAGGCAGACCAGTGTTTGCCTGAGGCCATGGTTGGTCAGGAAGGGAGATTGCAAAGGATCTCAAGAAAACTTTTGGAGTGATGGATATATTAATTATTGTAATATCAGCTTGCTCCACAGATAAATACATATGCTAGAACTCATCCAACTGTACACTTTAAACAAAGGCATCTTATTGTGTCAAGTATAGTACAATAGAGATATAAAGCTGATTATCTAATAAGGTAAATTGGTAAAAAGTCAGCTATTCATCAATTAATGGTGAATAAAACTGTTGCTCTATTTCTATTTCTCATTTGCAAATTGACTTACCGTTTTAGAAAATTATTTAAATACTAAATTTATGTTTATGTCCTCACTAAAGTGTAAGGCTAAAAGAAACTAATGGGGGGGGGGCTCTCAATTTAAGACTATTATCTGTGGCCTGACCAGGCAGTGGCACAGTGGATAGAGTGTTGGACTGGGATGCGGAACACCCAGGTTCTAAACCCCGAGCTCGCCAGCTTGAGCACGGGCCCATCTGGCTTGAGCAAAAGATCACCAGCTTGGACCCAAGGTCGCTAGCTGGAGCAAGGGGTTACTTGGCCTGCTGAAGGCCCATGGTCTAGGCACATATGAGAAAGCAATCAATGAACAACTAAGGAGTCGCAAGGAAAAACTGATGATTGATGCTTCTCATCTCTCTTTGTTCCTGTCTGTCTGTCCCTGTCTATCCCTCTGACTATCTCTCTGTCCCTGTAAAAAAAAAAAAAAAGAAAAAAAAAGAAAAAAGACTGTTATCTGTGGGAAAAAAAATCTGAAAACAGTACAAAAAGAGATGATCTATTTAGAAGAAATATTGTATACCATTAGTTTTCAAATTGTCTTCCCATTCACTCACCAGGAACTTATGTCTAGTGTGGTGAAATTAGGGCAAGGAACAGACTCGTAGTTCTCTAACTTCTTTTCAATAACAGAAATTCTTGATTTCTTTTAAACTCTCATATAAAATTTATTTTTGGAAAATATTAAACTGAAATATTGAAGCCACCTGACTATATTAAGCCTAATGAGAGGTTAGTATAGAACACTACCAAGAAGCATTTTAGATATATTTTAGTCAATCAATTATCTTAATAGATTAGGATACTATGACTTAGTTCATTTATTAATGAAACAGAATTATATGAGTGCCTACTAAGTGTCTAATACTCTGCTACATCCTGGAATACAGTGATGAGTGTAGCTTTAGTTAGAGACAGGAATTGAATCCAAATTTATCTTTGTATTGCTGTTTATAGCATGTTGCCTCGGTAGTGCCATGTAGAATTAATCAGCTTGAGGACTTACCTGATGTAAAAGAATATCTCATTTAGTGCTTGGGTAGGATCAATGAATATTTTTCTCTCTGGTGGTGGAGGAAACAGTATAATTTACCTATAATTAAGTGGGTAGATAGCAATATATTTCACAAGCTTGCTATTTCTCTCTGGATATGATCAAGAGACTTAACATATCATTTCTCTAGCAGAAAATAGCAAGAGTCAGCAAAATGACACCATGTTTGTGCTGGAGAAAAAAGAAAGATAAAAAAGAAAGAAAAGAGAAACGAAGGGAGGGAAAGAGGGAAGGAGGGAGAAAAGAAGGAAGGAAGGAAGGAAGGAAGGAAGGAAGGAAGGAAGGAAGGAAGGAAGGAAGGAAGGAAAAAAAGAAAGAAAGAAAGAAAGAAAGAAAGAAAGAAAGAAAGAAAGAAAGAAAGAAAGATGGAAATGAGAGGAGAGGAAAGGAAAGGAAAAGAAAGAAAAGTGAAGGAAAGAAAATGGAGAGGGAGGAACAGAGGGAGAAAGGGAGGAAGTAGAGAGAGAGAGAGAGAGAAAGAAAGAAAGAAAGAAAGAAAGAAAGAAAGAAAGAAAGAAAGAAAAAAAGAAAACCACACATATGCTCATACACACATATGAGAGGGGGAAGGATGTATCTTTGGATATAGAAAAAATGGTTATGTTTCAAAAATGAAAAGCTTTAAAGTTGACACAAAAATACAAAGTTCTGCTTTTAAATTTAAATTTGGGCTTCTGTTGTAATAGCCTGAGAGAATTCACTCACCATTGTTCTTATACACCTTAGGAACAATTTTACCTGACTTGTCAAAAATCCAAGGATATTCACTCTTGGGAATAAACTAATTCAAAGGGAGACTTATTTAATATTGTCCTTATTTCTTCCTCAAGTTACGCTTTGAATAATAGCCTTCTTGGATCATAAAAACTGAATGTGTTCCATATTTATAATCTGTCTTATACAGCATTTGGCCACAGGTGAAATGGTTAATTCTTTTGAAACAGGTTTAATTTTCTTTTCATGTTAAATGATAATTTTTTATGCTTATTACTTTATTTACTTTGTGTATCACAAAATTTCCTCTTGGCTGTGGAGGTTCGATCATGAGGTACATTTTATTAGTCAGATCTTGTATTCCATAATGTAAGACTTGTGTTTGCTGTTTTCATTTGCATCCTTATCAATGTCCTCCCTGTACAATTGCAATACACCACTTGACTGATTTCAATCAATGTGCTCTACTCTCTGCCCTGTAAGATCTACCTCTCACACTGAAGACAGTTTTCTTCAGAAAACTCAGAAGTTATCAAAAAGAAAAAATGATATACTATATTTTTCTTCATCAATGAATATATACCTTGTAATAGTAATAAATACAAATACATGAAACATAAAACTTTTCATAATACGGCCTCAGCTTCTAATTTCAGCCTCTTACCTGACCTGCCAGGTTTACCTATGCTCTAGCCTGTGAACACATATAATAAATCTAAAGACATTGTATATGCAGGCTGTCTTTATGTCCTTGACCAAACGATTTTTTTTTCTGTTTGAGATCAGACCCTTGTAGCCAACTGCTAGATTTAAAACACTTTAGTTTATACCAATCTTTGGTCATTTAATGTATGTCATTGGATAAATTACTTAATTTTCCTGATGAATTCCAAATTAGAATAACTATTATGCTATCTCATTTCTTTAGAAGCATTGAATGTGGAGATTATATATACATGGTGCATGAATACTGACATACAGAGAGCCCTCAATCATTTACTTCTACTGCCAATTTTTATTGCCGTCTAGTCATATCCCGCTCATATCTTAAGCCCCAAATCAAAAGCAATCTCTCTGTGAATCACTACTTGCCCCTCCATAGAAGATTACTCATGCTAGTCTTGTATGTTTAAAGTACACCAAACCTGTCTTCATTAACACTTCAGTGTGCTCTAATATTTGTTTCAAAGCATCCCCACTACTCTGTAATTTCCCTCAGAAGGTAAGTACTGATTCATGCGGTTCTTCATCCCTTGTGCCCATCACCATGCCCCGTATCTGGTTGATGGCTAATAAATGTGTGTTAGATACAGGATTATGGGTGCATCTTAATAAATACAGTGACAGCAAAAGAACACTGAGGAGTAAGTTACTATGTACATTAAAGAGATACAGGCACAGACATATGAGAGTATGATAAATATAGATTGCCTTTTTCTTACAAAGGCTGATTATGAGATTGAACAGCAACAAAAATCCCTCTTGTATTATGGATATAACTAGGAAACTATCCAATCAAAAGACAAAGGGGAATTTGTTTCAAACTAGTTCAAATTGTATAGATTCTGGCAAAAATGTAATGATCCAAATGAATAAGGTTGGGGTGAAGGAACTGGAATTCAAACAATGTGTAAAACGGAGGAAAAATGATTGCTGCTTCTTTAATTGAACAATGATTTTAGAATGCTTTCCTTCTTATCAGAACTCCGCTTTCATAAGCACTCTGCTTTCTAGCTGATTATATATTGACTTGTTTAAGCCAAGGCATAATCTTTAGACTCCAGACATGTGCTTTAGACTCCAGACCTGTCTGATTGACAGGTCATTACATAATTTGTTTTGATTATAAGTATATTTAGATACTCTTCTCATCCTCCTGTTTCTTAATAATTAAAAATACAAATGAAACAATTTATTAATAAAAACATGTTAGCTCATTGATATAGTGCACCTGAATCCCCAAACAGAAATGTTATTTATGATTATGACATAATTTCAGGTTTTCCATTTTTCACTTTATTGACAAACATATTACCCTAAACTTAATAAAAAAAATAAAATGCAATTCCATCATAACCAGCTGAGGAAAACATAAATTTCATTATACTCTGGGTCAATTTTCTTCTTATGATACATTAGTCATATGTTGTAAAACCCTCTGTACAGCAGAAATATCATATATATATATATATATATATATATATATATATATATATATATATGTATATATTCTAAATATGATTACAACATCATTTTCAGTGAAATGATTGCCTACAAAGGATATAACAGACTATTAAGTTAATAGTCATTGATAGCCTACTATGCATGACATGTGCTAGGTGACTACACACACGTGGCACTATAAATATTGGTGTGCTAGCACTTTTTCTCATTATACACTTTGATGGAGAAAGAAGTGGTTGGATTTTTAAAGGTATGTGGTTAGTACCAGTTTGTTAGATGAACACATAAATGAATAATGAAATAAATGAACAAACCATGGAATAAGAAATAGTTCTTCTACCAAGGCATTTAATCTCCCCTGTAAGAAGGTCTGGGGAGAATGCAGTGAGCCGGAAAGATTGATCAAGTAGAGAAACAGTATATAAAGGGTCCCAAGGTAAGTAAGCTCAAATAAGGCAGAGAGAATATCAAGTTGTAAAATTAAAAGTGACTTTGAAAATGGTATGGTAGATGAGATATTTGGAAGATATAAAAAAATGACTTTGAAAATGGTATGGTAGATGAGATATTTCAAAGAACAAAATTTTAACAGGTATGACAAGCCAACTCACTGATGTAACACTTACTATCAAAAAGAAAGCTCTGACTAATAAAGAAATATAGACCACATTAGAAATGGATATTCCCGCCTGACCAGGCAGTGGCGCCGTGGATAGAGTGTCGGACTGGGATGTGGAAGACTCAGGTTCAAGACCCAGAGCTCGCCAGCTTGAGCGCGGGTCCATCAGGCTTGAGCAAAAGCTTGCCAGCTTAGACCCAAGGTCACTGGCTCCAGCAAGGGGTGGCTGTTCTGCTGAAGGCCCACGGTCAAGGCACGTGTGAGAAGGCAATCAATGAACAACTATAGTGTCGCAACAGCAATGAAAAACTAATGATTGATGCTTCTCACCTTTCTCCGTTCTTGTCTGTCTGTCCCTATCTATCCCTCTATCTGACTCTCTCTCTGTCCCTGTAAAAAAAAAAAAAAAAAAAAAAGAAACGGATATTCCCTGTTTTGTATTTCCTTTGGTCTCCTGAGCATTTTTCTCACTGATCCAGCTTTCCAATCCTTTTAACAATTATGTGGCCACAATACAATAGTGGTTAAGAGAATAATCTGAGTTTAAAACACAACTATGCAAATTACTAGGCATATAAACTATGACAGTATACTTAATCTTTTTAGCATGAGTCTCCTTATCTATAAAATGAAAGATTAATACTTAATTCACTTGGTTGTTTAAAGGATTATCTGAAAAACATATCAATAATTCCTGGCGCAAACTAAAACTTAAAAACTGTAGCTAATTTTCCTTTCCCTTTTCTTTCCTTTCCTTTCTTTTCCTTCCTTCCTCCTTTCTTCCTTCTTCTTCCCCATTCTCTTCCTCTTCCTCTTTTTTCTCCTATCATTATCATTTAACAACCTTTCTGCTTTTATTAGTAGTTTATTTGCACTATGCAGGAGTTAAAGCTATTTCAAATATTTATCTTCAGGCAGTTAATGCTGGTGGATGTACTATGAGTACAAAATAAATACTAATTAACTGCATGGGCACTCTGTAGAGACATGAGACTGTTCTACAGGGAATTTCTCTTTGCAGGCATAACATGTAACTAAAATTTTACTAGACAATTAAACATTTTTAATCTTTGATTAAAAGGTGTTACATAAAAGTAGTTTCATTAGTCATTATTGTTAATTGTCCTTATTAATGAGAAACCTATATATAGAGAGAGACAAAAGCATGTTAAATTTTCATGCCTAAATTATATTTTCTGAGTTAGATTTCACAAGGTTACAACTTGAATTTAATCAGAAATGATTAAGATTCATGCATCATAAAACAGAAGGAAGGTTATGCATATTTTCCCTAGCTATATTAAAATAATAAAATCCCTATTAAATCTCTATTAGTTCCTTGAAAAGTTAATCACCAAACAATAATAAGTTGGGCACAATATCTATTTCTATACTGTAACTTTTATACAATGTTTTAGCAGAATTTTTATTTCTGTAATTTACACACTCATTACCATATATTCTAAAAATTTTATGAGACAACATTATATAGATTCAGCATTATTCCCAGTTATAGTTGCGATCACATTTGTGTCATTTCAACATGTATTCCCCCTAATTTACCTAACATTATTTGTGCATTTAACGTTGGTTTATGTGGTTGTAAATTTTTAAAAAATAAAGAATATATCTCAATGTTTTTTGTATTCATTTGCATTCTATCTTGGTCACCTTCCCTGAAAGTCAGAGGAGAGACAGGACAGGACAAGAGAGAGAAGAGGATTGTGCTTTAGATGGTAGAGGAAGGAATATGGCAAAGCCATAAAATGAGAGGTGGTGAGAAGTAGTCGAGTGGAGGTCATCAGTAAGGTTAAGTAGAATTGAGAGGAAGCAGGAAAGGGAACAAGAAAACTTCTGAGAGCCCTTAATAAGTGGATAGAATTTTAAATCTCCACATGACATTTTTTTCAGGTAGCTGAGTTCCGTGGAACATGCTTTTGGACATAGCTTCATTGCACTAAGGGCATGCTCCTCTCCCATGTACAGAGATTGTTTTGGAGAGTTTGGGTTAGTTCAGAAAGCTTGTGTCAGGGGACTGAAAGGTGACTAAAATGTAACTTTTGTCCATAAGAAATGTGTGGTCTTCTTTAGCAATACGAAAACTCAATTTCCACTTTAATTAAATTTCTAGTCTAATACGGTGAACTGGTATAGTCAGGGAGTAATAATGTGTGGAAGCCTAGAAATATGGTCCTTTGAATCATGAACTGCATCTCTGCTGCTTTGTGCTTTTTCTTTTCCTTTTTATTATTTTCATTTTAAGTGAGAAGAGTGGTGATACATAGTGAGAGAGACTCCCGTATGCACCCCGAGCAGGACCTACCTGACAACACCATCTGGGGCTGATGCTTGAATCAACTCAACTGAACTACCCTTGGTGCCTTAGGTCAATACTCAGACCAAGTTAGCTATGCTCAGCTCCACGGCGAGGCGGCATCACTCCAACTAATGGAGTCACTGGCTGCAGGAGAAGAGGAAGAGAAGCAAATGGTCACTTCTCCTATGTACCCTGACTGGAAATCAAATGTAGATGTCCATATGCCTGGTCAATACTCTATCCACTGAGCATGTCTGCCAAGGCCGTGTGATTCTTTTTTAAGTCAAGTTGTTACTTCTGAAAATCTTATAAAACTGAAGTGAGCAAATTCAACCTACATTTAAAAATCTTCACTACCAGATAAAATATTAAAAGTTATTTTGATACCTCTCAGCTTTTTTCTTTCCTGCTATACCTGCACTAAGAGTGGTGAGGAAAAACTTCACAGCTCTTCATCACTGAAGGAAAGATCAAGTGATTGTCTCTCTTGTGGAAAGTAAACTAGTTCTCACTTGTCTGATCAGAAATCTCTTCACAACAATAAAGAAAGACTATTATGCTTGATTTTTTTTTCAGTGACTAACCATTATTATAGCTCTCAGATTCTCTTCTTGTTTCAAAATCTACAGGAGCCTTACATTTGACCTCGTAATGGCCAAGACTGAACCTTAGAGATGCCCTTTTCCTGTAGATGGTTGGGTACCATTAGACAAGAGCAAGCTGTCTAGGTAATTGCTCTGTCAAGAGAAAAAGATGACCACTTAAAAACTGGACATTTGGCCAAGTATAAAGTAGGGCATGGAGAATGTTACATAAAATCAAATTTATGACCCAAAACTAAAAATTAATGTTTAATTTTTAATTTTTATTATATTATTTCAAATATATTTCCTTATTTATTTGTTCTCTGAGAAGTACTAATATGAAGGACTTTGTTTTTATATTAGGCAATATGTAAATGGTACCACTACAGATGCATTTGTCTTACACTTTAGGGACTATTAACAAATATCAAATTTAGCTACCTAAAAATTTAAGTACATTTAGGATAAGCATTGAAATTTATAAATGACAGGGCCTGAAATAAACTATGGAAATTGGCTGCCACATTTGAAATATAAATGTTTAAATATCTCTTTCTAAAGAAAATTGCTCTGTAAACACAGGCTTATGTCTGCTAATTCAGAAGTATGTTGATTCTGATTACTGATGTGCATAGTAAAAGAAATAAAGGCCACATCTATATCTTTCAAAGATTTAGATAAAAAGAATATTGTGGGGGATAATAGAACAAAACCTCAGCTTTCATTCTAGTTACTGTACTTGTCAGACTCTATTTGAATGAAAGTACTTAGTATCTATATTTTGAAGATTCTGATAGCTTTAGTACAGCATAAAGTGAACATTTATTGTTTTAAAGAATTTACATCAGGAGATAGGAAATGACGATCCTGATAAAAGAGACTATAAAAAAGTGAAAAAGCAAGTAATTTTCTTCAAAGTTCAGGTTTTATATAATAAAATATATGGTATGTATGTTCTCTGATCTCTCATTCATTTATATAACCAAATTTTAAATTAACCCAAATAATTTTATAAGACATCTGAACAGTTTCTACATTTTTGGGTTCCTGCCAAGACAAGAAGTCCTGGGATCAAATTCTGTAATGTCAAAAGCTTAGAAAGTCTTTATAAGGTTTAGATTAGCTCCAGATCAAAACTGCAGTCTTAAATAGGGTTTGGCTATTTTCAAACTTATCCCAAATTGATAATTAGCAAAAGACAATTAAGAAATAAGCCTTTTTAAAGCTTAATCTCAGACCAAAAATCCTTTGATCAATCAACGAATACTTACTGAACATACAACACAGAAGAACAGAAAAAGTAAGGCAGAAAAAAATGAAGAAGAAATTCTTCATCTTCAAGTCAAACCACTTAGAGTTTCCCATGTGCTGGTTTATTTCCCTAAGTGAAAGAGAGCCAAAGAAGGTGTGTGTGTGTGTGTAACATATATGTATATTTATATATAAGAATTTTACCTAGTTATACATATATCATATATGCATTATATAGTAAAATTATGTAATTACATATATTCAAAGGGATAAAAATGTGTGTAACTTATGAGTCCTGACAAATATCCCTAGATTATAAAACAATGTACTGCTGTTTAGTGTTAAAATTTTTTTCATTTGTCATAAATGCAAATGGTTATATTATCACTTATGATATCTATCAATAACAATGCAATTTAACAAACTAGCAGGGTTAAATAGAAAGCCTTGAAAACAAATGAAGGTGTTTAGAACTGTTCATATCTTTGTCAAATAACTTGAAACTAACAGAAAAGAATTTTTAAGTAAACTTAATAAAAAAAAATAAAACTGATGAAATAGCATATTCATAACATATATTTTGGGTAACAATAATGTGGCTATCTAGCACTATGCTAGCGCTTTTTCCTGCACATTATAAATTAACATTGAGTATCACTCTAAAAGTTTAGTTTCTTTATTCAAATTTTTAGACATGGATCTCTAAGATTTGTATATAGAAAGTAAGTAAATCAAGTTTCTATGGTTAAACCATAAGTCCTCTAAATTCAGATATTAAACTTTTCCCTATCTATATGTGTTATCTATTGAAAAGTAGTCTAGGACAGAGGTTAAGACCATAGCGTAGGCAGCTACATTTTAAGTTATCTCATCCTAAAAAAGTTAACAATGTTTTTTAATCTTTAAATGGAAGAAAACAATAGTATTCATATTAAGTGTGTATGAATGCTGTGAGATATGAATGGCAATACATGTAAATGGTGTAGGACATCACAGAGCACATGGCATGTATATGATCAATGTTACCTAATATCAATAGTGATCCCATCTTTGATCCTTAGGGTGTCACTGTAGCAGAATTTATTTTCCTAAAATGGTCATAACAATAATCCACTTGCTCATTAAAGAATCTATGTCTTCTTCCTTGAAGTTGGGTGAACTTAGTGACAGTAACAATAGAACTTGATGGAAATGGAGTGACTTTCAAAGGGGATGGAGAGTCTGTCTCTCTCTCTTTCTCTCTCTGTCTATGCTTACAGTTGAAATCTAATCTCCAGGCCATAAGCACCAAACATAAGTACAGGATATGTAAATATTCCCCAGCCAAAACTTCAGTGAACTCCCTGGTCAACAGCCATTATCAACTGCCTGATATGTGAGAGATAAAGCTTTTGAAACAACAGCAGCCTCAGCTACTATCTGACTCCATTTTCATGTGGTACCCTGAGCAAGAACTACCAAGCTGAGCTCAGTCACCCCCAAAACAACAAGAGATACCAACAGGCCATTATTATTGTTTTCAGCCACTATTCTGTGGAAAATCTATTACACAATAGATAAACCAGAATAATCACCAAGTTTTTTTCTTTTTTCATATTTTTACTTAAAGTAGGCTAAACACTTTCCTGAATTTCTTTAATTTCGTTACAAATCTGCTCATGAAGCTGAAGCATGTTTTCTTCTAAATAAATATAAAGCTCACAAAAATTAGGGCATATTTCAAAATGAATATAAAGCTATAAAGTATCCCCTAATTTTTGTGAGAAGTATAAATCTTATGCATTTAGAAAGCATCACAATTATGTTTTATGAAATTCTTCAGAGCTCTAGCCAGTTGGCTCTGTAGTAGATCATCAGTCCAGTGTATGGATGTCCTGGATTAGATTCCGGTTAGGGCACAAAGGAAAAGGGCCCATCTGCTTCTCCACCCCTACTCCTCTCACTTCTCTCTCTCTCTCTCTCTCTCTCTCTCTCTCTCTCTCTCTCTCTCTCACTCTCTTCCCTTCCTGCAGCCAAGGCTCAATTAAAGTGAGTTGGCCCCAGGAGCTGAGGATGGATAGCTCCATGGCCTCTACCTCAGGCTCTAAGAGCTCGGTTGCTCATAGAGCAAAGCCCCAGATGGGCAGATCATCGTCCCCTAGTGGGCTTACCGGGTTGATCCCTGTTGGGGTGCATGTGGAAGTCTGTTTCTCTGACTTCCCTCCTCTCACTGAATTAAACAATTTAAATTAAAATTAAAACAAAGAAATTGTTCTTTTTTCTGCCACCAAGAGAGAAAAGGATGACACAGCACTACTCTGAGCAAAACTGGGCATAAGACGGTGAAGAAAAAGGGCAAACACATATGTTAAGAGGCTCATCCTATGCTCAAGAGGAAAAGAATACTTCTATCATCAATGGCCAAATTATCAGGGATTTGGTGTCTTTTTGTAGAAGCCTATTTGGAAGGATTGCTGACTCTTAAAAAAGGACAAGACAGGTGCCACTAAAGTGCCGAGTACATTGAAGTTAACCATTCATTTAGGAGCTCAGATGGTCAGGGAAATGTAACCGAGCAACCTATTTTTAGCACATAAAACAAGAAATCAACGCTTATCTTTCAATTTAAACATAGTAATGTTATCTGAATTCAAATTGTTGAATTATACTTCAGTTTCATCACCCTGCTTTATATATAAAGGCTAGAAACTTTAACTGTTTCAATAGTAATCTATTAAACAAAAAAAGAAAAATCTCTCAAATACTGGCATCTACTTGGGTAATGTAAGGCCCATAAGTGGACATCTAAAAAGAGAAACACTGCATTAAAAACATTGGTGAGTAAAAAAGAGGGGGCAATCCTTGAGTAAAGGGCTATAGAAACCCTGAAATTTTCACAGGGCATAAAATGGGCTCATTATCCTCTCCCTTTGAGAAAAAGTTTTCCCTCAGAAAAGAAGCCCATGATAACTCTATAAAACAGAATATCACCCCTGCCAACAATCTGGCATAAAAAAAGTCAAAGAATAAAAATCAGAACTTTAAATAAGATAAATTAATCCTAATTATATAGCAATATAAATGTAACTATGTTGAAGATAATAAAATGTTGCCATTTAACATTAATGTTAAAGAAAAAATCCTATCTCAGCAAATTAGAAAAAAAACCCAAGTGCTACTTAAACTTCACAATGACCACTGAGGAGAAGTACAACTCATAGTCATATACTTTCCACTATACACTGTTCTAAATTATTAATGATTCATATAATTTATAAATAGATATTTGTTGATGCTGGTAAATCATTTGTGGTATCATAAAAAAAAAAAAGAAACAACCAAAGGTAGCCAAATATAAAATCAATTATTTTAAATCTAAAAGTAATAACACTAAAGCTTTGATTTACCAAAATGAGTTTAATAGTGTTTTGAATCATTCTCTGAAATTACATATTGAAATATGTTTGTTTAATATTACTTGGATCAGTTTTTTATTACTTTGGGATGATTGTTTTAGTTTTTTAAACAGCCAAGCCTTTACCTCTTTCCTACCATTACCAGGCTGAGGGCCATATCTCTGTGTATGTTAGCATCTTTATGGCAAATGAATAAAGCAAAGTAATGGTTATCCATCCCCAACAGCTTTCATTTCAAGGAAGTTTTGTTTAGTGACAAACAGTATGACTGAGTAATTTTAATTACTTTTGTGGTACTAGCATTACAAATAGACTATAAAGTTCCCAGAAAAATGGGGATTCTTTTGTCTGCCACACGCATGAAGGAGATAATGAGATTAGAGATATCCCTCTAACACATACCTTGACACCTTTTCCTCTCAGGGCCTGAAGTCACAAGCATAACATATGAACAGATTTCTGTAAAGTATCTGTGTTACTCTGGAAGGTGCCTATTTCCCAGAAGACCCTGACACGTGTCACCAGATGTCTCTCTGGAAATCAAAAGAACTAAGTGTTGTTCTCCTCTTATAGCTTTAAAAAAATGTATGTATTAGAGTATTTCAATTGCTTTTTCTATGCTCCATTACTAATAAATGAATCCTTTGTTTATTGAAATTTTGGTAGTTATACTATGTCCTTAAAAAACATGACCTTGTAGATATGAAACAAAGAAAATAAAGGAGAAACAACAATTAGTCAGAATCTTTAATTTGCCAGACAGAAAAAAAAGCACTTTTCCATCTAGACTAGCTAATCTCAAAGTGTTGCTTCTTTAAACAAAGTGATGCTTAGAATGGCACTTTGTCAAGTGTTTCTTATTATTTCCTTTGAGCTGTCTTTCCCTCATACTTTGTGTCAATGAGATGAAAAATTTAAGTAATCAGTTACAGAAGTGACCAAATCTCCTTCCCAGTAAAAAATCTTCAGTAGCCACCATTGCCACTATCATCCATGACAGAACCCCTAACATGTAGTATCTACTTCACCAGACTTGCTATTCATTACGTCCCTCTTGAAAATGCAACACTTCCGCACTTTCTGTCCCTTTCTCCAGTAACTTTCATGCCTAACAGTTCCCAGCAAACACTCATTCACTTACTTAACCCAAATTTGTTTCTCACATCTCAGTTCAATCTCCTCCTCAACCATATTTTCTTTATTATGTTCATGTTGTGATAAATACATATCATATACACCACATTACACACTCATATAAATACATTTTATGCATTACAGCATCCATATTAAAGTGAATTTTGGTGACTATCTGCCTCCTCAAAAACTAAAATCCCCATAAAGACAAGAAAAATGTTATTTTTCTCAGGTTAGTAGAGAGGCTAGCATAATGCTTGTTAAATATTATTAATATAAAAAAGAAAGATAAATCAATGATTATTTCCATCAAAAATTATTAAATTATTTATAAAGATAAATTATGTTAACTGAAAGAATTAACATAAACTGATTTTGAAAATGTTTTTGACTTCTCAATTAACTCCCTCTGCTATAAGAATAGAAGGCAGTTTCTCACACCCTGTCTGAAATATACGGGCAAAAAGCACGATGTTACTTTTGCAGGTTCGACCCAAACCTCTACATAACTGCTACGTTTCCAATTGGGGAGGCAGTACTGGTAGAGAAGGGCTCCCAGGGAGCTACAAAAAACCAACAGCATCCTTCAGGGCAAAATTGCTCAGGCAAGGAGTCATTCATGATCACCATCAGAGAGATGAACTTATATGGCCAGGAGGAAAACAGTATGCATCACAGCCACCTGGTTAGGCAAGCACAGAGCTGTGAGAAAGAGAAACAACAGGAATAGCCCAGAGAATTACAGGGGGTACAGTTTGGTCTGACTGCCTACCTCAAAATGATTTATATGGTGGCATAATACACTCCTACTCCCTATGTTCCCCTCACTATATTAGATGGAAGATATAAGGGAATACCTCACCTGGGCCAACCATTGGTATTCAAGTACCTAATTACCTCAGCTGGTCATTAAAAACAAACAAACAAACAACAAACAAACAAATGACACTTTCTGCTTTCTGTAGTAGAAAATAATGAAACTGGTAGGCATAGAACGGGAGGAGTGTGTGTGTTTGTAGGTGTGTATCAAAAATCAGAGAAGGGGTGGTAAAGAGAGAGTAGGAAAACACAGATTTTAATTTTTCTTAATACCGGTTCTGCTTCAGACTGGCCCATGCACACCCTTTCTGAGCACTGCCTATGTAAACCCTTGATGTAGGTCCTTTCTTACTCAAACCAGTTGTGGTTGGGTTAAGCAAGAACACAAGATCAGAGTGGGATACCAATATTAATCGGTCTTGATTCAGGACCTAGGTCCTGATAAATTTCTGCTAAGTCAGCCCTTTACTTAGTTCCTTGTATAGGGTTTATGGGAGTCAAGGGGTTGCTGAAGGGTGAGAAATGCTGCATTAATGTGGTTTGACCAGGTTAAACCAAAAGAAAACCTGAAAGTAGAATACTATAACATAAAACAACAGAGGAACATAGCGTATTAAGAGCCTGCCTTGATAAAAGAGTGCTGACTACTAAATGTGCTTAAATCATTGTTCAATGATGCAATATACGTAAACAGTCTAAGTATTTTTATACACATACTTTCATTTAGCAATTCTTATAAAATCAGCAGTAAAGTAAGCCATAATATTTATGCATAAATTTGGCAAGCCAGCAATCATCCGAATTTTCACTTCAGAATATTTATCTGCACCTACATATTTTTTTATTCTAAATTTGTAGAAAGTATACAAATAGGCAATTGAGTATGGCCTCAGTTTTTTAAAATGTTGACTTTCTCCCTTTCTCCCTCTCTGTTTCACACACTTAGGAAAACAATTTGTGGTAAAAGACCTTAAAGAGTAGGGAAAACAACTGAATATACCAGTTTTTGTATTTCATGCTTAATTTATAATTCATTAAAAGCACTTACTGAATGATGGAGAATAGATTACTACACATAAAAAGATAATAAATTAAACTTTGAAACAGTATTATTTGTTTGGATTTATTTAGATTATTGAAAACATCTCTTGTTCATCTGTAGGACAACATAGTAGGACTGACATTCTTTGTCATTCTTACCAGTGTGTGGTGATCACTTAATTTCTGACTTCAAACTATACTTAACATGAAACCCATGAATGAAGCCTTTTTATATATATACAGAGGCCTCAATATCCTCAACTGCAATTTTGACTCTCTTGGCGTAGCAACCTGGGAGTTTCTGTTGTTTTCTACCTGTACAGCCCTGTTCAGTGCCTGTGTCATTCCAAACTAGGAGGAAACTGTCAAAAGTTCACAATACCATCTGATATGATTTCTATTTTAATCAATTAATTAACAGCATTTCTCTATAAATCTCCTATAAATAGTCATAATTTTAACCTAATTCATAAAAAGTGGTTATCTACTTCAGTGTCCTTAGCAAAAACTCCTGTCCATTCACTTATAAAACTGCCCAGCCTGACCTGTGGTGGCGCAGTGGATAAAGCATCGACCTGGGAACACTGAGGTCTCCAGTTCAAAACCCTGCACTGGTCTGGTCAAGGCACATATGGGAGTTGATGCTTCCAGCTCCTCCCCCCTTTCTCTCTTTCTCTCTCTCTCTCTCTCTCTCTCTCTCTCGTGTATCCTCTCTAAAATGAATAAAAAAAAAGAAAAATAACATTTAAAAACAAAAACAAACACAAAAAAAACTGCCCAGAAACTCAGCATTGTAGCCTTGGTCCTGATCTCATGCTTGCTTCCTGTTAGCTCCCTTCTCCAAACACTCAGGTCTAACATATCTCAAGGATACTTGCTATAATATGACAGATATTGGGACAAAGTTTT
Organism: Rhynchonycteris naso; assembly: GCA_037038555.1. Lineage (NCBI taxonomy): Eukaryota > Metazoa > Chordata > Mammalia > Chiroptera > Emballonuridae > Rhynchonycteris > Rhynchonycteris naso. Next base: position 67,026,558 of record CM072996.1, read on the forward strand.
AACAACAATTTGTATATCTGAAATACAAATTTAACTAGGTACCCTGTGATATTTATTTGTCAATTTGGTCTGTTAATGGCAAGGGGCAGTTCGGTCCAGAGTATAAACCACTACCAAACAAACAGAATCCCTTGGGCAGTATCAACACCTTACTTAATCCAGGAAAGCACTTTGGTATCATGTCAGATCTCACAGTCCTGTTAGCCTTCCTCATTGAGTCCCACTTGCAGTAGTAGCTACCCCTGATGTATGATGAAAGATTTTTCTCTATTCAAAATCTCAATTTTTTCTCATTAACAGAGTTTCAACAAGGTAGTTTCAAAGGTATCTTTTAAGTCTAAAATTCTATCTCAAACTAAGATTTATTTCTCCCTAAAATCTAAGTACTCCTCAAATATAAATCCAGGTTTGTTTGTTTGTTTGTTTTTTTCTGCCACATGACCCTAAGTCCCTGCCTGGATCTCTTACTCCCATGACACCAATAACTAAGCTCTTCAAGAATGACAAAGTCTGGTGTCATGCATTACTGTGTATATGACTGCCACTACAAGGTTACTCTTACCTGGGAATATGAAAATATTCTACACGCCCCAGATTTTCATAACAGATAAAGAAAATTTAAGCTCTTATTAAGATAATTTACAAAAGAAAGATGGCATACACTTGAAAATTTCTTTTGAGGTCAACACTATCCTGCATATAATTATAAGTCTACACTAATATAGCCTTGCTTGTCCCTTGTCAGCAATTTAAAAAGTAAATTAAAACTTTAAGTGTGATGTCCTTGCTTCTCTTCTTAATTTTTAAGTATTCAAGGGAATTACATACTAAGGGCATACATATGGTCACTTTTCTAAGTAAGCCAAAGCGGATGTTAGTAAAATGAAACTAACTCTTCAAAGACCAATTTTAAATAAATTGAAACAACTGGGAAAAATCTAGAGGATCCTAGTAACTAGACATGTGGTTGCAAATTTACTTTGTAGCTCACATGTCACATGCTTACTTAAATGGAAAAAAAAAATTAAAAGCCAAATATCATTGGAAATAATAATGTCAATGATCTCAATGACAGTTACTACTAATTTCATAAACACTTGAAACAGAATTTCCACATTAGAGTATTGAAACTAGAGCCCTGGAATCAGATAAAAACTCAAATAAGGGAAAAGAATATTACAGAATTTTATTTGCAAATATAAAAATATAAACAGTAAAATAACTGGGAACATTTGCCTTGATCCCTTTGTGCTATCATGAAGATATTACTAGTATATTTATTTATTTCCCAACTGTCATAATGGTAAGTGTAATTTCTAGAGTTTAAAAAAATCAAATCAAAGAATCTGAAACAATTATGTTCATATGGGGTTTAACAGTGTAAAAAAGAGATGAGAATCGCTATTTGAACTTAGTGTTCCTTGACAAAAAGTGACAGTAATAATAATGCAATAATAAATGTATAGGAGCCTGACCAGGCGGTGGCGCAGTGAATAGAGCATCGGACTGGGACGCGGAGGACCCAGGTTCGATATCCCGAGTTCACTGGCCTTAGCGCGGACCCATCTGGCTTGAGAAAAAACTCGTCAGCTTGGACCCAAGGTCGCTGGCACCAGCAAGGGGTTTCTTGGTCTGCTGAAGGTCCCCGGTCAAGGCACATATGAGAAAGCAATCAATGAGCAACTAAGTTGCAGCAACGAAAAACTGATGATTGATGCTTCTCATCTCTCTTTGTTCCTATCTGTTTGTCCCTGTATATCCCTCTCTTTGACTCTCTCTCTCTGTCCCTGTAAATAAATAAATAAATAAATAAATAAATAAATAAATAAATAAATAAATGTATGTATGTATGTATGTATAGGAAAACAAAAAATAATCTATTTCTTCACCAGAGATAAAAATAAATGCAGAACCTTGAGGCTTACTGGCCTGCTTGGAATAAAGAAATGAGCTGTACCTTCTAGGACTCAGTATACTCAGTATCTATCTTGGAATATGTTGAGACTAAATATGTAGCTTTCAGAAATTTATTTGTCTAGATAATAATGTTTTCCCTCTAGAAAATGTACCAAGATCAAATAGAGAAAATATTCATAGTCTTAAAATGCTACTTAGGACCACCTGCTATATATATACCAATGCATTTAATTGACAAACTAGGCTTTAAAAATTAAACACTAAGTTACTTAAAAGTCAGTGGTTCCGAAAGGTGAAAATAAAGTGAAATCTATTTTGGCATTTGAAAAAAAAATGATGAAAAATGTTAAAGAACAAATGATATATTTGATAGTAAAGAAGGCACAATGGAATATGAACTGGGATAAAATACTAATGTCATTAGGATTTTTGAGCACTTATACTGATTTATACTATAGTAATACTTTATGTAATTTGTCTCACTTATTCATGAAACATGCTTATGAGGTTCTGCTACCTTTGTGTACAGAGAGATATATTCAGCAGATCTGAGTCAATTGTTCAAAATCACCTATAGTAGTGAAGCCAAGATGAAAACTGAAGCCTAGACTTCAAGTTAATACTGTTAGCTGTTGTACCATACCATCCCTGTGGGCTATATAATTGTTTACTAATGATGAACTGAAGGGCATTTTAAAAAAAGAACAAAAGAAATAGATGCAATGCTACTGCTAATCAGGAGATTTTTGGTCAAGTACAGGCTTCACCACTGACTAGCTATATGACCATGGCAAGTTGCTTTACTACTCTGGGCCTCATTCTCCTTATTTGTAAAGTCAGGACACTGACTTGAGTGTATTTTTGCAGTGAGAGTCCCCAGATTTTCCATGTCTTTTTATGCCCATACCTTCACATAGATCCTTTGAGACTGATGCTTAGCCTACCACAGTAACTTGCTTTGACAGATAGAAGGGAAGGAAATGTGACACAAACAGGTTTGAAATGTCCTTGCTCAGAGGGGTGACCTTCCCTTGCTTCTTCTGGGAGTCCTAAAACCATAACAATATCAATAATCCCAGGCTAACCTACTGAAAACATGCACCCATCATCCCCACCACCACAGCTGATTGACTACAGCCAGGCCCAACTTCCAGATACTGAAACGAGGCCAGCAGATTCTAGCTACATGAGTGACTCCTGGAAATGCCAAAAGATGAAGTGCACAAATGCTCAGATGAGCTCAGCTCATATTGCTGACAGATACAATTGTAAGCTAACAAATGATTGTTGTTTTCTGCCAGAAGTCAACAAACATTTTCTGTATAGAGCCAGACAGTAAATATTGTAGGCTTTATGGGCCATCTAATCCCTGTCACAGTTATTTAACTCTACTGTTGCAATTCAGAAAGCCATAGTATAAATAAATGGGCATGGCTGTGTTCCAATAAAACTTTATTTACAAAACAGGCAGCAAAAAACAAACAACAAATTAATAGCACTTGGATTTGGTCCTCAGTCATAGCTCCACTTTTAAATTAGTAAATTTGGGGGTGGTTTGTTATATAAGAAAAGCTAACTGATACCTTGATCAAGATGAACTTATAAGTAATGAGAAAATCGATTCTGTAAATAGAATCCACATTGTAAGTTAATCAGCATTACATCATTACAATTAAAATCTGCCACAAAATTAACAAGATTTTATCAATGAATAGAATAGAAAATGTTTGTTTTTCTTCAATTCACATTAGTTTTTGGTACAAATGATTGTTTAAAGTTTTGGATATAATACTAAAATTATATTAACTAGAAATGTAAATACAGCTGAAACTTCAACCAATGCCTCTTTCTTGAACCTATTAGACACTCTGTCCTACATTCACTAACACACAGTTAGAATAAACATTTTAAAATCACTAGTTAAATATGTTTTAAAGAGCACAGCTCCTTAGCAAAATTAAAAACCCACTAATCTGAGGAATATTAAGGAAAATTAAAATAAGAAAACCAAAAATTTTAAATATCTAATGCACATTATATAATACAGACTGTCAAATGTGGTCCTTCATATCAGGTGCCAATTGTAAATGTAACTGTAAAGTATGAAAATGAAGAAAATGGATGATGTTGAGGAACATGGTAATTCTAAAAGAACCCTGTGTCCTTGAGTGCTAAATGAGGATAATTTTGATTCAAATATGTCACATTTAATTTATGCAGAATATATCTCTAAAAAATCAAGTTAATGTTATTAACCGAGAGAAAACTTTTAGTGTATAACTGAACTAATAACATCAAGAGTGCAAGGAATAAAGGGTGGGGATGGAAGGCAATAATATTTAATCAAAGATTACTGGTCAGCCTGGCCAGTAAGCTCAGTTGGTTAGAACAGTGTATTGAAACACCAGAAATGAAGGATAAAGAATGTGGGTTTGATTTCCTCAGTACACTTATGGAAAGTGATAAATGAACATACAACTAAGTGGAACCACTAATGAATGCTTCTCTCTCCCCCTCTCTCTCTCTCTCTTTCCCTCTCTTCTTTTCTCTAAAATCAATCAATTAAAAAAATAAAAGATTACACATCAAATTGGGATTGAGAGGAAATTGCAGTTTCAAGTAGAGGAAGAACAGCTCAGCACTGTAGACTAATTTTAGTAAAAAAAAAAAAAAGAAATTTCCAAAAATACTTACCTAACTAAACACCACTATAACTTATCTGGATGAAAAAGTTCAGAGTATCAGGACCATTAAGAACATTCTATATTCTAGAGCAGTGGTTCTTAATCTGGGTTCTATCAAACCCTAGGGGTTTGATGAGTCCGTCTCAGGGGTTCAGAGAAGCCTCTGCCGCGGAGGCCAGAATAAAGTAATACCGAAATTTGTTGTGAGTTCATGCACTTTGTTGGTTTTGTTCTTTGAGCAAGGTGATGTTCATGCACGGCTCATTTTGTGCACCAGTAAAAACACATATACCTATTCTTGAATTTGGAAAAAACAATCATATTTTATTTATCACTAAAGAAGGGTTCGGTGAATGAATCAATGTTCTAGAGGCTGTCATACTACTGTCAGTATTCAAGAAAGTAAGGAAATAATTCCTGCCTAAGTAGTCAGGAATCAGGCAGATGAATTTAAACCAATGATTTTAGAAGTAGATTGAATATAAACTTTAAAAAGATGTGCAAATGATAGGTTCTTAGTATTTACAAAACAGTATCTTAGTACCATATTAACACTAGGTATTAAAATTAAAATTATATAAAAAGTAACTATGACTTAAATAATAAAAAATTTGTATATTAATGTTTTAGAGTTGATACTGATGAATAAAATTCTTCATAATTGTTTTTTTTTGAGAAAGAGAAAAAAGAGAGGAAAGTAGAGAGAGAGAGAGAGAGAAATAACAACTTGTTTCATTACTTTAGTTGTGCATCCATTAATTTCTTCCTATACATACCTCTACCAGGGATGAAGCAGATAAACCCTGGCTCTAACTGGCAATTTTGGAGTTAGAACCTAAAACCTTGGTGCTTTGGGTCGGGGCTCTGTCCACTTCACCACCAATAGTCAGGCAACTTATAATTTGTTTAATGGTTGAGATTTTAATCACAATTAAAAAGTGATTAGCATCTATTAGAAAAATATAGGAAAGTAAGATAATTTTTGCCTAGATCATTCTGTGGTTATGAATTACCGTAAATGTTAAGAATAACTATGAGATAATTTTGAGGACAACTGAAAGAAATAAAAATTGGTACAATGTTTTTGGATATATTTCGACATCAAATATTAAGATTTTTAAATGTTTATTATTTATTTATTTATTAGTGATGGGGGGAAGACAAGGACAAAGAGACAGAAAGGCATAATTGTGGCACCTTAGTTGTTTGTTGATTACTTTCTCATACCTGCCTTGACTGGCAGGCTCCAGCTGTGCCTGTGACCTCTTGCTCAAGCCAATGACCTAGGGCTCAAGCCAGCAACCATGGGGTCATGTCTGTATCCCACACTGAAGGTAGCAGCCTTGCACTCAATCTGGTGAGCCTGCACTCAAGCCAGTGACCTCAAGGTTTTGAACCCAGGCCAACGTTCTAGTGTGTAACTGCCTGGTCAGTCAAAATGTTTATTTTTTTAATCTAATTCTAATTATAATCATATAATTATCAAATTTTATGCACAGATAGTCATTACAGTCTTATTTAATTTTTTCTAAACTAAAAATAACAGAAAGGTGGACATTAAGAAAATGGTTAAATAAAATACAGCACACACACTTAATGTACTTTATATGGTCATTAAAACGTCTGCAGCATATTAAAATCTGAGAAAGTTATTAGCTGAATAGGATAACACATAATAAAAATCACACATATATATTGAGCTGGTGTATATAAAATATTTATTGGTAGACAAAAATCTGTCAGAAAATATGCCAAAATAAGAATAGTAATTATACCTAAGTAGTAGCAGTAGTAACATTTACTCCTTCACACTTTTGAAGTTTTATAATTTGCATCTGAAACTGGTATTGTTTTTATAAGGATAAGAAATAAGGTTCCAGAAAATACTATTTCTTCTAGCTCAAAAACTGTTAAATGTTCCTTTGTTTGACATTCAAGGCTGGTCACAATCTCTTACCAAGTATCTTTATTATTTATTTTAAATCCAGCTCTACTCTTCCTTTCTACATAAAGCAGTAGAATGATTACACTTTCTAAGTCTTAGGTTTGCATGTCTCCAGTTAATGACTTGTCCTCAGTTCTGTTTATCTGTTTCTCTCCAGCTGTTTCTTTCCTGTTTTAAAATCCTCTTCCTATTGTCCTTTCCTCTTCCTAGTGTCCTTACATCCCTGGACTGGATAACCATTGAGCTAATATTCAACTTCTATTGATAGTTATATGCCACTTGTTCACTTATGATAGAAACATAACTTGAATCAGCTTAATAAAGGAGGAAAAAAGAGAGGAATGTTAATATGTTTGCTTATTTCAGGCAGAGTTTTTCAACCTTAGCAATATTGACATCTTTTTTTTTTTTTATTAACTTTAATGGGGTGACACCAATAAATCAGGGTACACATGCACAACGAAAACATCACCAGATTATCCCATCATTCAATTGTGCTGCATACCCATTACCCAAAGTCAAATTGTCCTCTGTCACCTTCTATCTGGTTTTCCCTGTGTCCCTCCCCTTCTCCCTATCCCACCCTCCCCTCCCTCCCCCCATCCCGTAACCACCACACTCTTGTACGTGTCTCGTAGTCTCATTTTAATGTCCCACCTATGTTTGAAATCATGCTGTTCTCAGTTTTTCTTTTTTTCTGATTTACTTATTTCACTCCGTATAATGTTATCAAGGTACATCCATTTTGTTATAAATGATCAGATGTCATCATTTCTTATGGCTGAATATTGTTCCATAGTATATATATACCAAAGCTTTTTAATCCACTCGTCTTCTGATGGACACTTGGGCTGTTTCCAGCTCTTCGCTATTGTGAACAATGCTGCCACAAACATGGGGGCGCATTTCTTCTTTTCGAACAGTGTTATAGTGTTCTTAGGGTATATTCCTAAAAGTGGGATAGCTGGGTCAAAAGGCAGTTCGACTTTTAATTTTTTGAGGAATCTCCAAACTGTTTTCCACAGTGACTGCACCAGTCTGCATTCCCACCAGCAGTGCAGAAGGGTTCCCTTTTCTCCACATCCTCGCCAGCACTTGTTCTGTGTTGTTTTGCTGATGAGCGCCATTCTGACTGGTGTGAGGTGATATCTCATTGTGGTTTTAATTTGCATTTCTCTAATAATTAGTGATGTTGAGCATTTTTTCATATGTCTTTTGGCCATCTGTATGTCTTCTTTGGTAAAATTTCTATTCATTTCTTTTGCCCATTTTTTGATTGGATTGTTTGTCTTCCTGGTGTTGAGTTTTATAAGTTCTTTATAAATTTTGGTTATTAACCCCTTATCAGACGTGCTGTCGAATATGTTCTCCCATTGTGTAGTTTGTCTTTTTATTCTGTTCTTATTGTCTTTAGCTGTGCAAAAGCTTTTTAGTTTGATGTAGTCCCAATTGTTTATCTTGCCTTTTATTTCATTTGCTCGTGGAGATAAATCGGCAAATAAATTGCTGCTACAGATGTCGGAGAGCTTGCTGCCTATGTTTTCTTCTACGATGCTTATAGTTTCACGGCTTATGTTTAAGTCCTTTATCCATTTTGAATTTGTTTTTGTGCATGGAGTAAGTTGATGGTCTAGTTTCATTTTTTTGCAGGTAGATGTCCAATTTTCCCAGCACCATTTGTTAAAGAGGCTGTCTTTACTCCATTGTATGTTCTTTCCTCCTTTGTCAAATATCAGTTGTCCATAAAGCTGTGGGTTTATTTCTGGGTTTTCTGTTCTGTTCCATTGATCACTGTGCCTGTTCTTATGCCAGTACCAGGCAGTCTTGAGTATAATGGCCTTGTAGTAAACCTTGATATCCGGAAGAGTGATGCCTCCTGCTTTATTTTTTCTTTTTAAGATTGCTGAGGCTATTCGTGTTCTTTTTTGGTTCCATATAAATTTTTGGAGTATGTTTTCTATATCTTTGAAGTATGTCATTGGTATTTTAATTGGTATTGCATTGAATTTATAAATTGCTTTGGGTAATATAGACATTTTAATGATGTTTATTCTTCCTAGCCATGAGCACGGTATATGCTTCCACTTGTTTGTATCTTCCTTGATTTCTTTTATCAATGTTTTATAATTTTCCGAGTACAAGTCCTTAACCTCCTTGGTTAAATTTACTCCTAGGTATTTTATTTTTTTGGCTGCAATAGTGAAGGGGATTGAATCCTTAATTTCTTTTGCTGACAGTTCATTGTTTGTATATAGAAATGCCTCTGATTTCTGGGTATTAATTTTATATCCTGCCACCTTGCTGAATTCATTTATAAGGTCCAGTAGTTTTTTAACTGAGACTTTAGGGTTTTCTATGTACAATATCATATCATCTGCAAATAGTGACAGTTACTTCTTCTTTTCCAATTTGGATGCCTTTTATTTCTTCTTTTTGTCTGATTGCTGTAGCTAGGACTTCCAGAACTATGTTGAATAAAAGTGGTGAGAGTGGGCAACCCTGCCTGGTTCCTGATCTTAAGGGGATTGCTTTTAATTTTTGTCCATTAAGTATGATGTTTGCTGTGGGTTTGTCGTAGATGGCCTTTATCATGTTAAGGAATGTACCTTGTATTCCCACTTTATTGAGAGTTTTAAGCATGAATGGGTGCTGGATTTTATCAAATGCCTTTTCTGCATCTATTGAAATTGTCATGTGATTTTTGTCCTTCCTTTTGTTTATGTGATGAATCACATTGATTGATTTGCGAATATTGTACCAGCCTTGCCTCTCCAGAATAAATCCCACTTGGTCATGGTGTATGATTTTTTTCATATATTGCTGAATCCGGTTGGCTAATATTTTGTTGAGAATTTTAGCGTCTAAATTCATCAGGGATATAGGCCTATAATTTTCTTTCTTTGTGTTGTCTTTGCCCAGTTTGGGGATCAGAATTATGCTCGCCTCATAAAAAGAGTTTGGAAGTCTTCCTTCCTCTTGAATTTTTTGAAATAGCTTGAGGAGGATAGGAGTTAATTCTTCTTTGAATTTTTGATAGAATTCACTTGTGAAGCCATCAGGCCCAGGACTTTTCTTTTTTGGGAGTTTTTTGATAACTGTTTCAATCTCCTCTGTTGTAATTGGTCTGTTCAGGTGCTCTGATTCTTCCAGATTGATTTTTGGAAGTTTATATGATTCAAGAAATTTGTCCATTTCACCTAGATTGTCAAATTTTTTGGCATAGAGTTCTTCATAGTATTTTCTTACAATGCTTTGTATCTCTGTTGAATTAGTTGTAATTTCTCCAGTGTCCTCTCTAATTTTATCTATTTGAGACCTCTCTCTTTTTTTCTTAATGAGTCTAGTTAAGGGTTCATCAATCTTGTTTACCTTTTCGAAGAACCAGCTTCTGGTTTCATTGATCCTCTGTATTGTTTCCTTAGCCTCTATGTCATTTATTTCTGCTCTGATCTTTATTATTTCCTTCCTTCTACTTGTCCTGCATTTTATTTGTTGTTGTTTTTCAAGTTCTTTTAGCTGCAGGGTTAAGTTGCTTATATGTTCTTTTTCTAGCTTCTTATGATATGCCTGTAGTGCAATAAACTTCCCTCTCAGGACTGCTTTTGCTGTGTCCCATAGATTTTGAGTTGACGTATGCTCGTTATCATTTGTTTCTAGAAACTTTTTTATTTCTTCTTTGATCTCAATGTTAATCCATTCATTATTTAATAACATGCTATTTAGTTTCCAAGTGTTTGAGTATTTTTCAGTTTTTCTTTTGTGGTTGATTTCTAGTTTCATGGCATTGTGATCAGAGAAAATGCTTGATATAATTTCAATCTTCTTAAATGTGTTGAGGCCTTTTTTGTGTCCTAACATGTGGTCTATCCTAGAAAACGTACCATGAGCGCTTGAGAAGAATGTATATTCTATTGCTTTAGGGTGAAAAGTTCTGAATATATCTATTAAATCAAGTTGATCTAGTGTATCCTTTAAGTCTGCTGTTTCTTTATTGATTTTCTTTCTTGTGGATCTATCCAGTGTTGTTAGTGGGGTATTGAAATCCCCTACTATGATAGTATTACTGTTAATCTCGCCCTTAATGTCCATCAAAGTCTGCTTTATGAATGTCGGGGCTCCTATATTTGGTGCGTAGATATTTATAATAGTTATATCTTCCTGTTGAATTGTTCCCTTTATCATTATGTAGTGTCCTTCTTTATCTCTTACTACAGTCTTTGTTTTAAAGTCCATTTTGTCAGATATAAGTACTGGTACCCCGGCTTTTTTTTCATTTCCATTTGCATGAAATATTTTTTTCCATCCTTTTATCTTCAGTCTATGAGCATCTTTTGTTTTAAGGTGTGTCTCTTGTAGACAGCATATGTATGGGTCCTGTTTCTTTATCCACGCTGCTACCCTATGTCTTTTGATTGGATCATTTAGTCCATTTACATTTAAGGTTATTATTGATATGTAGTTGTTTATTGACATTTTATTCTTTAAAGCTGTATTTTTCTTTTTTTTGCTATATTCTTTTCTCCCTTTGAACTGTTCACACTAGGCCCCTTAAAATCTCTTGCAGGATTGGTTTGGTTTTAATGAATTCCTTGAGGTTTTCTTTGTCTGGAAAGCTCTTTCTTTCTCCCTCAATTTTAAACGTTAGCCTTGCTGGATACAGTAGTCTTGGTTGTAGGTTCTTGTTCTGCATTACTTTGATTATATCTTGCCATTCCCTTCTGGCCTGAAGTGTTTCTGTTGAGAAGTCCGATGTCATCCTTATGGGGGCTCCTTTGTAGGTGAGAGTCTTTTTTTCTCTAGCAGCTTTTAAGATTTTTTCTTTATCTATTAGCTTTGGTATTTTAACTATGATGTGTCTTGGTGTAGATCTTTTTGGGTTTCTCTTTAAAGGGGTTCTGTGCGCCTCTTGGACATGTAGAATGTTTCCCAGCCTTAATTTAGGGAAGTTTTCGGCTATGATTTGATTGAACAAAGTTTCCATTTCCTGTCCTCTTTCCTCTTCTTCAGGTACCCCTATGATGCGAATGTTGTTTCTCTTCAGGTTGTCACAGAGCTCCCTTAGAGTTTCCTCACATTTTTTGAATCTCTTTTCCTTTTTTTTCTCTGCTTCTGTAACTATGTTTATTGTGTCCTCTAACTCACTGATTCGATCCTCAGCGTCATCTATCCTGCTTTTAATTCCTTCCATTGTGGTCTTCAGTTCTGATACTGTATTTGTCATTTCTGTCTGGTTCTTTTTTATTATTTCAATTTCATTTTTTATACTTGTTATCTCTTTATTTAGGTGCTCATAGTGACTATCCATTGTTGCTCTAATTTCTTTGAACATTCTAACTATCATTATTCTAAAGTCTGCTTCTGGTAGTTTGGTTATATCTGGTTCATTCAGGACCTTCTCTGGGGATTTCTCTTGGTTGATTTGGTTTGCATTCCTCTGCCTGCCCATTTTATCTGAGTGTAAGCAAGTTGTGGCCACTGGAGTCCAGTATGTGTTGCCTTTGTGTTCTCTAGGTGTGGTCTGTCTGCAGGCTTGCCACCCCCTCTGTCGCTGCCTAGGGCGGTTTGGTGTGGGTGTTGCCAGCGCCGGCTCACTGCAGCTATTGCTGTGGTTTCTGCCTCTCCTTTGCGGGAGGGGCTGTCACTCAAGCCACTAGCGTTAGCGCGCAGGGCAGAGGTGAGCACCTTTGCTCAGCTGCGGACCCGGACTTTTTCTGGAAGGCTTACGCCCAGCCCCCTCAGTCCGAGCCTGCTCGCCACCGTTTTGTGGGTTGGGCGGGGCTTTTGACGTGCTCTCAGCTGTGAGCCTTTGCCCGTCCAGAATTTAGCCCCGCCCTCGAGGCCAGGGCCCTCCTGCTCAGGGACTGAAACCGAAAACCGGGGATTATTGGGCCGGGCGTGTTTGCTGGCGTGCGCACAGCGGCTAGCTTCCGGTCGTTCCGGCTCCTACCCCGCCCCCACGCTCGGAGAAAGCTCTCGCACGTAGGGCGGTACTCCGCGGTTTCTCCGGCTGGGCGGGGAGAGCAGCGTGATCTCCGCAGGGAACTTCCCCTGGTCTCAGTGTCTCCCTCGCCCCCAACTTAGGAGCCCGCTCGCGCCCACAGATGGCACGCCAGGGTTTCTCCTTCTGGGCGGGGTTGGCAGCGTGAGCCTCGGGCCCCTCGCCCGTCCCTGGTCTTAGTCCTGTGCCCGCGGTCAGGGCCGGCTAGCGCAGGGTCGCAGGGCTGATCTCTGCCCGTATTTTTCCCCACAAGTGGGGTCACAGGCAGCCCGCAGCTGCCGGACAGCTTTAGCGCGTCACCTCTGCCTCTGCTAGGCTAGCCCGAGCCCTCACTGTTACGCCCACACCGACAGGACTGCGTTTTGGTGTCCTGTCCCGACCATAGGCTTCAGCAACCTCAGGGGGCTAGAAGTGCCCTAAGTCTCCACACTGTAGGCTTGGGAGCTCCCTCCCTCTAAGCAGGTCTGCTCTAATTGCCACGGGAGAGCTTGTTTGGCTAGTGTCCTGTCTCCCTTTGCTGGTATTGCTAGCTCCAGGGGAAATATTCGTTTTCGATTAGGGAAGTGACTCAGCCCATGGGTTGGGGTGGCTGTCCCTCAGAGTGTCCTCGTGCCTTCAGTCCACTCTTTGTTCCCGCTGCTCTGTTCCTCTCCTCTGTCCCCATTCCCCGGAGCCCCGGGTGCGTGGTTGTGAGAGAGGCTTTCTGAGCTGTCCCTTTAAAAAGATTTTTGGGTCTGAGAAGACTCTCTCTTTTTCCCAAATAGTATCCTCATTTACTTCACAGCTCGATACTGTCCAATCGGCTCTTCTAGGGTCTGGGACTGCAGTCTGGGGCTTGGTTCCTGGGACCCAGGTCCCTCCCTCTCCGCCAAACTCTCCTCCCGCCACGCGGATCTCTCCGGGCTGCCGTTTGCTCCGGGGAGCTGGGCAGCCCTCTTCGCGTTTTGCTATTCCTACCAGTCTCAATGTGGCTTCTGCAGTGTTCCTTGGTTGAAGAGTCCACTTAATTTTGCTCCAAGTTGGTTTATCCAGATGATGGTTCTTAAAATTGAGTTATAATCCACTTTGGTTCTGGGAGTTGGAAGTTGGTACGTCTGCCTACTCCTTCGCCATCCTCTCCTCCCTCTGACATCTTTTGCTTTAAGTTTTGCAACTTATGCATTGTACTTAGCCACATTCTGGCCTCTACCTATTGAATACCAGTAGTGTGCCACCCCCACCCCTCAGTGTCACAATCAAAGAATATTTCCAGATACTGTCAAATATCCTCCAGGGGGCAAAATCACCAATGATGAGAACCACTGATTTAGGAAGAAATATAAAAGCTTGACTGGTTCTACAGATTAAAAATCACATTCTCAAAACTCTTGTTTTTCCATTCAAAAGGCTCTCATTCCACAAGCTGATGAATGCCAACTATAAACATCAAACCTACCAAAGTAGCACTTCAGGGGAAATATACATTGTTCAAAATAATAACTTTGGTAACAAATCTGAGGCAATCTCTAATCACCCTAATCATGGTCTATCTTTGGTAAGTGTAATAGATTATTTGAATGGACAAGAGGTCAGCCACAGACTAAATTACCCTCAGGATTGCTGTTGGCACTAATCTACCAGCTGAGGAAAGATGTTTTGTTGCTAGAAGGGAGAGGGTATTCAATTGTTCTTACCATTTCTTCTTTGTTTACTTGGTAAGACTTCTTAAAGGTAAGTAATATGTTTCCAATAATTTTATCTACCCACAGATCTCAAAATTCTCCCTTTAGCAAGTTCTATATATAGTTCCACATCACCTGAAACTTTTTAAATGACAAGTTACCACAAATTTTTAAATTTTATTTTTATTTATTCATTTTAGAGAGGAGACACAGAGTGAGAGAGAGAGAGAGAGAGAGAAAGAGAGAGAGAGAGAAAGAGGGGAAGAGCTGGAAGCATCAACTCCCATATGTGCCTTGACCAGACCAGTGCAGGGTTTTGAACTGGCGACCTCAGTGTTCCCAGGTCGACGCTTTATCCACTGCGCCACCACAGGTCAGGCACCCCAAATTTTTAAATCACTAAAAATTAACTGTGTTCCTTATCTGTTATACAAGTATCTTTTACAATTTTATAAAAGTCTTCTGAAAAGTATAAATTCGATTTGTTCTATAAAATTCAAATTCTTCAAAATAATATTTTAAAAATGAAAAACTGCTTTAATATTTTGAATAACTTGATATCAAGAAACATTAAGTTTTCCATCTAGATCCAAATATTTTTCTATCTTATTTTTATAAGCACAGTTAATATACAATATTACATTAGTTCCAGGTGTACAATATAGTTATTCAACATTTATATACCAAACCAAAGTGATCACCATGATAAGTCTAGTAATCATCTAACACCGTACAAGGTTATGATGATGTTATTGACTGTATTGTATATGCCATACTTTACATCCCCAATTTACTTACTTTATAACTAGAAATATATACAACTTATACCCCTTCACCTTTGTGACCTTACTGCCTAACCCCTTTTTACCTAGCAATCATCAGTTTACTCTCTTGCCTATGAATCTCTTTCTGTTTTCTTTTATTTATGTATTTGTTTTTTATGACAGACATATGAGACTGAATTAGAAAAATATACAAGAAAAGACAAACCATAAAATTTTTGAGAAAAGAAATGTTATACTTTTGCTAAATATATTGATAATATGCAATATGGTAAAAATTATATTTCTAAGAGTGGTATGTTTATATATGTGTGCATGTGTCTATATGGTTTATATAGTGATAAGTGACTAGCAACACATATAAACCTGAAAAAAGTTTTAAAATTATACAAAGATATATATATATATATATATATATATATATATATATATATATATATATATTTATTTATTTATTTATTTATTTAATTTTGGGTGTTTTTTGTTTGTTTGTTTTGTATTTTTCTGAAGTGAGAAGTGGGGAGGCAGAGAGACAGACTCACACATGCACCTGACCATAATCCACCCGGCATGCCCACCAGGGGGCAATGCTCTGCCCATCTGGCATGTTGCTTCACTGCAATAGGAGCCATTCTAGCGCCTGAGGCAGAGGCCACTGAAACATCCTCAGCGCCAAGGCCAACTTTTGTTCCAATGGAGCTTTGGCTGTGGGAGGGGAAGAGAGAGAGAGAGAGAAATGAGAGGGTAAAGGGTGGAGAAGCAGATGGGTGCTTCTCCTGTGTGCCCTGGCCAGGAATTGAACTGGGGACTTCTACATGCCAGGCTGTCACTCTACCACTGGGACAATCGGTCAGGGCTATTTATTTACTTTTTATACAAATGTACTTGAATTTATTAGAGTGATATTGGTTAAAAAATTATACATGTTTTATCCATAAGGCTTGATATATTATTTTTTAATTTTCAAAAGACTTAAAAATAAAATTTATTATGCTAACCTAGCATTCTCCTTACATCATACTTGTAAAGATAAAATGTGATAAAGCAATGGATTTCAGGTTAAGGATGTGAGTCTCAAGTCAAGAAAACACAATTTCAAATTAGATTTTAAAGAGTTTGAAAGCAAACTAATTGAGCCTTAGTGTATATATGTTTTTTGCTTCTTATAATTTTAAAAGCAATTTTTATCTGTCAGAGTGGTTAGTGCTAGATAGTGAGAAAACCTAACTTCAATAAGATATAAAATGCAGAAATACCATACAAAAAACAAAATAAGAACCTGACTTCCATACCAGATACAGTATTTGATCTTCAAGTCCGTAAGAAACATTTCAGTTCATTAACGACAATTTTCTTTAAATGGAAATACTTCTGAGCATAAAAATATGTATTTAAAAGCACAGTGAATCTTTCCTGGATGCATTTTTCTTTCAAATATACTGCTAGAATGGAAACTACTTTATCATCTGTGAAAAATTCCCCCAAGTTTATATTTTTAATTTTTTTCTAAAGTTGTTCATGTTCTTGGGCCTAATATTTTAGACAAAGCTAAAATACTTGAGTTATAATTTTTCAACACATATTTAAACTTTAAATATTTGCTATTTTAAATTTATTCCAAATATAATTTTATAAATTCCACATATAATTTTAGATAAAATAATGCTTTTTAAGTTTGTATTGATATCTTTTAGCAGTTACAATTACTATTGAACACATGGAAAATTATTCAACAGGTACATTTAATCTACTATTGATTTAAGAATAATTAAAATACATAAAGCCTATTTCAATTTTGTTCGTTAATTTATTTTGTTCTTTTTATTATGATATCATCTAAGTGATATTATATGGTATTTGTCTTTTTCTGACTGACTTATTGCATTGACCATAATGCCCTCAAGCTCCATCCATGCTGTCAGAAATGGTAAGATATCAGACTCATAGATACAGAGAGAGAACTGGTTGTTGCTAGAGGGGGTGGAGGATAAAGGCAACTTGGAGAAAGGTGAAGGATTTAAGCAGTACAGGTTGACAGCTTCAAAATATTCACAGGGATATTAAATACAGCATAGAAAATACAGAAAATAATATTGCAACAACTATGTATGTTGCCAGGGGGTTACAAGGAATATTAGAGGGAACATTTTGTAAAATATAGGATTGCCTAATTACTATGCTGTATACTTAAAACCAATACAAAAATAATATTGAAAATAAAGTATAAATTAAAAAATAAATAAATATAAAGAGGCCCTGGCCAGCTGGTTCGGTGAATGAAACAAAGGCCTGGTGTGCATATGTCCCGGGTTCAATACCCAGTCAGGGTACACATTAGAAGCAATCATCTACTTATCTTCTCCTCCCTCTCCCCCTGCTCTCTCTCTTCCCTTCTTATAGCTAGTGGCTCCACTGGTTGGAGCACTGGCCCCAGGTGCTGAGGATAGCTCGCTTGGTTGATTCAAGCACTGGCCGTGATGGAGGTGCCAGGGATCCTGACCGGGGCACATTCGGGAGTTTATCTCCCCTTCTCTTGCTTAAAAATAATAAATGTAAAGAGCAACTCTCTAAGAATCTCTTTATGACTTCTTAAGAACCAATACTGCTAAGACATTGAATTTCTCAAAAATAACAATAAAAGTATTCATAATTATCTCAACTGTTTGCTCATAATAACCAATTACTAACCAATACATATGAACTTGATAAACTCAAATGTTTCTTATGATATAAAATACTTCTTTATTTTTGTTTTTTATTTTTTGATTTTATGCCTCCAGGCTTTTGTCTATAATATTTTTATAACAAATTTATTGAGATTAATTAACTTAACATACACTTGATCCATTAAAAGTATACAATTTAGTGTTTTTTACTATATTACAAAGTTATGAACATTTTCATCTCCCCCAAAAGAAATATGCTCTATTCTTCAGCTATTGCCAATAATTTCTGCTTAAACTCTTTCCAGTAATAGGCAACCACTAATTTACTTCTCTGTCAATATTTATTTGCTTGTTCTGGACATTTCATATACAAGAAATTATACAATTAAGTGGACTTTTCTGACTGACCTCTTTGGTTTAGTATAATGTTTTCAAGTTTCATTCATGTTGTAGTACAAATCAACACTTCATTTTATTATCAAATAATATTTCATTTTATGAATATACCACATTTTATTTATCCATTCATGTGCAGAATGGATATTTGAGTTGTTTTGACTTTTTTACTATTGTGAATAGTTCTACTGAAAACATTTATGTAGAGATTTTTGTGTTGATATATGTTTTCATTTATTGTGCTTATATACCCAGGAGTGAAGTGCTGTTTGTTTTGTTTTGTTTTTGAAAACAGAAGACTTCACTGCAAACACATTGTGTATATCCTACTACCTTCATGTAATTTCTATTTTCTTAACAGCTGAGATAAAAAACAACATATTATTTTTTCCAGAGACAACATTACATTTTGTTCTTGTAAAGTCTGTAAGACATAATTTCAAATGACAACTTTTGCTTTCCATTTTACAAGCTCTACTACTGTTTTCACTCAGATAAGATGTGGCTTAGCTCCTATTTTAATTTGAGACTCTGTTTTAAAAGTCAGTAAATTAAGTAAACTCCTATTCAGCCTGACAGTTTTTTTTTTATAAACTGAAATATGGCTATTTAAAAATTTAATATATGGCTTAGAAAAACTGAGACTATCACACATCATGTGTGAAATCTTTGAATCTTTCTATCTTAACTTGTAATAAATGTCTTATTTTCCTGCAGATGAGCAATTGAAATGTTATCCATCAGTTTTCTGTTTCAATTCAGAGGAAATAAAAAATGCCCAATGTCACTGTCAAACACACTCAGCAAGATTTGATGAGCAAGCTCATAGGAAAAATTGTCCTTCCTCAGAAATGCTCAGATGATTGCCACAATCTATGTGCAGATGTTTTCTGTTAATTTACAATTCTGATATTCAGAGAATAACTTACCTTTTTCAAATGATGCACCCATAATGTAATGATGCAGAATTTCACAAGGGAATCATCACTGAAGATCTAGGATGTTAAGTGAAAGTTTGGAAGTGCCCTTTTGAGACTAAATATAGCTTTAGCATATATTTGTGTCCTTCTTTGGGTCATCAGTTTATAGATTCCCTGATTTCATATTGTCACATCATGGTGCACATTACAGATGTTAAGTAAAAACCTGTTGTGTGAATATTGTATTATTTCATAATACTTTGAAAAAGTAATTAGAATACAATAGTAGAAATTAGAACTTTTAAAGTAAACACTGCATTATATATGGTACATTAGAGGTAGATAAAAATTAAGAGGAATAAAACAGGTGCATAGAAATTAAATTTTAATCTCACTAAATTTTAAAACAAAAATTTCATTGCAGTATAAATGCTTCTATTTTGTCAAAACCATCTCTGTGGAGCCCCTAGGTGTAAATCAAAATTTTACAAAGGTCAAATAAAATCCACAATACCTGGTTAATTACAAGGTAGCTTTACTGAGCTGATCGAAATGCAGATGGCTCCTCTATCTAGAGAACCACTAAGGAGAGAATGATCTACCCAGCTGCCACCACAATGCTGCTGAGCCCTCATGTGGAAATGATTGTGTGATGGATTGTGTTATGAAGATGATATTCCTTGGTAGTACCAATGATGGCTGCTAGTTAGTAGCATATTACAGAAGGCTAAACATAAGCAAGTTATGTTGATATGGTTAATTAAGGTAATAAAGTATTATTAGAGTTATCATTACTTATTGAGATATATATTGTGCTTATCTTTGAAAATTAAAGATATTTTAGATGACCAATGTAACAATAGTTACGTAATATAATTTTTAGACCCCTGTGATTTAAGTAAAATGTCAGAATATTCTCTGCAGTATATTTTTTCTCTAGTATATCTTCTCAGGCAAGGAAAACAAGTAAAATAAGATGCAAACAGTACTACATCAAATTAAAAAGTTTTTAAGCAGCAAAGGAAACCATTAATAAATAAAAAAAGTCACAATGTGCCTAGGTCTTACTTAGATATTTCTGAGTTTATGGCACAATTAAGCAACGAGTCTCAGAACTCAGAGCACTTGTTTTCACATCCTCAGAAGGAATGTCATGCATGTTTGTGTAGATTCTTGACTTTACAAGGATAGCACATCTAAGGAGATATGACAATGCCATGGTCATTATAGATTATAGGTTACAATAACACTTTCTTACTTTCCTGCAGATGGCAGTGAGGTGTCTTTTTATTTTAAAAATTATATCATTTTCTTTTAATTTTTTTTAAAGCACGAAAGTATATTGAGAACTCTTTCTTTTTTTCTTTGCACAAAGATACCAAGTAGACTAGAAGTGGCCCATAATCTGAGATATACTATTTTCAAGAAACAAATCTTTAGATAATTTATTTAACCTTTTTAAAACTTATTTTTGTCGGAGGGGGAGCAAGATGGCGACGGAGTAGGCGGACGTACCAACTTCCAACTCCCAGAACCAAAGTGGATTACAACTCAATTTTAAGAACCATCACCTGGATAAACCAACTTTGAACAAAACTAAGTGGACTCTTCAACCAAGGAACACTGCAGAAGCCACATTGAGACTGGTAGGAATAGCGAAAACGCGAAGAGGGCTGCCCAGCTCCCCGGAGCAAACGGCAGCCCGGAGAGACCCGTGTGGCGGGAGGAGATTTTGGCGGAGAGGGAGGGACCTGGGTCCCAGGAACCAAGCCCCAGCCTGCAGTCCCAGAGCCAAGAAGAGACGTTTGGACAGTTTTGAGCTGTGAAACAAGTGAGGGAGCTCCCAGGCCTACAGTGTGGAGTATTAGGTCCCTTCCTACTCTGCTGAGGGCTGCTTAAGGTTTTGGGGCGGCAGGACGCTGAAAGGCGGTTCTGTCGGCGTGGGCAGAGGCCAAGCCGGTGGGAGATTGGTCTAGCCCAGAGGGTCGGAGGGTAAGCGCGAGAACGATCCGGAAGCTGCGGGCCCGCCTTTAATCCCACTTACGGGGACAAAGCGGGAGGCCAGGAACAGGCAGGCCCTGCGCAAGCCGGCCCTGACCGCAGGGACCGGGCTAGGACCAGGGATGGGCAGGGGCTCGTGGCTGAGCTGACGCTACCAGTCCGATCCCCCCCCCCCCGCCGCCCGCCGGAGAAACCGCGGTTGGCCAGTATACGTGCGCGAGCGGGCTCCGAGCGCGGGAACGGGGTGGACCCCGAGACAGGCGGAGGCTCGCAGCTGAGCCCACGGCTGCTATCCCCATCCAGCCGGAGAAACCCCGGATAGCGTTAATACGTGCACGAGCGGGCTCCGAACGCGGGGGCGGGGTAGAGTCCGGGACGAGCGGAAGTACGCAGCTCGGCGGAAGCCAGCAAACACTCCCGCCCCAATAAATCTTGGTTTCCGACCCTGCGCAAAGGGCCCTGGCCTCGAGGGCGGGGCTAAAGCTCCTGACGGGCAAAAGCTTACAGCTGAGAGCACGTCAAAAGCCCCGCCTAACCCGCGGAACTGTAGCAGCAGGCTCCGACTGCTGGTTCTGGGCGGAAGTCCGGAAATAGGCTGGGTCCGCAGCTGAGGAACGGTGCTCGCCTCTACCCTTGGTGCTAATCTTGTGGCTTCAGTGACAGCCCCTCCCACGGAGGAGAGGCAGAAATCACAGCAAAAGCCACAGTGGGCCGGCGCTGGCAACGCTCATACCCAACCACCCTAGGCGCCGGCAGAGGGGGTGGGGGGCCTGCAGATAGACCACACCTAGAGAACACAAAGGCAACACCTACTGGACTCCAGTGGCCACAACTTGCTTATACACAGAAAAAATGGGCAGGCAGAGGAATGCAAACCAAATGAATCAAGAGAAATCCCCAGAGAAGGACCTGAATGAACCAGATATAACCAAATTACCAGAAGCAGAATTTAGAATAATGATAGTTAGGATGTTCAAAGAAATTAGAGCAACAATGGATAGTCATTATGAACATCTAAATAAAGAGATAACAAGTATAAAAAATGAAATTGAAATAATAAAAAAGAATCAGACAGAAATGACAAATACAGTATCAGAACTGAAGACTACAATGGAAGGAATTAAAAGCAGGATGGATGACGCTGAGGATCGAATAAGCGAGGTAGAGGACACAATAAACAAAGGCACAGAAGCAGAGAAGAAAAAGGAAAAGAGACTTAAAAAATGTGAGGAAACTCTAAGGGAGCTTTGTGACAACATGAAGAGAAACAACATTCGCATCATAGGGGTGCCTGAAGAAGAGGAGAGAGGACAGGAAATGGAAACTTTGTTCAATCAAATTATAGCAGAAAACTTTCCTAAATTAAGGCTGGGAAACACTCCACACATTCAAGAAGCACACAGAACTCCATTAAGGAGAAACCCCAAAAAATCTACACCAAGACACATCATAGTTAAAATACCAAAGCTAATGGATAAAGAAAAAATTTTAAAAGCTGCTAGAGAAAAAAAGGCTATCACCTACAAAGGAGCCCCCATAAGGATGACATCGGACTTCTCAACAGAAACACTTGAGGCCAGAAGGGAATGGCAAGAAATAATCAAAGTAATGCAGAACAAGAACCTACAACCAAGACTACTGTATCCAGCAAGGCTAACGTTTAAAATTGAAGGACAAATAAAGAGCTTCCCAGAAAAAGAAAGCCTCAAGAAATTCATAAAAACCAAACCAATTCTGCAAGAGATACTAAGGGGCCTCTTGTGAACAGTTTAAAGGGAGGAATGAATAGAGCAAAAGAAGAATACAGCTTTAAAGAATAAAATGGCAATAAACAACTCCATATCAATAATAACCTTAAATGTAAATGGATTAAATGATCCAATCAAAAGACATAGGGTAGCTGCATGGATAAAGAAACAGGACCCATACATATGCTGTCTACAAGAGACACACCTTAAAATAAAAGATGTTCATAGACTGAAGGTAAAAGGATGGAAAAAAATATTTCATGCAAATGGAAATGAAAAAAAAGCAGGGGTAGCAATACTTATATCAGACAAAATGGACTTTAAAACAAAGGCTGTAGTAAGAGATAAAAGAGGACACTACATAATGATAAAGGGAACAATTCAACAGGAAGATATAACTATTGTAAATATCTATGCACCAAATATAGGAGCCCCGACATACATAAAGCAGACTTTGATGGATATAAAGGGCGAGATTAACAGCAATACTATCATAGTAGGGGATTTCAATACCCCTCTAACAACACTGGATAGATCCTCAAGAAAGAAACTTAATAAAGAAACAGCAGACTTAAAGGAGACACTAGATCAACTTGATTTAATAGATATCTTCAGAACTTTTCACCCTAAAGCAGTAGAATATACATTCTTCTCAAGCGCTCATGGTACGTTTTCTAGGATAGACCACATGTTAGGACACAAAAATGGTCTCAATAAATTTAAGAAGATTGAAATCATATCAAGCATTTTCTCTGATCACAATGCCATGAAACTAGAAATTAACCACAAAAGAAAAACTGAAAAATACTCAAACACTTGGAAACTAAATAGCTTGTTATTAAATAATGAATGGATTAACAATGAGATCAAAGAAGAAATAAAAAAGTTTCTAGAAACAAATGATAATGAGCATACATCAACTCAAAATTTATGGGACACAGCAAAAGCAGTTCTGAGAGGGAAGTTTATTGCACTACAGGCATATCATAAGAAGCTAGAAAAAGCTCAAATAAGCAACTTGACCCTGCATCTAAAAGAACTAGAAAAACAACAACAAATAAAACCCAAGACAAGTAGAAGAAAGGAAATAATAAAGGTCAGAGCAGAAATAAATGACATAGAGGCTAAGGAAACAATACAGAGGATCAATGAAACAAGAAGCTGGTTCTTTGAAAAGGTAAACAAGATTGATGAACCTTTAACTAGACTCACCAAGAAAAAAAGAGAGAGGACTCAAATAAATAAAATTAGAAAGGACAGTGGAGAAATAACAACTGACACAACAGAAATACAAAGCATTGTAAGAAAATACTATGAAGAACTATATGCCAAAAAATTAGACAATCTTGGTGAAATGGACAAATTTCTTGAATCATATAACCTTCCAAAAATCAATCTGGAAGAATCAGAACACCTAAACAGACCAATTACAGCAAATGAGATAGAAACAGTTATCAAAAAACTCCCAAAAAAGAAAAGTCCTGGGCCTGATGGCTTCATAAGTGAATTCTATCAAAAATTCAAAGAAGAACTAACTCCTATTCTCCTGAAGCTATTTCAAAAAATTCAAGAGGAAGGAAGAATTCCAAACTCCTTTTATGAGGCGAGCATAATTCTGATCCCAAAACCGGGCAAAGACAACACAAAGAAAGAAAATTATAGGCCTATATCCCTGATGAATTTAGATGCTAAAATTCTCAACTAAATATTAGCCAACCGGATCCAGCAATATATGAAAAAAATCATACACCACGATCAAGTGGGATTTATTCTGGAGAGGCAAGGCTGGTTCAATATTCGCAAGTCAATCAATGTGATTCACCACATAAACAAAAGGAAGGACAAAAATCACATGATAATTTCAATAGATGCAGAAAAGGCATTTGATAAAATCCAGCACCCATTCATGCTCAAAACTCTCAGTAAAGTGGGAATACAGGGATCATTCCTTAACATGATAAAGGCCATCTATGATAAACCGACAGCAAACATCATACTAAATGGACAAAGATTAAAAGCAATCCCCTTAAGATCAGGAACCAGGCAGGCTTGCCCACTTTCACCACTCTTATTCAACATAGTTCTGGAAGTCCTAGCTACAGCAATCAGACAAGAAGAAGAAATAAAAGGCATACAAATTGGAAAAGAAGAAGTAAAACTGTCATTATTTGCAGATGATATGATATTGTATATTGAAAACCCTAAAGTCTCAGTTAAAAAGCTACTGGACCTGATAAATGAATTCAGCAAGGTGGCAGGATATAAAATTAATACTCAGAAATCAGAGGCATTTCTATACACCAACAATGAAATATCAGCAAAAGAAATTAAGGAAACAATCCCCTTCACTATTGCAGCCAAAAAAATAAAGTACCTAGGAGTAAATTTAACCAAGAAGGTTAAGGACTTGTACTCAGAAAATTATAGAACATTGATAAAAGAAATCAAGGAAGATACAAACAAGTGGAAGCACATACCGTGCTCATGGCTAGGAAGAATAAACATCATTAAAATGTCTATATTACCCAAAGCAATTTATAAATTCAATGCAATACCAATTAAAATACCAATGACATACTTCAAAGATATAGAACACATATTCCAAAAATTTATATGGAACCAAAAAAGAACACGAATAGCCTCAGCAATCTTAAAAAGAAAAAATAAAGCAGGAGGTATCACTCTTCCTGATATCAAGGTTTACTACAAGGCCATTATACTCAAGACAGCCTGGTACTGGCATAAGAACAGGCACATAGATCAATGGAACAGAACAGAGAACCCAGAAATAAACCCACAGCTTTATGGACAACTGATATTTGACAAAGGAGGAAAGAACATACAATGGAGTA
Organism: Rhynchonycteris naso; assembly: GCA_037038555.1. Lineage (NCBI taxonomy): Eukaryota > Metazoa > Chordata > Mammalia > Chiroptera > Emballonuridae > Rhynchonycteris > Rhynchonycteris naso. The sequence goes on from CM072996.1 coordinate 67,052,128, forward strand.
AAGACAGCCTCTTTAACAAATGGTGTTGGGACAATTGGACATCTACCTGCAAAAAAATGAAACTAGACCATCAACTTACACCATTCACAAAAACAAACTCAAAATGGATAAAAGACTTAAATGTAAGCCGTGAAACCATAAACATCTTAGAAGAAAACATAGGCAGCAAGCTCTCCGACATCTGTAGCAGCGGTATATTTGCCGATTTATCTTCATGGGCAACTGAAATAAAAGGCAAGATAAACAAATGGGACTATATCAAACTAAAAAGTTTTTGCACAGCTAAAGACAATAGGAACAGAATAAAAAGACAAACCACACAATGGGAGAACATATTTGACAGCACATCTGATAAGGGGTTAATAACTAAAATTTATAAAGAACTTATAAAAAGCAACACCAGGAAGACAAACAACCCAATCAAAAAATGGGCAAAAGAAATGAATAGAAATTTCTCCAAAGAGGACATACAGATGGCCAATAGGCATATGAAAAAATGCTCAACATCACTAATCATTAGAGAAATGCAAATTAAAACCACAATGAGATATCACCTCACACCAGTCAGAATGGCACTTATCAGCAAAACAACACAGAATAAGTGCTGGCGAGGATGTGGAGAAAAGGGAACCCTTCTGCACTGCTGGTGGGAATGCAGACTGGTGCAGCCACTGTGGAAAACAGTTTGGAGATTCCTCAGAAAATTAAAAATCGAACTGCCTTTTGACCCAGCTATCCCACTTTTAGGAATATACCCTAAGAACACCATAGCACTGTTTGAAAAGAAGAAATGCGCCCCCATGTTAGTGGCAGCATTGTTCACAATAGCGAAGATCTGGAACCAGCCCAAGTGTCCGTCAGAAGACGAGTGGATTAAAAAGCTATGGTACATATATACTATGGAATACTACTCAGCCATAAGAAACGATGACATCGGATCATTTATAACAAAATGGATGTACCTTGATAACATTATACGGAGTGAAATAAGTAAATCAGAAAAAAAGAAAAACTGAGAACAGCACGATTACATACATAGGTGGGACATGAAAGTGAGGGTATGAGACATGGACAAGAGAGTGGTGGTTATGGGATGGGGGGAGGGAGGGAAGAATGGGATAGGGAGGAGGGGAGGGACGCAGGGAAAACCAGATTGAAGGTGACAGAGGACAATTTGACTTTTGGTGATGGGTATGCAACACAATTGAATGATAAGATAACCTGGAGATGTTTTCATTGTACATATGTACCCTGATTTATTGATGTCACCCCATTAGAATTAATAATAATAAAATATATATAAAAAAAAAAAAAAAAAAACTTATTTTTGTCCTGGTTTTAACAAAACAATTAATGTTCTTATGCCATAAGTTTATTTGAAGGTTCAATCATATTGCCTGCACATATTAAATACTTCATAAATGGTTTTATAATCTGGTATTGGTAAAAAAAAAATAGCATTATGTTTGGTGTTCTTTGGAGAGAATAAATAAAGGCAAGATTCTATTTCACTGTTGGGAGAGCCTGTCATAAAGAAGGCAGCATTCCTTTCCTCTCATTCAAGGTCACAGAGGCAATAACATCTGCTGTCACTTAGACTTAGGTCACCACTCCCAGAATTATAGGGGATAATTGGTAGGAGCATTAAAAGTGTCCCGTTAACAAATCAGAGAGATGTAATTAGGAGCCAGGAACTAGTAAAGTCAGAAGTATGACATTAGGAATATTTTGAGATAGTCCACACGAGAGAATCCATGAAGAATATTATAATTAAAGAAGAGAACCTCAAAATCAATATGGCACCTGGTGCTTTGGAGCCACTTTCATATGGGGTCAGCAAAAATTAAGTGGCTTATTTTGCCTCTCAGGCTGCACAGCTGATTATGTTTATCAACATTTGACAGATTTCCACTTATTTTGCCACTTTCAATTGGCCCCTAGTGACCCTATACCAATGCTTGGCACACACCTGCTGGGGACACCTGAACTTCTGAACTATTGCAGCAATGCCATCTGAATGAGTAACAACAGTGAAAAATACATTTAAAAAACAGTAAATGTATAAAATAATTTCTACAGAGGATCTCATGTCAAACACATGGAAACACTTTAATTCAGGCATTGCTACATTTGCACATTTAATTTTTCTTGGAGATATCACAGGTCAGCTTATTAACAACCTATGGTACAGATGCACAATTCTGCACTCTTCTTCCTTCCTTGGATGCCCCTCTCACTTACCCTCAAGGACAAGGCAGGAAAAGAGTAACTAAGTTTCTCATTAAAAGGGAATGTAGGTGAAAGTGATAACTAATTCAACCATTTGAGAAATAATCATATTTCAGTATGCATAGTATCTCGATAAGTCAAGACAAATTCATTAAAACTATTGTAAAATAATTGTTTGAGCAACAAATCTTTAGACACATTCATTGCATTAGCCTCTAGGTACTTCTATAATCTAATATAAATATTTATAGCAGATAAAAGTATGAATTTTAAGCCTATAAAATATACTCTGGTAAAGCATACGCCTAATAAATTATTTAGAAAGCACATATATTGTGTCAGGCATATGTCTAGAGAGTAAAGAATTCCCATCATTGGAAATATTAAGCCTAACTGTTTAAGAATTGGCGGTGGGGACACCTCAAGTTACAGTTGGTGGCCAGATCACCAGACTGTCTCTGCATTTCTTTGTTCTATCTTTGCTCTCCTTTTATTGTTATTATTATTATTATTATTTTACAAAGTTAGGTCTAATATGAATCTAAATGCAGTATAAGAATATATCAGGCCTGACCTGTGATGGCTCAGTGGATAAAGCTTTGACCTGGAACACTGAGGTCTCCAGTTCAAAACCCTGCACTTGTCTGTTCAAGGTACATATGGGAGTAGATACTTCCTGAACCTCCTCCCTTTCTCTCTCTCTCTCTTCTCTGAAATGAATAAATAAAAAACATAAAAAATACATCAGTGGGATGTGGTAGAACAAAGAACAACCAAGTTATATAGACTTGATTCTTGAAGCATTGTACAATTAAGGAATGGACTCAGAAGGGCAGAAAAGCAAAAGAGGAAGCAGAGAGCCATCCCCATCCATTAATCAGGTACAATTCAAAGGCTTTAGTTTTTTTGTGTTCCTATCCCTTTTATAAATGACCCAAAGTTTAATAACTCACACAATGTCACTTTTAAGTTTTGTAAACTTGAACTCTTAGAGTAGTTTATATAAATATTTAAAAGCAACAAGAAGAAAACCCTGAATTATAAACATACTGAACAATAAGAGATAATGAAGATTTCTCCTATTTCAAAATTTTATCTTGGCTAAGTCCCAGAGATAAACTTGCCACAATTTATTCAGCTAGCTAGTTAAGTTCATGTCTCTTACATATTTTGCATCAGAATTCAGAATTTCAGAAGGCAGAAAACTACAGTAATTAAAAGCACTTATGTGAGGCCAACCTGGACAATCTATTTCTTAATCTGTGTGCTTTACCGAAATTTTCCTTTTCTAAGTACAAGTTTTCTCAACTGTTGATTGGGAATAATTCATACAACCTAACATAAAAGTTTAGTTTAAGTTTGAACAAAAAAATCATATAAAGTGATAAGATATATGTCTGATAATAGAATGCTTAATATAATACATTCCAGCTAATATTAAGATCATATTGGGGAGTTAAAAAGTATCCTGGTTTTTGTACAGGTGCTACTATCTGAATTGGCTTAATACAATCTTCCTGATCATACTTTGCTTCTGCAACAATTAACACAGATTTCTACTCATTTTTTTTCTGAGAGTTTCTTTATTATTCCAGCATAAAGAATCTGAAAGTTTCATTGGCAAGAACTGAAGTAGAAACAAGTTTCTACTTTATTCATTTTTAAAAGGAGCAAAAATACTATAATAACCTAAATTAATTTTTTGATGTTTTATACTCGATAGTGTTAAGCTTCACCACTTTCTCTTCTGCTTCTACCTCAATCTGGGCAAACAAAAAAGAAAAGGCCTGAGTATTACTTCCTTTGACATTAGTGGCTGCTTCAAATCACACAAGCCCTGACTAACAAGGGCAATAACCCTCACCTTGACCCCATTCCCTAACAGTGAAAACTCAAGCCCATTTCTTTTATGTGCTCTCTCCAGCCATTTTGGTTCAAAGAACCTGATCCACTTCACTTCATTCTGTAAATAATAAATCTTTTTAGATACTCCTGATGTGTTGTGTTGATGTCATCATTGTGTTGACATCATCAGTTTGAGACCTGAACTAAATTTTGGGTGGGGGTGCATCCTGTTTCTAGTGAGTATTCACAACAGAAATCATACCCAAATGTGAAGTTAACTAATTTGCAGTTTATTCTCATATAACTGAACAAATAAATTTAAGGAATGTTGTCCCAGCAATCTTTTATGTTCATACTTCATAAGAGTTTTCCAGAAACTCAGTTTTAAAAGCCCTGTTTTTATCATACAGAATACAGTAAAACAAACTTTGAGAATATAATCTTGACAAGAACTTTTATTTAAACTGGTCTCATATCCAGAAAAAAAAAATATTGTAAATCAAAGACAAAAGGTTTATTTTAATGGCTTTATTAAACTTTTTTTTTAATTCAGCCACAGTAAACTGCTAGAATGGGCATTATATACTAGGGCATTTAAAGTAACATCTTAGAAGTAAAGGTATACCAGACTTATAAGATAATGTATATTCCACCATATGCTCTTGACCCAACTACATCCAGGCAAGAAGTTTTACTAATTTTTTTCAAAGAGGGACACTATTTGAATTAATTTTATTTACAAAACTTTGATTCTTCAAAATTTTAGGAATATATATATTGTCTAATGTGAGATATATGTGTATGTTACAACATTTGTAAAATTATGTGGGAACAAACGTAATTTTATATATGGGAAGTTTCTATAAAGTTTAAATTTAAAATAGTATTTAACACATATCCTTTTAATAGAAAATAAAGCTATAAACTTATAATGTAAAAAAAAAAAGTGATATATACTTCACATTAAACTCCAGATCATTTGTTGAGTGCTCCACTGTGCAAAATCCTATGTTACATGGTGAATATGAAGGTTGGTGATGGGGAGGAGGCACAATTCTAATAGAACTAAAACAATTATGGAGAAATATGTATTACTCTAGGTTCATCTTTCTTACTCTCACTATACATTAGATTCCATCCCTACAGTAGGAAAATCATCAAGGTAAAACTAAAATACTGTCTTGATATTTCTGTCTTCTGTGTATCCTAGCTTGATCTTCAAAGAATTATCTTCATTGTGGAGTTAAGTGAAATCTATATCCTTATCCAAGAAGATTGGCAACTGGACCTCAACACAAAGTGCCTAAAAAGTACTTAAAAGGGGTACTTTGATCTCTTTATAGACCCTAGACACAAATATAAAAAAGTTATTAAAATAGACATAAGAAAATAATAAAAACATACTTTTTATTTCTCATGTTAGACTTTTGTTTCGTTGGTGTAAAGTAGGATAGAATAATCAACATATATATTTAAATCTCAAAAGTCTTAGTTAAGAAGTATGAGAACTTTATCATGAGTATTCCCAATTTGATACTTTTATAATTTTATTCCTATATCCTTTTCTAGGAATGTCCTCTTATTTTCAGCTGCAGAGACTTTTATCATCTTTTATAGTGCGGTGGGAATTCCATGCCATCCACAGTCCTCCTGCTGACTGCATCCTTCAACCAAATTATTCAGTTTTTAAAACCTGAATTTCAGTGTCTGATAATACTATGAGAATTAAGGACACATTCTATACTTAATATAATTTTACTGCTATACACATGTTGATTATGATGAACATTTACATGGACATAACTAAGGAAGTCTCATGAAACAGGAGGCACAGTTTGAAAAACTTTGAATTTATAAATTATCTTCAGGCAAAGATTTCTTTTAGAATTATAGAAAGAGTTTTTCTAATAAAAAGTAAACAATAAAATACACAACTTATTTATTACTTGAGCTTTAGAATTTTTTTTTCTCTCTCACAGAAACATGGCTGGGAAGATGATAAGGAAATTAAATAGAAAAAAAATATTTACAAATTATAGGATGCCTAAAAACATACAGCAATGCCAACAGGTATATTAAAAGTTGCTCAACCTCACTGATCATTATAGAAATGCTAATCGAAACCACAGTGAGATATCACATCATGCCTATAGCATCAAAAAAAGACAAAATATAAATGCTGGCTTGATTGTGTAGAAAAGGAAATATTTATGCACTGTTAATGAGATGATATACAGGTACAGCCACTTTGAAAAAGAGTATGGGGGATAAATCAAAATTAGGACCTGGCTGAATAGCTCAGTTGGTTAGAGCTTTGTCCTGAAATGCAGAGTTTGCCAATTTGTACCCTGCTCAGGGTCCATAGAGGAACAGATCAATGTTCCTATTTCTCTCTCACTCTGTTTCCCTATCTCTTTAAAATCAATAAATAAAAATGAAAAATAAACCTACCATATTATTTACCAGTTCCATTTTGGGGAATGCAAAGAAAACAAAAACACTATGACAAAGAGATATGTGCACCACCATGTTCACAGCAGCATTGTTTACAAAAGCCAAAACATGGAGACAACCTAAGTGTCCATCACTGGATGAATGGACAATGAAGTTGAGATATATATTATGGAATATTATTCAGCCATAAAGAGACAAATTTCTTCCATTTTCAAGAACATGGACAGATTGTGAGGGCACTATGCTAAGCAAAGCAAGTCAGACAGGGAAAGATAGCTTATAATCTTACACAACAAAATAGAACAAAACAAACAAAAATATTCAAAAAAAAAAAGAAAAAATTTGTGATTACCATAAGTGAGGGTTTAGGGTAATAGGAATTGCATAATAGTGATGAAAAAATATAAACTTCCAGCCTGACCGGGCAGTGGCGCAGTGGATAGAGCGTCGGACTGAGACGCGGAGGACCCAGGTTTGAGACCCCGAGGTCGCCAGCTTGAGCGCGGGCCCATCTGGCTTGAGCAAAAAGCTCACCAGCTTGGACGCAAGGTCGCTGACTCCAGCAAGGGGTTGCTCGGTCTGCTGAAGGCCCATGGTCAAGACACATGTGAGAAAGCAATCAGTGAACAACTACGGTGTCAACGGCAATAAGAAATTGATGATTGATGCTTCTCACCTCTCTCCGTTCCTGTCTGTTTGTCCCTATCTATATCTCTCTCTGACTCTCTCTCTGTCCCTGTAAAAAAAAAAAACAAACCTTATGGTGGCACAGAGGATAGAGCATTGACCTGGAATACTGAGATGCCAGGCTTGAAACTTTGAAGTCACCCACTTGAGTGTGAGTTCATCAGCTTTAGAATGGGGTCATCAATATGAACACTGGCATGTGCCGAAAGGTTGCAGGTTTGAAGCCCAAGATTGCTGGCTTGATCTCAAGTTCACTGGTTTGAGCTAGGGGTCAATGACTCAGCTGGAGACCCCCAGTCAAGCAGGTATGGGAAGAAATCAATGAATGGCTTAAGTGATGCAACTACAAGTTGATGCTTCTCATTACTCCCCCTTCTTGTCTTCTCTCTCTGGCTCTCTCATGGAAAAAGAAAAAGACACTAATACGTACTCATATAATAACATAAATACTAGGAATGTAATGTACCTCATGATGGCTATAAATAGTGTCGTATGGCATATTTAAAAGTTGTTTAGAGAATAAATCTTAAGAGTTCTCATAACAAGGCAAAAATTTTTCTTTTGTTTTATGTACACATGATGCTAGATGTTAACTAAATATTGTGGTAATCATATCAAATATATATAAGTCAAATCATTATGTTGTATACCTTAAAATTACACAGTGCTGTATTTCAATTATACCTAAATACAACTGGAAAAATAAAGTACATTAAGTCTTCACTGATTCCAAAAAGGTGGAGTAAAAGTAAGTTCAGAATAATTAAAATAATAGAAATAAAAAAGTTAAGGTTTGCAGTTCCCAAACTTTCATTGTTCAAGAATAACCTGGAGATATGGTTTCTCATTCTATCTACTAGAATTTCTGACTTAGTATGTCTGGATTGGGCCCAAAATATGCATTTGTAAAGAGTTCCAGTTTGGTCTTAGCCATTTGGCTCAGTGGTAGAGCATTGACCCAATGTTTGGAAGTCTCAGGTTTGATTTCCAGTCAGGGCACACAGGAGAAGCACCCATCTGCTTCTCCACCCTTCTCCCTCTCCTTTTTATCTCTTCCCCTGACAGACAAAGCTCCACTGGAGCAAAGTTGGCCCTGGTGCTCAGGATGGCTCCATGGCCTAACCTCAGGTGCTAGATTGGCTCCAATTGCAACCGAGCAATGCCCCAAAGGGGCTGAGCATCGCCCCCTGGTGGACATGACAGGTGGATCCCATTTCGGGCACATGGGGAGTCTTGTTTCTCTGCCTCCCCTACCCTTTCTCACTTCAGAAAAATACAAAGAAAACAAACAAACCAAACCAAACAAAACTTTCCAGGTGATGCTGATGCTGCCAATTCAGGAATTACATTTGAGAACCTCTAATCTGGGAAAAAAATTCTATACATACAATTTAGCCCATTTGGTAGTTTTCGCTTCCCTTACGCTACTCTCATTTTCCCAAGCAAATAGTAAATTCCTAGCTTTCATATCTCCAAGGTATTGTCCACTTAGAATCCTCTGCAGACAGAGAAAATAAAAAAATTACCTTTATATTTTTTTAATTGAAGAAATTATAAGATAGGTGAATTTTATAGATTCACCTTGGAGATACAATATTTTCTCATATTATATAATTATTTTCTTATTGTGTACTAAAAATTTTACTAAGTGTTCCTTTGTTTGATTAATATGCCATTATGATCCACATAGTTATTAGGATGGCCCTGGAGTCTGTCCCAACTCAGAACTGATTATATATATTTGTATTTATATGCATATTACCATGCATATAAACACATATGTGCATGTATTTAAATAGTACTAGGTTAAATGTGAACTACTAAATGAATATGTCTATGAATAAAAAATAAAAACTGTTTAGAACATTTTTGAATGAATAAAAATAATGTTAAACGGTGGTTAGTTTAGACACTAAGTTAATTCTAAGTTCAATATTGATACCAGTATGTTATTTTTTGTTTAATTCATTCACTACATCTTGGAATAAGAATATTTACAAATTAAGGCTGTTTGTTATATTTTAAATGCTGGAAAATGAGATGAGGTAAGAGGAAGTTGGCATGCTTTGTTTTTTCACAGTTTCTGAATCTCACCTAATATCCAGCACTTAAAGTTGCTCTTTGGAAGCCACTGTCAAAGAAAAAGTGGCTAAGAAGAGAATGGAGTTTCTAATCATGATTCATTTTAGACTATATATTTTCTTTTACTTATAACACTTAAGCAAAAAATTGGATGACATCCCAGTTGGATTATAGACTTCATAGATGTGCAAATTTTAGCTTGAGCTAGTCTTCAAGCATACATATGTAGCAAGTTCTACTATTTTATACTAAAATTGTTGAATCCTTCATAATACTCTGAATTAAAATGACTACCATGTGAAAACTCACCCTCATTAAATTTTTAGCAAACCTGTTTAAGACTTACTAAAGGTCAAGATTTCAATTTAAAAAATGATTTAATAGCTTTGTGTGTGTGTGTGTGTGTGTGTGTGTGTGTGTGTGTGTGTGTGTGTGTGTGTATGTGTGACAGAGAATCAGAGAGAGGGACAGATACTGGCAGACAGACAAGAAGGGAGTGAGATGAGCAGCACCAATTCTTCATTGCAGCACCTTAGTTTTTCATTGATTGTTTTCTCATATGTGTCTTAACCAGAGGTCAGTGGGGGCGGGGAGGTTACAGCAGAGCCAGTTACCCCTTGCTCAAGCCAGTGACCTTGGGCTTCAAGCCAGCCACCTTTGGGCTCAAGCCAGTGATGATGAGGTCCTGAATATGATATCATGCTCAAATCAGTAACCCTGGGGTTTTGAATCTGGGTCCTCTGTGTCCCAATCTGATGTTCTATCTGCTGCACCACCACCTGATCAGGCTCAATAAATATTTTAAGTGAACATTCTAAAATTTTTAAGAATAAGGATCAATATTCTATTGCACTTATACAAATTATTAAACTATTTAATCTTTTAAAACTCTTGAGGACACAATCTTTAATATTATACAACTACAAAAATGTTGACATTCTAAACAATTAAAATAATAAAAAGTTTTAAAATACATGTGTAGGAAAGCTGATTGAATCAGCTAATTTAATTGATAGGTAATATTAGGGATATGAGGAGGTATTAATTAGCCATGTGAGCAGTCATGGAAAGATCATGGAAAGATCAATTCTTACAAACTGGTAGAACTTGGTTGGAATTTGAACTCCACAATCTACTGGCTTCATGATTTGGGAAAATCACTTTATGTCCTTGAATCTCTAACATGAAAGTTACCATAATTTTCCTAAATATTAGTTATTGACTTAATTAACCTAGAACAAACTGTCTCACAGTGAATGCTGACCTATATTTTTTTTCTGAAATGAGAAGTGAGGAGGCAGAGAGACATACTCTCACATGTGCCCAACAGTGATCCACCAGGTATGCCACCAGGGGTCACTGCTCTGCCCACATAGGGCGTTGCTCGGTTGCAACCGAAGCCATTCTAATGCTTGAGGTGGAGGACATGGAGCCATCCTCAGTGTTCAGGCCTACTTTGATCCAATGGAGCCCTGGTTGAGTGAGGGAAAGAAAGAAACAAAGAGAAAGAAGACGGGGAAGGGTGGAGAAGCAGATAGGAGCTTCTCCTGTGTGCCCTGAACGGGAATCAACGCAGGACATCCACATGCTGGGCTGACGTTCTACCACTGAGCTGAATGGCCAGGGCCTGACCTATTTTTTGAGAATGTGTTTTTACTGCTCTATATAGAATTTCAAATGTGTACTATTTTTTAATATAGTTTTAATTGAAAAGAAACAAGGCAACTTTTCCACTCTTGATAAGGTATTTAGACAAGATGAACATTCAGACTCATTTATAAATTGTTAAGACTTAAATTGGATGATTTCCCAGGGCACTTATTTATTATTCTATTATATTCTAAATACCTGCTCTGAGAAATTCTCAATTTAAATGATATTAAGATTCTATGACAGATAAATTACATTAATGTTAGCTAATAAATGTCTACAGGCTGTGGCTCTCAACCCTGGCTATATATTAAAATCAATTAGTGCTTTTAATGTGTCCTGACACCCCAAAATTAAATTTGTGAAGTACAGTCTGAGTATCAATGTTTCTTTAAAGTTGCACGGTGATCCACATTTTTAGTCAGAGTTGTCAATCAGTACTTTAAAAGAAAGTTCTAAGTGCTTCAAGTATAAGGGAAGTTAAGATTAGATTTAGTAAGAATCTTGATTTTCCCCAAGCTAAGAATTCTCTGAAGTAATTCATTGTTTTTAACCTAAGGATTCTCTGTACCCCACAGAATTAATTCAGTTTCCTCACCCAAAATCATATTTCCATCTGCCTGGATATCACATAACCCCTTCAAACTCAGTTTGTTCAAAATTGAATTCATTTCCATTTATTAGTATATACATTTTGGCATTATTTTCATATATGTGTTAAAACTCCATTCTCCAATTTCTTAAAATCAAAATTACACCATGAAATTTAGAACTTTTTCTTCTATCATATTTGCAGGCTTTCTCTTTCTCCCCCCCCCGCCCCATATTACACATGTATACACACACACACACACACACACACACACACATATATATATACACACACATGTATACACATACTATATAACATACACACACACACACATACACACACACACACATACACACACATACATATGAATCTATCAAGATTAGGCTACAAATAATGTTGTTCATAGACCCCTTCATAGGACTTTATATGGATTACATTTTAGGTTTTTGTGGTCTGTTTTTCAATATCTATTTTTAATGTAAGAATGTGAATTTGAAGAAGGCAAGAAAAATGTTTTTGCTACTTATCTTCAAAAGCACAAAATGCTTGACACATTGTAAGCACTTAATTAATAATTATTGGATAGTGAAAAGTAAAAATTATTTTTTGTCATTGTTACTTTGTACTTATTTAGTTGTTGATAATTAGGGGCATCTTTTCAAGTGTGAATTGGTGTTGTACATTTTTTCGGTGAATTAGTTTCACTATGGTATAATCATCCTGAATTGTTCACTCACAGTTATCTATTCATGTAAAGTGATTGAATCTCGATTGGCATATATCAATTTAAAACTGTCTCTTTGGTTGTCAAAATGTAGTCAATCATTGATAACTGCCATATAGTATAAGAACATCTAGCTGATTCACCTAATATCTTTAGGCTTATTTATGTTGTGAAATAAAATCCCTTAATTCCATTTATTGCAATATTAAATAATGTTATTTTTATAGATTGTAAAGATGAGTCCTCTGACATTCTGTATTGGTTAGGTGTCATCTAACTAGATTTTATAACTTATCTTGTAAAAGGAGGAGACTGGGTCTGTTTCTGGGGACAAAGCCTGGGCTCTTATCCAGCAACTCCTCTGTGGGCTTGTGTGACCTTGAGCAAGCATTTTTTATAGCACTTATTTTTTAACTAAAAAACAAAGAGTTTAGGTCACATGCAGTCTCAGCTCTTTGTTTAATTTTATATTTAATGATTATTAGAATTATTTAAATATAATTATTGAGACAGAAATTTTTTTTCTACAAATTATGTGGGGTTAGATATACTAGTCTTACCTGCACATGTTCATGTAATTGTGTCCGTGCAGGAAATTAAATATCATCAAAGTAGGAAATGAGAATTATTGAAAAATATTTTACTTTTTTCACTAAAGATCCCAACTGATCAAGTCAGATCCATCAAATAATCTCCCTTTTGATTAACTTAAAGTCAACTGAGCCTGACCTGTGGTGGCGCAGTGGATAAAGCGTCGACCTGGGAACACTGAGGTCGCCAGTTCAAAACCCTGCACTGGTCTGGTCAAGGCACATATGGGAGTTGACGCTTCCAGCTCCTCCCCCCTTTCTCTCTTTCTCTCTCTCTCTCTCTCTCTCTCTCTGTCTCCTCTCTAAAATGAATAAAATAAAAAGAAATTAAAAAAAAAAAGTCAACTGATTAAGGACTTTAATTACATCTGATAAATACCTTTACTTTTACTTCTTTAATAGATTGAAGGAGGCACAAGTCCAGCTTATAAAAAAGAAGAGGGACATTATGCAAGAATATGGGGCATTGAGGTTTATTTCAAAATTCTGCATACCACATACACACATGCTCTACAACATAATCTGGATGAATTCTCTCTGTAAGATCTTCATTTTTGACAGTATTTCAAATGGTATTAATGTTTCATTTTAATTTTCATTTTATGAAAGTTATTAATGTTTAATTTTAAGTACTTACTGGAAGAATTTACTTCATATTGAACTAATTACTGTAAAAACGTTTTTTGTAAGTTATTAACTCTAAGTATCTCTTGAAACAGGCTCTCAAATTAGATGTAAATAACTTAGTCCCGATTATACTTATTTTATTCAATTCTACATGATAGTATATGACTGCAACATTTTAAAATTGAGAATTGATAAAAGAGAAAACTTATTTGTTTTCACATTAGGAAATAAAGATATTAAGAAATTGAAAGTGCCAAGATGTAAAATCTCCAAAATGAGTGCATTTTGATTTATTTCCTTTTGTATTACAGACATAAAAATGTACTGCGTAAAGATTTAGTATGTAAAGATGTTACATAACTTCATCTAAATTTTTTCACGTGTATTTCTTTATGGTAAAATACCCATAAATAATATTTGAACAAGAATCTAAATTTAATTCTTATTATGGAAACGTTAGATAATAATTAATGGCACCACAGCATTTGGAACCATACCCCTCAGTTTAAATTCCAGTTCCATTAATAATTCACCAGTTCTGTAACACTGGACATGTTACCTACCCTTCTGAGGTCTCATTATCCTTACGAATAAAGTAGGCATAGCAAAAGATGTCAAACTCAATAGGATCATAGAGAAGATTAAATCTATTAATTAGTGTCTACATATATAGAAAAAACATGGCACATAGTGTGTTTGTGTTTGTAAAATATATAGTTAAATATTTTTATGCATATAAACATAAAATTACACCTTTTTATTTTGGACTTGCATTGTACATAAAATTTCTCAACATTTATTAAAGCATAGAGAAGCAAAACTAATGATAATACATATAATAATAATAATAATAATAATAATTGTGTGTATGTGTGTGTATATATATATATAATTCATGATGCAAAAGGTTCCCAACTTTGAAGCTGCAGAAAAGGATACATAATTCTATACACCACTACAACTCATAGTATTCAAATTATTAAAGTATGTTTAAAAACTTGAAAATATAAAAGCAAAGTTAGGTCTTTCAGAAAATAAGTAAAGGATAGCAAGTAAAGAGAACTGTTGAAAACAAATAAGAACACTAGTATTCTCATTTAATCTAATGAAAATTATGGAACTGCCCTTTGACCCAGCTATCCCACTTTTAGGAATATATCCTATGAACACCAGACCACTGATTCAAAAGAAGAAATGCTCCCCATATTTACTGTAGCATTGATTACAGTAGCCACAATCTGTAAACAGCCCAAGCATTCGTCACTGAACAAGTGGATTAAAAAGCAGTGGTGTGTATACACAATGGAATACTACGCAGCCATGAGGGAGAAGGAAATCTTACCTTTTGCGACAACATGAATGGACCTGTAAACTATCATGCTAAGTGAAATAATCCAGGCAGAGAAAGAAAAATACCATGTGACCTCACTCACTTGAGGAATCATTGAAGAATGTGAATTGAGGAATGGAAGAGAGGCAGAGGCAGGATCAAAGGGATCAGAGGGAAAGCAGTTAGAGGGAATGTAGAAGAGAAGATGGGAACAGAGAAGGGAAAGAGATTAATGAAATTATATATACATAACACAGCATTATAAAGAACAGGACAGCAAATCCTGGAGTGAAGGGGAAAAGGCACAGCGGGGGGAAGGAGAATGAGGGGCCGAGGAAAAATAAGGGGGTGGGGGAAGATATATTCGGTGGGACACCAATCTATGTAAACACAAATTGAAACCATAAATAATAAAAGAAAATAAAAGAATAAACAATTGGGGAAATCTGAACACTGAGTGCAAATTAAAAATAGCATGGAATTCATATTCAGTTTCCCACATCTGATTATGATATTATAAATATGTTGAAGAATGTCATTGTTCTTACAAAATAACATGCTATAGTGTCTAGCAATAAAGTGTCTGCAATCATCTGGAAAAAAAATGAGGATAAAAAATATGAACACCTATTCATGTTATTCTATTAAAGCTATATTAGAAGAAAATTTTTCTGTTTCTTGTTTTCTAATGTTTCAATTAGCTTATGGGTCATTAATTTTAAAAACAATGCTACAATTGTCCATTCTTAAACACATTATAAGATTATTCCTTTTATTTTCTCCACATAGTTTAAAAACATTAGTTTATCTGTTAGCTTACTAACCTGAGTTAAACACACACACACACACACATACACACACACACACACACACACACACACACACACACAATCTAGCTTTTTCTTTTTAGAAACACAGAAAAAAGAACTGACTTCTAAGTCAGGAAGAAGATGTAATAACAAAGTCTATAATTCATGAAAGTCCATTACAAATAAAATATGATGTATACAAATACATGATTCTCTGGAGGCCAGGAAAGAATAACAGGATAATTTTCAGTTCTCTTAAGAGATGCAGTTCTTATCATAATTAAAGAATTAGGAGAAAAAATGAAAACTCG
This sequence comes from Rhynchonycteris naso, assembly GCA_037038555.1. Lineage (NCBI taxonomy): Eukaryota > Metazoa > Chordata > Mammalia > Chiroptera > Emballonuridae > Rhynchonycteris > Rhynchonycteris naso. The sequence goes on from CM072996.1 coordinate 67,068,058, forward strand.
ACAGTAAAGACATGTGTGTTTGGTATTTAAAAATGTCTCTGGCATGAAAGCTTCATTACAGCTTCATTTACTTTACAAGTTCTAAAGTATAGACATGGCAACAACCCAGGTTAGAATAGAAAAATTAAAAACATTTCTTTTTTGTCCAGAGAGCTTTATTTCAGAGATGCTAAGATATGGTTGTAACAAAATATACAATAGAGGATTCAATCTTGCTTTTATCTATACTCAAAGAAACTGACCATATAAGAAGGCATCAATAAGGTACCAATCTAGAATTTATTATGTGGGATTATCAAAACACTGCTCACTTACATACTTTAAATCATGATGGGCATTTTTGTTATTTTTTTATTATTATTATTACTTACAGTTTCCAGAGAACTAAAGGCTACTTTCAAATTTTAAGACAAGATTGCTAGCATGTGACTAATTTAAGAGTAGTTACAATAATGAAACAAAGAGGCCATTAGACTCAAGTGTTGTCAGTGCTGTGGGGGCTCGATAAGCAAACCAAAGCTTAAGCCAGTAAATGCCACAAGCTTATAAAGTCAGAACCTACAGACAACTGATTGAACATAGCAACTATGCTTTAAGCTCTCCGATAGTTTTCAACCTTTTAATACTTTGTAACTGGTGAAAACAGAATAATTATTTTGGGGGCCACTAAGGCAGAAATCACCCTAAGCATAAGTGAATTCAACTAAGATCGTTGGGTCTATCATCTTCATACAACATCAGGAGAGTGAACCCTTCCATACACCAAAAGTTGAAAAACACTGCTAGCCAGTCTGTAATTCTCTCACTTCATTTCTTCCTCTTTTGTATAAAAGCCTCTGCCTGAGCTCCTTCCTGTTCATGGAGTGCTCTTAAACACTTCTGGCTTAATGTTTCCCAATGCAAATTGATTTTTGCTGGAATAAATGTATATATTTTAGTATGCCTCAGTTTATCTTTTTTTTTTTTTACAGGAAAAGAGAGAGAGTCAGAGAGAGGGATAGATGGGAACAGACAGACAGGAATGAAAAGAAATGAGAAGCATCAATCATCAGTTTTTTGTTGTGACACTTTAGTTGTTCATTGATTGCTCTCATATGTGCCTTGACCATGGGCCTTCAGCAGACCGAGTAACCCCTTGCTCAAGCCAGTGACCTTGGGTCCAAGCTGGTGAGCTTTTTGCTCAAGCCAGATGAGCCCATGCTCAAGCTGGCGACCTCGGGGTCTTGAACCTGGGTTTTCCTCACCCCAGTCCAACGCTCTTTCCACTGTGCCACCACCTGGTCAGGCGCCTCAGTTTATCTTTTAATAGATCTAATACTATAAAGAATAAGACATATGTTTGTATTCAACACACACCTATGGAGTGTGAACCACAGAGCATGCTCCATTTATGGTGTTGGAGATGTGAAGGTGAGCACATAGATATACTTCACTCACATTGCTATGACTATATAACATCAGAGATGGTGCACATGATTTCTTTACAACAACACCTTTAATCACGATAATGGACAAATTTGTGTTTTGAAATTTGAAAAAGAAGTCAAACAAACCTTTCAAGAATAGTCCCCTGGCCACTAGTGCTAATACTGCACTTAGACTTCAATTAGAAAAATTTGGTGGGGGATACACCTGGAGAAGATTTTTTAGGTAGAAAGGTTCTTTATTCATTGCAAGAGTTAATTAGAACATTGTAAAAAAGGAACTGAATAGGAAATACTGCAATGTAATTTGGAACCAAATATTTATTCAACATGTATTTTAAAATACCTATTGTATATAAGATACCCTATTTGTATTCAAATAAGATATGAAATATAGTAATGAAAACAAGATATGCATAAGACAAATTTTAATGAAGGTTAGGAAGCAGTGGGTAGAGAGAGTGGTCAGAATGAAATGTTTAAAAGTGTTCAGAGATAGAGGGACCTCTTACGACACATGTGGGGGTGTCAAGGAGGGGAAAGTGTTGAGATAAGGTTTACATATTCATCTGTTTCAGTGAAATTTAAAAGTGGGCATTCAATCAACTTGAATTTATCCTAAAATTTTGTGACTTATTAAAATTACAAAAAAAAAAGAGTTATTGGTCAAATCTTTTCTTTGATAGGATGGCCACATTCATTACTGAATTTGCAATATTCTAATCAAAACTAGGAGCCTCCTCAAAGGTGTGTGAAGGCAATAGTAAATACTGATGGCTAGTTGTTACTAGCTGCAAATATCTCATGATAAAGCATCCAAAACACTGCTAATTTATTCAAGAGAAGTCGAGATTTTTCTTCCCCCATACCTTGTCTTTCTTGTTCCCTTTGTATGATAGGCTGTTTCTTCATTTTTCCAAAACTGTTAACAAAGACAATCCTAAACTGGCTGGTTTACTCTTTTTCAAACAGCAGTGATCTAAGGAAGGCATTGATGCAGGCATAAACCCATAAATCAGCTTCCAACTTAAAGAGAATGTCAGACATTTGCTTTTGGGATTATAGTACACATGAGAAAGCTGTAGTTGTGGCACAGTGCAGCTTAATATTCAGAAGCTTTACTTTTGCTGACTTCCATATATTTAAAATGACAGACTCCATTAAAATACAGTATAACATATAAATTGATTAAGAAAATAAAGTTATGTTATTGATTCCTACATTAATCTTTCTAACACTCTAATTTTATCCTGGTTTTAAACAATGAGAACATAAAAATAGGTATTACTTCAAAATATATTAAAAATGAATTTAGAATATCTGACATACATTAGCTATAGAGTAATAAAAACCCCCCAAAAAGAACATTCTACAGGTTCTGAAGAATAATGAATATGGGTCAAGGTTACAAAGGGTCACGTTATTATGGTGTGGCAGGAATCAAGGTGGACAGAGATGTCAGGACAAGTTGATCAAAAAAGTAGGATTTATTCAGCTGGCAGAGCATCGTGACCCCAAAAAAGGCAATAAACCATAAGCTCCTTGAAGTTAGATTCCTTACATCTTATATACCTTTTACAGAATACATGTGTTCATGCAAGGGGATCATGATCCCTTTGTATAGAGCAGTGGTTCCCAAACTTTTTACACAGGGGGTCAGTTCACTGTCCCTCAGACCATTGGAGGGCCGCTGCATACAGTACTCCATACACTGACCAACAATGAAAGAGGTGCCTCTCCGGAAGTGCGGCAGGGGCCGGATAAATGGCCTCAGGTGGCCGCAATTTGGCCCGAGGGCCGTAGTTTGGGGACTTCTGGTCTAAAGGTATATGTCAGTCTTATGACTTCAAGAGGGGAAGGTAAGTTTTGATGGGGGAAAGGGTTTCTGGACCACTGGTCTCAGCTATGTACAAGTCCTGTTCTTGCTTTGTTTTACAATCAGCTCCAGGCAACCTTTCAGAGAACTGCAGTTAATCTATAACTGACTGACTCAGTTACCCCTCCACGTTCCATTCCTTTCCCTTGCATTCTTTTCTTCCATTTCAGATATGGGGGGGGGCTGCCCCTACTTCCTCAATATATAATTTAGCGTTAGCTAGTTTCATAATTAAATTAGTGATTTCAGCAAAGGAAGTCATACAAATGTGCACAAATCTTATAGCTACTTTTGCATATGAAATAAACTCTCTTGGCATAGAAATGCTAAGCTAATGCTAGAGAAATGTAAGTACTGGTTGTTTACCTAATATTGACAGCATCTAACAGTCTGACCTATTTTTTCTAACAATGCAATCATGCAGGGACTCTGCATTAATTGCTCTCAGTTAGTGATTTATTTAGGAATGAGTAGGTAGTGAGATTTAACTTATGAGGAAAAGCTACTTGGGGCTTCTTGAAAAGGTTTCCATTTTTTATGAATTGTGGCATTTAACACAGATGATGTCTTCTATTCTTCCCCTGAAGACTAATGCCTGCATGTCCTTCCTAAATCATGTAGCCACTGTGCAGCCTCAATGGCAGGCATCTGAATAATGAGGACACCTGGCTGGGAGGGCGGAGCAGAAAGACTGAACTGTTTTTAGGGTGAATGACAGCTTCAAGAGATATCAACATTCCGGTCCCTAGTGCCTTTGAATATTACCTTCCTGAATTGTTCAGATGTGATTAAATTAAGGGTAACAGATGAGGAGAGGATCCTGAAATGTTTAGGTGGATCCTAAAGTTATCACAAGCATCCTTATAAGGTCTTAGAAGGAGATATTTTCATAGAGAAGAGAATGCGATGTGAGGGAAACACTAAGAGATTGAAGAGGTTGCACTGCTGGCTTTGAAGAGGAAGGGAGGTGCCCGGGCCAAGGAATACAAGGAATGCAGCTCTAGCATCCTGAAAGAGCAAGGAAACAGCTTCTCCAGCATTTCAGAAGGGAAGGTGACCCTGCAGTTACCTTCATATTATTCAGTGAAACTGATTTCAGACTTTTGGCTTCCAGAATTGTAAATTACTGATACTGTATTGTTTTAAGCCACTAGATTTGTAGTAATTTGTTGTAGCAGCCATAGGATCCTAATATAAATGGAAAGATTTGAATGAGCCATTAAATTAATCTACATTGTAGCCACTTAACCACAGTACTGCAAGGTGTATGTACTGATTACCTGGGTGGCATCAAAAATTATTTTCTCTGGCAAATATATGTATCATATATTATTATTTTTACTGACATTATTGAATCTTGTACTATATTTGCATGCAAATGTCGTCTGAGAATAAATTCCCATCACTTGAAATTTTTTTAGAATGCATGTTATCTGATGTTCTAAGGTACTGATCACAGCTCAGAAAAAATTAAAGAATTTATCACAATTTCATGTAATGAATATTAAAAGCTATTTCAAAAGGAGGTAACACCATATTTTCAATTGCTCAAATAAAAGATATCGAGAAAGTATCTTGAATGTATTTCTGTCTCCACCCCACATACAATGTCAGCACATATTTCAGCTCTGCCTTTAATATTGCTGCAACCAGACCACTGTCTCTCTTCATAAGCAGCATTACCATCCTCATCCTCACTACTTCCTTTTCTTCTACCCTGTACTGTTAGCCTGCAACTGTTCTTCCTGATACTACCCTTACTACACAGAAAGCAGAATAATCCTTTAAAAAATATACAATAGGCCATATCACTTCTCATTTCAAAAATCTTAACATTTTCATATCTCTCTTATAATAAAAGCCAAAATCTCCAAAACTGGCTAAAATCCCCAAGAGCTAAGTAGCTTTTATTCCAGAATAAGAAAGACACAAGCCCAGAGCTGAAACTGACCCATATCTGTCACAGATAATATGTAACATAAAAAAGAAACCCATCGTCATTTTGAAAAAAAATTAATTTTGGCTTCTATCTAGCAAAATTTAATGAAATGTAGAAAAATATGACAAAAATATTCCTTCTTATTGTTAGTTTTTAGCACATGACATTATACATTAATTTATTCATTTGGCTTTCTTGTTATCTCCCCATAGATCTATACTCTAGAAATGTCTTTTGTTCACTGTTGAATTCTCAACACCTAAAACAGAGCCTTTCCCATTTAATGTTAAATGGAGAAATACTTATTGACAGTTACTGTAAATGTGTATAAACAAATATTATACTAATTATTATATGACAAAGTAAGTGACTACCGTAACAGTGACAAAGGCTACCTACTTTTGCATTCCAGATGTTCTTATTAATATTTAAATGTTCATTTAATTTTTGTTGAGTAAATGATTTCTCACAAATTAGACACATAGATCACATATAAAACACAGAAAATTAATAATTCTGTTGCTATGGACTGACTGCATGTGTGTGTTTCCCCAAAATTTACATGATGGCATTTGGAAGAAGGGCTTTTGGGAAATAATTGAGTTATGAGGGTGGAATACTTATGAAGCAGATTAGTGTACTTATGAAAAGAGATAAGAAGTGATTTCTTCCTTGCATGTGAAGACAAAGCAAGAAAGCACCTATGTGGCCCTGGCTGGTTAGCTCAGCAGTAGAGCATCCGCCCAGCATGTAAAAATAATTACTGGGTCCGATTGCAGGTCAGAACAGGAGAAGAACCCATCTGCTTCTCCACCCTACCCCTCTCCTTCCTCTCTCTCTCCTCCCCTCCCGTAGTCAAGGCTCCATTGGAGCAAAGTTGGCCTGGGCACTGAGGATGGCTCTATGGCCTCCTCCTCAGGTGCTAGAATGGCTCCTATTGCAGCAGAGCAATGCCCCAGATAGGGAAAGCATTGCCCCCAGTGGGCATGCTGGGTGGATCCCGGTCGGGTGCATGCGGGAGTCTGTCTGTCTGCCTCTCCCCACTTCTCACTTCAGAAAAATAAAAAAGAAAAACTAAAAATAAATAAAAGAAAGAAGAAAGCACCTATATGTAAACCAGAAGGGTGCTCGTCAAGAACCCAATTATGCAGGCACGCTCATCTCTGATTTCTAGTCTCCAAGACTATGAGAAATAAATGTTCATTGTTAGAGTCATATAGTCTGGCATTTTTGTTATAGCAAACCAAACCGAACAGACACCTGTAAAAGAGGTGTTATCCATTTCATTTTAAATAGTAGGATTTAAGTAGCATAGCCAAGATTATGCAGAGAGTACCTAATATGAAAGTCCCTTCTCAAAATCTCTGGCCTCAAAATCTGTATTTAAAGGTTCCACATCAAAATGAAGTATCACAACCGATAGTTCAAAAAATTGTTGGGGATCCGCTGAAATAGCTATATGCTGGAGCAATCAGTATTTCTTACTTTGCAAAAAAATTAATTTTATATTGTCTAGACTCACATGTAGCATTTTCCCCTCTATATTTTGATGATAAAATAATGAAAATGGTTATTGCATTAGGTATACATAATTTTCAAAGATTGGCAGTTAAGGAGCTAGCATTTGACAAGAGACTTCGTTTAGACTCTTCAGACAGGAATAAACAAAAAATAGTGTAAAACTTAAGCTTAAAGAATATTCAAATTTATCACATAAATTTTACTTATTCATACCTGCTTCATCATTAGGTTAAGGACACTCCTTGAATGTTTATAAAATCTAACATTAAAATGAAAAGAAATTTTTCATCATAAGAGGGTTAGTGACCTAACAGATCTCTTTTACTCAAAGTAGGTATATATTGAAGGTATACAGTTATTTTTAAAAGTATAGAAAATTCTCTGATAAAATATGCTACTCAGAATGTTTTGATTTATGATTGTAGTTCCTTTTGGTAGAGAGACAAACCACACTAGTCACAGGGGTGCCTTTTCCAGAGATACCAAGGTGGTAGAGTAGTTAGAAAGTTTTTAGTACTAATCTAGTCAGAATTTTCCATAAGAACAGCATGGAATCAATATTGTGGTGAAACTTTTCTGCCATTCTTATAGTCTTTATTCAGTGATCTGCTTTCTGCAGACACACAACTTCAAAAATGATGTATTCTTACTGACTTTTCCATTAATGGTGGCATATTTGCTAATAAGTTACAAGTTTGATAAGTATCCAGGAATCTATGAAATTCTCTGAACACTGTTGCAAAATACATGAAACATTTGACCAAAATTTGGTGCCTTGATAGTAAATTATCCATGCCTTGTCTTTATAGTGTTTTTCAGTAAGCACTGTCCAAACATTTCCCCCTATTTTCCCATGTTTATCTAATAGAGTTAGAGAGATTTCAGGCAGAATAAACCTCAAATGAATTTGATAATGTTCAGTGGTTATAAAAACATAAATGTCTAACTATTGAAAACACAGGAAGAAACAATGCCCATTAAAATAAAGCATCTAATTTGAAAGGCAGAAAAATAGAAAGAAATGTCACATTATTCGGTGGTTACAAGCTAAAGTATAATAACCATTAAAAACAATTACTTTATGTGGTATATTCCCCATTTTGAAAAATGACTGTAAAACAACTCAACTTAAAAGCATTGTCTGGCTAGAAAGAATTTAATTTTTTTTTTTTTTTTTTTTTTTTTTTTACAGTGACAGAGAGAGAGTCAGAGAGAGGGATATACAGGGACAGACAGGCAGAAATGGAGAGAGATGAGAAGCATCAATCATCAGTTTTTTGTTGCTACACCTTAGTTGTTCATTGATTGCTTTCTCATATGTACCTTGACCGCGGGCTTTCAGCAGAATGAGCAACCCCTTGCTTGAGCCAGCGACTTGGGTTCAAGCTGGTGAGCTTTCTGCTCAATCAAGTGATACCTGGAGCTGGGGTGTCAAGCCTCCAGGTATGACAGCAAGTTTTGGTTTTTGTTCTGCAACAATCTTCTTTGTTTTTTTTGTTTTGTTTTGTTTTTTATCTGTGCTCTGAACTGATCAAGCACCAATAGGGCAGGTTGGTATAAGAGCCCACCTTGTCTCCTTCTCCAAACTTTCTCAAATCAGACCTTCATTACATCCTAATCCATCAAACCCTTGTCATGAATGTAGACAATCACTCCTTGAGGAATGTCTTCTTTTGGCATTGTTTTGCATTTGAAAATCAACCTAAAAGGCAGCTTATTTCCATTGGCACAATGATCTAGAACAACAGTATAATGGCTCTCTTCATGTCCACTTGTCTTCACAGTTACAGTTTTCACCCCTTCTTATCAACAGTTCTGTCATTTGGGACATCAAATTGAAGGGGAGCTTTGTCCATATTTGCAATCTGTCCCAACTCAAACTGATATGTCTTCCGAATGACAAAATGATGAAATTCAAGGACCTTCTGCTCGTAGCTTTCAGGCATCTTTTGGGCAAGTCTGGTGCATGTATGCATGCTTAGTCCATTCTATTTCATAAACCTGAAGCACCAATTGTGTCCTCCTTTGAAATCAGTAACTTCTTTTTCATCAGCAATTCTTCTTGCCTCATGCTGAACCATTTTTGTGGACACAAGAATTCCAATTGCCCTTTGCTCTTTAATCCATATCTTTAATTCCCTCTCTAAATCAAGCCATTTTGCTGACTTGCCTCTCATGGCCTTCTTCTGTCATGGCATTTTCAGTAGGGTTTCTTCTTCCCCTAGCCAGTCTCAGATTGAGGAGGGCCAAATTTACATTCAGCAGCACAATTTCCATTCACTTTTGCAAACTAGATCACTTTTAACTTAAATTCAGTACTGTACAACAATGTGTTCTGAGTCGTTTCTGGGCAGAACTTGGCAAAATGTAACCTATATTAATATACTGGTAACAAATGTGAAACAATGAGCGCCAAGAAAACAGGTGGGAAATGAAGTAAAAAATCTACAACCACTGTATAAGATGCATACTGTTTTAGACTCCAAATATTTTGAAAAAACATGTCTTTTTTTTTTTTTTTTTGCTATTTTTCTGAAATTAGAAGCAGGAAGGCAGACAGATGCCCGATGTGCCCGAACGGGATCCACCCAGCATGCCCACCAGGGGCATTCCTCCACTGCAACAGGAGCCATTCCAGAACCTGAGGCAGAGGCCATGAAGCCATCCTCAGGATCCGGGCCAACTTTGCTCCAGTGGAGCCTTGGCTGCAGGAGGGAAAGAGAGAAATAGAGAGAAAGGAGAGGGGAAGTAGTGGAGAAGCAGATGGGTCCTTCTCTTGTGTGCCTTGACCGGGAATTAACCCTGGACTTCCACATGCTGGGCCGATTCTCTACTGCTGAGTCTGCTGGCAAGTGCCGGGGGAAAAAGGGTGTGTCTTATACATGAGGAAATAGGTAGGTCAAAAGCCCCAAGAAACTTTATTCTCTAACAATACAAATGAGCTTAAAAGAGGATTCTGCCAACAAGCCCCCAGATAAGAGCCCAGACAGTCAAATGCCTGGAACTTTGGCCTTATGAGACCCAAAGGAAAGGAAGTAATCAAGTCAACATACATTTCCGATTTGCAAACAGAGAGATAAAAATTTGTATTGTTTAATTGTGGTAATTTGTTAAACTAGTAAAAACCAGATATAGCTTTACAAAAACACTGAATATAAGCAGATTCACTTCTTCATGGTCAAAGACAATTTCTTACTCATGATGAAATCCTTGGTCTCTTATAGTGAATTTCTATAGGACATGATCAATAAACTTTATTGATGGAATATAATGCTCTATTATCTACATACTTGATCTTATTTTAAGTTGACTTATTTATAATCTATTTTCAAGATGGATATAACATAATTTACAGTAAAAGCAATAATGTAAGACCAAATTTAACAATGAGTATTTTATCATTTGAAAAAAAAAACACACAATTTGTTACATAGGTTTCACCATCTATACTATCCAAATCATCAACAAATATGCATATTTTTTTACACTGGGTCTACACTAAACAGCTTTGAATATCATAATGAAAATTGTCTTTTGTAATAAATACATGTCAGAGGGCTATCATATACTGGTATTTTTTATATCAGGCCTCAGTTATAGCTAGACTTTTTAAAAATATAAGTTCATTTAACAGAAGCCAGAGTGATAAAATTTGGATTTTTGATATTTAGATTACCAAAATTTATGAACATATTATGCTTAGAATATCTTTGTTGTGTTAACATGTCTATTGCCACTACCTTTCAAGATGGCACTCTGAGCAGGAAGAGCAATCAGCTGCTTGTTCTGATCCCAGACTGACTGTATACATTGACCAACAGAATAGTATGCAGTTTCTCAGTGTAAGATTTCTTATAAATATTGATTCCAAAGGATAGAACTTCATAGCAACATCAAAACACAACCATGTGTCTGATTGTCTGCACTGATTTTGGACCACAGACAGAGGAGAAACAATAAGGTTTTTTATTTATGCAGATGATTGAAAGTGTACATGATCAACTAACTTCACTTGTAAACAAACTCAAATTATTTTATAGCTAACTTTATTCTTTCCTGCTCAAAAATAATTTGCAGATTCTGTAAATTCCTATATACTTCATTAAATAATATTGTTAGCAAAGGAAGGGGGCCTACTGCTAGGTATTTGGAAATGAGACATAAGGAGGTTAGTCTGTAAAACACTCAGTTTATTATAGTCAAATTCTAAACATGGTCCCCCTGGCTTTGCTTCTGAGGTAGCAAGAGTATAAATATTGTGACCTGTTTTTGATGGTTTCTTTCATCTTAAATTGTTAGTCTTAAATTGCCAATCTCTCCACATACTCCTAAAGTCACTGACTTTGCCAATTTCATTTCTATGATTTAATCTTTTATTATTTCCCATTCTCATTAGAACAGATTATGATAATAATGTCCATCCATTTAGACCAAGGCTATTCAAACTTTTTGATGAATAAACTCCTAGTAATGAAGTATAGTGAATTTGAGGTCCCAATATGTCCCAAGCACATTTCAAGACAGTGTACATGAGAAAAAAATCTTTCATTTCTTACCAGTTTTTAATTAGTGGGACTATCTATGACATTATTTTCTCTAATATGTGGATCTTATAAATAAAAATAAATTCCAAAAAGATGCATCATTTTGTTCTTTAGTTTTATACACTCCCTTTCATACCAGTGTGCAAGGCATAGATTTAGTCTATGTTCTTTCAATTGCCCTGTAATATTTAGAGAAAAACAGAATTCAGGAAAGCACATAATATCTGTGCTAGGTTTTTCTTCCATTAACAAATATGAGTTAACCAGAGTGAGTTTATGTACTACTGATGCTTAAAGTTTGGAGGTACCACACTGCTGTAAACAGTTATTCTCCAAAAATATATAAATTGCTGATGTACACTCTAGAGAAGATTTAGAGATAAATAATCAATTTGTCAATTAATAAATTAGATTTATACAAAGGAATATAACAAATACTTGGCTATATGCTGAAGGTAAAACCAAGATTTTCAACTTTAGCTGTTTAATTAGACTAGTGAGAAAATGACTGATGAATGTCAGTATGGTAAATGTCTGCTTGAATATTTACTTATGGTTATGTGGGCTTTACTCCAATGATTTGGAAACATTTCAGACAAAGAAATATGGCATTTCCAAGTCATCTTTTACATTAAACAGTTCTACTGCCAGAGTTGCCATTTCCTGTGGTACAGTTCCAAAGGAAGACTGAAGAACACGGGCATGAAAAAATGCAATATTCCAAAACAGGCAGAAATGTGGCTCCCAAAAGCAAAAAAATACACAAAGTACCAAAATGGCAGTTTGAAGTTGTTCCTTACTTTGAAGGTTCTTATTCTAAAGAGAAAAGCTTTAATGTGATGAAAAACATTTCTCAAGAAACCATTTTTCATCACTACTAAATCAAGTAACAATTTATTTTATTTGTGATGGTACTCAATAGATGTTTATCCTTGCAGGTAAAGTAACTGTTGTGCCCAAAAATAGAAAGCAAGTTACCTTTCTGGAAAAGTTCACCTTAAGAATGCATTATAGGTTCAAACAGCAATAAACAGTGCTCAGAAAGGACCATTACTCACCACGGAAGCCTACTTGCCAAATTAGAGTTCCACTGGTTCCAATTATACTACAGATATGGTCCCTGCCAAACCAGGCATTCAATCTTCAATAATGATAAAGAAATATGTTAGCTAAGTTCAAAGAGAAATCTTATAGACTGAATTTTTAAATGAACCTTTGCTTTCTGCTTTTGTGCACTTATTCATTTTATACTTTTCACTCAAGTGCAATAACTTTTAGACAACAATATTAGTTTTTGCTATCACATATAAATACAATTTAAAGATCTGTATAAAATCCAAGAGGAGGTCCATTTCTCATAAATGCAATACCTCTTTTCAAAGAAAGAAAGCAATGACAATTTATGTAAATGTGTATGTCAGTATAGGCTGAATTACATGCCAAACTGAACAAATATAATAATGTGTTTTATTATTGCTATTGAAAGGCACTTTTGTTATTCCTATGCCATTTAATTTCTGACTGAAGTTATAGAACTATGTACATTACAGCAGTGAAGATAGAGACCAGAGACATCGAGAAATCAAAAAGATATTTTAATCAACCTTTTATCCACTTCTTTGGTTGGAAAGTCCCAATAACTTCCTAAAGGTTTTCTCCCTTCTTCTATAAACTGAAGATTAAATAAGCTTTATATCATTATAAAGGAAATTTAATTAATTAGTGGACGTGATGGCATTGCAGAGTACTGAATACATTATAAATGTTCAAAAATCTTGGTTACTAAAGTTTTACGGTTTGTTGTTTTAATATTGATGTTTGATTATTAACACTATGATTTATTATCATTCATAAATGTAATACTACAATAAGATTAGATAGAACTACTGTCACCATGATCATCAAGAGATAATTTAATTCTATTAAATGCAGAATACAGTTTAATATTGCATATTTTTTTACCTATGTTATAATTATTTAAGATTTGAAACATATGTGCTTTAGACACAGAACATATATGTCAAAGATCTTTCCTGAGATGAAGAACATCAAGATATTAATGTCAACTACCCCACAAATTAACTATGTGATTAAGAAAAAAAGTGTTCCCATATCTAGAATTTAAAGTATTGCATAGTAAAAATATACAGTGTTGATATCTTAGAATAGATATGTTCATAATTGAGAATAACTGATAACAGACAGAATATTTATATACAAATTAAATATACACTCCAGTGGACATTTCTTGTGATTGCACTGCTGTAATTTATCTCTGTAACTATTAAACCCTTTCCTGTTAAGTTTATTTTAAATAACACAATCAAGAAACTAATAATCAAATATTGACAGTCCACCTCTCATTTATTTTTTGTGGGAAATTTCATATATTTCCAATGTGCTCATTTTATAATATAATTCCAAAGAGATATTCTTGCATTCACTGAATTATTAGCCCTGTACATTGGCTATCATCTCTAAAATTAATACCAGCTTAAATTTTTACAATTCTAAATATTTTCATGCCATCTTTGATGGTCTGTATCAATAGCTGATTTATCTTATGATAAACATAAGTAGCTAGAATACTGAAGAATATAAACCCATTTATGAAAGTTGAAACTTTTAACGAAAAACTATGGGTTGGGTGTATAACGAGTCCACCTTATATATTTTCTTGTCATTACTTAGAGCAATGGTTTTTAAATACATGAACCAATTTGTAGAAAATAATGTACTTTCCTTATACTGTACCTGGAGTTCACCAAGCATATTTTTTTCTCAATAAGAATAGTAATAATTAAAATAAAAGATTTTTAATAACTCAAAAATCTTTCATGAGCATGTATTTTGAACTTTACGTTAATCCAGAGTTTCAAAATGCTATCTTTTGCCTTGAATTAACCTGCTGCATGTGTCAATAGCTCCTCATAGAATTAATTTGTAACATAATGCATGCATGCTGTCCAGTTTCTGCAGGTGCTACTGTTGTCTCTGCTTAGCATTATAATCTTAATTCTGTATTCATTTATTAATTTTTCTACCTTATAAATGATGGTATAAATGCAAAGCAATTATCTTTATCATTCTTTTTAATTGCTATGGTATATTTTGCTGCTCAGAAGAAGCAGAATTTAACCAGTCTTCTACAACGAGCTGTTTCTAATTTTTTTCTATTATAAACAATACCACAAAAAATAGCCATTGTGGTAATCATTAAATATGTGTATATTAGTGCTTCTTATGGGAAGCAATTATAAAAGTAAAATTACTGGGTCTAAAACTACTCTTTAAGTTTTAATATATAGTGCCAATTTTTCTCACAATATGATCAAAGTCTCCCACCAATACCATAAGTAAATGGAGATTTGGTTAAACCTGAACTAACTCAGCATCCTTTACAAAGGCACCCAGAGACAGCATCTTTAACCCATAGTTTAATCCTTCAATTTTTCTGAACAAATAAAGAAGACTAGTGGGAAAAAGATGTTCTTGTCACTTTTTTCAATTTATTTTGTCTTTTTTCCTTCCTGCTTATTTCTTTCTTCATCCCCAAACTTATGTTATTTTAAAATTGCTAAGTTCATACAACAAAAGAAATTATTACTTTAATTTCTAGAAAAGCCACTTCATATGTATTTCCATTGAAGTTCAATTGATATATCTTTCTGGCAAGAGCTTCTTCATCTTGCTTGTGATTATATATATATATATATATATATATATATATATATATATATATACACACACACATTTATATATAAAACATTTATAAATATACATATAAATTGAATATATGTATATTCAACATTAACTTTTTTTCACAAAATATTAGAAATAAAATACTTTTTAAAAAGAAAAGAAGAAACAAACTATGAATGGTATAATTTAGCTGGCTAACAGTATTTGACAAAATATTTTAGACTTGTGTTAACACCTTATCACTGTGTAGTGTTGATTTTGTCATCCTTTTTGTTTGTTTGTTTTTGTTCCTAAAAGTGCAGCATGGCATAAAACTTTTAATGTTGAAAGTCTAATACTTACTAAGACCAATGGAGAAAATTTGGGATATTACACAGACTTGGGGTTGTCCACCATTTGTGAAATGGTGTTTTCTTAAATTATTCCCTTTTTATCTGTATAAGTGGCCTGTAAGAGGCTTAAAATGAATCAAGAATAGTGTAAATCAGTAAAATCCCTGTAAACTATATGAATTTATTTTAAAGGCCAAACCTAGGAATATTAAAATGTATATAGCATTTAAGAGAGAAAGCAGTAGGAAATAAAATACTATTATTCATCAATGTGTAGCCAAAGAAATGTTAAGGCAGGTATACACTGTCTCCCATTTCTGCTGACTAAAACAAAACTAAATAGAATGTGTTATTTTAGAAGTATGGGAACGTATCAAAAGAAAAAAACTATAAAGCATCATCATCACTATTTGCCATTTCTATTTAAATAACTAAGTACAAAATTGATTGTAATTCCAGAAATAAACATGCAAAGAATTACATGTTTAAGAAAGAGGATGATGAAGAAAGTAAAGTCTCCATGGCAAAAAGAAAGGGAAATGACATATATAGCCACGGAGACTTAAACAAGAAAAAAATGTGTGGTTGTTTTAAAGGGAGAGGATAATGGAAATTTGGACCATCCCCAGAAGTTTGGAACAAATATTTCCACAAAATACCTGTGGCCTGGAAAGCTTTTGGCCGAAGCTCTACTGTCTGGTTTTGTCAGTAAGCCTTTGGGATCTTCACGCTTTCCTGAACAGACATCCTTGTAACACCATCTTCAAACAAAGGGCAACTGAACTGGAATTTTGACAAGTCTGAATGATTTTAAAACACAAAAGACTGCAATGATGGGGTCTCTATTAATATGTTGTTGCTATGAGCAAAGGATAGCTCAGTACAAAATAGGTTTGAGAATAAGCTGCTCTTTCCAATCAACTGCTCCACCTACATTTTCAAATCTCTCTTTTTCACAGAAGAAGCATGTGTAGCAAATGGGAGCCAATTTTTAGTGCAAACTCCATTTGGCCCCGTTTCCATAAAAGTGGGAGCAAGATCTAATTCTGGAAACTCAAATTCAGTATATTTATATTAAGATTTACTTTCTTTTTACTTTTTATTTTACTTTGACTTTATGTAGCTGATGTTATACTTGAAGTTTGGTATGCAATACTTAGTTTTCCTTTTCCCTTAGTGCAAGGTGGTTGGTGGTTTTTCTTATATTGTCTTGATTTTTCCCTTCTTAATATTCTAAACTTGGAGGAAAATTATTTAGCTTTCACAGTGACTTCTTCCAAACTCAGAGAAAATCATCATACTGATTATAAAAGAACAAAAAAGCTCATAAATATATGCACCTGAAGGATAAGTAGCAGTTTTAAAATTGGTAGAAATCTAAACATAAATGTAATATGCTCTAGGAATGTAAAACTAAATATTAGTTTTGACCTTGGTACTCAATTTGGCAAGTAGCCTTCATAACATCTTTATCTTATTCTTAGTTCATCTGGAAAATCAAGATAAATGCTACTACTGCATTGCCCACCTCATTGGGCTATTTTAATGCTCATTTCATTCTTCCTTCATTAATGTATCACTTATTTAATGAGTAGCTACTACGTTGAAAACATTGGTTGTGAGGATGAGAATCACATGAAAAATAAAACATATAACTTACAAACTGAGAAAAGTTATGCAATATTAAATATTGTTACTATAGCAACTACAACTTTTTCCAATAGGCATAAACACAGCCATCACTGTGCAACTACTGAAAAAAAATGTGAAAAGACAGAGCGATATAGGCAGAGACACAGAGACGCACAGAGAGAGGCTACTGATGATAGTAGTTACATTATATTATTACTTATATAATCAGATACTACTTCAGGCAATATAACAGAATCAGTTTACAGTACAAGGACACAATGGGCTTCCCAGTCCTCACTGTTAACCATGCAGAGTAATACCGATACAATAAAATGCTTTGGTCAGGAATAGCCACTGTGAGAAATATCACGGAGTTTTATTTACCACATTTCTTTTCTCTTCCTTCCTTCCACATTCACAGACATATCTGACTGTGGCAGTTGCTCACTCAGTGACCAACAAGAAGTTCTTATTTACTTTACTATGCACCTCTGAAGTCTGCTCCTACTCAAAGGAAATAAAGATAACTGAAATCTCATGATATGGAATGTAGTCAGCTATCAGACTTGGTTTTGTACGGTCATTTTATGAGAGAAACTTGAATGTCTATTATAAAATTTTGTTATAATTGATTTTTCATTACATACTCCTGTACTAACATTGATATAAAAAGGCAAAATCAATATTTTCTGCATATTTGAGCCATTCACTCTTCCTCATCCATTTGAGCCTATTTTGTAAAAAACATTGATCTTAAAATATTGATTTTGTTCTTGATAAAGTAAGCACATATACAATTAAAACAGCATTTTAGTATCCTAGGAATATGGTGGTATTGATCATGACTAATAGAAGTAGAATACATTGCTGCCTTCTAGTTTTGTTGGATTAGAAATGGATTTTCGAAAGAGAAACTCTAACTAGGCATTTTATAACAATGTGGCATTAGAAGTTTTAAAATTTATAAAAGTTAATGCTTTAGAAAATCATCTACATCCTTCACCTGATATGGAAATGAATGACCAATAATATCCTTATTTTCTGCATTTGTGTAACTATTAGTATATGTCTTATACTAGAGTAGTATATATCAACATACTTTCTCTAAAACATATGTGTGTTAAATATAAAAGCTTGAGAAAAATAAAAACAGAAAAGGGTCAGAGCAAGGCGATAAAAATGAAGTGAAAATAGAAGGTCACCAAAAAAACAGTCTAAGACTGGAAATCAAAGGGGCAATTCCTTGACCAAACAAAGGAATTTTGTTGCATTTGAGATAAAATTCAGGAACAAATGTGACATGTTTTAAATATAATTATATGAAGTTAAAATTTTCTTGTAATTTTTATTACTTTTATACAAAATAAAATCATTCTTACTAGCTATATAGATATATGTTTTAAAAATAGAGGCCTATCTTTTAGTCTTTTAGTTGATGCAAATCAGCCATATCATGACTATAAATTAATGACTGGGTATGTGTTCTACATTCTCACTGTATTATAGAAAATCTATACAGCTCATAATCTTCATAGGTGAAAACTTTCTGGACCCAAGACTGGGACAGAATTTTGACGAGGTGCTTCTAAGACAAGGTTAAATAGCAGAATTTCCATCATTATTCAATTCAGTGTAGGAAACTGTCCTGATATTTAGACACAGCTTCACAGAGATAACTTAGATTATATCTATAGTATCTTGTACTATTCATGTAGGTTCCTGTAGCTAATATTAGAGATTTGAGGAACATAGAGGATAAAAACCTGGAAATAAAAATGTACAACATGTGGAGAGACAGGGGATAGCGTAGTATATATATGTCCCCAAATGGAAAGAGTAATATCTAAATGCTTATTTTGCTTACCTTCAACTTTACACTGTCATTAGTATGGTTATTCTGAAATGCAACTATTGATGGTTATTCAAAAACACAACTATTAATAATAGAATTTCAAATTTTAAAATTAACTAGCTTTTAATCAACATAAAGTAGACATTTCTTAGCAAGAGATAGAAAACTGTCTCTCTGTAGCTACTGGGTTAGAGTTGTACACGAACTCCCACCATATCCACATATATAAGCCATTGAAATCTAGGTCCAGGTATGAGAACATGCCATTCTGATGAATTTACAAGTATTGCTCTATCTGCATCCAATATATTTTCACCAATTTCCTCTTTGGGTTGAATTCCAGCCATAATCAAAATCTATCTAAACTAACATCATCCCTTAAAAGCCTTCCACATAATTTTTCTCCTTATGCTGCAAAAGACTTTTATAAAATATGTAAGGACCACCGTGATTGTTGCCACAAGAATGGTTTAGGAAAAAATTTTCTGGTGGTTCAGAATAGACAGATAATTTCTCACTTCAGTGACTTTTTGTCTAAGTACATAGAGTGGTAGGTCTTTGAGCTGTGAGGATTTTATAAGTAGAGATGAAGATTGAGTGGTAGAGACAGAAGCTT
This sequence comes from Rhynchonycteris naso, assembly GCA_037038555.1. Lineage (NCBI taxonomy): Eukaryota > Metazoa > Chordata > Mammalia > Chiroptera > Emballonuridae > Rhynchonycteris > Rhynchonycteris naso. Next base: position 67,087,496 of record CM072996.1, read on the forward strand.
CTGAATTAGAGATAAGGTTGAGAATGTCTGTTTTCAGCCAACAGAATTTGCATTTTAATCTTGAGGTTATAGTGGAAAATTCTGAATGTTATGGAGAAGAAATAAAATGATCATATTTATCCTGTGAAAATATTAATATGGTAGATGCATACAAGTTTATGTAGGAAAGAATACAAGTGTGAATACCAAATAGATAATTATTACATCATTACAGGAAAAGATATTACTTGGACCTGTTTTTATTTTCCATTACATCTTCTAATGTCCTTTCAATTTTTTTTTTTTTTTTTTTTTTTTTTTAGTGAGAGAAGGGGAGGCAGAGACAACAGAATTCTGGATGTGTCTGGACCGAAATTCACCTGGCAAAGCCCACTAGGGTGCAATGCTCTGCCCATCTGGGGCCTTTGCTCCATTGCAACCAGAGTCATTTTTTAGCTCCTGAGACGGAGACCATGGAGCCATCCTCAGTACCCAGGGCCAACTTGCTCTAATTGAATCATGGCTGCAGTAAATGAGGGGAAGAGAGAAAGAAGTGAGAGGGGCAGGGGTGGAGAAGGAGATGGGCATGTCTCCTGTGTTCCCTGACCAAAAATCAAACCTGGGACTTCTACATGCCAGGCCATGCTTTACTACTGAGGCAACCTGCCAGAACTAAAAGATATCTTGTTTTAAGTCATGTATTTTGGAGAAAGAAAGTGAACTTGCTGATTATGTGCCAAAGCTGGGTGGGGGCTGGGGTAGAAGGTTAGTTTACTTTGTTGAAGGACTTGACAACTGGTGACAGTATTTTCTATGAATTCTACTTAGATCCCATGCCTAAAATTTGAAAGCATATGTACAAAAAATAATTTTTACATTTTATATTAATAAATCTTTTGTTTGAACAAAAACAACAAAGGAATAATGTAATGAAAAGAAAAAAATGTCCAAAGATTTTTAGAAATTGATCAATGAGATTTGTCATCTTACTAAATGTGAAGGTTAAGATTGAAAGTATAGAGAAAATGACTTTAATTTGAGTCTGGGTGACTAGGAATATAATAGGGGCAAGTCAAACAAAAAAAATCAGGGACGGTTGGGATATAAATGATGAGTTTAATTTTTGTCATAGAAATTTTGAGTCTGGGGTGGCATGTACAATTAGAGGAGACTGGGACCCAACTGCAGATGCATTCCTGAAGTTTGGAAGAGAACTCAAGGCTTAAATATATACATACATACATACACACAGACTCACATTATATTATAAAATAAATATATATTATATGTGTATAGAGATACATATATATTTTATTGTACTTTTCACAGGGGCAATGAGAAATTATAAAGAGATGAGAGAAAGGGATGTAGAGGAAATAGGGAATGAACCACAAGTATATAATGTAACAGAAACCATTGGAAAGACTGTTAAGAAAGCAACTGTGATCAACACTATCAATGGTCAAGATACCATCCATTACTAATAAAATGTCTTAGAAGTATATGGCTGAGGCAGAATTAGTTTTGTGTCTCTGAATTCCAAGTCCTCTCTCTTTTGACTATACCACACAGTGCAATATTACACCCACCTTTACACAATTGTAGATTTGCTCTGGAATTTGAGGCCTTGGTTAAAAATTACTTCTTAGTGCTCAGGTTAATGGAAACTTGTATGGTCTAACTCTTCTTCCTTGCCTTTAAATGTAATTGGAAGTTATGTGAGAGCTGGTAGACAGAGAAGATTTGCAGACTTATGAAAAAGAAAAGATCAATGCCAAGTTGGCATTCCATTGTATGCACACGTAGTTCATTTTCATGACAAGAAAATATGTAATTGTAATGCATTTTATATGAGACATCTAGAATAAATGTCTTGAGTATGCTTGTGTTAGTTTTATCATTTAAGCTTTTTAAATTCATCCCAAGAATATTTGTTTTTTTAATATTAGGTCAATCATAAGATTCCATGATTTGGAAAGCCTGATGTACATTGTGCATACAAATTAAGATGAGATAAACCTAAATAAAAAGGAAAGAATTATTTTACTTTGGAAAATCTAGTTTTCAATATCATAAATGACCTGACTCCATTACAGTCACCAACATTCTTATCTCTTGTGAAATCATAATGTATATATGGAACTATAAATAGATATAAAATATATATCATTAAGTTATTAAAAGGATAGGGTTTTTTATTTAATTAATTGTGTTTACATAGATTCTAGTGTTGCCCCGAATGTATCCCTGCCCTTTATTCAAAAAGATAGTGGTTTTTATTTTTAATTTATGACATGTAAACAGAAATAATTCAGAACAAATCTGGAATGTTCCAACAATGTATTCACACTCTCTATGTTTCAATCATATTTTCAAAACATTTCTTTCACATTAAATTTCTCTTTAATCTTTCCCATGAGGTAATCCAAGTAATTTGTGTCAGAAAAAATATAACATCCCCTACGCATTAGCCCTTTATTATTCTGCAGGGTGCAGCAATAGGCCCCATGGAAACAGAAAAGAATTAACCTTCTTTCTGCAGCCTCCCCCAATTTTTCACTCAAGCTGGTTGATTCCCAGAAAGGGGCTCAGCTGTTAGTTGGCAGCTTATGCCATTTATAGAAGTATATTCACAGAGCTGATTCTTGCTCAGGACAACTTCATGCTTCATCTGTTTTGTAACATTTTCCTTAGTTTATGATACTGTCCTCAGAATCTCTTCTGGGCCCAGATAAGTTACCCTGAAATTTATAAGAAAACAAGGGATAGTTTAAAACACAAAGTGTGCTGAACATAATACTTGAAGTTTGAATCTACAATGTTGCTATATAGTTTATAATTTAAATTTAAAGCACTGTTAGTCACACTCCCAGCACTGTTAATCATACTCCCTAAATGTTCTAACATAATTGGCATATTTTCAAAGTTAGCCTCTTTTGACATAAAATCTCAAACAGCTAATTAATATTTTTCTTTACAACTTGGAAACATATATGATTAAATTATGTAAAAGGAACTAACCAAAGGAAATTTCAAAAATAGGAGATAGGAAAGGGTTAGAGATAGAGATAGACACAGAGATAGAGATACAGAAACAAATAAAGATACAGATAGAGATAAAGTGAGAGAGAGAGAGAGAGATTAGATAAGGTATTACCTTATTAGGACTTGGCAAGTATGTATGGTAATGATCACAGTTAATTGTTTTACAAAACAGAACAATAACAGTATAGTATTCCAATAATTTAGCAAAAAATCATGTTATCTTCAGCCATAGACACTGAGGGCCTATGGGATTTAGAAAAATACAACTGCCACAATAACAACAGTACTTAAAGTGAAAATAACTAAGAAAAATACCAACACAAAACAGTACTTGTATGGGTGGGTTACATATTATGTTTTACATTACTGAAGATCAAGTAATGTAAATAAATAACAAAATAAATAAGAAAAAGAATAAGAAAATGAGAGTATCTATGCTTATATGAGTGGGAAAAGGATAAGGAGAATGAGGAATTATATCTTTGGTCATATTGGCTTTTTTTAATTGTGAAAAATATTTTGATCTAATATTTTTCCAGAAAAGTCACTACTATTTTATATTAAACTTATACTAGATCATTATATTATTCAATATAGTTTACAAATATATTAGACTATATCATCTCAGATCAATATTTTTCTCAAAATGTTAAATTAAATGCTTTCCTGATATACCATTTCTGACTTATCTTTTCCCACACACACACTAGTAACAGCTATTCCTATCAAAATTATGACTAATACATTCCTCTAAATCAGTGGTTCTTAACCTGGGTTCTATCGAACCCCAGGGGTTTGATGAGTCGGTTTCAGGGGTTCGGAGAAGCCTCTGCTATGGATGTAAAGACACACTTGTGTAAAGTCATGATGACACGCCCTGCTTGGCCATCACTTGCTGCAGAGGATCATGTTACATTGCTTGGCCAACCAGTGCTGCAGGGAATTTAGTGCGTGCAGTAGTCAATGGCTGTTGTAGTAATACGTCGTGTGGTTTCTTTCTTAATATTTTAATCCATACTAAATATGTTGAGCAAAAAAAGAAAGTGGTCGGACGAATATGTACAACATGGATTCACATGTATCACGGAACGATATGGGAGTCAGAGTCCTATCTGCATGATATGCAATGTCAAGTTGAGCAACTCTAGTCTCGTACCAGCAAAACTAAATTTGGAAAAAAAACTCATATTTTATTTATCACTAAAGAAGGGTTCAGGGAATGCGCAGATGAAACTGGTGGGTTCAGTACCTCAAAAAAGGTTAAGAACCACTGCTGTAAATGCATAAAAAACCCTAAGTATTGCAGTTAGAACATTTTTAGTCTTGGCAATATAAGTACAAAGTCAACAACAGAAAACTAATTTCTCAGGTAAATAGAAGTTAACAGTCCATATTATCATAAATTTTTTAAATTAAAATTTTTAAAACTGATTCCAGTTGCTTCTTTAGATAGTTTTAACTTCTAAGAAAACAAAAACAAAACAAAAACAACACATGCATGTATTCATAAAGCTAGTATGCTCTATTTTCTGTAAAAACATCCTTATTACCTTATTAATGCATAGCTTTGAGAATGTAATTTCATACGCTATGTGTTTATTTCCCTGCTGACACTATCTAGAGAACTTCATATTTGATCTGTTTGGAAACACCAATGCAAAAGTGTAGGCTATATATGGAACTTTTGACAAGAGGAGAAATATAACCAAATAAATATTAGGCAGACTATTCTTGCCAATATTATCTTACTAATTTATCAAGTTAATTTTTATGCTACCATTTGTAGTTACCCTGTTTCCCCAAAAATAAGATCTAGTGCAATTTTTTTTCAAGCTTAGAAATATAAGGCCTCTCCTGAAAATAAGACCTACGGCGTCTTTAGGAGCAAAAATTAATATAAGACACTGTCTTATTTTGGGGGAAGCAAGGTAGATTATTGTACATGGAAACAGAGTCACAAGAAATTCTTGATGGAATTCAGAGTTTGGCAGGTTATGCTGGTGTTTGTGGTGACATGACTACAGTATGTTAATGAATGTTGACTTTTCATTTTTCATGGAAAAATAAGACATCCCCTGAAAATAAAACGTAGTGCGTCTTTAGGAGCAAAAATTAATATAAGACACTTAGTTTTGGAGAGACATGGTAGATTTTAAATAGTTTCTCCTTTTTAATGGTAATGTGAAAACTAGAAGATTATACTATTTAAATATTTTGATTTTACATTACTATGTTGGCCAAACCAAAAGTAGCACATTAAAGCAAAAAGTTCATTTGGCAAACACAATTTCCAGCTTTGGTTATCTGCAAAAACCAAAAAAGTGAGTAAACAGTCTGGAAAACAGAGCCAGAACCAGAAAAGAGTTTATAATAACAGGTCATGTAAGATACAACAGTAAACTAAAAATAACAGGCAATAGTTGCTTACTTGTAGCTAAACTTTACTGGAAACCAGACCAGTGTTGCTCACTCTTAATACTTTGAGAGAAAGTTTAAACATCTGAATTTATATAATCTGTGGATTTTTAAATAATGCAACTTATTCACATAAAGTTAAAAGTAACAGACATAAAAAAAGCAAGTAACAACTTAAAATTTACTTTTCTTGGGCCAATCCAAATGGTGCTAAGCAGCCTTCCAGCTGCCAGTGTACAACCTCTGAATATATTATTTAATTTACAAAATTCAAATTTGGCTCATGTATGTAATACATGCATATAACTATAATTTTCACTATATCTTAAGTTAATATATTCTAAATTCCAGCTGCATATCTCTAATTTATAATATACATGTGGCATATAAATCAGTGTAAAAATCTCTTCCTTGATGAACTATCTAAAATTTAGCCCATTGGTAATTTCAGGTACGTCTAGTACCTGGTAAGTTGCTATAGCTCTTTCCCTTGTGAACAAAATCAAACTTGTGAAGTTTGATCTATCATTTGATAGAACAGCTGTTTGCTTAGTAAGTCATGACTTTTTCAAAATGCTGAGACTTTGGTCATTTTTTCATTCCTCATAATTGCATACATGGGAATTGCAAATGGCTACATTTGGTTAAGTCAACCACAGTGGCACAAACATAAAAGCAGTTAATTTTCACACATAAGAAAAAGTCAAAAGATGTATAGTTAGTGTTTGCTAACAAAATCACCAGAGGTCTAGGCTAGATCAAATTTATTGCTTGAGTATCCTTACTTTGTAATTGTTATGGCCATGACACAGTGACTTCCCCTCACGTACGAAGCTAAGATGTTAGGAAGTAACATGGAGGGGTCTACTGTAGGGCACAGGTTGCTGACAATGTTGATAGTCCCTTTTAGTCAGGAAATCAATTGTTCTACTGGGGCCCCTTAGTAGAATATGTCCCCAAATATCTGGTCAGCTAAACTGGGGTATGGGACCAAAACTATAAGTATGAGCATCTAGGGAAGGAGATATGTTTTAACTGGACACATTGCTGCCCCAAACAAGATTGAATTTTGTAGAATGAGAGAACATATCTTTGTCAGGTATCTTCCAACATCTTCTTGCCATGGGTATTTTACTGATACATCTGGATGGAGGGCTGAGATTTACAGAAAGAAGATTTCTAAGAGCTATTAATCAGGCTAACATGTTACTGTTGCTGCTTTTTATTTCTCTTTCTTCTCTAACTTATTTTTTTTTTTAGAATCTTATGATCAATTCTCAAGGAATCACTCATTATTGAAAAACAGAAATAAAGGTGGAAAATACACTGTGCTATTGGCAAACTACCAGCATGAGCTACTACTGTAAGATGATTCAAAAGGATGGGCATGGGACAGCGCCTACCTCAGCGGTAATGCATTATTAATTAGTCTCTGAAGCTGTAATTACCTTCTCATTCTGTCACTCCAAACCTGAAAACAACTTCACTTAGCCTTCTCCTCTGTGGGTGAATTAGTGATCATTTTATACTGTGGTTTACAGTCTGTTACTACATTAGATTCCATATTTGAAATATCCTTAACTTATAAGTATATCTGTAATTTATAATGCATGTGAAGCACTATCTACCTCACTATATGGATGACAGCTCATTCTATATGCTCAATTATGAGATTAATTTAGAATGCTTCTAAGTTATATATTTTTGCAAGAGAAAACAATTTGTAGAATTAAGATTTTTTTTCCTTCAATTATTTTATAAAGAATGTCACAAATAACATAAAATCACTTTTATTATTAAAGATACTTTTTTAATACATGGATATAGAACATGGGTAATGAATGCTAGAGAAGTATAACTACTCAGCCAATGTTAATGAAACAGTATGCTTTTATATTTTTAAACCATAATAACTATTTTGTAACAATAAAGCATATTTAAAGAGATATCATGAAGGAGAGCTAAACTGGGCCAAAACTCAGAACTATAATAAAGGATATGAGAGCAAGGATTCTAGATAAAATATTTGGCAACAATACATTTTCTTTACTCTTATAAATTAATTCATAGAATTATCAACCCACTTAGTTCATTCAATATTAGCTTAAATATATATTTTCCGGTGAATTATTTCCAACCACCAAATGTTATTTCCCTAAGAAATTCAAATAAAAATGCCTGAAATGCATTATCTGAAATTTTAGTGGATCAGTAAGTAACTTGTCAATTGTGATTTTAAAATCTTTACATGGTATGGATTTCTACTTTATGCTCCAAACTCTTGATGTTTTATAGAATAATTTACATCTAGAAGCAGCTATTTAGCAGAGGATGTCTAAAAAATCAACTTAAATTATAAATAACCATTTCAGTTACACATATATACTGCATTATGAAAAACTGGCAATTGAATATTTATAATATTGATAAATAATATCTCAGACTTGCTTAACTCAGCAATGCCTATAGCTGAAGAAAAAAAGCTGACTACATAAGCTTGAAAATCGTTTCTCTTAATCACACTAAGCCTTATTTATATAAAGATAAACAAATTAAGCAAAGCTTGACCAGATTGCCCTCTAAAAGGTTAAGATAAATTTTTTAAGCAACTGCTTTGTCATGTGCTTGATAGACACCTTTTGCAAAACCCCATGAATCTCTGGATATTGCATCATCTCCTTATTAGTGCAGATATTCAGCTAATTACCAACTAAGGAATTCACTAACATCCACAGAAATCCCCTATACTAATAACATTGTTAAAATGCATTATTATATTGTTTTAATTTTATGGATTTTTAGAAACTACTACTTAGAACATGTTTTTGATGATTTTTCAATTCATTTATTCACTCACCAAATATGCATGTTTAAAATTTAGACATTAAATGAAAGACACAGTAGACAAGCTCAGCCCTCTTGTACCTTCAATCAAATAATGGACTTTATATTAATAATCATTGAAGTCAATAATTGATTACAAATACAATAATGGCTCCAAAGAGAAAATATCAACTGCTATAAAAGTATATTCTATATAGTTCTAACAGAATCTGTAAAATCAGAGAGAAACCTTTCTAGGAAATAACACTTAAGCAGGAATATGAAGGGGGTCAAGGGAATGGCTGAAGAAATGATTATAAAAGCACATTTAACAACTGGTACAACAAAATGAAATTTTGAAGAGCCTGAAAAAAATGAGGGCATCAGAGAAACAGAGAAGCTTAACATGTCTTGGAACATAAGACAAATAAAATTATGTTGGAGACAGAGCATGACCAAATTGTTGTATATAGATTCTAACTCAAATTAGAGCAATTAGAGGACTTTGTGGGAATTTAAAAATGGGGGTCAATGTGCTGGTTGAGTAGCTTAGTTGGTTAGAGCATCTCCTGATACAGCAAGGCTGTGAGGTTTATCCTTGGTCAGGGTACATATAATCAGCCATTGAAGGCATAAATAAGTGGAAAAACAAATCAACGTTTATTTTTCTCTTTCTAAAATCAATCAATCAATCAATAAAAAAAATTTGGAAAGTTAGGTTCAAATAGGTAGAAATATAATATTTAACTATTAAAACAAAAGCAACTCTTTTATTTATTTTTTGTTTATTAAATAATTTAAAATGAATTATGGTGGGATATTAATATACTAAATAGTAGTTTGAGGTTTATATCCAAGTAGATAGATATATAGAATCAAGACTAACTTTACTAAAATGCTTAACTTCTAAGGTATTCAAAGGATAACAGCAAAAACATTACATAATATTATAAATTAAATGTTCTGAATTTTTCTAAAGATGAATTCCCTTTACTCTTTTAAGCATTTAGTTTCGAAATAAATGTGTCAAAAAAAAAAAGCCAAGAGGGAACATTTATCAGTTAGTGATGCATATTTTTGTAACTGAAATCTTAAATATGATAACAGAAATGGCAGTATGGTGAATACTATGTCCCACAAACCAAAATACATTCCTATCAAAAGATGAAGTGAGAAAAATTTATTTTCTGAATAAACTGTTTGAATGTTATTATATTGCTATTTCCAACAAGCTCAAACCAAAACCCCATTAAATATTTGATCAGTTTGTGAAAGACCAGCATGTATTCTTAAGAATCATGAATATGAACATCATGCAGACAGTTTAATGCTCGAGAAACCCATAAAAAAGATTTGTATGACTGCCTGACCTGTGATAGTACAGTGGATAGAGCATCAACCTGGAATGCTGAGGTCGCTGGTTTGAAACCCTGGGCTTGCCCTAGTAAGGTACATATGAGAAATAACTACTATGAGTTGATGCTTCCTGCTCCCCCAACACCATTTTATCTCTCGTAAAAAATTATGCATGATAAAATAATGCAATATTGTCACATCCTAACTGCATATAAAAATAAAAGAGATGAAAACTATAGAACAACAAATGACAGCTAAGGTTACTTATAAAATAAGTTTTGTTTAGAACATACATTATATAATCCTATTAATAAATGCAGAGAAGGCATTTGATAAAACACTCAAAATGTGTATAGAAAAAAATACATCAACATATAAAATCTATATATGATAAACCATCAGCTACTATCATACTAAATGGTGAAAAACTGAAAGCTTTCCCTCTAAAATCAGTAACAAGACAAGGTTGCCTACTCTCTCAATTTCTATTCAAAATTGTGTTGGAAGTTTTACCCAGAGCAATCACACAGAGAAATAAAAGGCATTCAGATTAGAAAAGAAGAAGTAAAAGTTTCACTTTTTGCGGATGACATAATCTTGTATATAGAAAACCCCAGACACAGCAGAAAGACTATTAGAAACAATAAACCAGTACAGTAAGGTCACAGGATACAAAATCAATATACAAAAGTCTATTGCTTTCATAAATGCCAACAACGAAATTTCAGAAAATGAACTCAGAAAAAGAATCTCTTTTACAGTTGCAAAAACAACAAAAATACCTAGGAATAAACTTAAAAAAGAATGTAAAAGATCTATATACTGAACAACATACAAAACATTATTAAAGGAAAATCAGAAAGATACAATGACATGAAAAAAATATTCCATGTTAATGGATAGAAAGGATCAACGTAGTTAAAATGGCCTTATTACCCAAAGCAATATACAAATTTAATGCAATTTCCATCAAAATTCCAATGCAATTTTTTAAAGAAATGGAACAAAAAAAAATTTACCAGGTTTGTATGGAATCATAAAAAACCCTGAATAGCCAAAGAACTCCTGAGATAAAAGAATGAAACTGGAGATATTACAATATCTGACTTCAAATTATAGTACATAGCCACAATAATCAAAACAGCATGGTATTGGCTGAAAAACAGAAATGCAGATCAATGGAACATAATCAAGATCCCAGAAATAAAACCACATATATATGGACAAATCATTTTTGACAAAGGAGCCAAAAACACACAACACAGAAAAAAAACCCTTCTCAATAAATGGTGCTGCGGAAACTGGAAAGCTATGTGCAAAAACAATGAAACTTGATTACAGTCTGCCCTCCTGCACAAAAATCAATACAAAATGGATCAAAGACCTAAATATAAGATCTGAAAAATACATAAAATAGAAGAAAACATAAGCACTAAACTCATGGACCTTGGCTATAGAGAACAATTTATGAATTTGACACCTAAGGCAAGGGAAATAAAGGCAAAAAATTAAATGAATGGGACTATATCAAACTAAAAAGCTTCTGTACAGCAAAAGTAACTGATAACAAAACCAATAGACAGTCAACAAAATGGAATATGATATTTGCAAGCACAGTTCTAATAAAACATTAATATTCAATATATATAAAGAACTCACAAAGCTCAGCTACAAACAAGCAAGTGATCCAATTAAAAAATGGGTAGAGGACCTGAATGACACTTCTCTCAAAGTTACATTAAAATAGCAACAGATATATGAAAAAATGCTCATCTTCACTAGCTATTCAAGAAATGTAAATCAAAATTACAATGAAATACCACCTCACACTTGTTAGATTGGCTATTAGCAATAAGACATGCAATAAAAATGTTGTAAAGGCTGTGGAGAGAAAGGAAACCTCATTCACTGCTGGTGGGAATGCAAGTTAGTACAACTATTATGGAAAAAAAAGTATGGTGGCTCCTCAAAAATTTAAGAATAGAACAAGCCTATGACTCACCAATCCCTCTAATGGATATCAACCTCTAAAACTCAAAAACACTGGAATGTTAAGACACATGCACCCCATGTTCATTGCAGCATTATTCACAGTGGCCAAGACATGGAAACAACCAAAGTGTCCCTCAATAGAAGACTGGATAAAGGAAATGTGGTATATGTAATCAATGGAGTACTATTCAGTCATAAGAAATGACAATATAGTGTCATTTATGATAACATGGATGGACCTTGAGAACATTATACTGAGTGAAATAAGTAAATCAGGAAAAGCTAAGAACTATAATTTCACACATAGGTTGGATAGAAAACTGAAACTCATGGACAAAGATAAGAGTGCAGCGGTTACCAAGGGGAGGGAGAAGTAAGAGAAGAAAAGGGGGAGATAGAAGAAGGGTGTGAAGAGGGATAAATAAATATAAGGTGATGGAAAATTATCTGACTTTGGGTGATGGGTATATAACATAATCAACTATTCAAATGATGTAATGATGTTTACCTGAAATCTATGTACACTATCTGATCATTGTAACCCTGTTAAGTTTAAATTTCTAAATAAAAGAAAGGTTTCTTAGGGAAATATCTTTGCAGGTTGAGTCAGGAAGCTACAAGCTAACACTCAAAAGATACTATTGCAAATATAAACTAAGGATTTCCTATTGTCCAAGGCTAATCTGTCAAATCAAGAATAAAGAGAAAAAGAAAAATAGCATATGACTTCACTCATTTGAGGAGTCCAATGAACAATGTGAACTGAGGAACAGAATTGAGACAGAGGAGAGATCAAAGGGACCAGAGGAAAAGAGAACAGAGGGAAAGGGGATGATAGGATGGGATAAACCTGAAGGGAAGGGGGGAGGGCGCTATGGAAGGAGGGAAGGGAAGATATTGAGGGAAATATGGGGGAGGGGGGCTACATTCAGGGCAACACTAGAATCAATGTAAACACAATAAATTAAAATCAATAATAGAAAAGAATAAACAGTCATTTTATATTGTTCCAAAATTTAGAGAGAATATATGTGCTTACAAGTGACCCGGCAGCTAACCACACACAGAAAAATAATTTTAAGACTGCAAGTAAAGCAGGTAGATCAGAATAGTATCCATTCTCCAAGGGGAGAAAATGGCCCAAAGAATGCATTTGCAAATTTTCAAGAGAAATTCTAAATATATTGGATGATTGCTTTCATCGAATTAAATTAGCAGAATTGGAATTATTTAAATGGGTAGATACCTTGACTCATGTCTTTCTATAAAAAAAAAAAGCAAGCACTTGGTAAATTATAATACCTTCTTTGTCACTTTTCTAGAATTTTAAGTTAAAGTATGAGAGCCTTACTTTAACTCTGGTGATTGATTGACTCTTTTATAAAAGACTACAGCATTCAAAAAGGAGTTTATCAATACATAATCTCTTACAGCAAGAATACCCAGTTATGAGATATCTGATAGATCTATATCTCAGTTGAAAATAAATAAACTTTAAACCAATAAATGTAGATTTTAAGAAATCTTTCACATGTCATTGATACTAATTTGAAAAAAATATTTTGATCAAGTTAGGAAATATAATTCACTTTTAATACAAAAAATAATCAATGATAATTAAGTGGCCATAATTTTAGAGCAGAAATTTGAAAGACAAGGTATATTTTCTGCTTGGTCAATTGGTAGGATGCTACTATTTTTAATATTAGCACAATTAACTGAATATGCAGAGTCTCTGTCTGAGATAGTTGTCATTCCACTGATTGCATGTTTGATTGAGCTGATTATGTTGTTTAGTCAGATGGCCTCGTTTTCTCCAATGACTTTATAAATATCCCTACAAAATTCCCATATTTAAACAAATAAAACACATTTTCTGAGATGGGATTTTTTAATTTCTAACAAGGTCTCAGGTGATGTTAATACTGTTGGTAATACTTCTAGCCACACTTTAACATGCAAGATTAGTATACATTAAATCATAAAAGAGAAAAAGGTTGCACTACACTTACGCAGCACTTAAATCTGTATTCTGGTCATACTTTTTCTGTTTTAGAGAGATAAATTCTGAATAAGTACACATCACTGTATTGATTATTTTTATGTTCAATTTTTAACACTATAATTTTTATAACACTAAATTGTTTATTCCTTTATTAAAAAGACAAATATCAATAAATGAGAAAATGCATGCTGCTAAAAAAAATCCTAGATTCATTTTACATTGTTGAAACTCTTTGCTACTTTGAAAGCTTATAAGAAACTCAGAGAAAAGTAGAGGCATTGAAATTTTTTAAATTTTTTAACATACCAAATAATCAGATCTTTGAAACAACCCAAACTCCCACCTGGATATATTGTTTTCATCTATGAGATTAATCTCACATTTGATAATAATTAGTCAATTGTTGTTATATTTTTCAGCATAATGACTAAAGAAAGATATTGGTTTAGGTAAAAAATTGACTATTGATCTATGGTACCATGACCATAAAACATGAAGTACATTTTTCATTAGTTTAACTGGGAAGAGCAAATACAAAATTCAGAACCTAGCAAGCATTAATTTTTTTTCAATAGACAGAAACTGTTTTAAGGTAATTTTATTTCCAAACTGAGAGAAAACATCAGAATAAATATCCAAAAGTTTGTTCAAACTTAGAATCTGATCCACTGATTAATTCTAATGTAAATATATTTCTTTGTTTTCCATAAGCTTTCTCATTTCTTTGAGCTAAAAACACAAAACAAAGCAAAATGAAAAAGATCTCTATCATGTTTGAGTAGAAATATTTTAAAAATCTTAGTCTAAATAAGAAAAGCTGTCAGCTAGACTTAGCAATTTTACTGTTTCCTAATAAAAAGCTGCCACATAAGTAAGGTAAAATCAAAAGGAGGCCCTTTGTGCTTTCTTGGCCAGTTAGAAATCTGATAGACAGAGACTTAAGGATATATACTGCTCACAAAAATTAGAGGATCAGAAAACGTGCATATACTCAAGGACTTTCAGCATTTTGTATATTATATTTTCACCAATGAAATAAAAGTTGCTTTTGCATCTCATTTGCATAATCGAAAAACTTTCTTTGACTTGTCATTTGCTTTTCTGATTTTGTTTAATAAAAAATCAAATGTTTCTTTTTTTATCACTTCATTATCATTTTGAAATATTGCCTAATTTTTTTGAGCAATATATTTGTAAGGCAATTATTTGATGTTCTTTCTGTTAAAAAAAATTATTTAAACAAAGTTCAAAGTATCCTAATAGTAGAGAACATAAAAATAATAAAAATAAATAGGATATTATAAAATATAACAATAAACAGCAAATCTCAAATCTGAATTTTTATTAAGTCACAAAAGCACATTATGGATAGGTTGATATTGCTACAAGGCTCAATATTCGTCTATAGAAAACCAATTTATAACAATAGCATTGAGATTCTGGCATAAGAAAGATAAATCTTTCTAGACATTAAATTATATACTAATCATTAAAGATAACTTCAACTTTATATCACTAAAACTATTTTAGCTCAGAACTAGCTTTGCTTACATCCGTTCCTTAACAGGATTCACTACTATTTTCCACCCACTCATCTCTCATGTTGGTTTTATTCACATATTTATTATAGAAGTAAAACAAAATAACCTTTGAAACTTTAGGAAATGTTGAAAAGTATGAGAAGAAGTAATTACCTGTAAGTTCTATTATCATAAGAATATCACTTTCATTTTTTACATGTGTGTATGTTTATATATGTTTGAATATTTCTAAATAGAATCTCTATACTGCCAAAATCCTTTCTTTTTATTTATAAAATATATTCAGGCCAATTTCCCATTCAAGATGATAACTGTAATATGAAAAAATAATTTCTATAGTGCTATGTTCAGCCCTTCAATCTAAATTTTTTTCAGAATACAATATAAGTATGAAAATTCAAAGCATCAATAAGGGCTCTGGTGTGAAACACACACACCTGACAATCCATATTCAAATAATCCCAAAATATTATGTATCATGACAGTAGGTTCATAGACCACTTGATGGACAACATAACAAAATGTAAAGATTTCATATAAATATTATTAAAGCATTTCTTATAGCTTGAAGGGAATTTGGCAATTTACAAAAGGTGATATTTGAAACTAATTTTCCCCTTTCCAAAGCTCATGAGAAAGGATTTATAAGAAAATAATATTTTTTTCTGTCCTTTAGATCAACACATGAGTACCTAGTGCTCAAACCAATACCAAGCCTATCAAATCTGCCCATTAAGAGCTCCTGCAGAGGTCCAGCCGCACTTTTTGATATCTCTTGGAATAATGGTTCTTGAGTCCTTTTAACAGGGAACATATTACTTTGCAGCCACAATTTCTAGAGTCTTGATTATAACCATTTCCTGCCACTAAGCTGAGATAAAGAAAAGAACCTTTATATTCCCTGACATAAACTCTCTGTCTCTGTAAATTAGCTTCCATTTTAAAAGCAAAGCAACCATTAAAAAAAATCAAAAAAAGAAACAAACAAAAAACACCACTATATTTAATTGGCCCTACACAGATTAAGGAAAAAAATTAGAAATTCTAAGGAATATTAAGAGCCAATCATATTAATCAGTGACTTATTTAATCTGTGGTCATTCCAGAAACTATATTAATATTTATTAAAGCACAAAGTCAGCTTTTCATGATGTCTATTGAATTACACCTGGTAATTTAAAATGCTTATGCACAAAGGACTGTAGAACTGGAAAAACAGAAGAAAGAAAAAGAATAAGACAAGCTTTTTACATTATTTTAAGACTTCAGAATAAGCTCTGGCCAGTTGTCTCACAGGTAGTTTCGGCCCAGCATGTGGAATTCCCAGATTTGATTCCTGGTCAGGGCACACAGGAGAATTGACCATCTGCTTCTATGCCCCTCCCCAACCCCATCTCTTTCTCTCCCTCTCTGTTCTCCTCCCACAGTCATGGCTCATTCGAGCAACGTTAGCCCTAGGCACAAAGAATGGATGCATGGCCTTGCCTCAGGTCCTAAAAATAGCTTGGTTGTTGAGCAACAGAGCAATGCCCCCAGATGGGCAGAACATCACTCCACAGGAGACTTGCCTGGTGGATACCGGCCAGGGTGCATGCAGGACTCTGTCTCCCTGCCTCTCACTTAACAATAATAATAAAAAGATTTGGATGTACTCAAATTTCATTTTTTAAAATGCACATCACACACATATACAAACACACACACAACTAATACAAACTTCTTTCTGATAATAGGCACTTGTTAATAACTTAAACAAGTGCACAGAGGAAAAAATATCCTATAAGAAGCCTCTTTATTCCTGAAATCAATTCAACACAGTGATTGTCAAGAGTTTTATGAGACTTTAAATGGCTTGCTTAGAGATGAGGTTTTATACAAAGTTAGACACCTGGAAAATTAATTATGACCTGTGAGTTCTGACCTTCATACATGGTCAAATTTGTAAAGATAAAGTTTCAGTTTATCAGAATTTTAAAATCAGAAGGTAGTCCTTTATTTTATATTTTATTACTTTTTTATAATTCTTTTCACCCCTCTCTATTGTAAATCAGACAGGTCAAAATATAATGTAGGCATCCTGCACTCTGTCTCTCACTTGCTGCCCACAACCTGCCTCGCTTCTCACATACCTGCTACTACCCCGCAGAAATGCTTCAATTACACAAAGTCCTTCACAAGATTATGCCAGAGTCCAGGGAATAAGGTCCTCATCTCATTCATGCTTATGCCAATAATGCAAATTTTGGTGCATATGCCTGGGCCTTAATGCATTATAAGGTAGACCTTTCAGCTGATGATGTAGCAATTACTGTGAGGCTAAATGTAAAAACAGTGATTATTCAACAGAGCTGGGGAAGTCCCAAAGTAACAAAAGATGGTGTGACATCACAGAGTTTATTGACAAGCCTGAACAGGCAGTGTCACACTGGATACAGTGTCAGACTGGGAAACGTAGGACCCAAGTTCAAAACCCTGAGGTTGCTGTCTTGAGCATGGAACCATCCAGCTTAAATGTGGACTCATTAGCTTGAGTGCAGGGCCGCTGGCTTGACCATGGGATCACAAACAAAACCCCAAAGACACTGGGTGAGCCCAAGGTCGCTGGCTTGAGCAAGGGTTCACTTGCTCTGCTGTAGCCCCACAGTCAAGGCACATATGAGAAAGCAATCAATGAACAACCAAGGAGACTAAGAAGCTGCAACAAATAATGGATGCTTCTCAGCTCTCTCCCTTCCTGCCTGTCTGTGCCTATCTGTCCCTATCTCTGCCTCTTGCTCTGTCTCTGTTACACACACAAAAAAGATAAATATAAAAATATTGGTACTAAACTTGTTCATGATGTTGCCAAAAATACTAAGGAAGAGGCTAGGGATGGTACCACCACTGCTACTGTACTGGCACACTCTAATGCCAAGGGCAGCTTTGAAAAGATCAGTAAATGTTCTCATCCAGTGGAAATAAGGAGAGGTGTGATGTTAGCTATTAATGCTGTAATTTATGAGTTTAAGAAGCAGTCTAAATATTTGAAAACCCCAAAGAAATAGCTCAGGTTGGTATAATTTTTTCAATTGTAGACAAAGAAATTGGCAATATTATTTCTGACATGATAAAAAAGGTTGGAAGAAAGGGCATCTTCAGAGTAAAAGACAGAAAACACTGAATGGTGAATTAGAAATTACTGAAGGCATAAAGTTTAATTGAGGTTATATTTCTCCATATTTTATTAATACAGCAAAAGTTTAGAACTGTGAATTCCAAGATACATATGTTCTGTGAGTAAAAAGAAAATTCCTAGTGTTCAGTCCTTTGTACACAATCTTGAAATTTCCAATGCTCACTGAAGTACTTGGTCATAATTGCTGACAGTGTTGATGGAGAAGCTCTAAGTACACTTTTTTGAATAGTTTAATAATTGGTCTTCAGACTGTAGCAGTGTAAGCTCCAGGGTCTAGTGACAATAGAAAGATCCAGTTATTGCTACTGTGGTGCAGTGATTGGAGAAGGATTGAATTTAAGGCCTGACCTGTGGTGGCGCAGTGGATAAAGCGTCGACCTGGGAACACTGAGGTCACCAGTTCAAAACCCTGCACTGGTCTGGTCAAGGCACATATGGGAGTTGATGCTTCCAGCTCCTCCCCCCTTTCTCTCTCTCTCTCTCTCTCTCTCTCTCTCTCTCTCTCTGTCTCCTTTCTAAAATGAATAATAAAAAAAAGAAATAATTTAGAAAAAAAAAATTTTTTTTTTAAAAAAAGAAAAGGATTGAATTTAACTCTTGAAGGTGTTCAGCCTCATGACTTAGAAAAAGTTGGAAGTCACTATGACCAAAGATGATGCCATGCTCTTGGAAGAAAAAGATGACAAGGCTCATATTAAAACACATATTTAAGAAATCATTGAGAACTTAAATATCACAACAAGTAAATACCAAAAGGAAAAACTAAATGAATGCCTGGCGAAACTCTCAGATGGAGTAGCTGTACTGAAGGAGGGTAGGGCAAATGATGGTGAGGTAAATGAAAAGAAAGTAACAGAATCCTTCAATGCTACAAGAAATGCTGTTGATAAAGGTATTGTTCTGGGAGGGGGTTTTACTCTATTTCAGTGCATTCCTTAGACTCCAGCTCTATACCAGATTGGAAATTTGGTATAGAAATTGTTTTAAAAGAACTCAAAATTCCTGTAATGACCATTACTAAGAATGAAAGTATTGAGGGATTGTTGATAGCTGAGAAAATTATGCAGAGTTCTTCAGAAGTTGGTTATGATGCTATGCTTGGAGATTTTGTGAATATGGTAGAAAAATAAATCGTTGATCCAAATAAGGTTATAAGAATTGATGTATTGGATGCTGCTGGATTGGCCTTCTGTTAACACCAGCAGAATGTGTAGTCAGACATTCATAGAGAAGAGAAAGACCCTAGAATGGGTGGAATGAGAGGTGGCATGGAAGAAAAAATGTGTATAGAGAAATATTCAATTATGTAAACTTAGTGTAATAAAAGTTTGTTTAAACTTAAAAACAAAATGTCATGCAGAAGGAAGTTTGCAGACTAGACTAATTCTTTTGCATCTTCCTTAGCATAACTTGAGTTCTCTTCTAGCTTCTATGGATAAGGTTGTGTTGTGAAAAATTAATTCTGTATTAGCTCTTCAGAGTCATATTCTTGCATTTTGATGATAAACCTAAGCCATATTTATTAATCTCATTAGTACTGGACAAAATATAAATTTAGATCACTGGCCTAATATATTGCAATAATTGCTTTTTCTTGTAAAAGGGAGATGACTATAAGATTTGGTTATATTTTTCCTATATATCCTTCTTAATATTTCAAAATATTTTAATGCTCATGATGTTTCATTCATAAATGTATTATTGTGGACTTCATATCACTTGTTCCTTAGTAAATTAAAAACACATTGGTTATTTTTTATATGCTTCAGTTAAAGTTTCTCTTAGTTGTCACTTCCCTCTTTGCTAGTTGTTCATGACTTCTTTCAAGTGAGTCAAGTGGGGCTTAAAAAAATTTTATAAATTGAATATTCCAAAGAATTAGAATTAATTACTCATAGTGTTACTACAGTGTAATAAATCTTTAACATGTCATTATATGTTTTAAACTACTTATTTGACCTGCCCTTGGATAGTTCATCAATACATTCTCTTTCTGCTTGCACTCTTTTTTAATTTTTTTTTATTCATTCATTTTAGAGAAGAAAACATAAAGAGATAGAGAGAGAGAGAGAGAGAGAGAGAGAGAGAAGGGGGGAGGAGCAGAAAGCATCAACTCCTATATGTGCCTTGACCGGGCAAGCCCAGGGTTTTGAACTGGTGACCTCAGCGTTCCAGGTCGACAAAGCTTGATCTTCTGTGTCACCACAGGTAGGCCCATGCTTGCACTCTTAATAGGTGGGTACTCAGATCATTTTGTCTTGGCTTTGATCAGAAACAACTTAATGAGTACACAGCATACCTAATGTCTTGTGATTAAACCATTTCATATATATATTTTATTTTTATTATAAAAGTGTATGTGTTTAACATCTAAAAGTTGGAAAAACAGAGAAGAAAATTATCTTACAATGTGGACACAACTACTATGCTGATAGTGTTACACATTACTGAGTTTACACTGAATATACCATTTTATATATACTCTTTGTAGTTAATGTGATTTGATATGCATTTTATATAATTAAGACTTGATAAGCATTTTAATGTACATGAAATAGTCTGTCATATGGTTTAACAAAGTATTTAAGTGAAAATTGAATATTCATACTTTAATTTTATTTATTTTTTTACAGGGACAGAGAGAGAGTGAGAGACAGATAGAGACAGACAGAAACAGAGATAGGCGAGAAGCATCAATCATTAGTTTTTCATTGCCATCGCAAAACCTTAGTTGTTCATTGATTGCTTTCTCACATGTGCCTTGACCACAGGCCTTCAGCAGACTGAGCAACACCTTGCTGGATCCAGCGACCTTGGGTCCAAGCTGACGAACTTTTGCTCAAGCCAGTTGGGCCCGCACTCAAGCTGGTGAGCTCGGGGTCTCAAACCTGGGTCTTCTGCATCCCAGTCCGACGTTCTATCCACTCACTGCGCCACTGCCTGGTCAGGCACTTTAAATGTTTTAGATATTCTAAGTAACACAGAAAAATAACTCATGCACATATTTATAATTTCAGATTAGTGGATTAGGGACAAAAGTTGGACTCTAAGACATCTACTAAACTGTATTCCTATACTCTTTTTCTGGAAGTGGCCTTTTCCTTATTTCTTCCACATAGTTGAAATGGCAACTATCAGTGTCTATAGCGTGAACTTGCCCTCTGTCACTATAAACTTGAATACTTCTTTGAATTATTTTAACTGGGACTGAGAGAATGGCCTTCATCTGCTCCAGGTGATTCTACCGTGTAAATCTCAAGTGATAATGATGGGATGCTCCAGCATATGCACTTTGTATGCACAAGAAACATAACTGGTGTAGAAAGAGAAAGAAAAATAAATTACAGAGAAAAGCATCAGCAAAGCAGAGAGAGAGACTATGGTGTAGATCCTCACCTAGATCCATGCTGAAGCATATCTGAAATCCTAATCCTGGCTTTTTAGGATTTAATTCAGAAACTGTGTCTATATAAAAGTCTTCCTCTCTTTATTTGTTTATTTTTTCTAGATTGGGCTTCTATAAATTTAAGAGCTTTTTACATAGTCGATCATGCTGAAGGTTTTTGATTCACACTACTCCTTGTATGATTTCCAGTTAGATTGCAAAAGAAATCTGCACGTGACTCAGTAAGCAGAGAAGTGATAGCCATTTTTCTCCTTAGTGGTGGGTAGAGGGTGTCGGGCTCTGGGGCTGCTTGCACTGGTGCTGGTCGGCTGACTTATCCTACTGGCAGAGGGCAGCACCGAGGCATGAAGCTCCTTAAACTGACTCTCCTTCAGGCTCTCTCAGTTTGGGTTAAGTGAGAACAACTTGGTGGTGAGAGACAGACACAACACCAGTTTATCTTCAAAGGTCACAGTTAATCCTCGTTAAGTTCTGGTTTTGTCCTTGCTCTCTGTAACTTCATAGTGCCTACTAGAAGTTCAAGCAAGATATAGAAACTTCAGGCTCAGTATCAGAGGCAGAGGCAATAGCCTTACATAAATGGTCCTATCGGCTCCCAAAATTCCACTAGACCCCTATAATAAATTCCTTATCCCATATTATAATTTGCTTATCTGACTAAACATGAGCTGATACAGACATTGATATAGAACATGAGTGCTTTCACAATAAAACCTATACCATGTGTCATTGATCTATGGGCCCAGAAATGAAGAAATCTCAAAAGACATTGCTTAATAAGACCATTAGCAGAAGCCCAACTAGCTAGAAGGAGGCAGTCAGTGAGGGTTTAAAGAAGACAGGCCAGCCCCTGTCTGTATGAAAACCAGCAGCTCAAGTTTTTCAACTGAGAACCCTAACACTGCAGAACAGAGGCAAACCATCCCTTCTGTGTCCTGTCTGAAGTTCTGATTCTCAGGATGTTCTATGCCACCCAGATAGAAGTGGTTTGTTTGCAGTAAATGATAATTCATAAAAATTGGTGCTGAAATTAGAGCAGAGTTGCATCTGCATTGCTGTTCTTGAGTTTTATACTATGCTTTAGGAATCCTCTATGCATACAGAAGAAGCCCACCCTTTTACTCATTGAGTCCAAACTGAGTTTCACTAACTTGAGATTAAAGAGTCCTAACCAATCACACAATGAACAGAAATAAATATGTGTAAAGTTCATCAGAGATATTTTTTAATGTTTATTTATTTATTATTTTTTTAACAGGGACAGAGAGAGATTCAGAGAGAGGAATAGATAGGGACAGACAGACACAAATGGAGAGAGGTGAGAAGCATCAATCATTAATTTTTCGTTGCAGTTGTGACACCTTAGTTGTTCATTGATTGCTTTCTCATATGTGCCTTGACCGTGGTCCTTCAGCGGACCGAGCAAACCTTTGCTGGAGTCAGGGACCTTGGGTCCAAGCTGGTGAGCTTTTGCTCAAACCAGATGGGCCCGCGCTCAAGCTGGCGAGCTCAGGGTCTCGAACCTGGGTTTTCCGCATCCCAGTCTGATGCTCCATCCACTGCACCTCTGCCTGGTCAGGTCATCATATTTTTTAAAATCACCTTACACACACACACACACACACACACACACACACACACACACACACACACACACACACTCATCCTTACCATTTTTATTAATTTGTGAATGAAGATAATGCCCCTATTTGAAAAGATCAAATTTCATTCAAGATTTATGTCTAACCTTAAATCAGTTATTTTGTTTAAGGAATTATAGTCATCCAATCCTCTAGTAAATATTTACAGAGCTCTTTCAATGTGCAAGGCAGTGAGTGGTTTAAGAAAAGCAAAGGAAACAAAAAATATATACAATTTGAGTTGTTAATCACAAAGTAACAGTAATGAGAAGTATGAACAGAAATAATCACATTTTCTGGATTCCATAATGCATTTATTTTTCACATTTTAATATCAGGGCACACCATATAATTAACAGGTGCATGTAATGTGGGAGTTTTTCTTTTTCTCCCTTAATCAGTTGCTATTAAATTGACAGTGTGCTCCTCCTCAACCATTATGTTTTAGAATGAATGAAATGCAATGTAGCACAAGCTAGCATGTGATAACGAACATGAGTGGTATTAGGAGAGTGAAGGTTTTTACTAGCTGAGATAATATAAGACAGCATTTTAACTGGATTTAGAAGAGAACACATTACATGTAAGAAGGATCTCCAATGAGTATATAATAAAAACTTTGTTTCATTCTGACAACAGCTCTAAATGGTAAGAAATATCTTAATTTTTATTATCATAAAACTGACATTGAGATTAGTGAGGAGAACAGAAAAATCTTTGAGATTTCACATTCAGATGTCTCTAAATTGAGGCATAATCTCTTCTCAGAAGTTAATCATGAGATGACTCAGGTGTAATAGGTACTATATACCATGTTCTAAAATCTTTACATATCATAAGACTCATTATATACTAACATTATCCTCCCGTTAGAGATGGGGATACTGAGATCTCGAGGAATAAAGTAAGTTTCCGAAGATCAGTCGATTCACATATGACAGAGCTGGGTCGATTAAAACCACAGCAGTCTGTCAAAAAAGTCCATTATTAAACACTATGAGCCCTCAGGTCCACATATAAAACACTTTCTCTCGAACTTCTAACTACACGTAAAAAACTGCAATCCCTGGAATCTTAATTTCCTTTATAATTAACAGACTTATGATGCCTATAATGTATTGTCTGTTTCTACTACTTCCACATGATTTCCTTAAAGGCAGGTATTTCACATGGTTTTGTATCTTAGCTTGGATTTGTGCCTAGCACAAGGTAGGAGCTCAATAGGCTATTTGTTGAATAAATAAATTAATGTATTTTAAAAAATGGACATAAAGAGAATGTATTCCATGAGTGAACAGTAATTGGAGAAAAACGGCAGAGCAGTGGAAGCTGTGTTCTGAAATATTGATTAGTATGGCCTGCTGAAGCGTCAAGTGGAAGCAGGAGAATCAGTGTGAGCCCCCAGAAAGGGAGGTTGCAGCCACCCAGGCTCCCACACACAGCCTTTGCTCGCTCACATTTCAATTATAGCTTGTTCAGCAATAGACACTGGAAAGGAGGGCAGAAAGGTAGCTGTATGGCTCATTTTTTTTCCCCTTTACCAGCTATTTGCTCTATTTTCTGCTGACACTACAATTTTAGTGATTTAATGATACAATTGTTTCTAAAAACAAGACAAAAACAGACACCCTGAGTCATTTAATTGGCTGCCCTGATGAAGTGGAATAAGCTGTTTTCTAATTTCATTTTAAAGGAGAGTGGGTCACAGAGAAGCTGGGACAGAGATATCATTTACTTCAATTAAAAAGGTAAAATCTTAGGGAGGGATATTAAACTCAGCCTTTCTAATTAAGGCCCGCCACTTCCATGGCACATACCAGGATACCTATAAAATCAGTGCCTGCAAAGACTTTGCTGTAATTGTTTATCTTTCAATTTCATCTGCCTTTTAGTCAATGGAATTTTACTTGCCATAGGAGTGCTACATTATTTTATGTCCAGTTTTCTCTGAAGTGGTTTGCTATCCAAGAGAGAGAGAGAGAGAGAGAGAGAGAGAGAGAGAGAGAGAGAGAGAGAGAGAGAGAAATCCTGGCAAGAAGCATAACGCTGTTATAAATGTCTTTCTTTCCCCTGCACAGTTGAAGTTTGCTGTACCCAGATTTGTGAGCTTGCTGTGTAATCAGCTCCTGCACATTTGCATTTGACTAAGCTTTGTTGCCTTCTCCACATTTGAACTAATGGATTAAATACAATGACATTTATATTTTTTATTGCAAAAATTTTCTCCCTTTTACCAAATATTACAGAGAGCATATTAAAGTTGATGCAAGTTTTTATTTTCATTTTTAACATACAAAATGAAATATTAGATTTCTAAATAAGCCAGCTTCTATGGTGATAAAAACATAGTTATTACATAAAATAGTGTTTTATTGATTCGCAGGTATTAAAACTAAGTATTCTACACAAAAGTAAGTCTAAACCAAAGATGGTAGAAAGTCTGAAATTAGGTCAATGGTTTAGTTAATAAAAATTATGAAATGAGGTTATAATAGACCAATATACCTATACTTTAAATCAGAGTTTAAAAAGTAACCGTTCCTACTCCAAAGAAAATGCTTCCAAACTTTTTTTTATTTCAGGACATAGCTACTATTACTTTTCTTCTTCCTTCCAAGAACCTGAAACTTCTTAAAGCTATTGAGAGAAAAGCTTTTGTTTCTATATTCTTTCTCTTTCAGATAGCCTCACTTTATGTGCCTCAATTTTGTTCTTGTAGGAAGTTCACTTAAAATTATTGGGGCTTAGTATTTAATAGGTTCTTTTTCCTAGCTAACTAACTTTCTCAAAAGTACATATAAAAAAGTTATGGAGCCTGACCTGTGGTGGCACAGTGAATAAAGCGTCGACCTGGGAACACTGAGGTCGCCAGTTCAAAACCCTGCACTGGTCTGGTCAAGGCATATATGGGAGTTGATGCTTCCAGCTCCTCCCCCCTTTCTCTCTCTCTCTCTCTCTCTCTCTCTCTCTCTCTCTCTTTGTGTCTCCTCTCTAAAATGAATAAATAAAAAAAAATTAAACAAAAAAAAGTATTCTTGGCCTTTAAAAAAAAAAGTTATGGAAACATAGAGGCAAGCACAAAGAAACAAGTGCTATACTCAGTAAAGGCTAGCAGGGCATCATTCGTCATTATTGTTTTCATTTTCAATTTTTGCCCTTGTGATTAAAATGAATATATGTAATGCTAACTAAATATTGTAGAATTCTAAACAATATTAACCCAGAAATAGGTGAAATGCCAATACTGAGTCTCAGAGTCCAGATGAAATATTAATAAATAGGCAGAGAAAGGAAACAGAAAGCAAATGAGTATTGAGAGAGCACTAATTTTATATGGCTTTCAAAGTTATCACAGGAGGAAAAAGTGACTAGAGGACTGTGTGGGGGAGGTTAGTATGGGACAGGAAATGGAACACGTAACTTTTACTATATTCTGTTGGCCAAAATTCATTCGCAGTATGAATTTAACAGGAAGAGAAATTGGGATTAGCGGGCTTGGGTGCTCCAACAGTTAATAAAAATATGTCCAGATAATCTTTATGTCTGTCCTAGATAATAGGACATGTAAACAATTAAAAAATGAGTTTCCTTTATATTAATAACCCAAAAAAGAATTGTCAAATAACTATAGGACAGTCATTAACAAGAGCTGTATCAGAAACAAGACACTAAGGCATTAAATAGAACAGGGGGATGGGTCCCAATGTTGAACATAGGGAAGTAATTTTCGAACCAAACTCTAAAGGAGCTTTGGAATTTAGGGATTAGACATAAAGGCTATTCTTCATAGAAACAGAGGAAATTTTTCCTGATGTGCAATGAAGAAACTGTCTCAGTCCAGGAGAATTTGAATGGAAGGTATCTGTTCAAGAACAGAGCTAGGGAACCATTTAATGAACTAGGGTGGATGAGTTAACTGGCTTGCAAGTGCAACAATTGCAAATGCAGGCATACACTGAACTTCACCACAGTATTTAATTCTTCTAACAAAAATATATATTTTTATTTTTCAATTTTATATCTTTAAAACTTAATGTCCCATTTTTGGTATATTAAATGAAGGGAAATGATATTGTATTAAAATTATTTTTAAAACTATTTAATATATATAATTTATAAGACAAAATTCCCCCTAAATATCACATTATATGTATATGCATTTCATTATAAATTCAAATAAAATTTTAAGCCAAAGATTCTTAAGTTATGTTTAAAATTGTTATAGTTATAAATTTATAGATATAATTATACTATCAATATAACATGCTTTACTTTTCTTAAAGTCATATTTCAAGTAGATTTAGATATAGGTCCAAAGAATTTTATCTGTCATTGTGCATTTACATGGGAAATATCTTGGAGAATATAAATGAATACGTACTATACAAATTCATAAAATTTTAACATACAGAAGTTATGCTCTTAAAAACTTTAATATAAAATAAGACTTTGTATATATACTCAAAACCAAAATTTTAGATGTAATTAAAATAATACTGTCAGCAAACTTTTAACAATATTTAAAACAAAAGCTTATATATGCTTATATGTCAGAAACTTTAAATGCATTCATTTATTTAATACTTAGAACAACTCTATGAATTAGATGTTTTTACAGGGGAAAAATCTAAGGCACAGAAACATTTGAAAACTTCTCTAAGGTGATACAAATAATAAATGGTGGATCCCATGATTTCAAATATATTATGTTTCCCCATAATCTATACTCTTTATCTCTGTGCAAAACTACCTAACATGATATAATGCTATATTCTATATTTTAAAAGTTTTTTTTTTAAATCTTTCTTTTAAACTTTTATTGCACTATAAGTGGTGGTTACAGGGTGGGGGGAGGGAGGGAAGGGTGGGATAGGGAGGAGGGGAGGGACACAGGTAAAACCAGATAGAAGGTGACAGAGGACAATTTGACTTTGGGTGACGGGTATGCAACACAATTGAATAATAAGATAACCTGGAGATGTTTTCAGTATACATATGTACCCTGATTTATTGGTGTCACCTCATTAAAATTAATAAAAAAATGCAAAATAAAAAGAATAAATAAAATTGATTAATTTCTCATCTTGGGAAACAAATGTTTTTCTTCATTTCTTTATATCAGATGTTAAAGACTAGGGGAGTATATTCGATCTCTAGAATATGAATCTCATTCCATTTTTATCCAAAGACCAATTTGTAATGTATAAAAAGAAACTAAAAATGGAGTACCACTGAGTCTTGCTAACAGTACCATAGTTATAACCAAGAAACAACACTGAGAACTCCATGTCCATCTTCCAATCTCAGCACAATTGGCTACCAGAAGTTAGTCTCTGCACAAACTCACCTTTAGGCTAACAAATGAGATTCAAGCAAGTGGAGGACTAATACTTGACACAGTTGCCTAAAATCTAATGCTAGATATGTGTCCGTACCAATGTAATCTTTAATTGATAGACTATATTCACAAAGAGACTAGTGAAACAGACAATATAACTGTCAGTTATAAGTTAATAATACACTATTCAATCAACAAATAATATTTGGTGTGCCCGACACAATCTTATTGATATTCAGAGCTCATTCCAAACCCTCACAAGTCTGGTCTATATTGACTTTTATTACATCTATAATAAAGGCATAGTGCTACTTTCCTCATACACCTAGAACTCTGACCCACTTTTTCATAGAAAATACCTGGCCAATAAAATGTCAAATCTATATATAAATTTCGTATATAGAATTGACTTGAATAGCCCTTACATCAAAGAACTGCTTTCTTAGAAGTTCAAAAATGTTAATGTGTATCAGTTTGGTTAAAAAAAAAAATCTTTAATGGCAAAGGTACAGCCTTTGAGAGAGATAGTCCATATTTGGAGCAGGAGAAACAAAGATTGTTTTCTCTAAGAAAGTAGAACAGAGATCCAATATAGAAGGAGTAAATTTAGCAGATATAGTGTATAAAGGCAAATGAATATAAATTAAATGAAGTAAATTCCTAAAAATGGTCTGGGACCAAAAATATAATGGAAAGTTTCATAGATACGGATTCAAACAAGCAAGAAACAAATTATGCAGAGTGTAGTTGCCATTACTTGAGATCCTAGGAAGCAGGAGGGTATGGGGTGGTATTTTTCAGGTTCATTAGGGATGCATATAGTTCTTGGAAGAAGAACGGTTCTAAAGTGAGAAAAATACTGATTGTTTGGGTGGTGAATACACTAACATACAGATGATATATTAGAGAATCATACACCTGAAACCTATATAACTTCATTAATCAATGTCACCCCATTAAATTCAATTAAAAACAATCATTAAATAAGTAAATACATTGAAATTAAGAGAACTTGCTCCATATTGTTTTTCTTATAGGAGGACACAGAGCTTTCAGAACTCTTTTCTCCCAAAACAGGTGTTCAAACCAAGCAGCTGACTTTTAAGCTAAAGGATTTATAATTTGTATAAGGAGTTTTTCATTGCTATTGTTCTTTATTTTATCCCACCAAATTGTTTTATGATAACAGCTATTTTCTTTTGTTTATGCCCCTCAGCAGAAAAACAAGTATCCCTTATTTTTTACCTTCCTTCACCTGTATGCAAACATTAGTTAAAAGATGTCTCCAATGCACAAGGAAAGCTTTCACTCTGAAATTTTTCCCTCTATGTAAAGATAGGGTTCCATAATAATAATAATAATAACAATAATAATAATAATACAATTGCCATGACCTCTACTTTTACCCTTATATACCAGGAATTTTCAAGGTTAAGAGGCAGATAAAAAAACAAATCCATGGACCCTTGTCAGTGGCTCAGTGGACAGAGCACAGGCCCAACATATGGATATCCTGTGTTCAATTCCCAGTCAGGACACACAAGAGCAGTGACCATCTGCTTCTCTTCCCATTCCACTCTCTCTTCTATCCTTCTTCCTCTCCCACAGACAGTGGCTCAATTGGTTCAAGCTTGGTCTAAGGCACTGAGGATAACTTGGCTGGTATGAGCGAGTCACGTCAGGCACTAAACAAAGCTTGGTACTTGAGCATCAGCCCTATAAGCGGTTGCCAGGTAAATCCTGGTCAGGGCACATATGGGAGCCTGTCTCACTCTCCTGCTCTCTCACTTAAAAAAGAAAGAAAAAGAAATCTATAAAATACACAGGAGATGTACTTTAGAATTGTACACTTGAAACCTACATTATTTTATTAACCAATATCACCTATAAATTCAATTAAAAAAGTAAATAAAAATTAATTTGCTGTAAAAAAGAAATTTATTTATTAAAATAATATTTATCAAGAAAAGGGGCAATCAGAATTTTGTGTTTGTTTCTTTCACGCAAGACTGACCTAAGACATGATACAAGAGATCAGTAAAATTTCTCCTCAAAGTTACTATAGAAATAAGTGATTACACTACTGAGAAGAGATACATTATCTTTAATAGATAAAAACTAAACATCAATGTTTGCCAGTATTACTTTGTATACTTACTCTTTTGTCTCCTCACTTGTAAATTTTTACCCATGTAGTCCACCCATCATAATACAATCATAATTTTTCCAAGACACAATTTTGACTATAGCATTGAAGAGATGAGAACAATAAACAAATATAAAATAACCATAAAATACCAACACTATCAGTGACTAGTTATTGTTTATATGGAAAAAGGTTATTTTCTAGACCAGACTTCAGAGACATCTACCCAAAAACCCCAGTCCAACTTTTTGAAATAATGTCTAATTTTTCCTTGTCATATTCTATAATTTAATTTATCCTCTACTGCTAAAATGTCTCTGCTCATTTCCACCTTCATGCTTCTCATACTTTCTTCTTGAAAAAGTAAATTTTATCCAACTCTACACATCTATTTCTCATCTAACTCAAAATGCCATTTATTTTGTTTAACAACTGTTTTATATTCAAACTGCTAAAATAAAGCTGCCCATTATTTTTAACTCTCATTCTGATTACCATGACAAATTATCAATCTTTATCAGTAATGTCATTATGTATATGTGTTGCCAATATTTTTCCACTCATTTACAGGTATCATTATATCTAATGTCTTCATAGTAACAAACTTTTAAAGAATTGCTAGATGGGAGTCAATAGCAAGAGCATATCAGTCTTTACAGTGTCCACCCAAATTGATCTCCACTACTTAGTTTTCTCTTAAAACCTTGAATGATGCATTGAATAATACAAGTGGTTATATCACACTAGTTTGGAATTGTGTAGTATGTGTATTGATCCCTGTTGTTAAGTACAGAATTTTATAGAACAAGAAATGGAGATCTTGAAGTCAGAGAAATTTAGATTTGAAACTAATCCTAACATTAAAATGCTCTATGTACTTGAACAAAGTATCAGCCATTCAGCTTCAGCCAATTTCCAAAATAAAGATAAAACTACCTCTTAACAATGTTTTTGTGGATATTAAATGGTATGACTGATATTAAGCATCTAGGACATGAAATGACGTCACATGAATGACAGCTTTTTTTCTTTTGCTATACTATCTCATGAGCTCCATTCTTTCTTCTTAAAAGAATACCTTGCATCTCATTATTCTAAGTATCTTCCAAAGAGTATAGCATAAATGAACACAGGTTATATGCAATTAATGCCACTGACCACATGTGGTCTAATCAGGAATGGAAAGAACTACACACAGAATTTTCAACATCGTGACTGAAATAAAAAAAAAAAAAAAACTGTTATAATGCAATGGATAAAACATGGGTCAAACAGTTCAATATGTCATTCTAGATCTGTAGATGTTACTTACTAGTAGTGTGACTTTGAGACAGGTCCTTTACTTCTTTGATTCTCCATTTCTTCACCTGCAAAAGTGAGAACATTGTACTAGATCTATGATTTTTACTTTAATTTTTAAAACTGCATTGACTCATTTATTATTTAAATGCAATTTTAAGGAAGTAAAACAATAAATACATGAAAAGCATAGTTACTCTGGATCATACAAAAAGGAAGTTTTGAACTCCTATGTGGTGGTACCTTTTATATACCAGACTAAACATGGGTTAAATCTAGTCAGGGGTTCACAGCAATTCATGAAGAATTCTGATAGCCATTCAGTCACATGGGCCTACTCAAGGGAGATAACAAATTTTATCCATCATGAGATGTTTAGGTTGCTTTTATATCTTTGTTGTGAAAATCCTGGAATGATAATGGGAGTGCAGATAGTTCAAGTTACCGATTTTATCTCTTTGGGTGTACACTCAGATATGAAATTCTGGATCATGAGTGAGTTTTTATTTTCAATATTTTGAGGAATCTCCATACTGTTTTCTATATTGACAGATCAATTGATGAAGAAAATGTGAAAACACACACACACACACAGAGCAATATTAGTCGACCATGTGACAACATGGACAAACCTGGAGACTTTTTACTAGTGAAATAAGCCAGAAGAAGAAGGACAAATACTGCATGTTCTAAGTTGTATTTAAAATCCAATATGTCAAATTAATAGAAACAGAGTATAGAATCATGATTAGAAGAGAGTAGAAGAAATAGGATACAAGGAGATATTGTTTAAAAGATACAGATTTTCAGTTATACAATATAAGTATGTTCTAAAGATTTAATTTACAACAATGTGACTATAGTTAACAGTGTATAGACTTGAAAGTTGCCAAAAGGGTAAATCTTAACTGTTCTCATCCCATACACACAAACATGCTAATTATATGAGGTAAAAGATATGTTAATTAGCTTGATTGTGGTGTATATTTCACAATGTATATGCATTTCAAATTATTAATTTTTATACCTTAAATATATGCAATTTTAATTGTCAAAAATTAAATGAACTCATATGAACTTTTCTATTTGGGGAAAATAAAAGAAATACTGAACTTTAAGCCACTATGTAAATTCACTGATTATTTCTTTAAATGTTTTGTAGCTATTAAAGTTTTATTTTACCAGCTATACCGTGTATCTAATTAGCTGTGAAATTCCACAACTCTGAAGCTTAAACAAGAAAAAAATATATGTTGGCTTATAGAATGTAATAAACTAACAAATGAGATTGATCAGATATTAATGTTTTGTTTTAAAGAGTATATCAGCTCTGGCCAGATAGCTTGGTTGGTTAGAGCACTGTTCTAAAGTGCAGAGGTTGCTTGTTCGATCCCTGGTCAGGGCACATACAGGCACAAATCGATGTTCCTGTCTCTGTTTTTCTCAAATCAATACAATAAACATTTTTTAAAAAGACCATAAAACTCACGTAAATGAGCTGTCTCTACACTCTCAATATCACATAATGTGTGTCAAGATGACCACAATAAAGCAGAACAATCAGCCAAAATCTTGCAAGAATTATATAAGAAATTAAACAGGGTTTTTGCAGTTAAATAAATGGTTTTAACATTTAAATATACAGCTCTGGGAAATTTACTTATCCTCTCTCAGCTGAAGCTTCTCTGTAAAATGCAAATAAAAACATTGACATTTTTTGCTTTTGTGTATGTGTTTTGTGAGTCAAATACTATATTATATGGCCCTGGCCAGTTGACTCAGTGGAGAGAGCATTGGCCCAGCATATGGACATCCCAGGTTCAATTCTGGTCAGAGCACACAAGAAAGGCAACCATCTGCTTCTCTCCCCTCCCTCTCCTACTCCTCTCTTTCTCTCTTACTGCCACTGGCTCAATTGGTTGAAGTGTCGACCCTGGGCTACTGAGGAACGCTTGATTGACTCGAGCATTGGCCACAGGCAGGGTTGGCTGGGTAGATACTGGTTGGGGCACATGTTGAGTCCTTCTATCTCCCCTCCTCTCATTTTTTAAAAAAAGAATTATACTGTATAAGAAAGCACTAGATCATATTTAAATGCTTAATAAATATTAGTTCCGTTTTCCTTCTCCTTTTATATGAGTTCATATATACAGTAACGTTGCTCAGCATAGGATGTGAAACAATGTTAGCAACTCAGCTTTTAATGATCTCTTTCACAGTAGTTTCTAACTTTCTAACCTTTTGAAGCTGTTAAAATAAAGTCAAATAATGATACTGCTGTGGCATAAGTGTATGCCTGGATCAATACATTCTGGTTGTTGGAATAAATTGCAATTAAAGAGGTAGTACTTGATTGCTTGACAGTAGGTAGTCTTTCCAGCCCAAATAAACTCAAGTATCAGTCTGATTTATAAGCTAATTAGTATGGACTTCACATGCATTTTATTGGGAAACCATAAAATCATACTGACTTCTGTCCACACCATAGGTGTGCTTTTGACTTTGTTCTGTGTCATTTATATATGACAAATCCTCTTTTCTTGTTACTTTGTTTACTGAAGAATACAGTCATCATTTAAATAAAGTCGAATATAAGAAATTTAATCTGTCTGTAAATAAACATTCAAATGCTCTAGAAATTTCATTACTGGTACTGGTCTTTCTTCCTATTTCTATATATTTAAGATAAAATTATGCATCAATTCAGAAATGACAAAGACATCAAGATAGTAAAGAAGGATGATTATTATTAAATCTTTGCAACAATAGAAAAGTACATATAAACAATTAATATATAGGCTACAAAAACACAGGATAAGTATGTTTCATGACAAATTATTTGAATAATCCATAAAAAGCCAAAATTAGTCTTCACATAAAGATGTATGCTTACATAAAGTATATGTTTGTTTATTCTGAATTTTCTATTCAATGTGGCATTTTATATGTAATAAATCCTAAAATGTGCCTGCATAATTATATAGTGAAACAGGACAGTCACAGATTAAAACAAAGTAATTTAAGCAATCCTTTGGATTAAAAATTTCATTAAGGCATATAATGTGTGTGTCTTTTCCTCTACTAGGTATTTACTCACTAGTATATTTCCTACTAAAATTTAAATATATTTTTATTAAAAAATAAAAACAAAAAAAATAGCACAATTCCTCAAAAAGGCATAGTGATATATGTGGTATGAGTTTTAAAATAAAGACTTCTTTTCATTTAAATAGCTCTATCCCCACACTGCTTGTAAATGCCACACTTTTTATTTTTAAAAAAGCAAGCAAAATCAAAATTATGTAAAAAATTCCCTGATGTCATGCCTTCTCTGTTGTCCCATATTTAAGTTAGATATATATTTTGGGTGCTGTTACATCTAGTAAATCTCACATCATATTTATTATGGTACAATTATGTAATTTTCTCTTCTAAACCCTACTTGACTTTCCCTTGTTCTTCGAGAAAGAAAGTTTTGTGAAGGTTAAAGAAAAAAAAACTAATCTCTCTCTCTTTTCTTTCTTTTTTTTTTTTTTTACATTGATGAATTCCAATAACCCACCAGAGTTTCTAACTCATAGTAAATGCTCAATAATTATTTCTTGGATAAAGAAACTAATCAAGGCCCTGGCCGGTTGGCTCAGTGTAGAGCGTTGGCCTGGTGTATAGAAGTCCCAGGTTCAATTCCTGGCCAGGGCACACTAGAGAAATGCCCATCTGCTTCTCCATCCTTCTCTTTCTCCTTCTATCTATCTCTCTCTTCCCTTCCTGCAGCCACGGCTCCAAGGAGCAAAGTTGACCCGGGCACTGAGGATGGCTCCATGGTCTCTGCCTCAGGCGCTAGAATGGTTCCAGTTGCATCAGAGCAATGCCCTCGATGGACTGAGCATTGCCCTCTAGTGGCCATGCCAAGTGGATCCCAGTTGGGCACACGTGTGAGTTTGTCTGTATGCCTCTCCCTTGCTTCTCATTTCAGAAAAATACCAAAAAAAAAAAAAAAACCCAAACAAAACAAACAAACAAAAAACATCCTAATCATTATTTTTTGAGTTATAAATTATCATAATATATTTCTTTTTTTATTTTTAAAAATTTGTATTGGATTTATCACGGTGATATTGGGTAATAAAATTATACAGATTTCAGGTGTACAATTCCACAGTACCTCATCTGTATATTGCACTGTGTGTTCCCCACCTGAAATCAAACCTCCCTGCATCATCACCTATCTTTCCTCTGCCCTCCTTCACCGTGCTGCACCCCCTGTCCCTCCTGCAATCCCACACTGTTGTCCGTGTTTAAAGTTCTTTTCTGACTTTAATCTATATTTCAAGATATATTTTGATAATTTTGAGTAATCTTTGAATAGCTTTTATATATGACAATACAGAACTATATTAAATTAAAAGCAATTTTAACAAAAACACAATATGCAACATTAAAATAATGATATTTTAAAGAACAAAATAGAATCCTGAGATCAAAACATTGAAATAAATATTTCAATGTAAATATTAGGAGAATTCCATAAAAATATAAAAAGACAAATTAGAAGCAGACAAAATAAAAACAGAATCATAGACACAAAGAAAAGACTGACAGCTAGCAGAGGGGATGGGGATTGGGCGACTGGGTAATAAATGTGAAGTGATTAAGCAAAAAAAAAAAAAACAATATATAGACATAGACAATAGTGTGGGAATTACAAGAAAGAAATGGGTGGGGGAAGTGGTGGGGGTAGAGGTGGGACAGATGGTAACAGAGGGAGACTTGATGTGGTAGTGAACACATAATGCAATATCCTGATAATATATTATAGAAGTGTACACCTGACACCTGGACACTTTTATTAACAATGTAACCCAAATAGATTCAATAATTATTTTTTAAATAATAAATAAGCAAAAATCTATCCTTTAGCTTTTAGTTCATGCCATATAAAATAAGAATGGTTCTGCTCTAGAGCAAA
Source organism: Rhynchonycteris naso (assembly GCA_037038555.1). Lineage (NCBI taxonomy): Eukaryota > Metazoa > Chordata > Mammalia > Chiroptera > Emballonuridae > Rhynchonycteris > Rhynchonycteris naso. The sequence continues at coordinate 67,124,625 of CM072996.1, forward strand.
ATGTGTCTATTGAGCTTGTTATTCCCAGGATTCAATACAAGACCTGGTTTATTATGAGTGCTCAGTTCATATTTTAAATGCATTCATCAATCAATCAAATCACCAATTACCTGTTTCAGAATGTCTAAAAATTCAAAACTGTATAAAACATTAGGAAAACAAAATTAACACTGCACAAAGTACAAAAATGTATGATATACTAATTTAAATTAATATGGCATAGGGAATATATGTTGTAGTTTTATAAGATGATGATATTATTCTAAACTACGAATATAGTAGCACTCCAGAAATATAAAATACAACTGAATAGATTTTTTTAATTCCATGATAAACCATTATACTTTTTTATTCTAAATTCAGTGTCATAAGGATTAGAGTTGAAGATAGTATTTGAGAGTACTGCTTTTCCACCTCTCTAGACTGATCTGGTAAAAAGGAAGGAGCACCTTGTGCTCCTGCCTTTGGGTGACAAATGCTGAAGTCAGCAGTATAAGAGGATGTCCAGGTGTGGTTCTGAAAGCGAGAGGTTCTGTAATTACATAGAATGTGTTCCTGAAGAATCCTGACAGCAATGCCTCATTCAGACAACCTGGTGATGTCTGTCTGTCTGATTATCAATTTGTTTGAAATCTTGTAACAGAGTTACAGTTTTGTGAACTGAACAACTGTGATATCATTAAAATAAACCAAACTTTTAAATACTTATATCTGCCAGGTGGCCAAATTCCAATCATAAAAAAAAAGACAATTCTTTTCTTCTTCACTGTAACACACACACCCCTACAAGTCTTAGCCAATTTCCATTCTCCTGAACCTCAGACAACCCCCCCAACAACCACCCAGTTGCTTTTTGCTTATGTTCCTTGCCTCTCCTTCTCTTTACAATAAATTGCCTTTCACTGGGCCTAGTACAGATCAACTCCACCTTTTCTGAGCGCATTTTGTTTTTTTCCAGGATATTTTCCCCTCTGATTACTTTTTATGAGGCAATATTAAACTCACTCTGAGCTTCTAACTGTATATTGTCTAAAACTGACAATTACATATGCCTATGATATTCTTTCTTAACATGAAATATTATCTAGATTTTTAAAAACATTATTTAATTTAGAAAAAAAATGTGTATAAGGAAATAGTGTTTGGGGCATAAAATAGAACCCTACTGATTTAAAACAGAAATGATGAATAATACAAGTGCTAAAACACTGACCCATTGCATAGCATTCATCACTGCAGTCATAACTCTTCCCCTCTGAGTAACGATAGGGCCTAAGAATACTTTTTAATAATATGCTCTTTTTTTAGTTATGTCACCCAAGAGAAAACTTTTTATCCTTTCCTAAAAATATAACTTTTTGCACATGGTGTTAAAAAAAAGAAAACAGCTTACCACCTACTTCATTTGCATATGCATTATGGTGCATTATTACTACAGCTTCAAAATATCTTTATTTTTTTCTAACAATAAGAGTGGGCCTGAACTGTGGTGACACAGTGATTAAATAATCAATCAGGAACGCTAAAATCATTGGTTCGAAACCCTGGGCTTGCCATATGTGTCAAGGCACATATGGGAGTTGATGCTTCCTGCTCCTTTTCTTCTTCTTCTCTCTCTCCCTCTCTCTCTCTCTCTCTCTCTCTCTCTCTTTATCCCTTATCTAAAATAAATTTTAAAAAACCCTAACAATAAGAATGAAATGCAATTACTGCAATGTGGAAAAGTATTAATATACATGTGCTTATATTCACACAAATGTGCACACACACACACATTTTCTAACTCTAATTTTAGTCCCGGGATATTAATAATTCTAGCAAACATTATGGTCTATTCTCCCATCTGTTATATCTAAATAACTGAATAACTAAATAGTAATATTCATAGTTATACACAAATGCTCATATATAAACCTCTCTGTTTGATATATTATGAATTTACATTCATGTTTTTAAGTATTTTTAGAGTGGTTTTTAAATGGGTCATTTATTTAACAATTAATGTATGACTGCTTAAAAACATGAAAAAGTGTAATGGTCATTGTCCTTTAGTAATAGGTGTTATATTGAGGCTTAATTTTAAAACAATCTTTTAGAAATGAAAAAAATAAACAGAAATATATGAGTCATCTTCGGTAGGCAAAATAATTGTCCCTTAAAGATATCAGTGTTCTAAATCCCAGAACCCGTGAGTTTTTCTATATGGCAAAGGGGGAATGAGGTTGCAGAGAGAACAAAATTACTAATCAGGAATTTGAGAATGGCAGACATGATCTTGGATTATTCAGGCTTGCTCATTGTAATCATAAAGGTTCTTTAATTGAGAAAGAGAGGCAGAAGTATATGAATCTGAGTGATGTGATCTGACAAAGACTCCAACAGTCATTTCCATAATTGTCTCTGAAGATAAAAGTGTGCATCTGAAATGCAGGCAGGCTGCACAAACTGAAAAAACAAACAAACAAAAAACCAAGAATCTACACTTCCCCTAGAGATCCCGAAAGAAATGCAGCCACTCTGTAAACATCTGTCTAGAAATTTTTGTAAACATATGTTTTCATTTGTCATGAGTATACCTAGGACTAAAACTGCTGGATATGTTAACTTCATGTTTATCATTAAAAAAATATTATTAAATTGTTTGCCAAAGTGGATGTATCATTTATAATCCTATATACAAATGTATGAAAATTACAATTTCTCCATATCCTCCAGAATACTTGTTAATGTCTGCCTTTTTAATTATATCTATTCTAGTGGGTCTCTAATGGTAACTCAAAGTGGTTTTGAATTGCACTTCTCTAATGACTAATGTGAGCATCTTCTCATGTGCTTTTTGTCCATTTACAGACTTTATTTGGAAAAATGTCTATTCAAATCCTTTATATATTTTCAAAATCTTTTTAATAAATAAATAATAATAAAACAACTATTTACCCTTTTGAGGGTTATTTTCTAATTTTTAATAGACAACTATTGTTTTGAGCAGTAATAAGTTCCCAGCAAAATTTAGTAGAAGGTACACAGATTAGGCATATTTTCAGCTACCACAAAACATGCATAATCTCTCCCATCATGAACATTTCTAGCCAGAGCCAAACAAAGTGCCACATTTGCTCTAACTTATGAAAATACATTGACACTTTATTATCACACATAATCTATAGCATACATTAAGGACTTATTATTGGTGGTGTACATGCAATGAGCTTGGATAAATGCACAATGATACATATTCATCACTAGCATATCATACAGAGTAGTTTTAGTGCCCTAAATATTCTTCATGCTCAATCTATGCATCCCTCTCTTCCCGAACCCTTTGAAATCACTGATATATTTACTATGTGCATAGTCAAAACTGAAATCATACAGTATGCAGTTGTTTTCAGTTTGGCTTCTTTCATTACTAATATGCATTTAAAGTTTCTCTGTGTCTGAACATGATGGCTTGATAGTTCATTTTTATTTGGAGGGGGGGTGTTGGGGGCATTAATACTAGTCTATTGTCTGCATGTTAACACAGTTCATTTGTTCATTCACATACCGAAGAGCACCTTAGATGCTCCAGGTTTAGGCAAATATGAATAAAACTACTATAAAAATCCATGTACAGATTTTATGTGTATATAAATTTTCAACTCCTTTGGGTAGATAACCACAGAGAAAGATTACTATGGTATTAGTACGGCTATTATCTTCCCAAGTAGCCATGCCATTTGCAGCCCTTTGCATTCCCACCAGCAAGGAGTGAGCCTTTGTTGCTCCACATTCTCATAAGCATTTGATATGATCAGTATTCTGAATTTTGGCCATTCTACAGGTACACAGTGGTATCTATTTATTGTTGTAATTTGCATTTCCCTAATGAAATATGATATATATAGAACATCTTTTCATATGCTTGTCATCTGCTTATGGTGAGATACTTTTTTAGGGTTTTAGCCCATGTTCATAGGGCTGTCTTCTTATTGTTGAGTTTTAAGAGTACTTTGTATATTTTGAACAACAATCTATGATGGACTAAATATTTTGTGACATTCCAAAATTCACATGCTGAAATTCTAACCCCTAAAGTGATGATTTTAGCATGGCCTATGGTGGGGCAGTGGTGGATAAAGCATCAACCTGGAATGCTGAGGTTGCCAGTTCAAAACCCTGGGGTTGCCTAGTCAAAGCACATATGAGAGTTGATGCTTCCTGCTCCTCCCCCCATTCTTTCTTTCTCTCTCTCTCTCTCTCTCTCTCTCTCTCTCTCTCTCTCACATGCACACACACACACACTGTCTCTCTCCCTCTTTCTATCTTCTCTCTAAAATGAATAAATAAAGTTTTAAAATAAAACAAACAAACAAAAAGACACCCAGGGAGTTTTTTTACTCTTCTTCTGCCATGTGCAGATACAACATGAAGTTGGCCTTCTGAAACTTAGAAGAGGTCTCTCATCTTAGACCTTCCATCCTCCAGAACTGTGAGAAATAATTGTTTGTTGTTTATCTTATCCATCTTATTCAGATATAGCGGTCTGAAATAACTGAGACTCGGTCCTTTGTCTGAGTGTCTTTCGCAAATATTTCCTTCCAATTTGTGGCTTATCTTTTATTCTTTGAACACTTGATTCACAGTACAAAAATTTTCAATTGAAATTAAGTCCAGCTTATCATTTTCTTCATGGAGAGGATATTATTTAATATAGTTGTTTCAATTATAGAGAACAAATATGTATACCTTTAATATGATGAAGACTTGAAGGGAAAAAAATGGACAGCAGATGGTACTTGGATGTCATTATAAATTTACCCTTGTAAACTGGAAATTTCAAGGATCATGTTGCTACAAAGCAGCTCAACATTCAAATCCTTTATCCTTCAAATAATAAAAAGAGAACTACTAATAATGCTTATTAAGGCAAGTGAATAAGTGAAATTAACCATGGACTGGTTTCAAGTTCATAGACTATGGAATAATATGAGTTAGAACAATTTTCAGCTTTTTTCATCTCATAGCACACATAAACTAATTACTAAAATTCTGTGGCACACACAAAATATATACATTTTGCCAATATTATAAAAAATAGGTTTAAAAAAAATAGGTATTATTTTGGTTAATTCTCATCGGAGAGCTATTGTTGTATTGGCTATTGTTATTTTTTTAATTGGTCAATCTAAAAGAAAAAATGTTGGTGCTTTTTTACTAAACAAGCAGGTGTTTCATGTTCTAAAAATTCCTGTGGCACACAGGTTGAAAATTGCTAGATTAGGTAATACTTTATGGATGAATAAATAGAATTGTTACATTAAATCTACACAATATACTTTTTTCCCTCTTTATATTTTATCATAGGAAAGATGTACCTTGAAAGTCTTAGCAATTTATAAGTGTTTCAGAAATTAATCAGCAGAGAATTTCCTTTTACAGTAAAATATAGTCAAATAAACTAAAAAGGTAACATGAAGAACCAAGTCAATTAATCTTGGAAGTAGGTGTTCCAAAACAATTCTGTTACCTAAAATACATCCTGTATATGATATAATATTTATTTTACATGATAGTCTCTGAGATGGTTCATCTGAACATTATTAAAATCAATGAATCATGTCTTTTTTGGTTCTCTGCAGTGCCTATCATAGAGTAGGCAATAACCAATTTGTTTCTCTCGGTGCCAAATTACACTTTGATAAAGATTAAGAGTCACACACAAAACCTCACTAAATAAGAGGCTGGGTTTGTCCAATAGAACTTCTTATTCATCCCTAAGAAAGGATATTGTGTTGAAGCCAAGAAGTGATTATAGGGTACTAAATAACCATGATGGATCCATTCAGGGCTGGGACCCTTAGGCATTAACTGTGCACAGGTTTGAATCAATACTTATTATATATTCAAGAAATAATACTGGGGAACTAGGGGTTAGCATCTTCCACATGTTTGAATTCTAATTTGTCAAGTGGAAGATTCCTAAAATTTTGTTTCACATTTGCACAAAAAATATCTCATGTTTCTCAGTTCGTTTATTAATTTATTAAGCATTTGAGAAACAAATGTTTGTAGACATAGGAAATGCAAAGAAATATCTAAAACAAACATTTTTTTTTTTTTACAGGGACAGAGAGAGAGTCAGAGAGAGGGATAGACAGACAGGAACGGAGAGAGGTGAGAAGCATCAATCATTAGTTTCTCGGTGCTGTTGTGACACCTTAGTTGTTCATTGATTGCTTTCTCACATTGCCTTGACTGTTGGCCTTCAGCAGACCGAGCAACCCCTTTCTGGAACCAGCGGCCTTGGGTCCAAGCTGGTGAGCTTTTTTGCTCAAGTCTGATGGGCCCGCACTCAAGCTGGTGACCTCGGGGTCTCGAACCTGGGTCCTTCTGCATTCCAGTCCGAAGGTCTATCCACTGTACCACCACCTGGTCAGGCCAAACATGTTCATTTTGCAGAAGATACTTTTATGGGAAAGGCATAGGGTAAAATGCAGAACTGCAAAGATGGATCAGTAACCCTCTTTACAGAAATAGCAGTTTATGTGCAAAACTGATTCAGTCCATTTTAGGTAAATATGTTGATTTTGGAGGCATTGATACGTAAACCTAATTCCATTAAGTGTCACTTTGAGAACATGATGTAGCAGAAAGAAGACTGAATAAGGTGGGGTTTTGTTTTTTTTTTACTTTATTTTATTCATTTTAGAGAGGAGACACGAGAGAGAGAGAGAGAGAGAGAGAGAGAGAGAGAGAGAGAGAGAGAAAGGGGGGAGGAGCTGGAAGCATCAACTCCCATATGTGCCTTGACTGAACCAGTGCAGGGTTTTGAACTGGCGACCTCAGTGTTCCCAGGTCGACGGCTTTATCCACTGCGCCACCACAGGTCAGGCTAAGGTAGGTTTTTATTTGTTCCTTACTAATACTTTGCAAGTGGTCCATTTTTTTCTGAATTGAGAAGCCAGGAGGCAGACAGACAGACTCCCACATGCAACCAACCAGAATCCAACCAGTATGCCCACCAGGTGGCGATGCTCTGCCCATCTGGAGTGTTGCTCCTTTGTAACTGGAGCCATTCTAGCACCTGAGGCAGAGGTCATGGAGCTAACCTCAGCACCTGGGCCAACTTTGCTCCAATGGAGCCTTGGCTGTGGGAGGGGAAGAGAGAAATAGAGAAAAAGGGAAGGGGAGGTGGAGAATCATATGGGTGCTTCTCCTGTGTGCACTGACCAGGAATTAAACCCAGGACATCCACATGCTGGGCCAATGCTCTACCACTGAGCCCCCTGGCCAGGACCAGGTGGTCTATTTTTACTTCATTTTGAAACTAACTTAGTTATATTCATTGAATTTCTAAGATAACACCTTACTAAAATCAAAACATACAGAATTAGTTCATCCTGGTTTGCTATGAATAGAAGGTATTACACTTATATGAACATTTCTGCTGATCTGAATTCTTGTTTCAAAACTAGAAGTATTTAACCCAATATCAGTGCCACACCTCAACTGGGCCACTTCTTATACTCCACAATGTGTTATGACTGTTCTCATTTCTATTCATTCTCTATCCTCTCTACCATGTTTCATTTGACTAGGGCTGAATTAACATGATTTATTGCTATTCAAGTAGAACTTTTACATCACCTCTGAAGACAGAGCAGTTGGCGTCCTGCATATAAAACAGGCAATTGTCTTACAGGTAAGGTTAAGGAAATGAAATATGGATCACAAGAATTAATAGCTATATATGTGTGAGTGTGCATATTTATAACTCCAAGAGTATGTGTAGTTGCATTGCATGTTCTAGCATTTTGAGGTGTTGATATAAACTTTTTTCATAATTTATTAGTATTTGATTATATGATAATGACACATATTTCTATTAACATATTCACAATAATGTATTTAATTTTTATCTAAGTGAAATTAAGGGAAGTACAGACTTTACCAAACAGGAAAAAACTATTTTATGCAGTATTTTAACTAGAAAAATCTGTATTAGCTCTTATATATCTTTTGTAGAATCTCCATAATACTGGTCCTTAAATGGTGCAATATCTTTAGCTGCTTTTGTATGAAAGAAAGATCAACATATACTCAACAAGGTTTAGAGTTGAGAAAAATCCTTTCAAAATTGATAAGCCACACAGAGTTTATGTGAGGATGGTACACATGGCAATTTTTCTTTAAATTATCCAAAAATCCAATTTTCACTCAATTTATCAGCCCATTTACCCAAATTCAAAATAATAGTTACTTTCAAAAAAATAATTTCCAATATTCTAAGCTGTGTTACAAGTTTATAATTGAAACTCTCCTTTAAAAACTCCCCTTAAAATATGGGTTTCAGAATTGTGGTCATGTTAATGTTGTTGAAACAGTATTTATATTTGCAGCAAAAACAGGCTCTGTGAAAAACTTGCAGTAATAGGCCAATGATACTGATGGAACCACAAATGACAAAACCTAATGCTTCTCTTTCCAGGCATTTGACGATCCAAAGCTTGTTTACTTCCTAAAAGTACTTTTCAGTAATCAATGTTAATTGGACAAATACTTTGTTTGCATCTTTCAATAAACACTATTTTGATCCCACTATCTTATATCTCAACAATGCTACAACCCCTCATTAAAACCTGCAACCTCAGCATCAGAAAAGAGAGGATTTGGGGAGCATGGGAGATGAGCGAAAACTTTCAGCGGAAACATCCCAAGGTCATTAATACAAAGCCTCTTAAAGAACAAAATTAAGAATATAAAGTCCAACTAAACTATACTCTTTAAAAATCAAGACTTTTTACCTATAATAAGGATAAGCTTTTAAAAATTAGTTAATGACAATCTTATGATATTATAATATTATTGATTAAATTCTTAATTTATTTTTAACTCATATCCAAAAATATTATAATCACTTATTAGCAAATATGATTTGGTAAAGTGTTTTCCTATATTATACTGGAAAGTTACCCCCAAAACACAAGCAATGCATATTAAATTTAAAAGGACTATTAGAAATTCCCCAAGACATTTTCTGGAATGAGGTGAATAATGTATATACTTATTATTAAGTAGGTAAAACATAACAAAGAATAATAATTAAACTTACAATCCAGGTTAAAATAGAATGTTATCAATTAAATTGAAACTTGCTGTATTATGTTCCCAAATACTTGATCTCTCAGCCCCTCCATTTAAAAGCTACCTAGTTAATTAGTAAAATCCTCGCTCTGAAAACATATATAAATATCTCCACACAAGAAATAGTATTATTTTTGTTTGTTTGTTTGTTTTGTGACAGAGAGACAGAGAATGACAGAGAGATGGCAAGCATCAATTCTTTGTTGCAGTTGCTTAGTCTTCCTTAATTGTTCATTGATTGCTTTCTCTATGTGCTTTGATGAGGAGTGGGGGAGGGCTACAGCAGAGTGAGTGACCCCTTTCCAAAGCCAGTGATATATGGCTCAAGCCAGCGACCATATTTTCATATCCATGATCCCACACTCAAGCCAGTGACTTGGCGCTCAAGCCAGCAATTGCAGGACTTTGAATTTGGGTCCTCCGCATCTCAGGCAATGCTCTATCCACTGCTCCACTGCCTAGTCAGGCAGTATTGTTAAGGGAGAGAGGGAAAGAGAGACAGAAACATCAATCTGTTTCTATATGTGCCCTGACTAGGGATCAAACCAGAAATCTCTGTGCTTTGGGACAACTCATTCTTTATAAATACTCTTGCAATTCATTCACCCATATGTTTATGGAATTCATTTAATGATGTGTGTCTGTTTATGTATATCAACATGTATATCCATAAATATTGATAGACATTTAAGTTGATACATTTATAATGTCTCCAATTATGACTATTAAAATGTTAATGCATGCATATGTATATTTTTGTATGTGTATATGTGAGAGTCAATCTAGCTTAGGGCAGAATTCCACAAATTCCACAGTTATTGTTTCTTGTGGACATTTCTTTTTTTGTAGTTTTCTGAAATGAGAAGTGGGGAGGCACACAGACAGACTTCCACATGTACCCTACTGGCATCCATTTGGAATGCCCACTAAGGGGGTGATGCTCTGCCCTTTTGGGCTGTTGCTCCATTGCAATGAAAACTATTCTAATGTTGGAGGTGGAGGACATGCAGCCATCCTCAGTGCCCGGGCCAACTTTGCTCCAATGGATACTTGGCTGTAGGAGGGGAAGAGAGAGAGAGAGAGAAAGAAGAGGGAGAAGGGTGGAGGAGTGGATGGGCTCTACTCCTGTGTGCCCTGGCTGAGAATCGAACCTGGGACTGTCATATGTCAGGCTGACGCTCTACTGCTGAGCCAACTGGCCAAGAGACTTGTGGACATTTTAAGGAAAAAATATTAGTATCTCTTACCTGGAAATAGTCACATGTCAAATTATTAATACAAATGACTATCTTTTTTTATTTTTAAAGGGGGAAACTTTAAAGAGAAGATAAAGTTATATTATTCATATATATATAAAATTTGTTTGAAGCCAAGCTCAAATCTTACTGGCCAGAGGGCAGTGCAGCTTCCCAAAAGCCTATTAATGCACTTCACAAGTACCAGTGTCTGGAATTAAAGGGGCAGACAATCTATGAGATTTTCACAGAAATATAGATGTGTTATGCCAGCCATGTGAAAGATTCAGTATATAACTCTCCCATAAAGGGACCCTGAAGCTTCTCTGTATAAAAATTTCTCTCATATGGGTTTATCCCAGAAATTCAAAATGCCATTTCAAAGTGTTGGTGTATAAAAATTCAATAACTAACAGTTCTTTAGATTTATGCTTTAAAAAAAAAAATTCATAAAGCCTGGCTGGTAGTTCAGTGGTAGAGCGTTGGCCTGGCATATGGACAACCTTGGTTACATTGCCAGTCAGGGCACACAGGAGAAGTGCTCATATGCTTCTACACCCCTCCCCCTCTTGCTTCTCTTTCTCTCTCTTTTCCTTCCTCTCCTGCAGCCATGGCTGAATTGGAGCAAGTTGGCCCTGGGCCTGAGGACCTGAGGATGACTCCATGACTTCTGCCTCTGGCATTAAGAAGAGCTCATTTGTTGAAGAACAGAGCAATGTAACAGATGGGCACAGCATTGCTCCCTAGTGGACTTTCCAGGTGGATCCTGGTTGGGACACATGTGAGAGTCTATCTCTTTGCCTCCCCTCCTCTGACTGAAAAAAAAAAAAAAAGTATATAGGTACCATCAATACTTGTGTATTACTTATTCATGGGTCATATAAATATACTGCTATATTTTATTAGATTTTATATATTTTTAAAGTATAGAAAACACAACCAAAATTTATAAATGGAAGGAACTAATAAATATAATAAAGCAGAAATTCTAATATTTTCCTGCCATGCCTTGTGATTCACCTTATTATCCCTGTCCTGTATACCAGTCACCATTTCTTTCCCCTCTGAGGCAAAAGTGTTATGGGTTGTGATTAATCACAGAAGAAAACTATCAATTTCACACATTCTTCCTCCCTCTTCTCTTCCTCTCCACAAGCCAGGATCTAGATATTCTAGGTGAGAGCTCTTGTCTGTTTTCTCATGGCAATGTTTCCAGCACCTAGGATGCCTGGCCTCATGCAGAAGCTCTAGAAACACCTGAACTCAAGGAGCAGCAGGGACTCATGGACATCCCAGCGTCCTCCGGCAAGAACAGAACAGGGCAGGACAGATGGACCAATTTAGAAAATGGTGCGCCAAGACATATACCAGACTTTCTGAGAACACTGCTTTGGGGAGGTCATACATTTGATTTTGTGTGTCTGTGTGTTTGATTTGATTTAACCATCACAAAACTAAGTTTTTGAGAATTCTCTTTTAGAAGTAAATGTTTTCAGGAGGATTCATTCCTCAAATAAAATTGGCAATAATACATAGGATAAATTTGAGTGTCCAATGGCATGATTTCAAAATCTTGCTCTTACTTGCTGCCTGGATCTGAGCAAACTATTTACCTTCTTTGCTCATTTCTTATAAAATGTGATAAGAGTAATACATTGGGAGTTGTGAGGATTATATCAATTAATTTTATACACACAGTTCTTCAAACAGAGCTTGGCGAATTTGGACAATTGGAAAGAGGAGATTGTTTTCAAGTAAGTAAAAAATTCCTTCTATGAACAAAAAACTGATAAAAGCATGTAGTGCATGCAAGGATAAAAAGAAAGTTCCCTGATATTAAAATAATGTAATCCAGCAGAGGTCCATTAGATCACTGGAGACATTTTCACTAATCAGAGGTTCATATTTAGTGTTTAATTATATTAAAGAAAGATAATTGTGTGAGAATTCAGAAAGACATTTCCATGCAAAAACCACTACCACAGTAATATCTACCAATTGACACAATAACAAGAATGAATCATTTCCAGATGCTCTATAATCAAAAGCCTCTCCTGCAGTGGAGAATGAGGTGAGGAAAACCTCATTAGAAAGCCAATGTATAACATTTGAGAAAGTAATGTAGAGGGAAGAGGACCAAAGGGAACGGTGAGAGGGCGGGAATACACAAAGTGAATTAATGCAGGTGGGTCTTTATCAATATCATATTTTGTTCAGAAAATTTTCAAATAGAGACGTCAGTTACCACAAATCATGGAACGTAGAATAAATAAAATTCAGGGGCAATCTATTTGGGATTCAAGACAGCAGGTAAATAATGTGCTAGTTCTTCTGTTTTTGTAGACTCTTTCTTATAGGATATTGTCATTTCATTGATCACTGAAATCATGTTTAAATATTTTAAAATTTAATTAAATTGCAGTTACTTCATTTTGGCATTCTTTTAAATGTATAACACTGCCCCTAGTTAATAATTGCCGTGCTATGGGTTAACTTTGGGAACTTTGTGTCTATGAGCATTATGTTCAATAAGCAACCTAGCTGAAAAAACAAATTTTGGGGCATAAAGTTATAAAATATCCTATCTTTGATTATTATAGTCCCTCATTGATACACTCTACACTGAGAGAAGTTCATACACTACACAAACAAAAATTCTTTAATAGAATTTTTTTTTCATTTACTAACTTATTTGCATTTTATGCTCTAAAGAAATGTTTATTAAATAGTAGGATAATGTCACTAAATAAAGTAGTCCACCAAATTATACATTTTTAAGCTTTATTAGGTAATGCATTTTCCTATTATGAAGTTTATTATTTTCCATATAAGTATTATATTAGAACTTGTGAACTTGGGGTTTGGTGTATATTAGGCTAATGCACAGGCCGTGGTGAATTTATACTTTGCCATGAAAAATCATATCACTACTTTACTATCTTTGAAATGTGTTTAGCTAAGATGTGATTTCGTTGCAGTTTTGCCCTCCGGAGGTAAATATTATTACATCTTTAAGCTGTTTCTTTTGTTAGTTTCTTTACCAATCCTTGGTAATAAGTATATATTTTAAATAAGGGTCAGAAAGCATTTCGTAGCTTTTAAATTTCGGGGAAAGTTAACATTAAAATATACATAAACTTTTCAGTAAGGAGACTATTCTAGCACAAATTATTATGTTTTCTTTATTTCTGGAAGCAATGAAGAAAAGCAGTATTAACTGGCAGTGAAACGGGTTGAACATAAATCTCTAAAATATCTGTTTTTATAATTAAAAATAATTGTGTGTGCTACAGCAAACTAAGTCTGCAGTATAATTAAACATATTTAACATATATTAACTCTATAAGTAATTTGCATAGATTATTCTGCTTCACATTTTTAGTGTACACCAGGGGATATTGTGATTATTATCAATGCACTCTATTAACTGAACGGATAATGATATGGTTTTAAAAGTTGAGATATAATTATAAGGCCCTTAGAATCCCCAAATAAAGGGTATGATTGGCTACTCGAATAATTAGCCATAATTACAGAAAGAATTACATGTTATTTTGAAATTTAAAGTTGAACCTCTGTATCTAATCTTTTGACAAATACCAGCATTTATATTTTCTCAATGTTCCTTTCCAGATTTATTAGTTCATGTTTTAATCTTTAACTCAGAGAAGTAGTATTATGCATATACTTTATATGTATATAATTATAGACACAATTTATAATGATTTAAAACATGGATAAATATTCTCTTTTATGAGATACATAGCAGTATAATAAAACCAGGGACCAAACACTTGATTTCTGATTGCTGCTTTCATTACTAAGAGGACAGCGACTCAGGTCCTATCATCAGGACTGGCTCCAGCTTCTTTGCCATAAAATGCAATGGAGTTGGAGTCATTATAATTCCAAAAGCTTCATTGAATCACTTCATAGAGTAAGTCACAATCACATTAAATTACTTGTGTTATTCTATTTATATTACTAAATCAGAAAACAATGTCATGTTGTTGTGTGCATACTGTCAGCACGTGACTATCTGGAAAGAAGATATGTATCCACATAGAATCTCATATCTCCTTTAGCTAACTTCCCTGCTCTCCTTTCCATCCACCCTGCAGAGGCAAGGTACTGGGAAGGGTGCTCAAGTGTCAGAGACCATGCAAGAGGAACAACTACATAACAAGTACCACTTTCTCTTTTGTTCCACTCATGCCAAGGAAATAATGTATACCAGAAGATTTTAAACAATTCAGGTTTAAGACCCTTTTACACCAAAAAATTATTGAGGGCCCCTAAAAGCTTTTGCTAACATGTTTTTTATCTAATGGTTTTTACTGAACTATAAATGAAAACTAAAAGCATTTTAAAACCATTTATTTTTAATTACCTCACATGCTAATACAAAATGCTAATATGAAAACATTTTTCATTGAAAAAAAATTAAAGACAAAAGAAATGAGAAGAGTGGCATTAATTTAAATTTTAGAAAATCTCTCTGTCTGATTTAGTGGTATTCAGATGAAATCTTGTATTTGATTTTGATCTATTTTGACTTGTATCTTCTTGAAAACTTCACTGCACAGCCATAACAGAATGAGAGTAAGAAAGGCACAGAACTCCTTAGTATAACAAAAGCAGTTTGATCTTGCAGATATCCTGGAAAAAAGGTTATTCCCAAACCACACTTTCGAGAACCACAGGTATAGACAAAGGTACAGGAATGAGATACAAAATGCTGTGCTTTGAGTACCACAGCGAGCAGGTGGGAGTAGGGCAGGTGATGGGGACTGGCTGGCCAAACACTGACCCTAGTGAATTTGTATACAATTGTAAGTACCACACAACTAGTTTATATTATTCTTGAAGTTCTTGATTTCAAGCAAAAGCTTCATCAGTAATAAACATTCCAAATGTGTAAAGAATTAATAAGGAATGTGAATTAATTGATAGAGATCCTGTTTCCACTTATACAAGAAGGAAAATCAATTCCTCTGAGTAGAATGACTATGTGATTACTTAGATGGATTCCCCAGTGTTGTTAGGTTTTGATTTTTATACTACTTAAAAGGAAAAAGTCATCACTTGGAGAGATCTCACTAAAACACTTGGAAAGGCAGGAATTAACTACAAAAGCAAGAATTAACTTCTTATTCATTTACGGACAATACTAGTAGAAAACAGATTTAAAGCTTAAGAGCTTAAACACGTGAACGAGGCTTAAAATAAATCAGACGGCCACATGCACTTTCTCTGTGCAGAGGACCAAAACAATTATTCCTATAACTGTGCAAATTGCATAAAATAAATAAGGGTTTAAAAGTCAGTATATTCTTGTCCAGGAATTCAGTCCAGGATAAAGTCTTTAGAAGTTTATCTTCTCCATCAACACCTAGTTAACAGTGTTCTCCATCAACACCTAGTTAACAGTGACCACTGCTTAACTAATGGAAATGTTTCAAAACCCACTGGTGATTGGTTTTACCACAGACTTTCCACAAATTCCAAAATTTGAACTAATTACTTACAACTCATATTCAGAGAACAGAAAGGTACCACTAATAATTTTTAAATTACAACAATAGTAACAATCCCTCACATTTACTCAGTTCTACCCAAATGCCAGAAATCACCTTGATTCCTGTGTTTACATTAATCCTATTAATCTTCATGACGTTAATGTAGACACTACCATTTCCCCCATTTCTCAGATCAGGAAATGAGGAACAGAAAGTTTGAGGGTGTTGCCTTAAGTCAGAAAGCAAAGATTTGATGCTAGGCAGTCTGGTCCCAGAATTTGAACAAGAACTAAGCAGCAACTAAATCTAAGCAATACTATACAAGAAACAAAAATACAACAGTTGTCATGTGAAATTCTATATGTCTAGAGAACCCTATTTTTAAATTCTTGCTCTTAAATAAAAATTTTCTCTAGCTATCTTGGAAAACATTAAAATGTTAACACCTTGCACACAAAGAATTTTGCCTAGCCTGACTGGGCAGTGGCGCAGTGGATGGAGCGTCGGACTGGGATGTGGAAGGACCCAGGTTCACCCAGGTTCAGAACCCTGAGGTCGCCAGCTTGAGCACAGGCACATCTGGCTTGAGCAAAAGCTCGCCAACTTGGACCCAAGGTCGCTGGCTCCAGCGGCGGGTTGCTTGGTTTGTTGAAGGCCCCCACGGTCAAGGCGCATGTGAGAAAGCAATCAATGAACAACTAGGGTGTCGCAACGGCAATGAAAAGCTGATGATTGATGCTTCTCATCTCTCTCCATTCCTGTCTGTCTGTCCCTGTCTATCCCTCTCTCTCTCTCTCTGTCCCTGTATAAAAAAGAAAACAAAAACAAAGAACTTTGCCTATTTTGTTCTCCACTGTATTTTAGGACTCAGACTAAGTGGCTAGCACAGAATAGGATCTGAATAAATATTTGTGAAATAAATTAAGTATATTTTCAGAAATACAGTGAAGTGGAGCTAGAAGGAGGGTTGTTTGTTTTGTGTTTATTCTTCAATAACTTTACTTACTGTTAATCTATTACTGATTTCCAGGTGTTTTTACTCAGTTACTCTCACATGGTAATATTTATAACATCGCTTGGAAATCTTATTAAAATGCTGATTGTAATACATAAGGTCCAGGATGGAGCCTGTGGAAGTCAAGACTAATTGAACTAAAGACCATTCTTTAGTATCTCCAAATTCAATAAAGTGTTCTAAAATTCATAACAAGTAACAGAATATAAACATGTGCATCATGATTTTATTTTTTTTACACATTCTCCTTCTCATTTACACTCTTGTTATTATTTTAGGACAAACTGAAAAGTGACATTTTTCACTGCTATTGGAATGACTGTCACATGAGATGTTAAATTCTTCAAGCTTTACTGGGGGACATACTGTGATATGTTGTTTGGATGTCTCCAACTGTCAATGTTATTCCTATGACCTTTCTTATGGATTAAAAACAAATAAACACAAATTTAACAATTTTAAAAGGCAAGCTATCATACAGTTAAGATTACACTGGAGAATGAAGAAACATCTACTTGATTTTGGATTTGGGGGATCTATTAATCATTCCAGGATTTAAATAGATAACAATTGTCAAAATAAACTAATAAGAAAAGTCACTCTTTATATTTTTGCAATGAAACTGTCAGACTTAATTCCCTTCCTCTCATACATGTTGAATGAGGCCATGGAAAACTATTAAATAAAGCAATCAGTATTTATTTAGCAAATGCCCTTAGTACATTTAGTTTGCTCTGGATACTTTTCTCTGTTACATAAATATCAGCTGGCTTAATATGCAAACATATCAATGAATAAATACTATTATTATCTCTGTTTCATAAGTGAGAAAAATTAGGCATACCTAAACTAAATTTGTCACCCAAGGGCTCACATATTGATGTAGTGATTCAAACCCAGTCTGGCCTCAAAATATGTGCTCTTAACAACATACCAAACTTCTTCCCATTATGAATTCCTAATGGAAAATATATATGATTTCCAAAGACTTAAAATATTTCTTTTCTTTTCCAAGTAGGAGGAGGGCAAACAGAGAGACAGACTCCCATATATGCCCTGACTGTGATCCACCTGACAACCCCCACCTGGAGCCGAAGCTCTGCCTATCTGGGGCTATGCTTGCAACTAAGCGATTTTTAGTGCCTGAGGTGGAGGCTCCATGGACCCATCCTCAGTGCCTAAGACCAATGTGCTTGAACCAATTGAGCCATGGATGCAGGAGGTAAAGAGAGAGAGAAAACGGAGGGAAAGGGGGAGGGACAGAGAAGCAGATAGTTGCTTTTCCTGTCTGCCATGACTGGAAATCAAACCTAGAACATCCACATGCCAGTTTGACACTCTACCACTGAGCCAACTCTCCCAGACCCAAAGACTTAAAATATTTTATCCAACTATATTTTCAATCAGTCTCAAAATCAGACTTATTCCAGAATCTTACATTATCACAAAGAGAAAAGTGGCAAGTAAATAGTCAATTAAGATAAAGAATTATTAGGTCATCAAGAGTACCAAGGGAAGCTGGGCCTGATGGAAATAAAGGAGAGCTGGTTTTCTTCTTCATCCTAATCTCCTAGATTCACATTACTTTCTACTGAGCATACTCTTCTGTAATTAACTAATTTACTATCTTCGTCATCAGATGATATTTGTATATTTTGTAGCTCCCTAAAATTTCAGAAATATATACTGCAGTTGTATATTTGACATCCCCATTCAGCTTTGTACAATAGTAATAAAAAGCAAACATATCAAAACCCTGAACAAAAATGTTCCTTCCCCTGAAGTCCTGTGTTGGATAATGATAAAATCATCTTCTCATTAATATATTAGGAACCTCAAAGACATTCTTAACAATCCTCTGTTTCTTCCACATTATATTTAACTGTACATGAACCACTATTAATTGAACCTTAGCACGTGACATCAGCTGAAGTCCACAACATTCCTGCTTTGTGGAATTGTAGTACTCTCCTACTTCTTCTGACTTTCAGTTTTCCAAGTATTCTTTGATAGTCTCCTCAGATCTGCTTTTCTAAAGGACATATAGACAGTCTTGCAACTTGCTAGTTTAAAGACCTATGATGTCCACTCTGTTTATAAATGTAAGCCCAAAATACTTAGTGAGATATATAAAGCCATTTCTAATTTAACCCTGTCTCAAGCCCTAGTCTCAACTATATCTTTTCTAAGCAGTTACCTAAACTTATTTAAAAAAGCAAAGCCGTTAAAATCTCAATGTTTTTTTTCTGTCCAGAATGTCCTTGTCTACATCTTAACTTTACATTTTTTTTATTCTTCTTTCAAGATGATGCCTTATGCATGAAGCATTTCCCTACCTTCCCAAGAAGAATGAAGTTTATCACTCTAATTTTCTATTGAACTTTAAATGCACTTTGTATGAGTCACTTTAGATTAACGCTTTCTAGCAGTTAAGAAAGCTTCTCACAGGTTTTGGTACAGTTAAGAAAGCCTCTCACAGGTTTTGGCTCAATATATATTTACTGAATAAATAAATAAAAAATATAATTGAGCTTCACCAATAATTTTACAGTAATAATATACTTTATGCCCTGGCTGGATAACTCAGTTATCCAGTTGGTTCGAGCATTTTCCCAAAGCACAGCGGTTGCTCATTCTATCCCCTGTCAGGGCACACACAGGAACAGATTGATGTTCCTGTCTCTCCCTCTCTCTCCATCCCTTTCTTGCTAAAATAAATAAATAAATGTTTTTTAAAAATAATGTATTTTATGACTTTGGACACAATTAAATAGGTGAATAATTAACATAAATAATATTAATTATTATAATTAAATAACAGTGCAACATTTTATCTCACACACCCTTATGTCAAAGATTTCTCCATATTGGATAAATTTATAGCTAGATTAAAAATGGGAGTAAAATATATATTAATAGTCATAAATTCCAAGAATATTTTCTGATCTATTTCAATAGTCATGTTTACCCAGAGAACAGAATAAATTAAACAGTTAAATGCAAATCTGTGTAGGCCATTGACTGCCAAGAGAAAATAAAAACCATTTGTGTTGAGTTCATTATCAAGAATGTGCTAAAAAGACACTGACACTGCTGTGGTCACTGAGTAGGTGGCTTGTCTGACATGTGGGAGGCTCATCTTTGGTAGAAACATGCGGGAGAGCTGCTGATATATGACTCTATGATTTATGCTTCCCTATGCCATCTGTACATACAGGTAGTTCCTGCTTTGTGCTATTATCTCTTTCTAGATACTCAACTGGAGAGAAAACAATAGCAAACAGATGACTTTTTCTACATTCACATAAACAGCTATATATATTCTGATTTGAAAGCTTATGTTTGAAAGTCTCATTGGCGAGAAGTTTGCAGTTATCATCTCAACCTCTAGATGGTGACGCAGCACTAGTTTGACACGTGCACTATATCAACTACCTTGTTCCCGGGGACAGTCAGGAACTGTGTAGTGAGCCCCTACCCTAGACAAAGTAGAAGAAAATCTATTAATTAAATGTCTTGGGATGAGCAAAATAGAGAACTATAATATAAACTAGGGAATTTATGTACCTGATTAACAATGAATAGTGTTGTTACTGGTATATGTGGAGGCAAATATAAAATTGCTGTATTTTATATCTTTGATATCTTAATTATAATCATGTAAGTTTTCAAATAATTTTAAAAGTAAAGTAAATGTAATATACCTCCAGATGCTCATAACTCAGCTTGAGCTATTACCAACACATTGATCTAATTTGTTCATATTACTCCCATCTACCTGTGACGTTTTGATGTCACATATATGAATGTATTCAAACCCTCATAATTAAACAAAATAAGTTTGTAGAAATATGTGTACAGATTTTAACCTTTGACAGGAAGACTAAAAGTACATTGATTTGTAAGAAGCAAGAGAGTATCTTCTTAGACTTATTTCTTAACCTAGGTCTGAACACACAGGTATCACTTTGCTATAATTCATTGTTATAGACTTAAAATTATAAATATTTTATTTTCAAGAAAGGAAGAAAAAAAGCAGTAAATGAGATCAGGGCTTAAAAATTGAGATCACTTGATAGCAATAGATTTAGACTATGAAGGAGTTCCTCCTTATTGACAGTTGGAATCAGGCAGAGAAATGATGGGAACATTGAACTGCAAAGTTTAAGGAGAAATTAAGAAGATAATCCAATTGCATCAAACCTACATCGAGACCCTTGACATTAGCCTAATGGAAAGTTCTTATGGCTCAGAAAGTTATTGTTTTAATCTTTCTTTAAGTAGGAGATATATTAAGAAGAAATGATGTGCCCACCCACTTGTCTACACCATTGTCTTCTATGGCCTCCTTTGATCCAACTCCTGCCACTGGGGTGGTACACAGCTTTGGAGATAAGGACCACAACCTTTTAACTGAAGTAAAATAATGATAGAAGTTCCAACTCTAAAAAAACCACCAGGAAAATAATTAATAAGCAAAGAGAAAATACAAATGTGATCATTGAAAAAGTAGGAAGAGATAAAGGAGATAGACCAATAAGAACAAAAGGAAAAAAAAGAGTAGGTGGGAAGATTCGAGTAAATAAGAAACTTTTCTCACTGACCCCAAAATACTTCCTTTACTACCCCATTTATTCTCATCTCCTCTAAACATCCGGAGTGTTCAAAGAATTACTTTACATCAAGAAAGTTATGATGAAGTACAGATAGTACCTGCTTTAAATTCACATAGGTCTTGAGTGGAGTTTTGGGAAAAGTACTTAACCTTCTTGTTTTAGTTTACATATTTGTAAAATGGGGTTAAGAATGTTTTACAGGGATATTTTGATTAATATAGATATGTTACATTATGTCAGAACATTACTGATGATCAGTTAGTGACAACTATTATAATACTTTAATATTTAGTTTTATCTCTGTACTTAAAAATAAACCAAAAGTTACAGCAAGTAGTAATAGAACATTTCAACTTTATAGCAAAATGTGGTTTGAGTGAAAACAAAAATAGCCGTAGAGATTGCATATGCTGTCTTTGACATATTGGCAAGTCTTTTCTAAAATATTTAAGTAGAACCATCATTATTTGCAGATGACATAACAGTCTGTATAAAGAAACGCAAAGATTCCACCAAAAATTACTAGAACTGATAAATGAATTCAGTAAAGTAGCAGGATACAAAATAAATATCCAGAAATGAGTTGCATGTTTATACACCAATAATAAACTATCAGAAAGAGAAACAAATAAAATAATCCCATTCACAAGTGCTTCAAAATGAATAAAATACCTAGGAATGAATTTATATAAGGATGTAAAGAAAACCTGTATATCAAAAATTGTAAGATACTAAAGAAAAAAATTGAAGATAAACATATGTGGAAGCATATACTGTCTTCATGAATAAGAACTAACATCATTAAAATGTCCATAGTATCCAAAGCAATCTATAGATTCAATGGAATTCCTATCAAAATATCAATGATGCATTTTACAGAACTAGAACAAATATTCCAAAAATAGTCACCCCAATAAATTAAATAAAAAATTAAAAAATAATTTAATTTTTTATTTATTTATTTAGGGAACCAAAAAAACCCCCTAATTAGCAACAGATGTTCACCTGAAACATATGTATTCTTAATTATTAATGTCACCCATTTAATTTAATTTTTAAATAAAAATGAAACAGTGATCAATAAAATTACCTGTTTTTGAACTATAGTAGAAGGCAATAGTAATCAAAACAGCATGATACTGGCATAAAATAAACCTATAGACTTTATAGTTAATATTTGACAAAGGAGTCAGGGATATGCAATTATGTAAAGATAATATATTTAATAAATGATGGTGGGAAAATTGGACAGGTACATGTAAAAAATAAATGAAGCAAGACCACCTGCACAAGAATAAACTCAAAACATTTAAAAAACTTAAATATTAGACTTGAAATCCTAAAATCCTAAAAGAAACATTGGCTAAAAATATTTGAAATATTTTTTGTAGCAATATATTTTCTCATATATTACTTTGG
This sequence comes from Rhynchonycteris naso, assembly GCA_037038555.1. Taxonomy (NCBI): domain Eukaryota; kingdom Metazoa; phylum Chordata; class Mammalia; order Chiroptera; family Emballonuridae; genus Rhynchonycteris; species Rhynchonycteris naso. The sequence continues at coordinate 67,147,555 of CM072996.1, forward strand.
TCTAAGGGAACAAAAGAAAAAGAAACAAATGTGACTACATCAAACTAAAAGAAATTTTCTACAGCAAAGGAAACCATCAAGAAAATGAAAAGTCAACCCACTGAATGGGAGAACATATTTACCAATGATACATCTGATTAGGACTTAATTTCCAAATTTTGTAAAGAACTTATAATACTCAACAATAAAAAATACAATCCAATTAAAAAAATGGGCTGAGGACATAAATAAACACTTCTCCCAAGAGAACATACAGATAGCCAATAGGCATATGAAAAGATGTTCAATTTCACTAATCATCAGACAAATGCAAATTAAAACATCAATTTGATAACTTCACACCTATAAGAATAGCTGTCATCAATAAGTCAACAGTAAACAAGTGTTGGCAAGGATGTGGAGAAAAGGAAACCTTTATGAACTGTTGGTAGGTATGAAGATTAGTGCAACAACTGTGGAAAGCAGTATGTAGTTACCTCAAAAAAATTAAAAGAACTGCCTTATGAGCCTGTAATTCAACTTCTCAGAATTAATTCAAAGAAACCTGAAACATGAGTTTAAAAAAAATATATGCACCCGTATGTTCACTGCAGCATTATTTACAATAGCCAAGATTTGGAAGCAGACCAAGTGCCTATCAGTAGAGGAGTGGATAAAAAAGCTATGGTACATTTACACAATGGAATACTACTCAGCCATACATAGAAGAAAATCTTACCCAATTCCACAGTATGTATGGACCTGGAGAACATTATGCTAAGTGAAAGAAGCCAGTCAGAGAAAGATAAATACCATATAATATCACTTATATGTGGAGTTTAATGAACAAAATGAATTAACAAGTGAAACAGAGACAGACTAATAGAGAATACAGTGATAACTGCTGGGGGGAGAAGGGCTGAAAGTGGTTAGAGAGATTGGGCAAAAGAAAAGAGAGAGAGAGAGAGAGAGAAAAAATCATGAACAACAGTGTGGAGACTGCCAGTGGGAGCTAGTAGGGAAGCTAGAGGAGGGTATGGAGGGATAAATGGTGATGGACAGAGACTTCAGTTGTGGTAGTGAACCATACAGTGTGCAGATGAAGTGTAGAATTGTGCACCTAAAATCTGTATAATTTCTTTAAAGGTGTCATCCCAACAAATTTAATGATAAGGAAATGTTTCTAAAAAGTGAAATAAAATATTTAAGATGAAAAATATAAACTTTCTTCTATATATGATGTTCTATTAATGTACGTGACTAATAATGACTCATTTTACAACTCACTAAGAAAGAAGAATAATAAGTAGAATACAGAAGGATGTCACCTGGTTTAGAAGTATCAGATATTACAATATGTTCTATAAATATTTAATGGGATCCTTATCAATGTTTTGTCTCTTATGGATACAATAATAATGAATATATATCAGTTTTTACTCTCTTTTCTAACTTTAGCTACCAAAATGAAATAATACACAATTTACAACAAACTAATCTCTCACCTTTCCTAGAAATAAATTTAATCCAATATATTTTAATTAAATTAATCAATTAGAGATGCTTTTATGACAGTAATATGATTAAAATAATATGGTTTTTATGCAGGACGCAGATACCTTAGCACACAGTGTTGTAATTGACTAGTATTGGAGATTTTTTGCTACTTAAATTTAGATTGTGATCACTATATATTAATTTCACTTTTAGAAACTGAAAAGACCATTAGAGTTAAGATTAGACTAATTTGTACACAAACATATGATCATGTTCAAGTTATATAACCAAGTCTGGGCATATTTTGGACCTATTTGGAATGGCAATGAAAAGATATACGACAAATTATGAAACAGAAATGTATTGATGCTAGAAGGAACTTTCATTAATATTGTTACCTAACTAAATAAGTGATTTTCTTAATTATTAAAAGAAATAAGTAGCCAGAAGAGTACAATTAAATAGCAAAGCACAATAGACAGGGTCATCTTACTCATTTTAGTGGCTTAAGTGGTACTTGTTGAGAATGTGTGTTTTTTATTATACTTAATAAAATAAAACAAAACAAAACCATAGTGACTACATGTCTCAACTTTGGTATGTAACATGGTAAAAAATTGTGCTCAAGTTGGATTTAAAAGAATCACAGACTATTTCTGGTTTTGTTATTTACTAGGTATTCAAACTTGTGCAAATTATTTTGACACAGAGGAAGCATTTTGGAATCAGCAAATACTATCTAAATTTTTAGCAATTTTAATATTTTAAATGCAATTATCCTTTGTTCTATATTCAATTAGCACATTGCATCCATTTTTCTAAAAGATCAAACATGAAATGACAGGCATGCTTCAATTCTAGTAGCCTGAATCTTGTGTCCTTGTCCTGGTGGCATGCTGGCAACTATAGGGTCTGATTAGAGAGAGAGAAAGAAAACAAAACAAAGAAAACAAGTGATATCTGGCTGTTATTTCTTTGAAGAGCTGCTATTATAGTAAAAATCACCTAAAAATGCATTTGAAAAACAAGTCTGCTAATATTTCTAAGAATGAGCCTAGTGAAAATGATTCTAGATGATATTTTAAGATACATTCTTAGTAGCAACACCTCTCTTCTGAGTATCAGGCCCTTTAACTTATTTCTTTTAAGTTCTGACTTCTGCCCACCCACTCTCATTTTCTGTCTGTGAAAACTGAATATTTCACAGGAATAAAGCATTCTGGATCAGATGCTAAGATGAAAAATTAATCATTAATACTATCCCAACAACATTGTTAGCAACACAGTACTTCAGAATCTTTTTCAAACAAATAATAAAATTCTGTTATTTTATTATTATTATTATTATTTTTTTGGCAGAGACAATCAGAGAGGGACAGATAGGGACAGACATACAGGAAGGGAGAGCTGAGAAAATTATTTGTTGCAGCTCCTGATCTCATTGATTGCTTTCTCATATGTGCCTTGACCCAGAAGCTACAGCAGAGCAATTGATTCCTTGGTCAAGCCAGCAACATTGGGCTAAAGTCAGCAACCTTGGGCTTCATTCAAGTCAATGATCTTTGGGCTCAAGCCAATGACCAAGGGGTCATGTCTATGATCCCACATTCGAGCCAGCAACACCATGCTCAAGCTAGTAAACCAGTAATCAAGTCAGCGACCTTGGGGTTTCAAAACTGGGTTCTCCACATCCCAGTCCGATGCTCTATCCACTGTGCCACTGCCTGGTTAGGCAAGTCCTGTTAATATTTTAAAAAGCACACTTAGCAAGTGATATCAAAATGATTAAGAAAAGAGCAGTAATGACTGATGAGGTGTTGGCACAGTGGATAGAGCATTGGCCTGGGATGCTGATGACCAGGTTCAAAACCCTGAGGTCACTGGCTTGAGTAGGGCTCATCTGACTTGAGCATGAGGTTGCCAGCTTGAGCATGCAATCATAGATATTACATCAAGGTCGCTGGCTTGATCCCAAGGTCACTGGCCCAACTAGAGCCTGCTGATCAAGGCACATATGAGAAAGCAATCAAACAACAACTAATGTGCCGCAATTATGAATTGATGCTTCTCAAATCTCTCCCTCTTGTCTGTCCCTTTCTGTCTTTTTAACTATATAAAAAAAGAGCAGTAATGATAGCTACTATCAGCTAGTGCTTAAATCTGTCAAGCATCATCCTAACACTTGACATATATGATTTCCTCAAATACTCACAGCCACATAGTGATGCACATGCTAATATAATACCTGCTCTACACGTATTGAAACTGAAGTGGAAAAAGATCAAGTACAATGAATGAGGTCCTACAACTCAGAATGGCAAAGACAGAACTTAAACAAAAGACTCCAACAATCACACCATGCTGTTTCTCAGCAGTGTTGTCAAGTCATATATTTCAGAACATTCTTTATTCTCATTGCTTTTCATATGTTCTACGGCCTCTGAATTTTTTTTTTCTTCTCATTGTAAAAGAATTAGAGTAATCAATGAGAGGAAGAATCACAACACATATACACTAACAAGCCACATAAACATTCCCACTAAAAAATTCAATTGAGAGTTAATGTATTAATTTAATTTTTAATGGAATCTTCTATTACCATGAAATATTTTACTTTCTTGGGGCTATTCTATTTTCATTATAACTGTTCACAGACATAGTACAATCCTTATTGTTCCATGTCAACCTAAAAATCAAATACCGTAGTTCACTATAAACTCCCATACTCTTGTCCTTTGGAAACTGTTAAGCAGAATTTTAAAATATGTTAAAGTTTGACTAATCAAACCAACAATTAAACAAGACTCAAATTACATTGAGGTCTGTTTATAAAATTTATGCACACAGATAGGGTTTTTTTATTGTATTTCTAAATCATCAAAATATTCTCTGTTTAATATATTAAGGAAATAGGGCATTTTCTTAAATATTAATCATATTCCACCTACAGCACCTCTTTTTCAAATCAGTCTAAAGGACTCATCTTCCATCTTAGTGCTGTCTTTTAATAAAATACCTCTCCTCTTCTCTTAGATCACAAATACAGACATATAATGAGTTTCTCTCTAATCAATAACCCCTCCCCTTGCTCAGTGTGAGCATTCAGTGGAATTGGGCATGTGATCTTTGCTGGCAGTGTTTCTGTTTGATGGAGTGAGCAGGAAAAAATGCCTGTTTATAAAACATGCAGTAATAAATTTAATTAATTTTATCAAAATAGTATCAGTAAAGACATTTAAAAGTTAAACTAATGATAAAAATTGTAATGAAAAAGAGCAGTCCCCGATCCACCTGTCAAATGTAATTCATATTTTCTAGTGATCACACTTTTCAAAGCTTTTAGTGCATATATATATAAACATTCATATCCATATCTACTTACAGCCTTATTTCAAAATGTTAAGCTTATACCCTTCTATTTAATTTTCAATGTTAAATATTGCATATAAAATGCTTAATATGAAAAATAAATATTTAAATATCTTATACATTCTCACCCACATATATATCTCCGCCACTTAACCAATACAACATCATGATGTAATAATGTCAGATAACTACTCAGTGTTTATGCTATTAGTGCTGGCTAAAAACTGTTTACAACTGAGACAGGCTGTATACTAGAATTTTATTTCTTTTATTTTTATGTACAACATTTTACTTCTGGCTTTGTCCTTTTTATATCTTATATTAAAAAATAAAAAGAGACTTTGCTTGGGGCAGCAGTGTGTAGATGAAGTTATATTGAGTTGTATACTTGAAAACTGTATGGTTTGGTGACCCATGTCTTCCCAACAAATTAAAAATAAATACATTTAAAAATAAATAATCTGGCCCCTCACTTTCTAATACAATTTATATTCCCTTGGTTACCTGCTTTTCTTCCCCCAATATATATCCCTTTTGAAACACTAGTTATTTCTTCAACTCTATTGAGCAGCTGCCCTTTTTGGACTTACTGTTGTTTTTATGTTAGAATTTTATTTTCCTTTTTTCTGAAATGTAAATCTCATTACCTGAACCTACCTCTTCCTCATTCTCTCTTTTTTTTTTTTTTATGGAGGACATCTCAGCACATCTTCCTGAGAAAGAATCACAATTGACAAAGTTTGGAAATGCAGCACATAGAAAAGTGATCATTTTATTTTATTCAAAAGTTGGTTGAGAATATAATTTTAAGACAGAATACATTTCTTTGGAATATATTTGAGAGTATATGGTGTACATTCCAGAATTATATATCTGAACTTTCCATCTCACAATGTTGATAATGAAAGGTCTGATTCAATTTTGTTTCCTGATCCTGTTGCATTATGTACTTTATATTTTGGGTCATAGATATGACCCAACTATCTCTTAGAGGATGTGACACTAATAGTTTAGTGGCTATTTTATCAACCATGTTCACTGCAAGGAGTGGTGAGCAGGAAGAGAAATTTGAAAACCTATGGTGGTAGGAGTGTATATTGGCAACACAAAATAAAAAGCAAAGCGGAACAATGAAAAGAAAGGAAGAAAGGGAAGAAAGGAGAGGAGAGGAGAGGAGAGGAGAGGAGAGGAGAGGAAGGAAGGAAGGAAGGAAGGAAGGAAGGAAGGAAGGAAGGAAGGAAGGAAGGAAGGATGGAAGGAAGAAGGAAGGAAGGAGGGAGGGAGGGAAGAAAGGAAAAAGAAAAGAAGAAAAGAAGAAAGAAAATGATGATCAATGTTTGATTCTTGGAAGTAGTCTTTCCTAAAGAAAAGTGTGCAACCCATCCAGCCCAGATGCATTCTCCTCCTTTTTAATTAGTTAAGCTAGTTTCAGTTGAGTGCTAGTTATTGCAATGAGAAAGAACTTATATTAGTATCCAAAAGTGTACTAAACAGTAATTTACAAGAGCCACCTTCTACAAGAAAAACAATAGTCTTCACAACTATAAAATTAATGAGGAAAGAAAATTGTTTTATATGTTTGTTTGTTTTTAAGAAGGTGAGAGAGATAGAGAGAAAGGAAGGAAGAGAGATGAGAAGCATCAACTCCTAGTAGAGTCACTTTAGTTGTTCATTGATTGCTTAGCCTATGTGCCTTGACCTGGGGAGGCTTAAGTGAAGCCAGTAAGAACTTGCTCAAGCCAGCAGCCATTAAACACATTGTTGGCACACTCAAGCTGGCAAGCCTGCACTCAAACCAAATGGGTCTGAGATTAAACCTGCAATCTAGGGGTTTTGAACCTGGGTTTCTCAGTATCCACTGTGCCATCAATGGTCAGGCAAAATAAAGTGTTTGAGAAATTATTAGGAGCAGAACACTTGGATTAGAAATCACTCTGAGACAGTTTGGCAACTTTTGGAACCTCATTGTGCAGGGTGTGTGTGTGTTCATGTAGGGCAAAATATTCATTTCATGAATGTAAAGTACCTATATTTTTAATATTTAAAGGTTAAAGTTTACCCAAGGCTTTTTTAAAAATTCCTATTTATTGGAAAAACAGATCTAAATACAATCTATTCAGATTTTTTTCAATTTTGAAATGTATGACTGCATCTGTTTTATTAAAATTATCTGACCTACCCACTTATTTTTAGTTTCTTTAGTTGAATTTTTGGTTTTTAATATAAATTTGTTTATTTTCATTCTTTCTTGATTGTTGTTGAAAAATGTTAAGCTATAATTAGCTTGTATTCAAACTCTGTTGCAACCTAGATACTTTGAGATAGAGTAGTATCATTAATTTCCTTCTTCTTAGTTTGTGAATAAATAATTTCTTTTGACTTAAGTTAATGTATAAAAATTTCAAATAAAATCAGTAGTTGATATCTGTTTGTTTTTTGTTGTTGCTCTTTGTTACCCATTTAAAAATTTATCTACTTTTGGAAATTTTATGGTGATTTCTTTGTGCATTAATATAGAAACAATTTTTAAAATATAATGAACATTGTCTTAAGTCCTTTGATGTTTACATTATTGGCAGCAATTGATAAGAACATAAAGCATGTAACATATACTCATGTTTCTGTTCATTATTCCTTTTGTTTTCAGAAATTTATACCTAATTTTAATAAAATTTTAATTTCATTATTTAATAATACCTACCTGAATTATAGTCATACCACTTATTATAAAAGAATTCCCTCTTATTTCTGTTTGTACTTTTGACTTTGAATTCACCATTGTCTTTTCATTCCTGTGCCATTTTCCTTTTGCCTTCTGCATTGATGCTGTCCTTTTATCCTCAGTTTGCATGTGTTCCATTATATACTTTGTATCTAGCACAGTGCCTGGCTCACTATGAGCAGAGATAGCACATTACAAAATAAATAAAGGTAAGTTTAGTCATTTCATAAATTTTCAATAAGTTAATATTCCCATTAATGCTTATATGTATAAAATTTCATGACACAAAATGACCATATATAGACCTATGGGTTGACCTAAATATATACATAATGTTTATCTTCATCATTTAAAATTAATAAATTTTATAAAAATTCAATATAAAGTAGTACATATCTACTAAGTTAAAAATTAGGTTGATCAACTTAGATTGTGAGTAAACTTGATTAAAATACTCAATTTTACAGATTCAAATTGAGATTTCATTTTGTGAAGTGATATGAATTAGTTTCTACCCACAATCTATTTATGTTTTTAAATCTCTTCCCTTGTTTCTGCACTTTTAGAGATTCTGGCATCTAATATGCAAATTACAATGTTTTTCTTTCTCTTTCTTTCTTTCTTTCTTTCTTTCTTTCTTTCTTTCTTTCTTTCTTTCTTTCTCTTTTTCATTTTGAGGAGGGGTGATAGAGAGACAGACTCTTGCATGTGCCCTTATCAGGATCCACCTGGCAACCCCATCTGGGGCTAATGCTTGAATCAACTGAGCTATTATTAGTGCCTGAGGCTGCTTCTCTGACCAATCAAACCATTGGCTGTGGGAGGGGAAGAGAAAGAGGAGGATAAAAGGGGGAGAGAAGGAGGAGATAAGGGGAAGAGAAGCAGATGGTTGCTTTTCTTGTGTTCCTTGACCAAAAATCAAATCCAAACATCCATATGCCAGGCCAACACTCTCTCCATTGAGGCAACTGGCTAGGGTCACAATGAATTTCAATACAACTAATTCTTGAGTGGTTTATGCCCTCTAAGAAGATATTTCCTTATAACAGTTTCTCTTTCTGATAACCAGAAGAATTCTTAAATTAGTTGATGCTATGGCCTGTAAGTAATAAAAAAGGTGATGCAATTGTGTTGGAATATAGATGACTGATTGTCATCAATCAACACTGCATTGGAAAATGCAACATGAGTTATGATTGAGGTTGGTTTTAGCTGTGTTGCTTTATGTAGAGGTGCATATAAATGCATGGTTGCTCCTGATAAACACCATGACTGAACAAGTTAGCTATATAAAATGTACCTCTCCAATGCTCTTTCAGGAAAATACTAATTTAACAAGACAAGCACTCTGGTTCATCCTCATGCTGCTCCATCTTCTGAAATCTGCTCATAGAATGGCTGTCAGAGGAGCTAGACCTCAGATTCCTCAGAGCCCTACAGACTGCTAAATCAATAGATCAATACCTGGCATAGAAAGACCTGAAACTCTTAATTCTGCCAGGGCTCAAACCACTCTTCCTCCTCTCGTGCTAAAATAATTTGTGAGCTCTTACTTACTGTAAACAAGTTACCAAAATTTTCAGATCTGAAAATTCACTCTGTACCCAACAATTTGAAAATGCTGTGAAATACTGGGTTGAAGCAAAAAGGGCAATTTATTTTATATTATATTTTAAACTAGTTAAACCATTTTATTGTTTCACTTTTTTTGTGTGTGGGACAGAGACACAGAGTGGGACAGACTGACAGGAAGCGAGAAAGATGAGAAGCATCAATTTTTCGTTGCAGGACCTTAGTTGTTAATTGATTGCTTTCTCATATGTGCCTTGACCAGGGGGCTACAGCAGACCAAGTGACCCCTTGCTGAAGTCAGTGACCTTAGGCTAAAGCTGGTGAGCCTTGCTCAAACTAGATGAGCCAGTGCTCAAACTGGTGACCTTGGGGTTATGAATCTGGGTCCTCCGCGTCTCAATTCGGCGCTCTATCCACTGTGCCACCACCTGGTCTGGCTAGTTAAACTATTTTTTTTTTAAATTTGTAACTAAAGATTTACATATCAGGTTCCTTATGTATATTGGAAGAATCAATAACTGCACTTCAAAAAATTTGAGAATTAAAAAACATACTATGTTTTTTCAGCTCAACAAGATTGCTTTTGCCAGATCAAAATTAAGTGGGGTATTCCATGAGCAAGTAACTAAGTTTTCATTCTAAGTAGATCTCCGGACTTGCATTATTATGTTGTTGGATCAAAGTAACTCTGTGTGCTAAAATTATTTCCAGAATGCTATTGGGGATAAGTCAATGCATATAAAATTCTATCTATTTCAAAAACATAATTCTGATCCCTTTTTTCTCTTTACTATCTGCAAATATGTACATTGTTGGTACAATTTCACAAGTTACAATGCTCCTTCATGTCCTCCAAATTTTATAACCCTGATACTACTTGATTGTCATTTCAGCTTATTTATTGCAAGTGATGGAGAGGATAACCAAATGTATTTTTAAATATTCTCTGATCAGATATGTGATGAATCCCAAAACAAAACCATGTTAGCGTGTCCTATCTTTGCTAATAAGATTCTCTTGTAAGTAACAAACAGAATAGTTCAGTAATTTAAAAGCTGGCACATTATTACTTTAATAGTAACTGTGAATATTTTATAACCATAATCCCTAATGAATAATTCTGCTTTGTTATTTTCCCTTCAAGGAGAAGAACATGGGAAGTTATATGTGATGATAGACTCTCAAAAGCCTCTGAGATTCTCTATCAAGTGACTGAAAATCTTGGGTATTCTTCTCAGGATATTAAGAGATAGTGTTCAAAATGTGAAGCAATTATTTGTCAAAACTCTCCAAATATTGAGATTAGTTTATTATATTCTCTTTTGAATTAGCATTTTATCCTTTCATTTGTTTCAAATCTATTGCATACTAAGGAACCTTCTTTTAAGTCTAATATATTTCATTCGTATTGGCTCTCTGCCTTTTGTTACAGTGCCATACACTGTTATTTGCACAATATTTTCACAAAAGACTTCTTAAAGGTTTTCTAAATCCCTCTAAAGAATTGTTTTAAATATTTTTAAATTTTATTTTTAATTTATTTGGATGACATGTTTGCCAAACCATACAGGTTTCAAGTGTACAACTTAATATAACACCATCTATACACCACATGATGTACACCCGGTCCCCAAACAAAATTGCTTTCTATCTCCATTTTCCCTCCTTTCCCCTCCTCTTCCTATCTCCACACCCACTCCTATTCCCTCTGGCTATTGTAACCCTTTTATCTGTATCTATGTGTTATGTTTATTTTTTTTTTTTTTAGCTAATGCCTTTACCAATTACTCTTTATTGAGTACCTACTATGGCAGAGGAAGCCATGTTCACAATATTGCATTTCCTTCCCTACAATTTTCAGAAATTGCTATTGCAGTTAGGTAGACATTATAAGACTACTTATGGCTAATGTGTGATAAGCCAAAATGAATTTCTTAGTAGCATCTTCCAGATCAACTGTCATAGTATCTCACTCAGTGCCTGTGTTTAACCTTTACTTTACTCAATAATGTCCCCAAAGCCATTCATATAACTTTCATTACAGTACATTATTTTAACTGTTTTATTTATTACAGGTTATTGCTGTTAATCTCTTATCATGCCTTTCAGATTATATTTATATACCTGTATTCTCTTTTTAATCTAGATGTAATTGACATGTAAAATAGATAAGTTTAAAGTATAGAAGATGTTGATTTGATATCCTTACACTTTGCAAGCCTACACTGTAGGTTTAGTTAACTTCTCTATCTCCACAAATAATAATCTTTTTGTTGTTGTTATGAGAACTTTTAAGATCTTTCTTAACAACTTTCAAGTAGATAGCAGAGAGTATTGTTAACTGCAATCACCATACTACATTAGATCCCCAATACTTATTCATCTTATTACCTTTCTTGAATGCTTTGACCAATGTCTATTTCCCCCATGCTCCAGCCTCTGGTAATCACCACTTCACTCTGTTTCTATGAACAGAGTTTATTTAGATTCCACATATAAATGATATCATGTAGTATTTTCCTTTCTTTGTATACCTAATCTCACTTAACATAATGCCCTCAGTATCCATCCATATTGACACAAATCACATGATTTCCCTCTCTCAAGGGTTATAACATCCCATTGTGTATATGTGTATATATATCTGTGAGATCCTGATTTCATTTTCTCTGGATATATACCTAGAAGTAAAATTGCTGTATTATATGATAGTTCTATTTTACTTTCTTGAGGAGTCCTCACACTATTTTTTATAGGGGCTTTACCAATTTACATTCCCACCAGTAGTGCATAGCCATTTGTTTCTTTCCACACCCTTGCCAACACTTGTTATCTCTTCTTTTTGATAATATTCACTCTAACAGGTATGACGTGGTACCTCATTATCGCTTTGAAATGCATTTCTCTAAAATTAGTAATGTTAAGCATCTTTTCATATTTTTATTGGCCATTTATAACAATAGTCTGTTTTGAAAAAAATATGTTTTCAGTTCCTCTGCCCATTTTTTAATCAGATTGTCTGATTTTGGCTATTGAGTTGTTCTTTATATATTTTGGATATTAAGCCTTTATCCAACATATGGTTTATAAATATGTTCTTCCATTCCATAGGTTGCCTATAAATTTTGTTGATTGTTTATTTTGCTTTACAGGACTTTGATGAAATGTCACGTCAATTTATGCTTTTGTTACTATAATCTAAAAAAGACAATAGCAAGTCCCATGTCAAGGAATGTTTTTACAATATATTTTCTTCAGGTACTTTTCCAGTTGGGGTTTTATATTTAAGTTTTTAATTTATTTCAAGCTAACTTTTGTGACTGTTGTAAAATAGGAGTCCAATGTCATTCTTCTGTATATTGTTATCCAATTTTCAAAACATCATTTATTGAAAACTGTCCTTTCCCCATTAAGTATTATTGGTTCCCTTATCAAATATTAGCTAACAGTATATGCAAGGATTTATTTTGGGGCTATTTCATCTCATTGTTCTATGTATCTATTTTTATGCCTTGCCATACTCTTTTGATTGCTGCAAATTTGTAGTATATTTTGAAATCAGGAAGTATGATGCCTCCACTTTTGTTCTTTCTCAGGATTACTTTGACTATCCAGGGTCTTTTATGTTCCATTAGACTTGCAGAATTTTTTCACTCTGAAAAATGCCATTGTAAACCTTATAAGAATTGCACTGGATCCACTGATAGCTTCATTATTAAATGACAAATTTAACAATATCAATTCCTCTAATCCAATAATAAAGGATATTTTTCTATTTTTGCCTTTTTAATTTTTTAATCAAAGTCATATTTTTTAGTATAAAAATTTTCAACTTAGTTAAATTTATTTTTGAGTCTTTAAATGTTTTGATGCTATTATGAAAAGAATTGTTTTCTTTGTTTTATCATTTATTTTATTGTTATTGATAGAAACACAACTGATTTATGTATGTTGATTTTGTATCTTACACCATTACATAATTCATTGATTAGTTCTAATAGTTTTTGGGTGATCTTTAAGATATTTTATATATATTATCATATCATCCGTAACAGTTCTTGGTTTTTGTTGAACTCTTGTTTTATATTTTGTCTATTTCATGTATTTCTGATCTGAAGTTTATCATTTCCTACCTTCTGCTAACTTTGGCCTTAGTTTGACCTTCTTTTTCTGGTTCCTTGAAGTGTAATTCATTTATTTAAAAAATTATTTAAGATAGACATTTATTGCTATAATTGTTCTCCCTAAAACTGGTTTTGCTGGAGTCTATGTTTTGCTGTATTCTGTATGTTTTGTATGTTATCTCTTTATTTTTATTTGCTTTAAAATATTTTTGATTTCTTCTTTGATCCATTGGTTGTCAGCAACTTTCTTTTTATTTCCACATATATGTGAATTTTCTACCTTTTCTCCTGTTCTTGATCTCCAGTTTCAAAATGTTGTGGTTAAATGGATGTGATCCTTGATATGATTTCATTCTTATTAAATTTATTAAGAATTGTTTTGGGGTCTAATACAATCTACCTGAAGAATTTTTTATGTAGATATAAAAAGAATATGTGTTGTGCTGCTGTTTGATGAAATGTACCATATGTCTGTTATGTCCTTTTAGCCTACAGCATAGTTCAAGTCCAATGTTCCCTTTTGATTTTCTTTCTGAATCACTTATCCATCATCAAAAATAAGGTATTGAAGTCCCCTACTATTATTGTGTTGTCTTTTCTTTGTCCCTTCAGATTTGTCAGTATTTAATATATTTAGGTGCTTTGATGTTGAGTACATATATATTTATAATAGATTCATGATGAGTTGACCTCTTTATCCTTATATAATGGCCTTTTTGTCTCTTAAATTTTTTTAGCTTATATTTTATTTAGTCTATTATAAGTATAGCTATCTTTGTTCTCTTTTGATTTCCATTTATATAAAATATCTTCTCCTTTTCTTCACTTTAAGCTTATATGTGTCCTTAAGGCTACAGTGAGTCTCTTGTAGGCAGCATATAGTTGGATGTTGATTTTTATCTATTTAACCATTATACACATTTTGATTGAAAAATTTAATCTATCTACATTTTGAGCAATTATTTATTGGTAGGGGCTTACTACTTGCCAATTAATTGTTTCATGGATGTTTTGTAGTTCTCTGTTTCTTTCTCCTACTCTTGCTGACTTTCTTTGTGAACTGATTATTTTCTGTAGTAACGTGCTTTTATTCCCTTCTCTTTATCTTATGTGAATCTACTGTCAGTTTTTGTTTTGTGTTTACCATGAGACTTACATAAACATCTATAGATATAATATTTATTTTAGGCTAACAACTTCACTTTGATTACATATAAAAACTATCCTTTTACTCCTCTTATGTTTCGGTGCCACAAATTAACTTCTTAAATTGTATATTCATTAACAATTTATAGTCATACCTCACCATATCATGGCTCACTTTTAGCGGTCTCACTATATCATGGATTTTTAAATTTTATACATCTAATTTTGTATTGTGGATTTTTCGCTATATTGCAGAATTTTGTGGTCTATAGGTATTTTTATATATTTATTATTTTAATTATTTTACAGTAAAGCAAGCATTATTTGCCTAAAAATTGAAAATAATATAAAATATTAATTAAGACATATTAAAAGAACATTAAATCATCTTCATCTCTCAGGTTGTAGTATATTCACTTGTGAGTACCCATTTGGAATTTTATATGTTGTTAAAATTACATAGGTTTAAAAGTGTAGACAATGTTTAAGAGCATAGGAAGTGTTTATAAGAATGTGGAAAGGTTAGGAACTGTGGGAAAAGTTTATGAATGTGGGGAGGGTTTATAAACCCTTAAAATACATATAAATAATAAAATAAATAAAGGGAGCTACTTTGCGGATTTTTGTCTATCATGGGAGGTTCTGGAACCTAACCCCCTCAATAGGTGAGGAACCATTGTACAGTATATATAGTTAATTTTAATACTATTTTCCTTTAATTTTATTTTAGAGTTAAGTATTAACATGCCACCATTTTACAGTGTTAGAGTATTATGAATATAATTATATACTTATATCTAACAGCATATTGTATATTTTCATAGATTTATATTGATAATTAGAGTCCTTTCATTTCAAATTGAATAACTTCTTTTAGTATTTCTTTTAAGGCAGAGCTAGTGGTGATAAATTCCCTCAACTTTTATATTTTAGAAATTCTATCCTCATTCTGAAAGACAGCTTTGCCAAGTAAAGTACTCTTTCTTTGCAATTTTTTCTTTTTTTCCAGCACTTGACTATCTCTTCACTCTTTGTCCTGCCATGTGATGCTTCTGCTGAGAAATTCAATGACAGTGTTATGGGAGTTCCCTTGTAAATTACATTTACATGCTTCTTTACTCTTGCTAATTTTAAAATTTGCTCTTTGTCTGATTTTTGCTTTCTTTTTTTTTTTCTTCTTTTTAAAGGGACAGAGAGTGTGTCAGAGAGAGGGATAGATAGGGACAAACAGGCAGGAATGGAGAGAGGAGAGAAGCATCAATCATTAGTTTTTCGCTGCTGTTGCGACACCCTAGTTGTTCGTTGATTGCTTTCTCACATGTACCTTGACCATGGGCCTTCAGCAGACTGAGCAACCCCTTGCTGGAGCCAGCGACCTTGGGTCCAAGCTGGCGAGCTTTTTGCTCAAGCCAGATAGGCCCGCGCTCAAGCTGGTGACCTCGAGGTCTTGAACATGGGTCCTCCACATCCTAGGCCGATGCTCTATCCACTGAGCCACTGCCTGGTTAGGCTCTTTGTCTGATTTTTAACAGGTTTTTTCTAAACTGTGACTTGGAAAGGAGCTATTCATGTTAAATGCATTTGGTTACCTATGAGCTTCATGAATTTGGATTTCAAATCTCTCCCTAGAGTTGGAAATTTCTCAGCCGCTAATCTTAAATGAACTTTCTTCTCCTGTCTCCATCTCTTTTTCTTCTGGAACTTATATAATTTCCAATCGTTTCTTTTGAGGGTAGCCCATAGGTCACTTAGACTTTCTTCCCTCTTTATTATTCTTTTTTCTTTGATAATATTTGACTGAACAATTTTAAAGTTTCTGTCCTATAACTCACAATTTTTTTTCTTCTGCTTGATTCATTTTTCTGTTAAATCTCTATTTATTTTTTCATTTCATTTATTGTATTCTCCAGCTCCAGAACTTTTTTTTTTTTTGTCTTTGTTTTTGGCCTTCGTTCTATTTATTATCTTTGTCTCTTTCTTAAACTTCCCATTTTGTTCATATATTTTTTTACTGGTTTTGCTGAATTGTCTTTCTATGTTTTCTTATAACTTGTTGAGCTAGAAAAAATTGCTATTTTTAATTCTTTATTAGATAAATTGTAGATCTATATTATTGGACCAGTTACTGAAAACTATTCTAATTCTTTGTGGTGTCACATTATTTTGATTTTGTTGTTGTTTTTCTTTGAAGTTGTGCATCACTGTCTTACATTTGAAGTAGCAGTCACCTACAACTAGTCACCTACTACTAACTTTCTTCAAGGAAGAAATACCCTCTAACAGCTCTGCTAGGAATTCTAATGCTTTTTCAGACCTTCTCTGCATATACCTGATGCATGTTTCTTGCTAACTGTTATGATAAAATTCTTAAGTTTATATGTCTCCTTTTGATTCTGAAACATAGCATGCTGTGTACTGACAGCCCCCTCTTTGTTTTTCTAAAGGTGGTTTCTCCCTAATCCTTATATTCTGACTGCTCCTCTGTGCATACTCAAGAGACACTGGCCAAAGATCATTCTTGCAGCCATCAAGGGTACACACAAAAAGCCATCCATAAGGAAATCTACAGGCAAGTTGTTCCCAACAGCTTAGGGGTGGGTTTCTGGATAAAGTCCAATACCCAGTAAGATCTGAACCTCTTTGATTTCCTCTCAGAGTTCTATTTGCTGCTTGTCCAGCCTTTGATCTCCTCCTTCGTCATGTAGTTCATGATTCAGTATTCTAGAAAGAGCAACAGAGAAATAATATCCTTTGGCAGCAGCCTTTGCTGTTGGGGAAGCTGAGTACTCAATTACATGCTCTCAGGAACCCCTCTGGGAGAAGGTCAGGCTTGGCCCTGAGCTGCTCTGCCTTGGAGGGAGGGGTAGTGTGGATAAAGACAATTGTCTGTATTACTCACTCAGTTTTCCAAACTAATTGTTTGTTTGTTTCCAATGACATGCTGGAACTTAGCTGAAACTTCTCCACTGGAAACCTGAACTTTCACAAAGGCTATCCTGTATGTGGGTGATTATTAAGATGAAGTTTTTCAGTGGCTCCTGGACTACAGCCGAGAGGGGTATAGATGTTTCATGGGTCATTGTAGGATCCACAGCAAGGACTGAGTTCTATATGCCTATTAAGCAATGCACAGGTGAGCAAGACTGTTCCTTAAAACCTTAATATATGGTACTGGATCCAATAGCTGCTATAAAGTCAATTCTTCATGGATAAATGCCAAATTATTGCTGAGGAAGGGATATAAGGAGAGATGTCTTATTCAGCCATGTTGCTGTCATTCTCTGAATCCTCTTTATTTGGCTGCTGCATCCATCTTGGAAGTCATGGGTCTGAACAGTGCAGCTATTGTGAACTATCTTAATACAGGAACTAACACACACAACATAAGGAAATTAAAACAAAGGGAAAATCATAGAACAAGTAATGTTATTTAAGAAGCAATATTAATGAATTAAATGCATATCTTGATATTCTAATTACTTGTACAGGTAGGCCTCAAAATTAATTCTCAATTTTTAAGCAGTCAGTATAAAAGAAAAACACAATTGATTACCTATAGCGTCCAAAATATAAAAATAAACCAGTTGATTGAGAGAAACACTTATTGCTGACATACAGAAAGATAGAAAATTCTCTATTTTCTTAGAGAGGGCAACATGACTTAATAAGTGATTTATTCTTTGATGCCATTTAAATGCAGGGCCATTGACTTTTTCTGTCAGAAGAAATATTTCTCAAATATATTTTGATTATGTCAATCCTCAAAAATGATTATTCTTGAGGTTCAAGTCAGCTTTCCCTTTTTGCTTATTTGATAGGAACTTGTCAATATTATGCATATATTTCAACTTTCAAATATAATACAAGCATAAAATTCTACTTGAAATATTTATAGAAATAAATAATTTTTATGTCTAATCAATTGCTGTTGTGTTAAAAGTATAATTGAGTTCAAATTAGAGCATTTGCTTAAACGCCATTAATTATTTTTCTGCAGTACTGTATGAGTTGTTAAAACTTTCCCATGTTTCTAGCTTGTTTATTATAAGGAATGTTACAAGCATGTAGTGTGGTTTAAACTATGTAATAAATTCTTCATAAATCCATCTAGAAATTTCCAAATACCTATGTGTTATTATAAATAACATATTTTATATCTGTTTATTTCTTAATTACCATACTTCTATTTATATGGGTTAAATATTGGTAGAAAATAAAAATTCTTTTTCTTTATTTTTATCTCTTCTTTTGGAATACCAATTTTGTGAATTTGATTTCTAAGTAATTTTTAAATAGAACCACAAATAAACACATGGAGATGTTACAATGGAAAGCACTGTCTTTTAAAAAAAGCTTTGTTATGCAAACTTCAGATTTCATGGACACTGTGAAAATCAATGATCTATGAGAGAAAAATATACACACTGGGTTCTGGGTCAATATAAACACCAAAGGACAAAAGATGAGAGAAAGACGGTTTTGAATATGGATTCAAATATGTTGTATCCAATTGAATTTTAGGCATGATTCTTTTTAGCTCCTCTGCATACAATTTAGCATGCCTCTGAAAACTAAGAACCGGTAGAAAAATAGCCTTCACCCATCACTACAATTGTCTCTACTGTCACCTGACTAATAGAAAACAATTCTATCCTATGTCTTATAGTCTTTATTCAAGAATAATGTTCTGCTAAATCCCATTTAATTTAGAATTATTTTATGATAATGAGGAATTACTGGAATGTTTTTGAAATTTATTAAAACAAAAAGCCTGAATAATTTCTGGTCAAAGGAGCTTGAAGGTTAAAATATGAGCATAAACATGGTAAAATTATTTTTAAGACCCTTATTATTTCAGCTCAAGTGTTCCAATAACCTTTCTTTTTCTCTAGTTTGATTTTCAGATATTCTGTGTCACATATATTTTAATTCAATTGTGGCAGGTCCATTATGCCATGATCTGAATAGTTTTATCATCTTTATCAGTTTGAAAGATGCACTTCACACATGGAAAATGTGTTTTTCACAGGTAGATTTCATATTCAGTTATTCCAAAGAGAGTTGACATATGGTAGAGAATTTTAAAAATTCTCAAACTGCTTAAAATAGAAAAAGATTAGTAGAAAATTCAACTTGATAATTGTGAAATGCACACTACTAAATCAACTAAGTAAGAAAGAATTAACATGTGAAAATAAAACACAGTCACCCTAACCCTGTATTACTTTTGATAATACTCTCAACTGCATATCATAAATAAATATTCAATAAAATAATTTTTTTCTTCAGTTTAGCATTGTCTAACCACACATCACCTTTTTTAAAAAAAAGAAATAGTATTTTTATTTTAGTTATAAAGCACTTTTCCACTGACACTGGCATAATTTCTGAAGTATTTTAGCTGTCTAGGAAATATACAAAGGTTTTGCTGCATTAGCAGGAATTCATTTAACCACCAAATTCCCTTTGTAAGCCAGATTCATCATTACTATATTAAAGAATTCTTCAAGAGAGCACTTGACTGCAGCCAACTGGCTTGTTACCGTATCACACTTTCATTATAGTGAAATGGGCCAAACAGATTTACAGAGAATTAAAGCACAGAGTTATGGTTTACAGTATGATCCTCAGTATCATTTTATTGAGGTTCTAAAGCCTCTGAAAGCAAGTATCTATTTTCAGTTCTGTTAATCTAATCTCTTATTTGGCTAACAAAAGCACACATTAGCACTGGAAAGGAATCACTATTCTCTTCTCACTTTTTGTAAATACATTAACTCTTGCAGGACACTAGGTAATTGTTTATAACATACAGAGTGATCTATAGATCATTTGGTATCAGTATAGCACTGGTGTGCAGAACAAAATGATAGGTTTTAGGTCATACAGAAGTGATTTATTATGGAAGCTAGAAATCTTACCAGTAGAGTTGTAGGGGTATAATTGAATAAATCTCTGTTGCTCTTAGGTTCTTCTGTCTAGAATATGATAAAAATAAGATCTTAATCCAAAGGTTACTATATTATAGTCAATTTATACAAATGTATCCCTTCTGTTTTTTATCTCATAAAATATTGCCACCATCTTTCTTGTTCACAAATAAGAAACCTAAATATTCCTTGTTTTCTTCCTCTCCTCAGCATTCAGATTCAGTAAATCACTTAATCTCTCTATTCCACTACCATGGTCATTTCCCAAACTGAAATTTATGAAGTCTCTAAGTCTCAGTTTGGGCTACTCCAATTCTCTACAATGATGGTAGATTGATTTTTCTAATGCCTAATAATCCAAGCCTGTCACTAAATTTCAGTGACTCAACATAAATTGTCACATTTTTATCAAGACATTTAAAGCTCATCTCTGCCAAGCTTTGGCTATGTTCTTTCTCACAGAGACTAACAAATACACATACATACACATACACACATCAATCTAGCTACATTGAATTATTTCTAGTTACCTTAATATTTTATGCTTTACTTCTTAGTCCTGTGTCTCTGCATTGTAATTGTCTTTGGAACTTTTATATTTCACAAGAACTGACTAGCCATCACCATTTTTAATTCCACAATGGAAACACCACCTGGTATATGAAGAATGCTTGAGCCAGAATCTGAACTGGTGCTTTCATTTAGAAAGATAGAGAAGATAGAGATTAAGGCTTTTTCACCATCATATACCGATGCCATGACTACTATTCCATGGTACGGACATGGAGCACTTACTTTTCTTAAAGTAGATTTCTTAACCAACATAATAGTATATGTGGTAGGAAGTAGGTCTCAAATTGAGACAATATGTCTGAGATATTTGGCATTTCAGGCATTTTAGGATATCTATTTCTATCCTCCGTTTAGCATGTATAAAAACCCAGAATGCCCTTTTGTCAAGAATGATGGTCTCTTGCACAAAATTGCTAGTGCTTAGAATGAGGCTTTTTTTTTTTAATAAAAGCATAGAGAAGGATATGATCAGGGCCCCATGTATGGAAGTGTGATGTGAAATAGGGAGTGAAAAAACCTATAAAGTTGTTAAGCCATGCTGATATTTTGAATAAACTGCAGGTGGCAAATAACAATAATATTTGGATTATACTGTTAATAAAATCACATTTGTATTTACCAGCTGGTGAGGCCTTAAGATATAGGTTATATATTTTTAAAAAATATACAAAAGGGTGCACATAAACATATTATGAACATAGTTTGAATAGTTATAGTTTGGATTTATATTTAGTCACTTTACAACAGGCATAAACTATGAACTTTCTAGTTTTGGCCACCAGACATTATCCTCAACCTAAATACCCGTTGCTTTTTCAGTTATTTTCAAAGACATTTTTATCAGGTACAATGTATGTTAATTAAGCTTTTAAGTATGACTATTTTAAAAATGACAGTATTGGGTAAGATGTTACTGCCATTTTTAGAACATTTGTCAAGCTCAAAGGGCTTAATTTTCTTGATAACTAAGCAATTTTCAGTGAAAAAAGAGGTTATTTAGTAATCTCATTTTATTAATGTTCATATGCTCATGCCCTAATTTTCTTGTCTCTTTTTAAGGTATTTAAAAGAAAATAACTATACCTCACACTTCCCCTACTCTTTTTCTCTACAGGGTTTCTTGACAATAAATACCATGTAAATGATATGGAGGATAAGGCAAGTGCTTTACTACATATGAGAAAAACTGTGTTTTTGTAACACAATTCAGTCTACATCTTCATCTGTTCTCATTTTAAGTCACTTTTCTTTTTTTGTCATATGTCGAAAGTAGATGACATCAGAGCATAGCATAACAGAATTACAGTATTGAATGTGGTTCATCTGTACTATTTATGAGTCACAATACATTGACAGTGACAACACAAACTCTTTAGTAATAAGATTGGCGAACACAGTCATTCTGCAGACTTTGAAAGATACATAGGCATTCAAATGGCTGGCTCTAATCAGAAGTTAATATAATAAAAAGAATTGTACTAGAAAAATATGCATTAGCTATTATCATTTTGGAAATGGAAACATTAACAAGTAATAATCACAGCATAAGCAAAAGAGAGGCTTTATCTGTCTTACGAATATTAACCACAGCTTTAGTCTACCAAGGCGATTTAAAAATATAATTTCAAATCCTTCATTAAAGAGGTGGACATCATTATTACTATTCTGTATCAGGTAATCTTCTAGAATTCCTTACAGGTTTCTCCTTCAATATGATTTTAAAAAATAGAAACAAAATGGTAATAGAATTAAAAATAGATATTTTGAGCAAAATCAAGGCATTAAAAAATATCGAAATTTAAGGAAATTTAAATGTGTCCTTTTCTTTGATTTTTAAGTCAGAGTTGTCCCAAAGATCAAGAACTTTACAACCCTATGAAATTTAAAAGGTAGAAAAGATGGTCCCAACCCTGGTCAATAGAATAGAGGACTACACAGTGTGTTAGGGAGAATAACAGAAACCAAACACCAAAAGGCGAATTAGAACAAAAGTTAGAGAAATTAGAAAAAGAATAGCAAAAAAATAAAAAATAAAATAATAATATTTCTGTATAAGATTTAAAAGCAAAGACCCTAGAAGTATACAGGGAGTCCTCAGGTTATGAGACAGTTCTGTTCCTATGACAGTGACATAACCTGAATTTTGGTGTAAGTCAAAACACACCCTAGGCTAACACAATCAAAATACTTGCACTTCTAACAGTCCAAAATGTCATAGGTAAGTATACAGGAAGACGCCAACTCCCTCTCTCATATGCCACGTTACTGCATATTCTTCCACTGCGAGCAATCAAAATAGTTCTCTAATGTAGTCTGTAAGTACAACTAGAGTGGCATAAGCACTCATGTCTCAATATTCTTAGTTTTTATGTGAATGAGCATCATAAACTCAAAATGTCATATGTCAAGACTGTCGTAACTTGAGGACTCCCTGACATGTTAAAATGTATTAGCTTTGAAAAAAATTAATAGCCTCTATATTTGTCAGAGGGGCTGCTTTTCCTTTTTAAGAAAGTAAAATTGAATTAAAACAAAATTCTAAAATATCATGTTTTATTGAAGTCCTAAATTGCCGCTTTTGTTTTTTTTAACCACAATTAGAACTTCTGTTTAGAAATTTAAATGTGTCCTTTCCTTTGATTTTTAAATCAGACTTGTCCCAAAGATCTATTTCATTGATTTTTCCTCATTCTGTATACTATTTAGATGGCTCACAATGGTATTTCTCCCCCCTTCAACCTGTATTGCTTACCAGTCCTGATCTCATGGGTTGATTTTCAATCTCACATAGTCCCTTCTCACATTTCTACATATTGGAATATATGCAGTCCTTAAAAATTAACAACCAATAACCTTCTCTCCATAAAGGCCATCACTCCAGCCAAAAGAGGGTTCATTCTTTTTCTCTCTCTTTTAAAGTTCTTTATGTTTTCCACACAAAATATAAATACATATTCTCATGTAATGGTAAAACATGTGTGTGTCTCTGTATTTATATATCTTATCTTTTCTACTGAAGTTTAAAATGCTTCAAAAAGAATTAAAGTCAAGTTAATATTTATTTCTTCCTGCAGTCTCTAGCATGTGTTCTTCACAGGGGTACTCAAATCTATGGTTGGAAACATAAAATCTTAGTCATTTATTCAGAAAATATTCACCTATATGCCGAGGAACCATAAAAAGGGAGAGTGCAGTTCATTGAATGTTAATTTAAATTAGAAGAATATAAGCTCTAAGTTCACATTCAAGCTTTAGCTCATTCACTTATAAAATATACATAATACTTAACTTACAGTTTATTATAAAGGACAAGTGGCAAATAATGAGAAATGTTCAGCTTGGTGCCTGGGACACAGATGGTTATTGTCACAAAATTCCCTTGTGGGGGATTGATAGATAGCCAACAATGTGAACATTAGTTTGTTTCTTTAATGTAAATCCCAGCACACTACTATCTTATGATTAGAACAGAAAGTTAAGTTTTTACACATGGAAAGTAAACTGACAGGGAGATAACACATTCCATTTTCTTAAAACAATATCTTTCAATTAATTACCTATCTATCTAAGGGAACACAGAATTTACCTTTGGGAACCTTTTTTTTTTCTTTGAAAGATACAAAAGTAAACCGATCTAATTTTTGAACTTTGTTTTAATTAAAAAAAAAACTTATAATATGAAATTCAATTATAGAAAAAATCTTTATTATGCAGACTTTAAACTATATTATATATGATGAAACATATAGATAAAAGTTAAGATCCAAATTTCCTAGTGAATTGATCTTGTTGACTTGCCATGAGTGGGAAGGTCCCCAGCACAACATGTAGGGAAACATTATTTACCCCAAGTAGACATGCTTTGCCCCAAGAAGCAGGATTTGGACCCTGGTTGATTTGCTCAGTAGTAGAGCAAAAGCTCAGCATATGAATATCAGGAGTTTGATTCCCGGTCGGGGCACACAAGAGACATGACCATCTGCTTCTCTCCCATTTTGTCTCCCCTACTCTCTCTCTTCCTCTTCCATAGTGAGTGGCTCAAATGGTCTGAACATCAGCCCTGGATGTTGAAGATAGCTCGGTTGGTCCAAGCTTCTCAGCCTCAGGTGCTGAGGATAGCTCAGTTGATTCGAGTATTAGCCCTAGACAGAGTTGTTGGGTTAATCCCGGCCAGGATGAATTCAGGAATCTCTCTCGCTGGCTCCCCTCTGCTCACTTAAAATAAGAAGAAAAAGAAAAAAAGAAATAGGACCTGCCCCCCTTCACATTGTTATACAATAGACATTTGGTTTCTTAGTTTTCTTATTTTCTATCATAACTATAACACTGAGGGGGGCAGTCCCTTTCCCTATGTCTTCTTCTCCCTGATATAAATCTACATATAGGGGTGAAGGTGTGACTAAGACCTGGGGATAAAGACCACTTCATTTTGCTGCCAATACATACTGAACAAATGAACCAATTCAGAGAATCATGGACCCAGCAACCAAGTTCACACTAGCAGAGGGAAGAGAATGTCTCTTTCCCTGATTGAACTTAAACCTAGAGGTCTCTATAGCCTATTATTTGATGGCAGCCATCTTGGTGAACTTAACAATAACATAGTGAGAACAGATGTTCCAAGGAGGGGTCTGGCTCATCTCACCTCCTTGGGAAATGATAGTGAAGATTAGAGTAACCCAGATCTTCATCTTTTGTTGAACCCTGAATAGCAAATTCTTCCTAGTAAAACCTATTACCTGTTATTGTGCAATTCACTCTAAGCCCTGGCACATGACAGTAGGAAGCTTCCAAAAGGACTCACCTTGCATGACAGCTTTAGCACATTTAAGGCAATTTCTGTCATTTCCAACAGAGCTAGTTATTACTGGATACAGTAATAAAAAATTGTGTCTTCTTCCTAGAATTATCTTAAGTATTGATCCTGAATTCTCTAGAGTACACTAGATTTTCACTCATCCATTTGCTTATTTATTTGTTCTTTTAGAAAATGCATTTCATTAAGCACATGCTTGTAATATACATGTAGAAAACATAAAAATAACTAACATATATCTCTTCTCAAGGGATTAATGGATTAAAAGGGCAAATGGATAAGTAAGTAGAAATCACAGTGCAAAATGATATATGCTATAATATGGGCATTTGCCATGTAAGGGAATAGGAGGATGACATAAAGAAATATAATTAAAAGACTCATAGATGTTAGCTATACACACAATCTGGACTCAACTATAATTATTCTGTTCCCAAATGTGAAGGAAGTACATTATAAGATAAAATGATTAGAAAGATATATGCTTCCTGACTAGAGAATTTATGCCTGCATGTCTTGGCAGGAGGAGCAAATAAATATGTCAACTTAAGAACAGAGGATTGACTATTGTAGGTGTTTAATGAATACTTGAGGAATGAATGTCTAAATGGATAATTAGCAAAAAATAGCTGATGGTGTCTAAATGATGTTACTAATTGTCACTGCTAATAAACAAACACATTTTGAAGTAATTTGTAATTATAGTTAGAAAACATCTTGTCTTGAATTTAGCTTTGACAAAGAGCATATTGAACTGTGACAAAAAGAAAATGGATGTTTTGTGGTAAGAAAATTAGCTTTAGATAGCAGCCAAGTTGGTGTTAGAGTCTTACATAGTCTGTTTATTGCTACTGTGACTTTGGACAGGCTACTTTACTTTGTTAAATCTGTTTCTCACTAACAAAAAGATAACTTTGGAACCCATTGTTTAGGAAGTTTGAAGATTACAGTAGGTATTACACTTGAATTAATTAGCAGAGAGTATAGAATTTGCTAATCACACAGTGAATATTAGCTCTAATAATAACTAATATGTATTACCAATATACATATAACTTTCAAAAATCAAGCGAGAGTGCATAGATATTGAAAGATTTAACCTGGAAAAATATTAGGTATAACTATTAATATAAGAGATCCCATTGAAGTAATCACTTCTTGTGATTTTGGCCCATATGTTTATGTCAGAGAAATGGAACATGGCCAAGAATTTTCAAGTAATGTGTAAAATTACTACTGTTATGTAAAATTAATTGAGGGCTTGCTCCAGCAGCTGTTTTGTGTGCATAAAGGCTGTAAACCCTATTAAACAGAGTGATAACCATATAATCATGTTTTTCACATATTATTTTGCACTAGCTATAACAATGAAAGGTTTACAAATAACAGTGAATCATTTAAATATTACTGACACAATGAGATTCTCTCAGTATAAGAATTACTCCCTAGAAAAAGATCTAACATTTTGAAAATTAGATTTCTTACTTTCTATCAGAGTACTATTTTAATATGACATTACAAACTACTTTTTAAAACTAAAATCTCTTTAAGCTAAACAATCACACTGGTCAAATCTACACAGAGCAATTTGGCATCACACTTAACTGTTCCCTTTATCACTCAACCAAGAACTCTTCTATAAACTCATAGTGTTTTAGAGTGGACAAAATATTTTATATATATTATTTCATATTTTCTGCATTGCATTTATGCATCTCTGTAGTGCAGATAAAGAACTTAACATTCAGGTGGTTACAAGACTTGTACCCAAAGCAGAACACATAGCTGTGGAATCTGACTTTCTCAACATTACATATCCTTGTTTTCACCTCCACATTGTTTTAAATACTGCATCATAAAATAGTTTGAAAAATCATATGTGCACATTAGTGTTTCAGCTTCTCCATCAAACTTTAAATTAGTAGCCTGTTTAGATTCATTTTGGTCTAACTTCATTTGTATTCAACAACACCTTTGGAAGAAGAAAACAGGTAGAGCTAAAATTGCTGACAAGGGTTATCCTGATTTAATGATTCTCTTATTATTGTAGAGGATCCACAGATTTTGCAGTCAATACATAGCTGATATTTGATGAGCTTGAGTTAATTATCTTTTCCTTTAGATAATTTTTGTGGCTCAAAATTATAATTACATTTTAGATAAATTAACCATTAGAAACAAACATGAAAGCTAAATATAGTTCTAACTATAAGGAACACATATATAGAATATCTTAAATGCTGTATAATGTCATATATTATTTTATATTCTCTCTCTATATATATGTTCTCATTACAGATAAGGATGTCATCATTTATAATGGTTAAAAGACATATCCAGAATCATAGAACATGGTTTTAGACTATATCAAATCCTTGACTTTTTATTTTTATTTTTAATTTATTTTGTTGAGATGATTTCAAGTAGCCCACTCAATATAACACTCTCTACACACTGCACTGTGCCCCTCTGCCCATATAAAATCTCATTCCACCCCCATTGCAACCCCTTTGTCCCCACTACCTTCATCCCCCTTTCCCCTCTGGGACTTGTTGCACTATTACCTGTATCTATATGTTATTTATATATAATTTGGCTAATCCCTTCCCCTTCTTTAGTCCTGTCCCCTCTTCCCCTCTCCCTCTGACAGTTGTCTATCTGTTCTCTGTGATCCTTCCTCTATTTCTCATTTGTCCCTCAGTTTATTGTTTTCATTAGATTCCACATATAAGTGAGATCATATAGTATTTGTCTTTCTCTGCCTGGCTTATTTCACTTAGCATAATAATCTCCTGGTCCATCTATGCCATTGCAAAGGGTAAGATTTCCTTCTTTTCCATGGCCATATAGATCTCATGAAATCATTGTGTAAATGTATCACAGTTTTTTTGTTTTTTATATCCACTCATTCACTGATGGACACTTGGGCTGTTTCCAGATCCCGGCTATTACAAACAACACTGCAATGAACACGGGGGTGCATATCTTCTTTTGAATTAGTGTTTTGGGATACTTAGCTATTTTCCTAGAAGTGGGAAAACTGGGTCATAGGCAGTTCCATTTTTAATTTTTTTGAGGAAATACCATACTGTTTTCCACAGTGGCAGCAAGGGTCTGCATTCCCACCAGCAGTGCAGGAAAATTCTCTTTTCTCTACACCCTTGCCAGCACTTGTTTGTTGATTTGTTAATGAAAGCCATTCTGGCAGGTGTGAGGTGGTATCTGTGTTTTTAATTTGCATTTTTCTAACGATTAGTGATATTGAGCATTTTTTCATATGCCGACAGGCCATCTGTATGTACTTTTTGGAGTAGTATCTATGCAGGTCCTTTGCCCATTTTTAAATTGGATTTTTTGTCTTCCTTGTGTTGAGTTTTATAAGTTCTTTACAAAATTGATTATTAACCCCTTCTCAGGCATATCAGCAAATCCAAATCCTTGACTCTTACCATATCACTTCTACTTAAATATATTCAATGTACCATGTTCTGACATATTTGAAATCTGTGTTAGACTCAGGAGCAACAGAGCAGCCTAATCCCTCCTTTTCTGAATTAACCTATGAAGACTGATTCCCTGTGTGAGGAAAAGGAGTCAAATAAACACCCTTTACAGAGAACGTTTTAAAGGAATCATCACTACCTACATTGTTTCCAAAGCAATAGGCTTTTTCTAGAGAATACAAACACTGTGTGTGAAACCTAAAGTAATTTCAACAGAGTGAAGAATTGACTATGAATTTTAAGGGAATCCCTTGAAAAAATAATAATTAAAGAGTATTTGTTTTTGGGACCTGATCTCTGAGTTGAGAAAAATTTTTTCTATTTGAGTATGAAAATAAGTGAAGAGAGGGCTCTTGGGACTAAACTCTTATAGGAATATAGCAAATTCCTTGGAGTATATTTGTTCCCCAGGCCTGCTTTCATCTGATTTATTCATATGGTTCATGTCTACAGGCTCTAGACTTAAGCCTGAAATTAAATATTTTTCTACAGATTTAATATGGATCTTTCTGTAGGTTTCCAGGCTTAAAAATAGAAAACCAAATTTCTCAAGGTGTTACAAAATAATTGGTCTATTATCAATATCTGTCAGAGCTTCCAGCCAAATGCCACCAGAAATGATATAGTTAAACACATTTTGGTTTATTGCCTCACAATGGAGAATGCTCACTATTCAGAACTGTGTTGTATCTCAGTGAAAGCCTTGTGGAAATAAACTGTGATAGTATTGAGGCTTGTGCTAAATTATTTGGAGAAATAGTAGGCCTTTTCTCTGGACTGGATGTAGTCAGAGAACAGGGGTGATTCTACTCTTAGGTATCTTAATAATTGTTATCAGCGAGACAGAAAGAACAAATGAAGATTAAAGGTATAAAGGTTGCTAAAGTTGCAAGGCAGCAGGAATAGAGGACATTCATCCATTTTAGTGGCTTAGACTACATCCCTGTATTTACCTGCATTTGGTTAAAGAATGGCCTTAACTTTTGTCTTGCTCTATCATAATCATAGAATGGGTCTTCTGATGTGGATCTTCTGTTTGCTTGTTTATGCTCAACATGAAAATAGCTGCCTAGCCATGAACATCAGGGAAACTCCACATTTGATTAAGGCACAGCTGAGAGTAGTGGGACAATTCCTGTCTGATACTGGCTGATTCTTTTTCTCATAACTAAGACCAATATGAATGCTGATACAGTCAATAGCAAATCCCTATGAGCATCCCTTCCTGAATTTGACCATTTCTCAAACTACTTATTGCTATAATGCTCATGTAACATTACTGTCTGGATCCCTGTTTCTTGTGGGGTTCCCTTTCTGCTATAGTTTTGTTGCCACTTAGCAGCAGGAGTAATATTTTTCAATATAAATCATATCATGTAACTCCCCTATGCACAAACTCTGAAGCTTCCCATCACCCTCAGGCCACTATCCAAAATGTTTACCATGATATCACTTTTGGCTATTTCTCAGGCATTATTTTTTCACTGTCACACAAGTCATCTTGAGTTTTGTGCACTTGTTGTATCTTCTATCAAGAATGCTTTTCTTCCAGGTCATCACAAAGCTATTTCCCGCACTTCATACAGGTCTCTATTCAGATTTTCATTTGCTGAGGAAGCCCTCTTTAAACACTATTCTTTCTGCCTCTTATTTTTCTCTCTCATGTTTTTTTTTTCTTCTTTATAGCATTTTCACTACTGGTTTTAAATTATTTATTTGAGTATCTATTTATTTTCTGTTTCCTCTTCTAAAATGCAAATTCTATGAGTCTTGGAGCTACGGTGATTTAGCCACAGCTCTATACCCAGAGCTTAGAATATTTTCTAGCACATGGCAAAGACTTAAACATAAATAAATATATACCCGCAGTATGTGTTTAGTTGGTAACCACATAAGGATTAGGTTAATTCTACAATTAAATGGTATTAATTCAACTATTTAAATTAGCTTTTTCTGCAAGTTGAAATTATTAAATATTGAGCATTTCAATATCATCTCAATAGATAAGAACTCCTCATTCCTATAGATAAAGGGGATTCATCCTCAGTCCAAAGTAGATCAACCTGAGCAACAAAAATCTCTACTACAAGAAATGTACCCCAACTATGCCAATAGTCATTTTTTCATTTAACATTTATTTAAAATTTATCATATCTGCTCATTGTGAGATACAAGGAATATAATAATGATGGCTAAGATGGTCCTGGCCAGTTGGCTCAGCAGTAGAGCGTTGGCCGGGTCTGTGAAAGCCCCGGGTTCAATTTCCAGCCAGGGCACACAGGAGAAGCGCCCATCAGCTTCTCCACCCTTCCCCCTCTCCTTCCTCTCTATCTCCACACCCCCTCCCCCGCCCCCTATAGCCAAGGCTCTATTGGAGCAAAGCTGGCCTGGGCTCTGAAGACGGCTCCATGGCCTCTGCTTCTGGTACTAGAATGGCTCTGCCCACAATGGAGCAATACCAAAGATGGGCAAAGCATCACCCCCTACTGGGCTTGCCGGGTGGATCCTGGTTGGGCACACGTGGGTGTCTGTCTGACTTCCTCCCCACTTCTAACTTCAGAAAAATACAAACAAACAAACAAACAAAAAAAGATGAGTAAGGCCAATAGAGTACTGAGGGAACATAGGTACAAAAGATACAACAGGAAGAAAATGGTGTTATGGATTTTACAGAAAGTATTTTATGGTAGTTCATGAAAGGCTCTCTGAAAACTTACAGGATGTAATATCTAATTTGAGGCTTTATGAATGAGTAGGAGTTCACCAGAGAGACAGACAAAGAATTGGAAAGAGGACAATTCAGATGGAAGGGCAAATCCTGGAGATGTGAGACAGAATATTTACCATGTTTGGGAAGTACAGACATTTTCTGTATTAGCAAGAATGGAGAAGATTCCCAAGGTCCAGAGTGGAACAGTGGGAAAGAGAGTGAGGTCTAGATTCTGAGCCCTCCAAGTGCCAGAGCAGTGTTGGAGCTTCAGGAGTTTGAGCCTTCTACTGTGAATCATATACCATTTATATCAGTGCTCCCATGCCGGACCCCTGATGGTCACCCCTTAGCCTTCACAAATGGATTTGTAGTTTACAATACAATATATCGTCATTAGGAGTCTGTTGTTCTATCTTTATGCTCAATATGCTCATTAAAAAATATTTATATCTGAAGATAAAAATCCAATAGTGATGAAATATTATAGAGAATGGATATGATCATCGGTTAAACATATATGAAAATAGAATTAAAAATCAATCTTTTCTTCTGGCCAGAACCACAGTGAGCAGAAGCTATATATTTCATGGGTATGTATTTATTTATTTATTTTTAGTTCTAAACAAAATTTTATTATTGAGAATATTTTTCTTTTAATTCAATTTATCAGTGTGACACTGGTTAACAAAATTATACTGGTTTCAGTTGCACAATTCTACAATACATCTCTGTACACTGTATTGTATATATTTCTATGGTGCATTTCATAATAAGGTTAATAAATTAGGCCAATTTCCTTCAGGGTTCTCATTTGTATTCATTACATTCTTTCTCCTTTGACTAAAAAAAAGTAGAAGGGAAAGACAAGTGTATAAAATAAAAATTAACAAAGTCATTTTCTAATTTTTTTGTATATGATTCTCAACATAAGATACTCATGATTTGATAGGCAAATGTGTAACAACCTATCACTAATTGCATCCTACATACTGCAGTCAGCTCCTCACAACCAATTTTGGGATAGTCAAATATTGAACTGACCCAAGGGGACCTAATAAATTCTCATTTCTTAGACATAGAGAGCCTGGTTCTTTTAGAATTAATTGAAGTGAAATAATTAAAAGTACAGGTGAAAAAGGCAAAGAAAACAGTAAAAATTGTGCAATACCCAGGAGAAATCAATGAACTGGTTATGGATTGAGTAACAGGACCTGGCAACACAAAAGTTCTAGAGAGGCAAAAGGAGATGTGGATGAAGAGAGGGAGAGATGGGACAAGTGAATAACTTTCTGGCCCCTCTAGAATGTTCTTTCTGATCTTGAGTTTCAATCTCTCATGAACATGACAGCATCCATGAAAAAATTTCAGATTGGCAAATCCATCTCCCTTTTACTCTAGGTCAGTGGTTCTTAACCTTTTTTGAGGTACTAAACCCACCAGTTTCATATGCACATTCACCGAACCCTTCTTTAGTGATAAATAAAATATTTTTTTTTCCAAATTCAAGACATAGATATATGTTTTTTTTACATATGAACGGTGCACAAAATGAGCCGTTCATGAACATCACCTTGCTCAAAGAACAAAACCAACAAAGTGCATGAATTCACAACAAATTTCGGTATTACTTACTCTGGCCTCCGTGGCAGAGGCTTCTACAAACCCCTGAGACCGACTCATTGAACCCCTAGAGTTCGATAGAACCCAGGTTAAGAACCACTGCTCCACGTAATATAAGGTAGATATTTTTTTGAAATTCTAAACTTTATCTCAGAAATATCAATGTTATTTTAATTTCCCTGAAACCTTGTGATCACAGGGAGGATAGAAGAATGAGCTGAGCTGTCACCTGGGGGGTGATGGGAAGAAATAAAACGCAGCACTGAATTAATCATAACTGGCACAGTTCTGAAACGATTTGTATATATTCATTAGTGGCAGGTAAAAATTTAGATATTCACTGAACTAGAACAGAATAAGATGGCTGGGCAATTGATCAGGTAATCTTCCAAGATCTCTTGCTTTATTGGAACTGAACTTTTGAGAGGGTTGTAAAACATGCTGCTTATTTAGGATCTAATTATCTAAATTATTAATCATCCTTTCTTTTTGTACCCAGTTTCATTCTGCTGCCTATTCTTTCAAAATGAGCTTTAATCTTATTAATCCTTCTGCCAGATTCTAGAAAAAAGAACTACAATGAGTAAAACTAAAATCAATGTATGTGGTTATCTCTTACCCACCTAGTAAAAGATTTGGTGGGATTAAGGGTGAAGTGATGTCTTAATGAGATTTGGGAAATATCTATGGATTTCATTTATGTCTGCTCAGCCTGATTAATGGGGAAGTATACATAACAATTGTCTGTAATGCAATACTGAGTAAAACTTGCTGGTTTTCCCCAGGGATACTGTAACTGTTCATTAGGTTATACCTCAGTATAAATTGGCCCAGTGGGATGCAGACATAGATTGAAGGGAGCTGAGACCAAAATTACATAGCTAATACTGCAGGCACCTCCTCCATAATTAAGGCACTGGAATCAGGCTCTTGATACATTCAGCCAAATAATCTGACAATTGCAGGTCAAACATCTAGCATGTGCCAGGGGAAACCATAGGCCAGTATGGGGCAACCTTGCAAATAGCTTAAAAATGTATACCACTGGCCTCAACACTTCATTGGGTAACCATAGTCCAGATCATGCCCTTTCCTTGTTGGAACAGTCGTATTGCTATCTTTCTATATAAGGCCACAAAAGTAAATAGAAACAAAGTAAAAGATTGGTAAGAACTTCCATGCACTGTGGCACTACCAGTTAATACCTGTGTAACTTGAGTTAAGTTACTCTCTTTGTATTGCATTATTCTTAGATGCATAATGGGTTTGGTAATAGTACATTTGTCACATTTATTGTGCCACTCTAACAAGATGTTCAAGTCCCAGCAATTAACTAGGGCACAAAAGTTGTGTACTTGATACCCAGTATTATTATACATTGTTGTTTTTCCTGTTACAGCTTATTATAATTCTGACCTCAGCCCTTTTGTTATTGAAGAGGGAACAAAGAAAAAAACACAGCACTGAATTAATCATAACTGGCACAGTTCTGAAACGATTTATATATATTCATTAGTGGCAGGTAAAAAATTAGATATTCACTGAACTAGAACAGATTTTACATTATTCTAATATTTCTCAAGTCAAAACAATATTTTTCTGGTATCCCTCAGCTTGCCTAGAAACATATACAATATATTAGCCAATCTACATTTGTGCATATTATAGTTGTTCAAAATAAGCATTTGTGAAGGTTTATGAAAAACATTAAGCATATATTCAGTGAGAAAATTAAGTATATTTACCAAATTTTTCTCTGTGATTCTGTTTTGAGGAAAACTGGGTCGTTAGGTGACAGAAATTCCTATGATCTATCTTCCCTGAGATATTAGATTAAGCATTCAGTAATGGCTTACAGAATCACTGAGTCTAGCTGAGAAAATTTGGGTATAATTATCACAATTCATAATTTCAATTGTTTTTCTTCATGTAGCCAAAGAAGATGAGGAAGAATGGCCACATGTAAGACTTTTGTTCTATATTCCCTATGTATTAGATTAATTGCCTAGTAACTATGACAGAAAATGTGCCAGGGGTTACAAAAAAATCAAAACAAAAAATATATACATTTGTGATAACTTTCTTTTTTTTTTTTTTTTTTGTATTTTTCTGAAGTGAGAAGCAGGGAAGCAGAGAGACAAACTCCTACATGTGTCCAACAGGACCCACTTGGCATGCCCATCATGGGGGCAAAACTCTACTCATCTGGGACATTGTTCTGTTGCAACTGGAGTCATTCTAGCACCTGAGGCGGGGTCCAAGGAGTCATGCTCAGTGCCTGGACCAACTTTGCTCCAATGGAGCCTTGGCTGCGGGAGGGGAAGAGAGAGATAAAGGAAAAGAAGAGGGGGAAGGGTGGAGAAGCAGATGGGTGATTCTCCTGTGTGCCCTGGCTAGAAATCAAACCTGGGACTTCTACACACCAGGCCAATGCTCTACCACTGTGTCAGCTAGCCAGGGCATCTATCTTAATTTATTAGTACCAAAGTCCTTTATCTAGCATAGCATTATCAAAATAATTTACAAAAGAATTCTTGGATTTACTGCCCTATTCTATCTCTTGCTAAAACCTCTCTTACACCTTAATTCAGTGTCAAGTGTTGGTAGGATCTGACTATAATCTGTCTCTGCTTGCCTGGATTCAAAGTCTATTTCATTAATTGGAAGTTATTTTTTAACACTGTGTAATATTTTTTCGTTTTTATTATTTTCTTTTTGAGACAGACAGGGAGGGAGAGAGAGAGAGAGAAAGAGAGAGAGAAACAAAAAGGGAGAGAGAGGGGCCAAAGAGAGATGAGAAGGAACAACTCATAGTTGCTTTACTTTAGTTGTTCATTGACTGTTTCTCATACATGCCTTGGTAGAGTGGGGAGCACAAGCCAGTGACCTTGGGATCATATTGGTGATCTCATATTCACTGGCAACCCCACACTCAAGCCAACTACCCCACACTCAAGCTGGTGACCTCAGGGTTTTGAACCCAGAACCTCAGTGTTCGGGGTCGATGCTCCATCGACTGCTGCAAATTCAGTCAGGCTGTGCAGTAAAGTATTAATCCTGCCCCCAATGAGAGGTCTGTCCTTTGCCTCAGCTCCTAGAAGGTAATCTCTAAGCCTTGGAATGTCCTGCCTTAAGAAGGTCTTTGTATATTTGGAACCTTTGGACAAAACTGAATAGTCTATGTTATCAAGGTGATTTATGATGGGAGCTTTGATATGCAATGTCAATTCTATTTTTGGAGAAGCTGGAAACTTCAGGCAGTCAACTTTATCTATGTGATCACATCCCAATAAAATTCCTGGACTTCAAGGCTAGGGTGAGCTTCACTGGTTGGCAATACTCCAAGTATATTGTTATACTTCATTGCTGAGAGATATTAGCATGGTACAGAGCTCCACTGGGATGACTGTCAGCCTTACAATTGAAATTCTCCTTGGCTATGCTTTAAGTGCTTTCTTCCTTGAATGGTTTTGTCTGTATTCTTATGCTGCAATAATCCATAACCATATGCAGAGCAGCTTTCAATGAGTTCTGCCAATCTTTCTAGTGAAATATCAAAGATGAAGATGGTCTTGGGGACCCCTAAACTTGTATTAGATATCAGAAATGACAGTGGTATATCAGAACTTACTATGTGCCTGATACTGAGCTGACAGTGTAGATATAAAGATAAATGAAAAACACTTCCTTCCACAATGATGCTTAAAATCAAATATAATAGCCTACTTTCAGGCAACTTTGCAGAGTAATCAGAGGAAGTAATTTGTATTAGTGATGTCATTATCATGATGATGGTGATAATCACATTGGCAGCCATTAATGCATATTGTGTCTTTATTGTGAACATAGTGTCAAAGAGCTATCATGTAAATATCACAACAATTCTGTAAAGGGGATACTGTTATTATCCTCATTTTAGCGATGAGAATACTGAGGCATCGGGGAGTAAGTAACTTATCTAAGGTCACACTTCTAGAAAATAATGGAACTAGGAGTTAGACTATCTGAGCCAAAAGTAGTGTTCTTACTCCATTTTAGCTTGCAATAGAAATCTCCTAACACTGTATATGGCACAAGGAGAATGTTCAATGACTTTCAGACTTCTACTCTCTTCTTCCCAGGAAACATGATATCTAGTGAGGTTGAGAGTGGTTGGCTACCTGCAGAGATGATGTCATTATCTAAAATAAAGAATGGTTGTTAAACAATGTGATAGCAACATTGTTTGCTATCAGTTGAAAAAACTAGATTTAGTGTTGGAAAAGGTTAGATATATTTTTCCATATGAAAATTTCCACTATTATGCACCTTTATATCAAATGGTTTAAACTTATATGTTGTTATTCAGAACATAGTAATGATCTTAAGCAAAACTATGGTATTAAAACTGAAGTGTACTTTTTTGTTTTTAAAAGAACAATAAACATTTTCAAAATTAGTATTCAATGCAACCAATATGATTGAGCACAATATGCTCAGGGAGTCTTGTAGATACTGAGAGTAAAAATAAAGAATTGTATGAAACTATCCTTCAGTTGATTCATGAAGGTATATACATTCTGGCATAACAATATCTATTGATGACATAATTCATTAAAAAGTGATACGGGAGGAATAAGAAGAGATTAACTGCCTGGGTGGGAGCTGGTTCAGGGAAGATTTTAGAGAAGTAATATCTGAACTAGTTTTGAAGACTGATTAGGAATATTTAGACAGACAATATGTAGGAGAAAGATATTCCAGGCACTGCAGATGTAAGGAAAACCAAGTAATGTTCAAGGAACTGAAAATAACTCAGTGTTTCTAGGGTAAAACCTACCAGCAGGAAAAGGACAGGGAGTGTTTGAGCAAAATGCTAAACTAAAGAAATGGTAGGATTGGAATACACAGGACCTTCTATTAAAATTTAAGGAGCTTAGATTTATCTTGTTGGCAATAGATGCTCCCAAATCATTACAAGGAGGAAAGTGACATCAGATGTTTATTTAAAAAATATCATTCTCTCAGTCCGTCCATAACAC
The DNA here is from genome assembly GCA_037038555.1 of Rhynchonycteris naso. Lineage (NCBI taxonomy): Eukaryota > Metazoa > Chordata > Mammalia > Chiroptera > Emballonuridae > Rhynchonycteris > Rhynchonycteris naso. The sequence continues at coordinate 67,186,137 of CM072996.1, forward strand.
AGAGATAGAGATAACAGGACAGCAAATCCTAGAGGGAACGGTGGAGGGAGTTAGGGGGAGGGGGGTAAAAGGGGTATAAAAAGGGACACAGCAGTGGGCAGTAAGGGAATTATATTTAGTAATACACTTGAATCCTTGTAAACACAATCAATTAAAATTAATAAAAAAAATTTTTAAATATTCTCTCAAAAATTAAATTTTAGAGGAAAAAAAATCATCTATTTCTCATTTTAAAGCATAAAACTCTGGTATAAGTGTATGTTCACAGACGGGGTAGGCAATAAATTCAATTCTTGTCTCCTCCACTTATTTACCAGCCGTTTCCTTAGGCAAGTCAATTAAAGTTTCTAATACTTGGTTGTCTCATTTCTAAAAAAAGAATAAGAATAATCCTCATTAATAGGACTGCTGTAAAGATTCAGGGAGACAGTATGTATTAAATACTTTCTTTTTATTTTTTCAGGGAGAGAGACAAGCACAGACAGAGACAGATAGGAAAGGAGAAATATGAGAAGCATCAATTCTTCATTGTGGCACCTTAGTTTTTCATTGATTGCTTTCTTGTATGCACCTTGACTGAGGGGCTCTAGCTGAGCTAGTGACCCTTTGCTCAAGCCAGCAATCACGGGGTCATGTCTATGATACCACACTCAAGCTGGCAACTCTGAGCTCAAGCTGCTGACCCCGCATGCAAGCAGGATGAGCCCGCACTCAAGCCGGTGACCATAGAGTAATGTTTATTATCTCAATCTCAAGCCAGGACCCCGCACTCAAGCCAGGAACCTCAGGATTTTAAATCTGGGTGCACAGTGTCTCAGCATGATGCTCTATTCACTGCACTACCACCTGGTCATGCATTTTTTTAAATTGATTTTAGAGAGAGGGGCAAGGAGAGAAATAAGTTTCTATATGTGTCCTAACCAGGGATTGAACTGGCAACCTCTGCACTTCTGGACAATGTTCCAACCAATGAAGCTATTCACTTAGGGACAGAAAACGTTTTAAAGAAATGTTAATTTTTAATGTGATTAGTATATTATTTTCTCTATTCCATACTAAGGGTATTTTAAATTTTAAAAGAAACAATTTCTCATGTAATTAACTATTTTCATTTCTACTAATGTAACTACTAGTTTTAGTAAATTAATAATAGGTAAGTTAATGCTAACACCATAAGTAAAATAGTTACTTCAAAATGTATTCATGGGGACCAAAGTAAAAGAAAAAAGAAATAAATCTGTAAAAATCTTCTGAGTTTGTATCACTTGAGGTGGAGTAAGAGACATCAATGGAATAATGATGAAAATTTAGCAAGTTTAATAGGATTAGTAGACAAAACACCCATAAACTAAAATTTCAATGGAATTTCTAAATCAAATTAATTTTAAACTTGTGCTTATTTAAATAATTAAAAATTACAAATGTGATATTTTAGTTCCTTCTTAGTTTTTGTTATTATATGTAAGATATTTGTGTCTTTTGTTTCTCATAAGCAGTGATCTATCTGATAGTTTAATTAGGGGGCTAAATGTTTTTTCTGTAATACAGATATATTTTCTTGGATTCTCTTCTTTTCCCCAATTCCTGGCTTTACTCCATATACAAGTATTGGAAAATAATTTTGATTTATGCTAAACAGTTTATTTTGGTATTATTTATTAATTATTGTATTATTTTCCATACGGAATACTGCAAGCCTACTTTTGCCTATACCTGTACACATTTATGCATATCCAAGACTATTCACTACAGCTATAATTATTTCTCCCTAAGCCAATTCCCAATTAGGTCAAAACTTCCCCCCAAAATTAATATTGTTCATTTTTAGGCCTTTATGTTTAATTTAGATATTAAATAAAAAACACTCTACTTAGCATTTAAGATTAACCATCAATCAGATCCCTTACTCTTATACATCAATTTCTCCTACATTCCTGCCAATGTGCTTAATGTTATATTCTACTTAATTATTATGGTTTTGAATTTTCTGTACCTTCCGCCAATGAGGCTGCCTTTCATCAATAATTTGAGCTATAACATTCCTTGAAATCCTCTTTCAGATTTTCATTTTTCAGGAAGTTTTAATCATCTAACTTTGCACTTGTAGCTATGGTACTTTATTTTATTTAACAAAGCAGTATTATGTCTGGAAATAATAAATTTCTCAAAGACTGAGGGTAGGTTCTATTTTACTTCAGTAATTCATCTGAAGTGATCCCTCAATGGGTAAATCTATCAAACACACACTAATTGAAAATAAATCTCTTGAAAGACAGTAAATGGCATGCATTCCCAATGAGGACACTATCATCCTCAAAGGAATTATATTGGTTCTTGGGGACAAAAATCTGAGATATAAAATTTTTTTGTGGCCATCCAGAGAACCAAATAATATAAACAGCAACATACTGTATATATCAGTCATATAACAGTATATATGTGGTTTCTAAATTTTATGAGTATTGGGAGAATTAAGAAAAGATTCATTTCATAGATGATAATGAAAATAAAATATTCAGAAAATGAATCTTAGAAAAGTTATCATCTAGAATTCATATTTTGCATGCCGCGAAGGGATACTCAAAATAACTTACAAAATAAATCTTTATTTGTCCAACCTTGATAAGGGTATATGTAAGTATGGGACATTTGACAATTATTCTAGAAACCTGGGTTGGACTCAAACCCTCTCTTTTATATATTTATAATAATTATATTTTCAAATTTATCTAATTGTGTTACATATAAAGTCTAAATATAGAAATTGAGCATATTTTGGAGACAGCACTGGAATTAACTACCTTATAAAAAATCCATTCAATGTGAGATGCCAAAATATCCCTTAAGTCTAAATTCAGAGATATAAAATATGACCATGTTTTGAAAGAAAAAATATCAAAAGCAAAAGGGTTTAATATTTAAAAGGTATACCTATTACTTATAGATAATATCATTTGCCATCCATTGCTTTGTAAAACAATAAATCTTAAATACAACTTAGGTGAATTCAGTTTGGCTAATGGACAAACTCAGACAATAAATAATTGTATGTGAATGCATAAAAATACCCTGAGGTTGCAAAACTAATAAAAAATACTTATAAGTCCCTGGGACTCTAAAGAGAACTATATCACAAACCCTAAAGTATTATTTTAAAGAGCAAATTGTAAATTGAACATGAACCCTGAGATCACAACATGAACACATTTGGAGATACGTTTTTATATTTATGGGGCACAGATTAAATGTTAACTTTTAAGAAGAGAAGTAGCAGATCCATAAACAGGTAAAGTATTTATCCAGTAGCTAAAGAATTTGAAAATCACCTTGTGATAAAAGTCACACTAAAATATCACTTTATTAACTTCAGAGTACACAAATATAAAAGTTGTAAATAAAGTTACCCCTGACAATAATAGTTATGCACTTCTCTTAATTTACACAAACTAAAGAAACTAAACCAAATAAATATAATACCATATTTGTTAGCTCAAATACATTTTTTCCAACCTTATTTAATCTATCTCTGACAGTTTCCAATCTACCTTAAACTCATATCATTTTTCTGAAACTGAATTTTCTAAGGTCTCCAGTGAACTAATTCAGGGAGAATAACAAGGCTTCTCTTTTCTTCAAAATCGTGAATGACGATTGCCTTAGAGCTCAAGGAGTAGGTTTCTAGTCATTAATAATGTCTCTATGTGCCATTAGATCTATTTGAGTTGGTGTGCTTCTTTGACTATATTAATCGCCCACTTTCTCACAGCACATATGTTATTTAATCTTTAGAAACTACTGAGGAAAACCAGTCTAAAACTTAATTATCAGGCTAAGTTCCCCAATCAAACTCAAAACTTTTAATGCAACAGCACCAATATGCATGACCATACACAGGAAGATAAACTCTTATTTTTAAAAGCAGAAAAATAAAGTAAACACAAAAATGAAGACAAAGTATGTGTATGTTTTGTGTTTGTTTGTGTGTGTGTGTGAATAAAAAAAAAATACCAAAAGACCAGTTTGCTACGGTTAGTCTTAATGTTTTAATAGAAAAGTAGAATAGTTCAAATAAAAATTTAAACACACAAAAAAGAATAATTAAATAATAGTTTATTTTAAATTTAGTCACTTTGAAAATTATTTTAATTTTAAATTTTAAATAATTTAAAAGTGAACCTGCCTGACCTGTGGTGGCGCAGTGGATAAAGCGTCGACCTGGGAACACTGAGGTTGCCAGTTCAAAACCCTGCACTTGTCTGGTCAAGGCACGTATGGGAGTTGATGCTTCCAGCTCCTCCCCCCTTTCTCTCTTTCTCTCTCTCTCTCTCTCTCTCTCACTCTGTGTCTCTTCTCTAAAATGAATAAAATAAAAATGAAATAAATTAAAAAGTGAACCTGGAGTTCTCAACTAGGGGTATAAAAGGTATGGTGGCTATAGGTATATCAAGGCACTTTTTAGGTTTGAGGTACCAGCATGTTCTTTGTAAAATTGTGCAATATAACTATTAATGCCATTTTTAACATTTTGAAAGAAAGTTTAAACTTTCTTGCTTTTTGTCAAAACAGTAAAGAAACACTGCCAGAAAGTTAATGGAGTTATTGGATGAATTCTTATTTTGATTATTTTTATTTTTGGTCTATATCTATCTTCCCAAAATAGACTTATTCCTTAATTGGTTATGTTAATTTCACAGTTGAGACGATCATAGCACTCAAAAGATATTTAGTGACAAATTCACCTTGACTTTAAACTTGAGAGGTCGATATTATATATAAAAAATATCAACTAATGAACATAAATGACAAGTGCTAAATAAATATTTAGTATAAAATTCTACAAATTATTGCCTGACCTGTGGTGGCGCAGTGGATAAAGCGTCAACCTGGGAACACTGAGGTCGCCAGTTCAAAACCCTGCACTGGTTCGGTCAAGGCACATATGGGAGTTGATGCTTCCAGCTCCTCCCCCCTTTCTCTCTTTCTCTCTCTCTCTCTCTCACTCTGTGTCTCCTCTCTAAAATCAATAAAATAAAAAAAAATTAAAAAAAAATTCTACAAATTATTATTTTATATTCTAGCTCCTTATTTGAAATATCTATAAATATTTGGGATATCTAAGAAACATTAAATATTACTAAGATTTATCAGAAAGTAGAAAAATCTCATTTCCCAAGCCTATTCAAATGCTTAGCCCTGGCCAAATACACATTTCCCAATAAGTATCTCTGTAAAGACTACTTTGTGGTTTGAAATAGTAAGCTAGGATATAACTCTGTTCCTTAGTCCACTAAGGTACAGAGGAGAGTTAGCTGGACTAAATAAGAAAACAGTATTATAAGATGACATTTCAATTTCATCTTCTACACTCATGGGTGAAATCTACCAAATCCTATGGCAATGGCTCCAGCCAATCTGGGATAAGTTTAACTTTATGCCCTCTCTTTGCTTGTAATTATAGAAGAGCAATTATATTATATGCTTGCGTTAACAAATGATTAACTGGCCAGAGGCATACTCTTGGCAGGCAGGTACTGACGAAACTATAAAATCAACCTTCCAAAAGATAAATTGGGGTTAATGATAAGAGATATCCATGTTAAGATGTCAGATCACTATTTTAATTGTGAAACCATGGCATACTTCTAAGACCTTCAAAAGCTGTGATACATCTCTTTTTGAGGATGACATTATAACAATAAACTTTTCAATTAAAAAAAGAATCCTCTTGTTTCATTTTAAGAGACTGGTAGTTGGAATTTTTAATTTTACTTTTTACATATCTATTTACAAGAAAAGTAAATTTTCATGACCTAGAGGGGGAAAAATAAACAGATAATAATCATGTAACCAGAATAGCAGGGCAGGTGTTAGAGAGAGTCACAGTTATCATAGCACAGAGTATACAAATATAATTTATTCACTAAATAAAGAAATAAAATAAAGCAACAAACATTAAAAATTTTCATCTATTTGTCTTGTTCGAAACTCCCTCAATTACTTACATTAGTTTGTACAACTATATTTAAAGATTAAGGAAGATCATGAAATCAAAAATTTAGAAAGATCCAATAGCAGGTGTGTATCTACAAATGAATGCAATAAAATAGAAAGTAAATGGTTTAATTTCATCCAATAGAATAAATTCAACTAGTAAATAAAAATGAACTCAACAATAACATGGTTTGGTAAAATTAAATTATAGAAATTCAGAACTGAGTTTACTGGCATTAAAATTTTATTTAATTTTAAATGATTGCTTGAGAATAGGAACAGATAATGTAAAATATGTCAGAGCATAAAATACATCATTAAATATAGCACGACCTTAGCTATTGTATACCACAGCATATTAATATCATTAAACTGTACCAACTTACATTAATATGTGAATATTATAATAAATCTTATTTTTGAAAGTTTTCTACTGTATAACATATTACCTCAGATTAATGTTTCTTTTTTAAAAAATTTCTTCTTTTATTTATTTTAGAGAGGAGACACAGAATGAGAGAGAGAGAGAGAGAGAGAGAGAGAGAAAGCGGGGAGGAGCTAGAAGCATCAACTCCCATATGTGCCTTGACCAGACCAGTGCAGGGTTTTGAACTGGCGACCTCAGTGTTCCCAGGTCGATGATTTATCCACTGCACCACCACAGGTCAGGCTGTTTCTTGTAAATATATATCATGTTCTAAAACATATTCTTCAAAAATTACTGATATTACTAAGTCCACTGACAAATCTTGAATAAAAGTTGATATAAGAATTTATTGGGGTGACATTGGTTAATAAAATTATAAAGGCTTCAGGTGTGTAATCTTATAAAATTAAAATTTCATATTTTCTTGGTGTGATTAAGTGACTCTTTAAGCTATGATAAAATACAATTTAATCACAAAACGAGATAATTTAACATTTATATAAAATATTAAATAGTGAAGTAAAAAATAAATTATAAAACTAGTACAAATAGTTATGTCATGTCTACATAAGTTACCAGGGTTAATGTTTGTAACACTGGCTAAGAGAGGGGAAGAGAGAGAGGGGGAGAGTGAGAAGAAAAAGAGAGACAGGGAGAGAATCAGATGGTCACTTTTTACGTGTGCCCTGACCAGGGATCGAACCCCAGACATATGCATACCAGGCCTATGCTCTATCCACTGAGCCAATCAGCCAGGGCCCCAACCATATTCTATAGATAAATTCCCTTCTCACCATTACCTATTCGATTACAAAAAATAAATAAAAGAAAAATAGAAAGATAAAGTAAAGAATTGTAAAACAAAATATCTGAAACTGATATGAAACACATTGCTGGCATGTAGAGGTCTTCACATGCCCAGCAACTTTGGCTGTAAATACCTACAATAGAAGAATTTTCACTCTTAGTGTGTGTGTTTCAATATTTCTAAGGTGATTTCAGTTTAATCAACACAAAACCATAGGTGAGATTCAGCTTTCACACATCAGCATGGGTGAGCAAAGAAAACGAATGGCACAAAGATTCTGAAAATCATTAGTCTAAAATGTTCATGGAGTCCATTCTGATCTCATCCTCTCACAGTCTCCCTATGGCTAGTGAGAATGGCAAGAGAGAAGTGCTGCCATCAGCTACGGACCTGATTTCCCAGAAAAACAGTTGTCCATCTTCAGTGGCCTCAGCAGGTAAAATAAGCAGACAATGTTCAATAATTCTTTTGCCAAAGTCATCAAACCATCACCATTATTATCCATCATTGCATTCCTTAGTGTTTACTTATAATGCCTATCAAAGCAAATATTTTAACCACCAACCCCCTCCTCACACACAGACACACACACACAAATACTCTGTTACATGGCAGACTAGATAGAGAGAAACTTCATTACTGGAGGTAGTTTGCAATTTATAATAAAATAATTAATATTAAAATACTGCTTCATTTGGTCATATTATTATATCCAATAAACATTCAGATTATAAATTCATTTAAAATGCATATAGTATAATTAAATAAATGCAAACGCTTGTATGAAGAATGTTATTCACACATACATAACTAAGCAAACTTGATAGAATGTCTCTATTTTCCTCAGAATTATTTGCTCTTGAATTTCATTTTATTACAAATAACCTTTCATTTATTAAAAAACTGAGACTAAAAAATGATCAAAATATAGAGTTTATCTATTAAAGTAGTAGACTGGTTTAAAAAACTCCAAGTAGGTGGCAACTGCAAACAGTTATAATAAATTTTCAGCTCACTGGAGTTTTCCGTAGATAGAAAAAAATTTCAACTCTACATTCATAAGGTTTATACCTTGTTAGAAAGTTGTCAGAAATGCTCAGGGATTTGGCCAGTGGTAGTCTGTTTAGTGAACTCGGTTTACTGATGATGGTCTCTAACCCGGCAGGTATAAATTCATGGCCAATTTTCACAATAATGACACACTCACATATGTAAACATTTTTTTAAAATGGTAATAATCGGCTATATAAAGAAAGCAGCAGAAAACTGTACAGTGTGTCCGTAAAGTCATGGTGCACTTTTGACTGTGTGACCAGTCAAAAGTGCACCATGACTTTACGGACACACTGTATTTTATGCTACAAAATATACCTTGCAAATGATTCATTTCTTTTAAGTGTTAGCAAAATGTGAATAGATATAACTGATCAGCTCATGGCAATTCTTTTTGATTTGAAATTTATGGAAGAAGCTGATGATTGTTTTATCTATTGCGCTATATTATAGATCTGAAACATTATAACTGTACACATATGGGGTGGTGAAAGTAGGTTTACAGTTGTTCATATGGAAAGTAATGCAATAATTAAGAAAATTAAGGAATAAACTGTTTGGCCTAATAACACATGTAAACAAATTTTTGCCAACCCTGTATAACACACACATTGAATAAGAAAGAGTAAGAACATTACCATTTAGTCTGATGATGAAACCCATAAGTGGAAATGTTTTTTCTAAAATTATCCCTAGTGTTAAGAAGGTATTCAATTATTTTTATTAAAAAAATGGCTTTCTAAAAATTTTTAGCTAAAATGGAGGAATACAGCTACTACAAATGAGTATCTTCAGCTCTGTTCTGTTTTCATTTCCAATTGCACATTCCCTGAAACAAAATGACTTAAAATTTCCAAATAGGCACTGCATTTCCCTGGCCTTATGACTTTGTTCAGGTTTCTTCCACCTCTGTTGTAATCCCAATTTCTCTGAGAACAAATGACATCCAACCAAATGACCTGATTTGGAATGAATGAACAAATTTTTGGTAATGATTTTGAACCAGGAAGAAAGCCTTCCCAACTAGGCACTTTATATTCTTTATCTTGGTCTTTGTGCTTCTATTTTCTCCTTCCATCTTTCCTTCCTCCCTCCCTCTCTACCTCCCTCTTTCCCTACCTTCGTCTCTCTCTACCTTCCATCTTTCCTCCTCCCCTTCATTGTTATGAGTTGAATTCTACCTGTCTCAGTCCCTGCTATTTCCTTGGAAAAATGGCTTGTAAACTTTGGAGCTAATCCACCATATAAGGCCATTATACTGGGGAACAATTTTTTTAAATTTTCTGTTGCATGAGGTTTTAGAACTTTTTCTATATATGACTGCATTACTGATTCCAAATCTGAAATCCATTTTGTGGTGCATGCCCTACGTTTTATTCAATTTTAATTTCTTTTTGTTACAGTAAATGGCATGCATTGTTTTCTAAATTGGAGTTAAAGGGCAACAACTCTTGGATTGAACATAACCACAAGGCAATTCATGTTTTACAAACATCACTTTTACATCATTGTAGTTGTTTTTAAATGTAAAAAAATATTATCTGATAAAAGCACCCTCTTATTTTGTTTTAAGATTAAATCATGGCTTCTTCAAGTAGGCATAAATGTAAGAATAGTTCTGACACCTTCTGTTATATATGTGGCTGTTACATACTTCAACATCAAAGGCGCAATATTTTATCATTTGTGACATGTGCATATACTGTCTATTTTCAAGTTCCCCTTGGCGATCAAGACAAGAATAGGGCTCCTCATTTTGTGTGTCATAATTGTGAGGAAATGCTTTGTGACTAGAAAAAAGGAAAACGCAAAGGAATGCCTTTTGGTATTCCCATGATTTGGCGTGAACCTAAGAACCACAGCAGTGACTGTTATTTCTGTCTGATCCATACAAAGGGCACTGGCAAGAAAAAATGGCATATGATCGCATATCCTGATATTCCTTAAGCAATACGACCTATCCCACACTCTGAGACATCCCTGGTTCTGGTATTCAATGGTTTTATTTCTTCTAAGGATTAAGAAAGTGTACATGATGATCAAGTGTATTTTGATAAGATGCATGAGGAAATGGTAGCAGAATCTGAAGGGTCTTCCTCTGATGCCAAGCAGTCATTAGCCCCTCAGCAGTTAAGCCAACCCAAATTGAATGACTTAGTAAAAGATTTGGGCCTATGAAAGAAAGCAGCTGAGTTATTAGCCTCCGGGCTTCAAGAAAAGAATGTACTTCACCAGTCAGTTAAAGTATCTCATTACAGGAAGCATGAACAAATTTTTGTGGACTTTTTTTCCAAAGACAAACACTTTGTTTAATGTCATGATATCAGTAGTCTCTTCAGCCAGCTAGGTGTTAACCCCTTATAGTCCAACAGAATGGCAGCTATTTTTTGACAGCTCTAAATGGAGTCTGAAATGTGTTCTCCTACACAATGGTAATATTTAGGCAGCGGTTCCAATTGGTTATTCAACTCATCTGTGAGAAGATGATAATGACATAAAAATTGTCCTCGACTTTCTGAAGAATGAGGAGCATAGCTGGATCAGTTGTGTAGATCGGAAAATGGTAAAGTTCCTGCTAGGACAACAGAGAAGTTTCACAAAGTATCATTGCTTTCTGTGTTTGTGGGACAGCCAAGCTCGGGAGAAACACTGGACACAGAAGGAGTGGCCGAAACGTGAAGATCTGGAAGTAGGGATGCAAAATATTGTGAATGAACCTGTAGGTAATTGAGACAGGATAATTTTTCCGTCACTTCACATCAAACGTGGCTTAATGAAGCAGTTTGTTCAGGCTTTGAATAGAGAAAGGGAATGCTTTCAACATACTATTTCTGCTTTTCCTGCCTCGTCTTTCAAAAGGATAAAAGCAGGTGTATTTGATGGACCTCAAATTCGAACCCTCATATGTGACCAAGACTGCGCCAGGAAGATAAATCAGGAGGAGAAAGCAGCATGGCAGTTTTTTGTGGCAGTTACAAAGAACTTTCTTGGCAACAAAAAAGCAGAAAACTATGAACTTCTGGTTCAAAGGATATTGTTGGCTTTGTGATATTGGATGTAACATGAGAGTTAAGATTCACTTCCTGAACAGTCAGCTTGATAAGTTTCCTGAAAATCTTGGAGCTATTAGTAATGAGCAGAAAGAATGCTTTCATCAAGATCTGAAGATTATGAAAGAGGATTATCAGGGGCGATGGGACAGAAATATGATGGCAGACTAATGCTGGAGCATCAAACGAGATTGTCCTCAAGAAGTATACAAACGCAAGAGCTACAAACAAAAATTTTTACCTGAATATAATTTAAATGTTTTGCATAATTTTTATTATCAAAATAAGTTTTTAATATGTTCTATTTCAAAATTGTAGACAAATTCTGATGCAATCATATCTTTTAGTATATTAGTGTATTTATTGCATTATGTAAATTATTATATTTTCACAAAGATGATGCCCAAGAAGACATTCTACTTCATTATATTAAACTAAATGTTGAAAATTTTACAATAAGATGAAAACCTAAAATCTTGAATTGCAAAATATTGTAGCTTACAGGGAAAAACTACAGTCAGGTTTGAGATCAGCACACTCGAATTAGGTAAGAACAAGGGTTTTTGTGGATGCAACAAAAATTTTGCTCCCCAGTGTATCTTTCACTATGTCCACAAGAAAGTGAAGAGCTATGACCTGGAATAAAGAGCATTTTATTATTATTATTATTCTGTGAGATGAGGGGAGACAGAGACAGACTCCTGCATTTGCCCTGACCGAGATCTATCGGACAAGCTCACTAGGGTACGATGCTGTGGCAGATGGGGCCTTGCTCCATTCCTCAATAACCAAGCTATTCTTAGCATGAAGGCCACGGAGCCATCTTCAGTTCCTGGAGCCAATTCGCTCCAGTTAAGCCATGGCTGCAGGAGGGGAAAAGAGAGAGAAGTGAGAGAGGGAGGCATGGAGAGAAGAAGCAGATGGGTGCTTCTCCTGTGTGCCCTGACCAGGAATTGAACCTAGGACATCCACAAGTCAGACCGACGTTCTACCCAGTGAGTGGGTTAGGACCATAAAGAGCATCTTAAATAAGACTGCATATGTCAAAGATGATGTAATGGAATCTCAGCAAATTTTAATGACCCCACAAGTTTATCCAGCTAGGAATTGGGTATAGGAAGAGAAAGCTAATCTTGTAGACTGACCACATTTTATCCTCCCCACTTAATATAATATAAATCTCTATAACTGCATTTCTAGGCTTTTGCCTGATTAAAACAGTTCTGCTGGTATTTGTTTCCTCTTGCCAAGTATATAGGTCCCATGAAAATAAGTGGCAGATATTACTCTTCTTTGGAGGCTACTTGTACAGTATCTATTATTGCTTAAAGACCTGGTTTTAATCCTTGGTTCTCCCACTGGGCAAGTTACTGTATCTTTCTAAGACTCAGTTTACCCTTCTGAATTCCTATAATTTAGGCCATTATGAAAATTACAGACAAATATTGAATTTCTGAAAAGTGCTTAATATACTATAGTGTTTGATATATGTTAGATATTGTTATCACCATGCTCATTAGCATTAAGAAGGTGCTCTGATTATAAATCTGCTCAACAAATACACACAGATTATTCATATAAAACTAAGTGAAATATAAGACTATAGATCACAAAATGGCAAACAGCAGCCCATGGCCCAAATCTGGCCTGTTGCCTGATTTATACCACCAGGAAGTATGATTTTCACATTTTTAATGGGATTATAACACAAACAAAAACAAAAAGTGCACGCTAGAGATTGTATATGGGCCACAACACCTAAAATACTTACTATCTAGCTCATTATAAAAAAATTTTGCAGGACCCTACTATAAATAATCTATAGAATGTGATTTCAGTTAAAATATAGAAATATATTTTGAGTAAATAAATCTTAGAAACTTCATGAATCTCTTATATGAGTCAGTACATTTCTAAGATTTACAAAGTTTAGTATCCACTTGTGTTCCTTTAATAAGCTTTTATTCTTTCCTATAGATTCTCCCTTTTCTCCCTTTGCTAATTTATTCTTTATATCAAGGTTATTAATCATCCTATAGTACCATTTTTGCCTTACCACTTCACTTCTCAAAAATACATACATGAATACAACCATAATTAAAATTAAAAAATTAAGTTTCAATTCTTTTACCTATTGATCAACTTCAAGCTGTTTTATTTCTGAAATATATATCTCTCTACTTCAGAGGGTTATAAACATTTAGCGTGCAGCCAAAGTAGAACATTAATTTTTTAAGAACGTTTTTGAGGTACATTTCCAAGATTAATCTTGAAAGACAATAAAGACCTTTTTTTTCCAAGACAGAAAGAAAGAGAGTGAATTTCAAAATACATAGCACAACTGAGATAGAAATGTTGAAGATGAGTGATATTAAGATAGAAGAATTTAAAAGAAGTTGGAGAAGGCATTTTGTGTTAAAGAAATGTGAAGAGAATATAAATATATCACCTTTATGGGAAAATTAATTTAAAGCATGTGTCTTGTTACAAAAAGAAGAGTAATGAGACTAAGAATAAATCTTAAAAGTTCACATCATAAGAAAAAGAAAAACTGTGAGGTGACTGATATTAAATTTATTGTGGTAATCATTTCACAATACATACACATATAAAACCATTGTGTTGTACACCGTAACCTTATATGTCAATTATATCTCAATAAAACAGGGGTGGAATGAAAGTGATGAGACAAAAAACAGCTTAAGTGAAAGCAAGGAGCTAATGAGCAAATGAATAGTTCACATTTATTTCTGTCAGTTACAAACTCCCAGAAAATATCACAAAACAGATATAGATATGGCAAAAATGAATTTAGTTTTACATGGTAAAGCATTTACCTTGCCACAAACTCAGGAAGGTCAATGTCAGGATATTTGTGAGATTTGGGGATCTGGCTTCAGGTGGGTCTCTCCATGCAGGGGCTAAATTCATGTGGGGCAATGCAATGATTCTGTTGTAATTTAGGATTGATGGACAAAACAAAAGAAGCGTTTTGATGTTAACATTCCAAGAGTCCTCAAAAATAAACAATTGTTTGATGCTATCAAGTTATGCACCCTGATAATCATTTAAATGCACTTTGCAAGAAGCCCCTGAATAAACTTTTAGCTTCCTGGGTAAGATTGTCCTTGAATAATAGTTACATTGATAAAAGCAGTAGAATTATAAATTTGTGTTAGGGAAGACAGTTAATTGTGTAGGTTTAGATGTTTCTTTGCTCCATTTACTTCTCTTTTTATGTAAAATTAGAAATGTTTTAATTATATAGCAATAATTAATTCCTTTCCTAGGAATAGAATATATTACCATAAAATAGAATAGTTCAGCCCTAATCAATCAAGTTCCAGTAAGAAAAATATGAGAAATATTCAGGGCTCATTATATTCTGATAACCTACCAGTATAGCCATTTTCCTATAAAAATTGAGAGTATTTTTAATGATTTTAAGAATGATTCCGTGTTATTTTATTTGGATTTTGCTATTTTTCTTGTGCTTGAGATTTCAAAGGTTTTTCAAGAGGATTCCTTGTCTTGCAGGACACCTCTGTGGTCTTTCTTGTAATCTTAATACATTTAGAATGTGGGTGCAACAAGTATAGTAAATAGACTCTTATTTTGCTAAGTTATTAAGCTTTGAACATTTTAATTGTAAAGTGACTTATTGTTAACAATATACATGATGCTATTTATGTGCCTTATAATAACCAAAAACAAGAACAATACATGAAAAGAAGAATTTAGATTATAAGCATTTGGCAATACCTATTAGATAATATTTTTAAAATGAAGATTTCAATTTTAAAATTGTACTGTCAAAGAAGACCCTTTCTCATGAGGAAACATGGGATAACTGGGACCTAACACAAGCAGCTCAGAGTAAAACCAACATGAACTGAATTCTGGTTAGAGAAGGATTTTAATCTTTACAATTGGAATATTCAAACCTTCCATTACTTTGCTAGCAGCACTTTACTTTTAATATATCTTCAGGACTTCCTTAAATGACTCTAGAAGTTTGTGGGTATTTTTTAAGTTTTAAAACATTTACACTGTGAATATATCATTTTACTTATTTATATACTTAAAGAGATTAGTTAATGCATCTCTTAAAGGGAGAAAAGGGAGAAGAAATGGGAAAGAAACCATAAAAGACAAATGACTAAGTAATGTAGATTGTTTTCTATTAAAACTACAAGGCAGGATGAAATATATGGTGCTTGCTACTGTTTTAAAAGGCAGTGGAAATGAAGAAAGCATAGTAATGGTATAATTATAAATCATTGGTGTTCTTTAGTGTTGAAAAGCATTAAATCTATTAATGCAGCATGATTGTTTTCATATCTAGCTCAAGACAAATATATTAGCATGATATGTTTTACAATGTGTATAATTTAAAACACTATCTATAAATAAAAAATATTTGCTTTCCCCTTGATTAATTTTTGTATTCCTTTGTCCTTGGTTAATTAAATAGAAAGCAGGATTCATTTGTGAAGGCTCTTCTCACATACATAGTGGTGGCTTTCCTGACAATACTATTTAAAATTCAGTCTTTCTCTCTCTCACTCTCTTTTTTTTCTCTACACACACACACACAAACACACACACCCTACCTCTCTTTTCTGCTTTTTGTGCTTTATCACCATCTGGCATATCTGTTCATTTTAAATAATAATTGTTTTGGGGTTAAAGATTGCTCCCTCCCACTTCCAACCTAGAATGCTCAATTCCATAATCACAGGAACATTAATTTGTTTTTGTTTTATTCCTAGGGTCCATGATAGTGTCGATTGCATGGTAGGTAATCAGTAATATTAGTTGTAGAGAAGAAGGAAGAAGAAATAAAGGGCTGAAACAAAAAAGAAAATAATTACATTTCAAGATGAGACAGTAACTGGACAACAGAGCTACACGGTAGAAAGGTGCAGTTCGATTTACAAGGCTTCTTGGAAGTGATTTATGTCACTTTGGTTTCACCATGCTGACAAGGAAAGAGCACCTAGGGCTGCATCCCTTCTGGGAATAGCCTCTCCCCTCACTCACTTGTCTTTGGCATGTGTTTCCTTGTACTCTCATTACACTAGGATGATTTATATGAGGACTGTGACTGTGATATTTTTGTTTTATATGTCAAGGTGACAGATATTTGGTTAAACACTATTTTGGGTGTGTCTATGAGATTGTTTATAGGTGTTATGAACATTTGAATTTGTGGAATGAATAAAAGCAGCTTGCTCACCTCAAGGTGAGTGGGTCTTATTCAGTCTATTGAAGGCCCCAATTGAATAAAAAGACTGATTGAGAGAAAATTTACTCTCTGTCTTCTAGCTGAAACTTTGGTCTTCTACTGCCTCCCAACTCAGAATTTACAGCACCAGCTCTTTTGGTTCTCCAGCTTGCCAAGTGATTCTGGGACTTCTCATCCTCTAAAACTGCTTGAGCCAATTCCTCTAGTAAATTTCTATCTATCTATCATCTATCTATCTATCTATCTATCTATCATCTATCTATCTATCTATCATCTATCTATCTATCTATAATCTATCTATATATCTATATATCATCTCCTAGTAGTGCCATTTGTCTGGGGAACCCAGACTAAGATAAAGCCTTGAAAGATAAATGGTCAGGAACACCTTTAATCTGGCATTATTGTTTGGATTTTAAATAATGGCTCCTTTTTCAATTACAATTGACATATAATAGTATATTAGTTTCAGGTATACAACCTAGTTAGACATTATATAACTTACTAAGTGATCACTCCAATATGTCTAATATCCAGATAACATGATACATAGCTATTACAGGATTATTATTAACCATATATATTAAATCCTTATGACTATTCCATAACTACCAATTGTATTTCTAAATTCCTTGGCTGTTTGCACCCATCTCCCCAACCTGCTTTCCATCTGGCAACCATCAACATGTTCTCTATAGCTATCAGTCCTTTTGTGTTCTGCTTGTTCACTTATTTTGTTTTTTAGATCTATTATACCTGGTGTGAGAATTGCTACCTCAGTTATTTTATTGCTTCCATTTTCATGAAAATATTTTTCCATCCCTTTACTTTCAGTCTATGTGTGTCTTTTGATCTAAAGTGGGTCTCTTGTAGAGATTATATATTAGTATTTTGTTATTCAGCCACCAAATATCTTTTAATTGAAACATTTAATGCATTTGCATTTAAAGTAATTACTGATAGATACATATGATTATTGCCAATTTATTATTTATATATTTGATATTTTTTTTCTTCTTAGAGAAGACACGTTAACATTTCTTGTAACTCTGGTTTGGTGGTGATAAACTCCTTTAGGGGTTTTTTTGTGTGTGTGTGTGGGAAACTCTTTATCAGTCCTGGGTTTGGTAGCATGGCCTTACTACATAGTAGGTGTTCTTTAGGGTCCAGTGGCACACCTCTTTGATCACCCATTCTGGGTACTCCATATGTGACCACTGTGTGAGCTGTGTACACCTTCCTATTGCAGTAGAACCTTGATTGCTATTGGCACGTCAGTGGGAGGAACTTACCCTCAGGCTGACTGGCTATGAGGACTGTCTTTAACCACTGTGGAGGATCACCTGTGCAGGGGCCAAAATCATAGAGTAGGACTTACTTCAGTAGTACTCTAGTACCTACAGTTTGTCCTTTGAGTGTGCCATTGGTGGAGGTGACTAGAGGGCTCTTTGACATGGTCTGAGCCATAGTAAACTGGCTCTGGAAACTCCTGGGAGGTGCAGACCAAGGTCAGCTGCCACCTGGTATGAACTATGAAGCAATCTGTAGATGGCTTCCAGTAAGGCTGGGCCTGGGGCCACACCGGGAGAGGTATGAGGCACACCAAGGAAGATGTTGCTTCTTTGAAAGATTTTATGAAAATCCAAAGCATGAACCAAGACAGGCCATTTGTATGGAAAGAAACATTGGAAATGACTTCGGTTGAGCTCACATATTGGGTGGAACAGAGAGAGTCTCAGGGAATCACTATGGCAGGATGAACAGTATTAGCCAGGTTTATGGAGGCTCAGATATGGCGTCCCCTGCTGTCTCTGTGGTGGGGAGGGCTCAGAAAAGGAAGAATGGCCTCTGCCAGCACTTATGTCTGGGTAGAAACTACCCATCCATCTCTTGCACGGATGCTAGACAATTCAATTTCTCTTCCTATACCTCTGGTGCCCCAGTACTGAAATTCAGAACAAGTGAGTTTGAGTAAGTCCTTACACAGGCCTTTTATGAGGAACTGCCTGGGGCTCTAGCAACAATCTGTCCCATTCAGCCACAGTCAGAGCTGGTTTGTACAGCCAGAAGTTATGGGGACTTTTCTTGGCACTGGAGTCCTGGTTGGGGGGCCTTCTGTGGGACTAGGACCCCTTGCTCCTCAGAGAGAGTTCTGAATCTGAAATTCACCTTCCATTTTTTGTCTAACACACATGGGTATAGAACCAGCCTGTTCTATTTCTGTCCCACCTACCAGCTTCAATGTGGTTTTTTCTTTACATTTTCAGTTGTAGGGCTTCTGTTCAGATAGACTTCAAGTGGTTCTGAATGATTCTTGCTCTGTAGTTTAATTGCAATTTTGATATGCTTGCGGGAGGATTCAAAAACTACATTTACCTATGCTGCCATCTTAACCAGACTAAGTCTGACTTTATTTCTGAAATATTCTTAGCTTTGTCTACACAAAAGACAGTCCATTGTGGGGATCCATATTGGTTACAGACAAAACTTCTTAGCACTAAAAAACTACATGTGTAAAAATTGCCAATGAATTTCATATTGGAAAATCCAGCAGACAATTTTCAGGCCTCAAATCATCTGATATCTCATTAGTGCTCAACAAAGATGACTTGGTTTTTATTTAGTAAGTCTTCTGTTGTTTTGTTCCCAGTCCTCTTGTCTCTCCTCTTTACAGATGTTTACTACTCAATCAGGGCCCTGAATTAGAGGAAAGAACATTTAAAAAAAAATCTACTATTCTATCCATTAAAATACTTGAACAGATTTCCATAGAAATTTTATAATAAATGATATACATTATAAATATACTGCTCACAAAAATTAGGGGATATTTTATTGCTTCATATTCATTTTAAAATATCCCCTAATTTTTGTGAGCAATATAGTATATTAAAATAAAATTTAAAAGATTGTGATAAAAATAAAATGATTATATTACTTATTTACTTATTTATTTTAACTGAAAAATAATCCATTGATTTGAGAGAGAAAGAAGGAGAAAGAGAAGAAGAAGAGAGAGAGAGTTATTTATTTGAGTTATGTACTCATTGATTGCTTCTTATATACCAAGGGTGGAACCCATGTACTCTGGGACATTGGGTCAACACTTTATCTACTAAGCCACCCATCCAGGACTTAAAATTTTACATGCTGTCTAAGCTCTGGTCAAATAGTTCAGGTGATTAGCACATAAAGGTTGTCAGTTCTATACCTGTTCAGGGCATATACAAGAATCAACCAAAGACTGTATAAATAAGTAGAAAAACAATTAATGTTTTTCTCCCTCTTACTCTCTCTCTCTCTCTCTCCCTCTCTCATTACAATCAATAAATATACTATATAGCCATAAAAAAAATAAGGAAATCTTACTTTTGCAACAGCAAGAATGGACCTGGAGAGGATTATACTAAGTGAAATAAGCCAGTCAGAGAAAGACAAGTACCATATGATTTAACTCTTATGTAGAATCTAATAAACCAAGTGAAGTAACAAGCAAAATAGATACAGATTCATATATGAAAGGAGGCTGACAGTTATAGACGGGGGTGGCTAGGTGAAGGAGGTACAGGGATAAAGCAAAAAAAAGAACAAAATAAATATCATGGACACAGACAATACTGTGATGATTGTAGGGAGTGGGGGAGGTGGAGGAGGCTATGGGGTATAAATGGTGATGACAGAGACTTATTTGGGGGAAGTGGACACAGTATAGTGATGTCTTGTAAAATTGGGCACCTGAAATCTGTATAATTATGTTAACAAGTGTTACCCTAATAAAGTCAATTAAAAAATAAAATCAATCAATAAAATTTCAAAATAAATGCTGTCAAGTTGCAATAGCTTTATATTAATAATTATTAAATATAAAAAGACAGAATACATATACATTTTGGGCAGCTATATTGGTAATGATAATAAAAATGACAATTTCAAATGGCCTTCTTTATAAATTAAAAAAGTAATTTAGACTGATCTTTTGATTTTTTGTCTTATCAAGTACCAATGAGAAGGATCAATTAGATTTCATAAAAGATCTACCATGCGATTTTCTTATTATTTCCTGCCCATTTATTAAAATTATTTAATCAAACCTAAAATTTCTTTGCATTAATATTTTAAAGTTGTCCATTTAGAAAGAGATATTTTATTTAAGACTAAATAATTCAATATTTAAACTTATTTTTAATATTTGGATTTGGTTTGATCCCAACCTCTCTCACTTTTATTCCAGAATGTTCAGTTCATAATTACTTAATTTAATGAGGCATAGGTAATCTAATATATATTGCAATGTATTGATAATGAACAAAGGTAGTGTGCCATGCTCAACATCTTTTTATTGTTTACTTTTTATTTTCCCCTAAAGATATGAAAAGGATGATAAAAATAGTGGTGATAAAAATAATAAAATCGTTAAAAAGAAAAAAAGAAGAAGTTACTCTTTTTTTTTAGACTTTACTATGTGTCAGAAATTGTTCTAAACAATTTAGATGTATTAACCCATTTAGTCCTCACACTGACCACAAGAAATATGTGATATTATGATTCCCATTTTGTAGATTTAAAAAAATGAGACATAAGGATCTGAAAACATTTGTCCATTAATTTAAGTAGAGCTTGTATTCAAATACAGGAAGCCAGATTCTAGAGCCCCACCTCTAACTACCACATAGAGCATCTCTGATACTTCTTAGACTGTATGTGATGTGGGGAGTCTCGCATGTGACTCAACAAGGGTGGCAGTGGTGACATGTTTGACAATTACTATCAGAGTTCATTTCTTTGTTAAATTAGAAGCAAAATAAATATAATCTTTAATATAATCTTTCTAAACTCCAATAGATAGTGTGGGGTTGCTAATGGGGGATGGTCACGTGAGGAACTCAGATCCCAGGGAACTTTGGCTGGGACCACCCACACAACTAAGCGTGCCAAAACTAAACTTTCCAAAAATCCTTTGGGAGATTGACTGTCTGTCAGCCAGTAAGATTTCACCACGTCATAACTACTCGCCCACCCTAGAGGACCCCTTTAAATACCTCTCACACAGTCTAATTGGGGCGACTCACCTAGCCTCTGAACCCCGGGGCTAGGGGAAATTGTCGGGCGGGATGCATGGTATTTAATAAAGCCTTTGCTTTCCACACTTTGTGGCTCCCAGTCCCTCCTTCCTTCTTTCTTGGCAGGGAAAAATACCTTACAGATAGAATTTCATATTTCTTCAATTGTTGGCTTCTAAATTTACAGATTATTTCTGTAATTATAATTTCATTATGTTTACATCTTTGAATTTTTTTCTGACTCAGGCTAGAGTGAGTATGTTTCAGAATAAGTCTCAAAAACCCTGTGTATCCTAATAAACTTAAGTGTTTATAAAAAATAAAAATCTTTTAACTGTATCTCCAATTGAATTTCTAGAGGAGGAATTGGGAATCTACATCTTAAAGAAAGGTCTAAAGCTTTTCATATGCACTAAATTTGAGAACTTTATTACAAAAATCTTGTGGATTTCTAAGGCTTAGAAAGAAGACAATTCAACATTATAATAGTGTAATTCAACATAAAAAGAATCAACAATTTACAATACTATTTAAGAACAATTAGATTTGTCATTACATAATATACAAGCCTTTAATATAACTGTAAAATGTAGTTCTGAAAATGGAAATAACAGTAATTTGTGTGACATTTTTAATCAACATGTATTAGATTTTACAGATCACTAATAAATTTTCCAATGTTTACAAATCCAGTCCATAATCGATTTTACACTTTTTCATGAATTAACATTTAGTTTACGCTAAGACAGAATTTATGTTCCTGTAATATTCAGATGCAAAGCAGGTCATTTCTTGCCCTTTAAAAATCTTTAGAATTTCTCAGGGAATATTCATAGTGGCTAAATAATTCTGCAAATTCTTTCATTATTATGACATGAAAGTCAATCCTAAGAGACTAGATAAATTAGTAAAGACAGAGATCTTTGAGCTAAGCATGAGAGTGTGAATTAGAAATGAGCCTTTGCTGAAAAATTTCCTCTGTTTTGCTTTATTTCTTTTTTTTATTGGTCATTCAAGGTATAAATAATAAACAGGCTGGGCTAGCCAAATGGCTAGGAGTAAAGTATTGTATTTTTCTTCATGAAGTGAGCACATTCCCTGGTCATTTACTTATTCTGAAGACATAACTGAACTTAGAGTCCCAGGCTCAATGGATTCAATTTAATTAAACACCACTTATAATATAAAGTTACATTTTCTTATCTATTCTTAATTATTTGTTCCCTATCACTTAATTCTGCTTTTAAGAAGTGCTCAGTGTGCTTCCTATATAGTCTTAGTTAAATGCCTTTCTCATTTTATTTTTTAATATTTATGATAATAGATAGATATTTGATTTAGCCCTCTAAGATTTACAGATTATTTTTTCTGTTACCGGAGTCTTTCCATCTCTTCTTTTATCTTGGAGGTCAACTTGAGTTTATCATTAACTACAAAACTCATGACTTCAAAAAGTAAGTTCTGCAACACAGGTTAGTGGATGATTTCCTTAGCTAGATTTTCAGGCATTTTAGACCTCTAACTGAATTACATTCCCTTTCTCTTTCCCTTGCTCATCTTCCTCTTTGTTCACCATTGTTTTCTATTCTAATATATACATACCTTATTGGAAAGTTTAAATTATAAAAAACAAGATTTAATTGAGATGGTAACTATGTCTAGATAGAAGATTTATGAACTACATTTCTTTGTAAGTTTTTTAGCTATTTCTGTTGACTACAATTTAAAAAAAATACCACTTTTGTATTTTACTGAGACATTTTACAATAATGGTGGTAAATTATAACAACAGAGTTAGTTTACTGTCTAAATTACTTCATGTTGTCCACTTCAGTTTCTGTATACAGACTTTGCAAGAAATTTTTTATCATACATGAAGTTGTTCTATTTTACATTGTCAATAGCCACAGATTTAGTTTCTGAATTAGACTTTAGCAGTCATCTCTTTTGTAGAGTCTTGCTTTTTTTTTCACTTAATTTATCTTTTCCTTCCCGATTGGTGCTTTGTTTTGGCTATAATCCTGGTTAGCATTCTTCTATTTTAATTTTTCTTACCTTGGTTCACTACCTCTATCTTGACAATAACCAAATTCTTTAACAGTGTTCAAAAACACTCAGTGGATATTCAGAAAAATTGATCCAGACCCAGTATGATAGTTTAGTATGAATAATTATTTAAGAAAGACAAAAAATTTATTCAACATAGACATATTCATGGAGTACCTACTATATTCCTGACACTAGGACTGAAAGATGAAAATGACTCAGTCCACATTCTAAAGATGATCATGGTCACATTTCCTATATAAAAACACACTAGCATAATTCCTTCATTTGTTTCACTTTATTAATAGATTTCTCTAAGGTATTCTCCTGTAGTATTCAAAGCAATTTTTTTACTGCAAGTGTTAAATGTAGCAACATTTTATGTGATGGGAGGAAGACATTTTTCAAAGATTCTCGCACAAATGTAAAGTAATAACATTGTTTAGAGTAATGTTATGGCAAAAAATAGAGGGAACAGAATGAAAATGTTAAAATATCTATAAGTAAATGTACTCATACTTCAACATCATACTTAAAATCAGAATTTTACGTCTATAGTGAGTGTATAAACATGATGTGTCCCAGTGTATGTTATTAGGGTTGGAATGCATAATCTTAATTTCAGAAAGGAGGTGGAATCCATATTTTATGCAAATGTCTTCCTTCTTTCTTTTTCTTTTATATATTAATAAAAGATTGAATCTTTCAGAAGTCTAAACCTCTTCATTAAGATTTTGAGTGGAGATGATATTCTTTTTCATAATCTGATAAGTTAATTTCATAAATACTTCAGTTACTGAAAAAGCCTCGTTTGCTTTAGGAGCACAAAAACAGATTACATTTTAAATATTTTGTTTGACTTAAAAATCTACAGTGGTGAGTTCAAAATAAAATACTAATGGCAACATCATGATTATATCCAAGGAATTTATAAAGAATAAATAATATTAGATCAAAGTAGTATACACTATATTGTTTAAGTTATGAGGCTATCATGTATTTTAATTAAGTATTAAGAGATAGCAAAATAGGGTATCTAAATAAAAATTACCATAAATAGAGCTTAATAGTATTTTTTCCCTTTTCCTTCTTAAGGCATTATGAGATCAATTATTATATTTTTAGTTAAACTATTATTCCCACAACAACACTTCTCATAAATGGGTCTATGTGGGAATGATCCATCATAGAAATCTCCATTTGTCATTTGACCAAAAGGGGTAAACTTTACATTTGTACCTAAAATAATACATCATAAGCAGATGGGGAAAGTCTCAGTGTAGATGCTCTCCTAAGGCTCTCATCTCTAACTTCTCTTACAAAGGACAAGTGAGTAATAAAGTGAGGAAAACACCTGACCAAGTGGTGGCACAGTGGATAGAGTGTTTAACTGAAACACAGAGGGCCCAGGTTTGAAACCCGATGTTTCCAGCTTGAGCACAGGCTATCTGGCTTGAGCACAGGTTCACCAGCTTGAGCTCAGGGTCACTAGCTTGAGTATAGAATCATAGACATGACCCTATTGGTTGCTGGCTTGAGCCAAAGGTTGCTGGCTAGAAGAAGCCCAAGGTTGCTGGCTTGAGTCCAAGGTCACCAGCTTGAGCAAAGAGTCACTTGTTCTGCTTTAGCCACTGGGTCAAGGAACATATGAGGAAGCAATCAACAAACAACTAAGATGCTGCAATGAAGAATTGATGCTTCTCATCTCTTTGTCTGGCCTTATCTGTCTCTCTTTCTGTTTCTGTCCAACACACAAATAATAATAATAATAATAAAGTGAGAAAAACATGACCCAGGACTATGTAATATAACGAGGAACAAACAAAGAGTGTTGGACACCTAGAGTCATTGAGTTTCTAAG
Organism: Rhynchonycteris naso; assembly: GCA_037038555.1. NCBI lineage: Eukaryota > Metazoa > Chordata > Mammalia > Chiroptera > Emballonuridae > Rhynchonycteris > Rhynchonycteris naso. The sequence continues at coordinate 67,211,681 of CM072996.1, forward strand.
GTTCACAAACAGTAAATGGCCTCTCTGGAGGATTTTATGTGCTAAATAATCATTGTTGTATTTCCTTTTAAAAACTAAAAACAAAGATCCTGTTACGAATAAATAAGAGTGTAAGAGATATTACTATTTTTACATTTACTACAGAGTAAAATGCTGGTTCTGCTTTCCTAATAATTACTTTTTAACGTACAGCAAATAATTAACTGAATAGTCCTACTCTATCCAAAACAGTAGGAATTCCTTCATTATATAGTACTTTAGTTTTGCATTCCAAGTTAAAATGCAAAACCCCGTGATTTCTTCACTTTCTTTAGCTTAATAAAGATGAAAATAGAGTGCCTATATATAGGGTTCATATTTTTACATTTTATAAATACTCAGCTCCAAAGAACAGAGATAATTTTCTAGTAAATATAAAATGGCTACTGAGCTTATAGGCAGCTTACAGTCAGCTCAGTAGAGTTATCCAAAGACAGGGTTGGGCCACATAGGTTTACAGTTGTGAAATATAGTTTATTCTTGTATTGTTATTTAGACATTATTGTATTATTTCCCATGCAAACAATTATAAATCTAATTTCCCCAACCTGAATTTGCTTTATAATGAGATTATTAAAACATTAAAGTGCTAAATAAAGGAAAATCCAACCTCATTTTATTCTGGGTCTTATATATGGATAGAGGCAAAAGTAGACTTACAGTTGTTAGCATTCAAAACACAGGGATAATTCTTGTATTATCATTTATTATTGTATTATTTTTCATATGAACTGTGAACCTACTTTTATCCCACCCTGTATACTGCATAACACTTTTAAGATATTTTCTTATATTACCTATCAAAATCAATAGAACATTCTCTTTGTTCCTCTTTAGAATAATGTTATTTGCCTAAATATACAGTAAAATACACACACACACACACACACAATCTCATGTAAAAAGTGCTACTTGGCTGTCTTAACACTGTCTTTATAGTATACAATACCGTAATGAGGTTTGCATTTATTTAATGGCCAATTACATCATGCTCACACTAAACTTGTTTTAAGCAAATGCTAATCAACTCTGGATTCTGTTGTTTTTCCAAAAATAAAATCTCAACATATTTTTTTATTCTGTTGAGATGTTCATCAGATTTACATTTCCTTCTCATTACAGAACTTTAAAATGAGCCATACTTCACAGCTAGAAGTGTTGAAGATGTCATTAAACTAGCTGTCTAATCAAGAAGGTGTAAAAAAATTAATTAAACTAATAGGCTGAATCAATTATTCTAAAGTATATTAAAACACATGCTGTACATGTGATTACAATCATTATTTATATACAATTTTATTTAATTTTTTTACTTATCTTATTAAGTGGTGCTATTTCTTTGCACATGTTTAGTACATACATATTCACCAATATATATGCATATATATACACATGCATATATTCAGGGCATGTATATTTTTGTAAATATATATATATATATATATATATATATATATATATATACAAGTTTATAAATAAGACTATATACAAACTATGTTTTAGATATGGATTATTCCACAAGGTGCATTTTCAAAACAGAAAATAATGCAACACTATAAAGCCAATATATAAGAGATCAATGCATATACCTCACCTTTCATCTGGCCATTGTTTTCCATATTTTAGTTTGGTATTACTGCTAAAATCAGTCACTCTTGTTTTTTTCCAAAGTAAGAAGCGGGGGGCGGGGGGGGGGACAGACAGACTCCTGCATGCACCCAACCGGGATCCACCTGGCATGCCCACCAGGGGGCGATGCTCAGTCCCTCTGGGGCTTTACTCTGCTGAAATCAGAGCCATTCTAGTACCTGAGGCAGAGGCTGTGGTGCCATTCCCATCCTCAGTGTTCAGGCCAACCCTTCTCCAATGGAGCCTTGCCTGAGGGAGGGGAAGAAAAAGAGAGAAAGGAGAGGGGGGAAGGGTGGAGAAGCAAATGGGCGCTTCTCCTGTGTGCACTGGCGGGGAATCGAACCCAGGACTTCCACAGGCTGGGATGATGCTCTACCGCTGAGCCAACTGGCCAGGGCATCTTGTATATATTTTTTTAAATGGTAAAATTCATCTTCACTAAAGATCCTTGAATAAATTTCAGGTTTAAGGTAATTAATTCTCATTTCATGAGTAATGTCATTGCTCAAAGTAATTTTCATTTTCATTTATGAAACCCTTATTCTTGCTGTAACAGTTGCCTTGCTTGTACTTATTTTCTTCAAAAGCTTAAGTCTTCAAAAGAAATGTGTATAATTCTGGGAAATTGTCCTATGAAAACTCTGCAGTTTTCCACAAAAGAAGAAATGTTAGAAGTTTTTCTATGAAATGGTCAGAATCACTTTGTTTTAAAGACATCAGTTTGTATCTGCCTCTTTTCCAGAGGTCTTACAGAGGTTCATTCTTAGTAAGAAAGGCTGATGAGATAGCAGTGCAATATGATACTGACAAAGGGATGCCTCCCCTGCTGCAGACACAGCTGACAGTGTGCATCAATCAAAATAAGGGCCAGCTTTTCTTATGCTAACAATGCTATCTTTGCATTTACCCAAGTAGATTTGATTTTCTCAGAAGCAAAAAAGAAAATTAAAAACTACTCTCGGTTTTGAGATATTGGCCTGAACAATACTATGATCATAAGCATCATCCATATTCTATTCTTCTGACTACATGTCATAGCTTCACGTTGGCAAAGCCATACTGTTAGTGTTTCCAACAACTCTGTGTGTCATAAATTTCAGAGCTAAGTATATTTCTCAAAAGTATTTTTAGATAGCAAAGATCTCAGACACCTCAATGTATCAAGACCAAGAAAATTAAATGCTTCAAGAGAAGTTTACTCAAAGGCTCTATTACTGTTGAAAAGAGGTATTTTATGTCTTATTTTTCCTTAATTTATTAGTTACATTGTTACATATCACTTGCTTGTGAAGCTTTTAAAAACTAGAATCAGTAAGTCTATGCTTTAAATAACATCCTCTTTAACAGAAGCAATAGTACGAAACAACTAGTGACCATGCTTTTGGCTAGCATTCATACTATTGTTTTAAGTATGATCATCTTTCCAAAAAAATATCTAGATCTAGTCCTAATAAACAGAGTTGTAAAACTTTATGTCACTGTGAAACCTATGCTTCGCTAAATGTGATTACAACCCTATATTACACCTCTAGGAGACTTAATTGCTAAGGTATGTCCAGGTCTTGGTGCGATGGGATCAAGATCTATGCCAGGAGCTTTTGGCTCCTGCCTGTACTTCTGAACAATCTTTAGACTAGTTAGTAAGCATTATTCCAGATGGTCAATTGGCAGCTGATAGCATTTCTACCCATCACAGCATATGGTACACTGATGGGTGACAAGTGTCATTCAGGCAAAATTCACTAGAACAAATCATAAAACACTTACTGAAGAAGGTGACAAAGCCTGAGCTGATGTGTACTGCCTGTCATGATTAGATAATAAATAATTAGTCTCTTTCACTGAAAAGCTATCCTGGGATACAGCAAAACAAAACCCACTGGGGTGGAAAACGTTTGCTAAAATATTTTTGGGAAAGTGACTGGACATTAAAAACATCACCATTTCTGTATGCATTATTGTATTCCTTATAAAATTGTACTGGCATAACTTGTATGACAAAACACAGTATAGAAGCATATTTTAACTGAGGTACATTGTTTCAATATTCTTCTATCAATTTTTCACAATTACAAGCATGTTTAAAACTGTTTAAAACACTCAAATAAAAATTCTAAATAAATAAAATTTAAGTTTCATTTAAAATATTATAGTGAGGAATTTGTTTAATGCCGTAGTTACATGGAAGCCCATAAAAGATAAATCTTTAAATGTCAACTTTTTTTTTTTTTTTTTAAGCAAGAGGAGGGAAGATAGTGAAACAGAGTCCTGCATGTGTCTGACCAGATCAACCCGGCAACCCCCATCTAGGGCCGATGCTTGAATCAGCTGAGCTATCCTTAGTGCTTGGGGCCAACACTTCAAACAATAAAGCCACTGGCTGCAGGAGGAGAAGAGGGAAGGAAGAGGGAAAAGGAGGAGAAGAGAAGCAGATTGTTACTTCTCATGTATGCCCTGACCAGGGATCAATCCTGGAATGTCCATATGCTGGGCCAATGCTCTATTCATTGAGCCAACTGACTAGGATTTAATGCCAATTTTTAATATACTAAGATACAACTTAGAATATTTTCTAAAAGTGTCACACCTATTTTTATTCTTTAATTTTAATTAAAAACGTTTCTACTTTTTCAAAATTCCAATGCTGTTAATGTGTTTACTTTTATGTTTTAAAGAGTATCAGAGAGTAAAACAACTTTGTGGAAGAAGTTTTGAGGACTCAACCCTCTTAAGATCCAGATCTTATTATGATGAATATAGGCTCTGAAAGGACTTTATTTTTAACAGACTAATGTGAAATGGTCAAAATAAGATTGGTTAAAATAAGGCAGAAAAATATTTATTTGGCCAAATATTTTTTTAGTAAAATCTATAGAACATTTTACCAGGTATGCAGTATATCAAACCTTCTGGTGTAGTAAAGATTCCTCAAATAATTAAAAATCAAACTGCCTTTTGACCCAGCTATCCCACTTTTAGGAATATACCCTCAGAACACCATAGCACTGTTCGAAAAGAAGAAATGCGCCCCCATGTTCGTGGCAGCATTATTCACAATAGCGAAGATCTGGAAACAGCCCAAGTGTCCATCAGTGGACGAGTGGATTAAAAAGCTTTGGTACATATATACTATGGAATACGACTCAGCCATAAGAAATGATGACATTGGATCATTTGTAACAACATGGATGGACCTTGATAACATTATACTGAGTGAAGTAAGTATATCAGAAAAACTAAGGACTGTATGATTCCATACATAGATGGGGCATAAAAATGAGACTCAGAGACATGGACAAGAGTGTGCTGGCTACCCTGGGGGTTGGGGGAGGCGAGGGAGGGGCACAAATGAAACCAGATAGAAGGTGACAGAGGACAATTTGACTTTGGGTGATGGGTATGCAATATAATCAAATGTCAAAATAACCTGGAGATATTTTCTCTGAACATATGTACCCTGATTTATCAATATCACCACATTATAATTAATAAAAAAAATTAAATGATAGTATCTGAAAGAGCAAGATACATGGCAATCTAAGAGATGCTTTGATAATAACATTCCTCTTGATTTGTGGGCTTTCATTCTGGTATATACAGGGATGGACCAAAGTAGATTTCCAGTTATATTAAATATGATACTATGATTAAATAATAATACAAGAACAAACTGTGTTTTGTGTACTCATAACTGTAAACCTACTTTTGCCTATCCCAGTATGTAAGGATCTCAGTCAGATACCTGCAGTCTTGCCATGGACTAGGTGTGGCCTTAGAAAACTTTCTTAGGACCTTGTTTATAATAGTAATTGTACCAATCTAATAGGGTTAAGAAAACTAACATCCGGGAATCATTCTTTAGGAAGTGCTAGATACTAGCATCAAAATAATTATCATCATTACTATCTAGCTCATGCAGGGCTAACATTTTTCTGAAAGTAGAACACTCTTACTTAATTTTATACAATTTGTATCAGTAAAATAAAGCCTAACTTCAAAGAGTACTTAAAGTTTTTAATAATTTTATAACACATTTTCTTAATATTTCCTTGAAACTCTAGGAAGTAGGCAACTATTTCCCTTTCTCAAAGGAGGTAATTCAGGCTCAGACTTGTGAAAGAATTTGCCTAAATTTACAAAGATTATCTGACTTTCTGTGGCACTCTCTGACCAGCTCCCTGTACTACCACTAACTAATTTATTTGCTACTCTTCACGTAACTGTAATTATATAATAGTTTATGGCCTAGTAAAGGTGATGCTCTATATAAATAACTTCGGATAAATATTCAAATCACAATGTACTTTCTTTTATAAAAATATGCTGGATGGACAGTATTTTATGGTTTAGACCAAGAAATTCAGAATTTTTATTTATTTATTTTTCTTAATTTTTACATTGATGTGAGAAAGACTGAGACAGAAAGGGAGAGAGTAAGGGGAGAAGGGAGAGTGAGAAGCATCAACTCTGTTACACTTAGTTGTTGTATATATATATAGTTGTTACTCATTGATTTTTTCTCGTATGTGCACTGCCTGAGAGTCAAACCCTTGACCTCTTGTGTGCCAAATGGATGCTTTATCCATTGAACCACCAGGCCAGACCCTACAATTCTTATAAAATATTATTTTAAGAAATTGTTTTCAACATTTTAAGTTTAGACAAACATAGGTACTTTTATTGCAAAATTACTTTTTACTTTAATTAAAAAATGAAAATAATTAAAACTCAGATTAATATACACCTAAAAATTTTGCAACATTTATAATTTAATTAATGCTTAAATAATTTATATATCCTCTTCCTCTCTCTCTCTCTCTGACTGTCTCTGACCCTCTGTGCATGTGTGTACATACAAATCTCTCTATATATATGTACATAGACTTTCTCTATATAAGTATATATAACAAGACATACAAAACTATTTATTATGCCAGAAAAATATATGATCAAATTTTATACGAAATATAATTTATAAAAGCCAATATTTCAGAAAGCATTTTTACTTTTTTTTTTTTTTTAATTTTTAGTGAGAGGAGGGAAGTCAGAGACAAACTCCCTCATGTACCCTGACTGGGACCCGCCCGGCAAGCCCACTAGGGGGTGATACTCTGCCCATCTGGGGCCCTTGCTCCTTGAAACCCATGCTATTTTAGCGCTTGAGGTGGAGGTTACAGTCATCCTCAGAACCAGGGGCCAACTGGCTCTAATTGTGCCTTGGCTGCAGGAGGTGAGGAGAAGAGTAGGGGAGAAGAGATGAGGGAGGGGGAGAGAGAAGTGAAAAGGGGAGGGTTGGAGAAGCAGATGGGCACTTCTCCTGTGTGCTCAGACCAGGAACCAGGAAATTCACATGCCGGCTGATGCTCTACCATGGAGCCAACTGACCATGGCAGCATTTTTATTTTTTAGGAGATACATGCCTTTATAATTAATACTAAGTTAATTAACACAACATAATATTTGATTGTCTTTTATATTTATAAAATAATTCACTAAAATGTAAAAAAAGAATGATTATAACCATCACTATCAGAATGATAAAAAATCATACCTGCATGCTATAAAAAGAATTAAAACAGATTTGTAAAATATTGATATTAACAAATATTGGTAAAAGGGGGAAAATGTAAACTCACAATTTTTATATTTTTAATTACATTCAAAATTATTATATGGTTGAGGGAGGTGGAACTGCTCTCAAAAAGATGCCATATCACTTTCTATCCTTGATATTAATTGGAAATCCTAACACTTAATAATAAAGAAAAGTTGAAAAAAAACAAAAATAAAATATTGATTGCATGGAAATATTTTATTCTTTGAAAAATTAAAATGTATAGTGTTGGCTACTAAACTTTATATATATACATACAGATACACACATAAATAAGAACTTGACCCCTCAATGTCATTTAAATGGTTATCACAGATTAAAGTAACTGTAAGTATATACAAAACTACAAGTAAATAATGTTTAAAATAATAAACAATAAAGGAACTTCTCAAATCCTTCAATATGCGCTCCCAAGAGAGCTCTAAAAGTCTCCTTTTAATTGCTTCTCTCCCTTTTCTTGCATCCTAAATTTGATCAGTTCATACTGTTTGAAAGGTTTCCATCACACTACAATTTCTCAACAGATTTATCCCAGTCTTTCTCCTTTTTCTCCAATACCAATCCTTACCAAGTTCTGTCTTGAAAACTCTTTAAACACCTATCATATTCTCTTTTCCTCGCCATCCCCACTACTTCTTAGTTCAGAACTGGACTATTAAAACCATCACTGACCGCAGTCTTCAAATTCTCCAATCCATTCTCCATAATGTGACTCAAGTGATTTTTTTTTTTTAACTTCAAAGCTGATAACTTTAATACACTGATAAAACACCAGTGCCACTCTATTGAAAACATTTATGTGATGGGCATTAGCCTAATACCTAGTGAAATTGAACATCTGTTCATATATCTGTTGGCCACTTGTATGCCTTATTTGGGGAGGTGTCTGTTCAGGTCTTCTGCTTATTTTTTAATTAAGTTGTTTGTTTGGTATTGAGAACACATGAGTTTCTTTTATATTCTAGAGATTAACCCCTTGTTAGAGCTGGTGTTTGCAAATACGTTTTACCATTTGGTTGGTTGCTTTTTTGTTTTCTTGGTAATTTCTTTTTCTCTGCATGAGATTTAATTTAATATAGTCTTGTTAATTTATTTTGCCTTGACTTTCCTTGCCTTTGGGTTCAAGTGCACAAAATCCTAAGACCGATATCCATAAGTATAGTGCCTATGTTTTCTTTTATATAATTTATTGTTTCAGGTCTTATATTTAGGACTTTGGTCTACTTTGAGTTAATTTTTATATATGGGGACAAAGAGTAGTCTAGTTTCATACTTTTTTATATGGCTTTCCAATTATCCCAGCAACACTTATTGAAGTTTTCTTTTTTCCACTGTATGCCTTTCATTCCTTTGTTAAAGTTTATTTGCCCATAATAATGTGGGTTTATTTCTGGGTTCCCCATTCTATTCTATTGATCTCTGTGTCTGTTCTTTGCCAGTACCATGCTGTTTTGATTATTGTCTCTTTGTAGTATAATGTAAAGTCAGGGAATATGATATCACCAGCTTTATTCTTATTTCTTCAGGTTGCTTTAGCAAATCAAAATTAAAATGAGGTACCACCTCACAGCTGTTAGAATGACTATTATAGACAGGACAAATAATAATATGTTATGGAGAGGCTGCAGAGAAAAATGAACTTTCATTCACTGCTGGTGGGAACATAAACTGGTACATCCATTATGAATAACAATGGAGAGGTTTCTCAAAAAATTAAAATAGTTAAATAATGATGCAGCAATCCTTCTGGGTATCTATCTAAAAAATTTGAAAACATTTACTTGCAAAGATATATGGCACCCCTATATTCTTATAGCATTATTCACAGTGGGCAGGACATGGAAACAATCAAAGTATCCTTCAGCAGATGATTGGATAAAGAGGATGTGGAACAATAGAATAATCCCAGTTATAAAAAAGTTGAAATACTGCCATTTGCAACAACATGGTTGGATTTAGAGAATATCATGCTAAGTAAAAAATCTCAGACAGAAAACTTGAAAATCATATCATTTTTCTCATATGTGGAATATTAAACTCAAAGCAACAAACAAACAAGAAGAACAAACAAAAACTCATGACAGACATCAGTATGGTGGTTACAAGAGGGAAATGAGGTAAAGGAGTAGAAAAGAATAAAAAGGTCAAATACATGGTGATGGAAGAAGATTTGACTTTGGGTAGTGGGCTCACAATGCAATATACAGATAATATATCATAAAGTTGTGCATTTGAAACCTATGTAATTTTATTAACCAATGTCACCCTAATAAATGTTATTAACTAATTAATTAATTAAAATCACATTTTACTTTCTTTTCAGGTTCTCCTATTTTTCCTATTTTCAATAACAACATTGCATTAAGTATTCTTGTATTTCAAAGTGTGCAGAAACAATTACATGTGTTTTTGGCCCCTGTTCAGGGAATATGTTGCTTGCTCAAAAGCAGCAGTCATACAATTGACACTTCTCAAGGTCCATATAGAAAAAGACCTGTTTCTCTTTTCTATTCCTTTTCTTTTGACCTACTTCCATACATAGAATTTTATGTTCACAGATTCTCATGTCATTTGTTTTGCCTTTGTTACTATGAAAATAACCTTTCATATATAAAGCTGGCAGTCACCATGTTCAAATGACTCTGGTGAATCTTGCTAAAGATAAAATTCTGGTTCTGCTTTCAAAGCAGATAAACACCTATTAGTGAACAGACATAGTTTAAAAGTATTATTCACTGTAAAGCCTGTCTTAAACTTATTTCTCAGTTCCAGGTACAACCATTCATTGCATTTCAACTATGAAAATTACATTATTATTGTGATGCGTTCATCTAGGGAGGACAATGTTCACATATTATCTATCTAATATCACGTATCTGGACCTTACTGGTTGGATAGAGTGTCAGCCCAGAGTATGGACTTCCCAGGTTAGATTCCTGGTCAGGGTACACATGAGAAGTGACCATCTGCTTCTCTATCTGTCGCTATCAAACTTCTCTCTCTCTTCCCCTTCTGCAGCCAGTAGCTCAATTGATTTGAGCATCAGCAGGGCACTGAGGATTGTTTGGCTGGTCTGAGCATCAGTCTCAAGCACTAAAAATAGCTCAGTTAATTTGAGCAAGCATCAGCCCCAGATGGAGTTGCCATCCAGTTGGGGTGCATGTGGGAGTCTGCCTCACTGCCTTCCCTCATCTAGCTTATAAATAAAGTAAAATAAAATAGTATACAAATAAATAAATAAGTAAAATCACATATCTATCTGTTGGATGTTATGACAAAAATGCTTGTAACCTAATTTGGAGAGCGTGTTTGTCAGATTTAAAAGCCATATAAAGTATATGGCATTAATGGAGAGGGAAGAGAGTTCAAGAGGGAAGAATGTAAAACGGAGTCTAACTACTTGATCATCAGAAAATAGATAACAACAATGGGAAAGAATAAAACTTCATAAAGAAAAAGATGATAACCTTATAATTACTTCATGGCCAAAACTAAAAGTCGGCCCTCTGGTTCTATGTTTAGGGAATCACAGGCCATATTAACAATGAAATTTATGTTAATGAATGCCTTTATAATAGATATGTACAACCCTTTACAAGAATCTAAGAAAAAACTATTGGTAGTATAAATAAAATAAACTATGAGCTATTTTATAGCCATTTTTTTAATTTCTTTTTTCTTATTTATTCATTTTAGAGAGGAGACACAGAGAGAGAGAGAGAGAGAGAGAGAGAGAGAAAGAGAGAGAGAGAGAGAGAGAGAGAGAAAGGGGGGAGGAGCTGGAAGCATCAACTCCCATATGTGCCTTGACCAGACCAGTGCAGGGTTTTGAACTGGCGACCTCAGTGTTCCAGGTCGACGCTTTATCCACTGCGCCACCACAGGTCAGGCTGAGCTATTTTTAAACTCACAACTGGTCAGAATATTATATTTTAATCTATTACATATTTATTTGGAGTAAGTACCACTGGAAGTGTAATAAATAAATTTAATTTAAAAATTGTGTTCTTGATTCCAAAGACACCTCTAGTAGTTCAGAAAATAATGAATACATTAATATGAAACTTTTAATTTCAAGAATATACTTAAATATCAAGATAGAGAAAAACTATTTTAAAGTCCTTAACCAAATTGCATAGTCCACAAAAATATGTTTCTAATGATGCTAGAACACAATCACTTATTTTATTTCAAATTTAATTGACTGTTTCTATACTTAATTAAAATCTAATTTAAGGTTGAGATATAATATTAAGGATTACTTTTTAAATGACATTAAATAGATGATCCTATGTATTTATTTCAGAATGTATAAATTTCATGAATAAAATCAGCATGTACTCCATATACTGTGATTCTCTATTATGTTACATAGCAAATTAATAAAATATTTTAGTAAAGATCTTTTAGTGTCTAGTCTTCAATATAGTTAAAATATATTTAAATAAATTTCTTCTGAATCTCTCAATCTCCCATATGAAGGTAACAAAATTTTGTATTATCTCAAAATAAAAATGTAAGACAGGGTACTTTTTAAAATAAAAATTATTGGCCCCAGCCAGCGGCTCAGTGGATAGAGCATCAACCTGACATATAGCTGTCCTGGTTTCAATTCTTGGTCAGGGCACTGGGATCCTGGTCAGGATACATGTGAGAGTCTGCCTCACTATCTCTCCTTCTCTCACCTAATAAATAAATAAATAAATAAAACTAATTTTTAAAATAAAATTGAAAGAATTATGCATATATGTTAGAAGACAGCATCTAGACCACAATAATTGTAATTTACTAACTAATAGTAAATTTATAAAAAAAAAAATAAGTTAAATGACCTAAACTGAAGAATAATGTTCATTGGTTTTCTTAACTATTTTTTATTATTTACACTTTTTAATATATATTTATTCAAAATATTCAGAACATTTTGATTTTAAGTATTCAAGAATTTAAGAGAAATTTTACAGACATTCTTTCTCTTAAAAAGGATGACTCTTTTTATTTGGATATGATGATTAGCATTATTTATTATGTTTTATTCAAAGTAAATGATAACAGAATCATAACAAAGCCTATGTAAAATAATTGTTTGAAACCTCAGAACTAAGTGCTATTTAAAACAGAAACACTTTCTCTCATGGTTATTATTGGTGAAGAAAATATTTTTCTCAGCATGCAATTTATTTTGAGAGAATTTACTCTTTGCTATGCATGAGAACTTCAATACATGCTGTTGAAGTTGCTGGCATATTCTATGTTTATGAATCTTGTAAACCTGGCTAGATTATAATTTCCAGTAACATAACACTGGTCCTTGCACTGCTTTAGCCCATCTGAATATCTGCACCCCATCTTGGAGCTTTTGAATGATGCACAAACCCTATGCTTTCTACCAAGTGCTGAGTGCTGGATGAGAATTTAAAAAGGGAAAACTCAGAAAGCATATATATATATATATATATATATATATATATATATATATATATATATATTATTCAATTTGATTGGACTTTAGAATAAGGATATTTTTAAGGAGTTTTGTTCATTATTTCCTGCATAAGAGACATCATTCCTTCAAGGATCCAAGGAAGCCAATGTGAGCTTGCAATATATGAAGCTAAAGTTCAAAATTACAAGCTATATAAACTGAAGAAGAGAATGATTGTCCCCTCAATTTTAGTCAGTGCTAATAGTGCAAATGTACAGGATCTTCCAGGAAGTCCACACTTCTCATAAAGTGCTGTCTGCAAAACAATAATGCATCCTAATAGCACTTAATACAACTCACCTGGCATGTTAGGCTTCTCAAAACACCTTCACACTCATTTTCACAATTGCCAAGTATCCTCAAGAAACTGAAACACAGATGGGTGAAGTGACTTGCCCATGGTTTTACCACTAATGATGAACAGAGGCAAGTTTTCAATCCAAATTTACTGCTTTGCTCTTTTTTTGTTAATGTTGTTATATCAAGTTACACATCGTATTTTTAGAACTCTATTATATTATAAATCATTCTTTTAAATTATTATTAATATTTTACTTTGCTCATTACAAAAATATTTGAAGATGTTTTTAAAAATGTTTATAGGCCCAGTCGTTTGGCTTAGTAGTAGAGTATTGGTCAGCATGTGGAAGTCCCAGGTTCAATTCCTGGTCAGGGCACACAGGAAAAGCAACGATCTGCTTCTCTATCCCTCCCACTTCTGTCTGTCTGTCTGTCTCTCTCTCTCTCTCTCTCTCTCTCTCTCCCTCTCCAGCAGCCATGACCTGATTTGGGCAAGATGGCACCAGGCACTGAGAATGACTCCATAGCCTCACCTCAGGTGCTAAAATAGCTTGGTTACTGAGCAGCGAAGCAATGGGCCCTAATGGCAAAGCATCACCCAATTAGGGGGTTTCCTGGGTGGATCCCAGTTGGGATGCATGCAGGAGTCTGTCTCTCTGCCTCCCCGCCTCTAGGTAAAAGAAAAAAAAATTATAGTATAGTAGGAAAAATTGGTCCTACTGCATGAGTATAAATGGACTAATTCATACATATAATATGTTTTATTATCTTATATAATTATTTGATGAGGGTTGCACATTTTGGCTCTCACACACTTAATAGTCAAAACAAAGAGAAAAAGGTGAATTCTAAAATTCAGTGTACACAAATAAATCAAGTGTTTGAAAGTGACTGATTTTTTTGTGCCTTAAGGCTCATATAAGACTAGTATATGATGTTGGCTTTCTTTTCTAAGTGTACAAACCTTTAAAATAGCATATATTTTGTTTCTAAAATGCATATACACATGGAGTGAATAAGCTATTTCTGAACTATCTTCCTTCTAAGAGAATAAAAGGACTACACTTTCTATAAACTGCTCTTTCAGGACACATCTGAAGGTGATATTACATCAAAAGAATGATGTAATGTCTTTTCTTGAAAAAAAATAGGGCTATGGTCAAGATGCAGAATTAAATCTTCTCTATCTACCTATCTGTCCACCTACCTATCTATATCTATCTATTTGAATGTATAGATGTGTATATAAACATATAAATTAGGCACATAAATCATATTCTCACTTATGTTAATATTAACAGAACCATATGATTGCACTCAGATGTGGGATATAAAACTGAAAGCAACAAATAACAAGACAAACAAACAAACAAACAAAACTCATAAACACAGATAACACTGTGGTAGATCCTGGAGGAAAAGAGGTAGGAAAATAGTAAAGGGTAAAGGGGTCAAATATATGGTGATGGATGGTGATCTGACTGTGTGTGTTAGACATGTAATGCAATAGACAAATGATGTATTATAAAATTGTACACTTGAAATTTATATAATTTTATCAACCAATGTCACCTCAGTTCATTTAATAAAATAAAACATTTATAATCAAATGGTCTTTCATTCAAACTTCACATCATAGTTTGTCACATTGTAAAGACAGGAAATAATATGCACCATCTTGGAGACAGACTAAATCATTAGGACTTAGTATTCAACATATTTTGTCCCGTATATATCAACTATGAATTGAGTCTAGCTGTCATCTCTTCCAATGCCTAATATATGGCTAATCAATTTAAGAAAAAAAATACTTTAAAATGTATTTCTCATCTTTTCTCTAGTGTTTCCTGGAGTATTTGGCTGACTTTTGTCAAAAATACTGATACAGAGGCTTTCTGTCCATGATCTTGTCAAGCATTCTAGATGTCATGTAGGAATGAAAAGTACCAGTGCCTGAGGCTTGGTTCAGGAGAGTCCTAAAAATAAATTTAAGAGCCAGTATACTCAGGGAACTAAACATGTACTAAATGTGGGTGCAAGATGTCCACTTATTTGTGCCAACTTGTCTGTTAAGTTCCAATGTGTCAGCTGAGCTTAACTGGGTAGTCATTTTGGGAGCAGTTTCTTAACTGTTAAGATAAGTAGCTGTGCAGTTATCACTCTCTCACTCAGAATTGTGACCTCATTTTACAAGCTCCTGTATTTCCCTAAAGACTAAAAAATATCCAGGACTCACCATCTTTATATAACTGGTTCATCATCAGTGAACCT
This sequence comes from Rhynchonycteris naso, assembly GCA_037038555.1. Taxonomy (NCBI): domain Eukaryota; kingdom Metazoa; phylum Chordata; class Mammalia; order Chiroptera; family Emballonuridae; genus Rhynchonycteris; species Rhynchonycteris naso. Next base: position 67,227,019 of record CM072996.1, read on the forward strand.
AATGAGATTTTCTGAAATTTGAAATATACATTTAAATCCATATTTCGGTCTCAGAAAGACTGTCTCTTTTAAGAGAGAACATTTTTAGAAGTGCACTTAAAAATAAAAGGTTATTTCTAATGATTTGAAAACATATTCAAACAAAAACTTGCACTTAGATGTTTATTGCAGTTTTATTTGTAATTGCCAAAACTTGGAAGCAAACAAGATGTCCCTCAATAGCTTAATGGATACACTGAGGTACATGAAGGAAATGGAATATTATTTAGCACTAAAAAGAAATCAGCTGTCTAAAGCCATTAAAAGACCCACAAATATATATCACTAAGTAATAGAAGTCAATCAGTAAAGGCTGTACTGTATACTGTATGAGTCTAACTATATGACATTCCAGAAAGAAAGAAAACTATGGAAGCAGAGAAAATATCAGCGATTTTTAACATTTGGAGAGGGGCGAGAAAGAGATGAACAAGCCGAGCACAGAGCTAGTTTACGGCAGTGAAAATACTCTGTATGATACTGCAGTGGTGAATACTTGTCATTATACACTTGTCCAAACTCATAGAATGTGCACCACCAAAAGTCACTCCTTTAGTAACAATATGGGTTCAGCACTCATAATAAGCATACCACTCTGGTGAGGAATGCCAATGATGGGGAGGCTGTGTATTTGTTGTGGCAGAGGGAAGAGGAGAGGTCTCTGTACCATCCATTCAAGTTTGGCTATAAATCTAAAAGAACTCAAAAAAGAGAGCCTATTTAAGAAAAAAATTTAAAATATAAAGAAAAGATAATGTCGCTGGGAAAAACAAAAAACTATAGTGAGCTAAAAGAATTACCAATGTATCCGATTTTAAAAATCCAAAGAAAGTATGCCAGACCAGGTGTTGGCGCAATGGATAGAGCGTCGGACTGGGATGTGGAAGGCCCAGGTTTGAGTCCCCGAGCTCGCCAACTTGAGTACGGGACCATCTGGCTTGAGCAAAAGCTCTCCAGCTTGGACCCAAGGTCGCTGGCTCCAGCAAGGGGTTACTCAGTCTCCTTAAGGCCCGCGGTCAAGGCACATGTGAGAAAGCAATCAATGAACAACTAAGGTGTTGTGACAGCAACGAAAAACTAATGATTGATGCTTCTCACCTCTCTCCGTTCCTGTCTGTCCATCCCTATTTATCCCTCTCTCTGACTCTCTATCTCTGTCCATTTAAAAAAATAAATAAATAAAATTTAAAAAATTATAAAAATATCCACACAAAGTAAACTCAAAATCAAAATATATCCAAAGTATTCCAAATTGATAGTTCTTCTTGTAAAAGTCCAGAAACAATTTAAGGTGTTTTCAATTAAATCTGATCAGCACTTATGTAATATATCTGGTCTTATTTTCAGATATATGTAGTACAAATCAGCATGGAAATTCTAATCTAAAAATTAATGCAGTTGAGTATCAGAAGTTACATCAATGAACTAGATTATGTGTGACTAATGTCTAATTATTTTTCAGGGTTAGAGATTTCCTCTATGGTTTGAGGGTTACTTCACTGAACGTTATAAATATTTGCATGTCTGTGTTTAAGTCTGTTTCTCTCTTCTTATTACTAAACAGATCTACAATGCAAGATGTGGTGCTGAGCAGTAGTTATATTCAGAAAGTGGCTTAGTTTCTATCCTCAAAAAATCTATCGAATAGATAATTCCATTTTTATTTTTCCAGGTTAAATATATTAAAAATAGCCTATTTATTAATATACCCTAAGGCTCAGTAAAAATGTGGATTATTCAAAGTAGCATATTTATTAAATGCTAGGGGTCAAGATTCAGGAAAGGTATTTCATGTTTAACTCATCTTTTTTTCCCTCCCATCCTGTGGTGGCACAGTGAATACAGTGTAGACCTGGAGTGCTAGATTGCCATTTCCAAACCCTGGGCTTGGCTGGGCAAGGCACAAATGAAAAAAACCTATTGTGAGTTTATGCTCACTGCTCATCCCCATTTCCCTTTCTCTCTCTCTCTCTCTCTCTCTCTCTCTCTCTCTCTCTCCCTCTCTCTCCCCCCTCTCTAAAATCAATAAATAAAATCTTAAAAATAAGTCATCTTTTTTCACTTGTTTTCACAGCTCATTTGTAAATCATTCAACAATTACTAGGTGCCTATAATGCAAGATATACCATTCTAGGCATTAAGAAAACTAAGGGAATTCAGAATTGGACCTCAACATCTCAACATCAAGAAATTTATGGGGCTTTGGACCCCAAATTAATTGCTATAAACCTAAAACAATTCAGCCTGATCAGGTGGTGGTGCAGTGGATAGAGTATCGGACTGGGATGCGGAAGACCCAGGTTCGAGACCCCGAGGTCACCAGTTTGAGCACGGGCCCATCTGGCTTGAGCAAAAGCTCTCCAGTTTGGACCCAAGGTTGCTGGCTCCAGCAAGGGATGGCTCAGTCCACTGAAGGCCTGCGGTCAAGGCACATGTGAGAAAGCAATCAATGAACAACTAAGGTGTCGCAATGGCAACGAAAAACTAATGGTTGATGCTTCTCACCTCTCTTCGTTCCTGTCTGTCTCTATCTATCCCTCTCTCTGACTCTCTCTCTCTCTGTTCCTATAAAAAAACAAACAAAACAAACAACAAAACATCTAAAACAATTCAAAAAAGAAAGCCTTTTCCAGGTTTTCTGGCAACTGGTCAATTTAACATTCTATTAAGACAACAGTTATTTTTCATTATTTACCAATTATTATTTCTACTTATTTACTAACTCCTATTTCAGTAATATGGGGATCTTTTTAAGGATCTCTATCTTCACAGGTTAGCACAGTGGTTGGCATAAAGATACCAAAATAAATGTTTTTGGAATCTTTCCATTAGAAAGCTGATTTACACAGAATCTTCTAAGAGAGAACATAGGTTGTCGTCATGTGTAGAAAAGGCTTAGCTACCTTCTCAGCATTTTGTGAATAGCTATCACCACTTCATGATCAAAATCTCCCTAGCTGGGATAGAAGAGATGGTATGAAAAAGACCATGGCAGAACAGCCTAGAGAGACACATTTCTCTGTATCCATGACTTCTGTAGTCTCTTCCGTCTTAGACTCTGGTTCAACATTACAAACCAAGTGACTTAGTTGCTAAGTAGGACATTAACAAATATGACATAATCATAGGTTTGAAGGAATCTGCCCATTGAAATGTACTCATTCTTGCCACTGGTGACTTTTCTACCATCCAACTCAAGTTCTCAGTTCATAATATATTTTAAACCATTTCATTTATTTCACAGTAGTAGACAACTGAAACAGATGCTTTGGTCGTAGCTCAGCATGTTCTGTGGCAGTAGTATGTTTGAGACTTCCCCTGGGAATGTTTTCATGACACAGCTAGAGAGAAAAAGTATGTCGCATGCATCGTCACTTCTATCTAGAGCAACTGATCTTTTGGTTACAATAAGCTGTGAACAAACAAATAAAAATATCTAGATTACTCTTTTTAAATTATGCTTTATTACCCTTGCTGGTTGGTTCACTGGGTAAGGTGTCGGCCTAGCATCCAGATAGCCTGAGTTTGGTCCCCAGTCAGGGCACTCATGAGAAGCAACCATCTGCTTCTCTTCCCTTTCCTATCCCCATTCCTTTTCTCTTCCCCTCTTATAGTCAGTGCCTAGACTGGTCCAAACATCAGCCTCAGGCTCTGAGGATAGCTCAGTTGATTTGAACAATGACACCAGATGGGGTTGCCGGTGGGTCCCGGTTGGGGCATCTGTGGGAGTCTGTCTCTCTATCTCCCTTCCTCCCTTCCTCTCACTTTATACACACACACACACACACACACACACACACACACACACACACAACTTATTTTAAAAAAATATTAGCATGAAAAAGACAAACAAAGGATTGTTAACCTTAGAGTCACAAAGAAATATTTACTTGCAGTGCAATGGACTTGGGCCCATTTAAAGGTGATGAATACAGTGTGTCCATAAAGTCATAGTGCACTTTTAACCGGTCAAAAGTTAAAAGTGCACCATGACTTACGGACAAACTGTAGAATAAGAAACACCCACTTCAATGCTTTCACTGTCTAGTTAAACTGTGAAACTCACTATGACCAGGAGTAAAAGCAAATTTGGGACTTTTCTGTTCAAACTATAAATTAGTCTGAAAAAAAATGAAATAACAATGAAACAATAAAAAAGAAAAAATACAAAAGCCAGACTTTAGATCTTCGCTATTGTGAACAATGCTGCCACGAACATGGGGGCACATTTCTTCTTTTCGAACAGTGCTATGGTGTTCTTAGGCTATATTCCTATAAGTGGGATAGCTGGGTCAAAAGGCAGTTCAATTTTTAATTTTCTGAGGAATCTCTATACTGTTTTCCACAGTGACTGCACCAGTCTGCATTCCCACCAGCAGTGCAGAAGGGTTCCCTTTTCTCCACATCCTAGCCAGCACTTATTCTGTGTTGTTTTGCTGCTGAGTGCCATTCTGACTGGTGTGAGGTGATATCTCATTGTGGTTTTAATTTGCATTTCTCTAATGATTAGTGGTGTTGAGCATTTTTTCATATGCCTATTGGCCATCTGTATGTCCTCTTTGGAGAAATTTCTATTCATTTCTTTTGCCCAATGGATTAAAAAGCTTTGGTACATATATACTATGGAATACTACTCAGCCTTAAGAAATGATGACATCGGATCATTTACAACAAAATGGATGGACCTTGATAACATTATACAGAGTGAAATAAGTAAATCAGAAAAAAACTGAGAACAGCATGATTTCATACATAGGTGGGACATAAAAGTGAGACTATGAGACATGGACAAGAGTGTGGTGGTTACGGGGTGAGGGGAGGGAGTAGAGGATTGGATAGGGAGGAGGGGAGGGGCACAGGGAAAACCAGATAGAAGGTGACAGAGGACAATTTGACTTTGTGTGATGGGTATGCAACATAATTGAATGATAAGATAACCTGGAGATGTTTTCTTTGAACATATGTACCCTAATTAATTGGTTTCATCCCATTAAAATTAATAAAAAAAAGACAGACTTTAGAAAAAAATGTTCAGCTATTAATTTCTCTTTTCTCCTTTATTTTCTTGTATTTTCTCACCCCCTTCCTTTTATTTTTTTCTGTAGCTGCAGGAGTAAAAAAGAGATGGTTAAGGGAGTGGTGGTGGATATGAACTTTTTTTTTTCACAAATAATCTTCTTTGGCATATGTATTTGCAATGTACAGTTTATTAATTGAATTTATTGGGGTGACACTAGTTAACATAATTATACAGGTTTCAGGTGCCCTGGTCTACAACACATTTATGTATGTCATATTGAGTGTTCACCACCCTACATTAAGTCTGTGTCCATTGTCATTTATTCCCTTAAACCTCCTGCACCTACCCCCCCCCACATATATCCAGCAATCATCGCACTATTGTACATGTCCATGAGTTTTATTTTCTTTTTCTCTTGTCCTTTTTGTCTCAATATTTCCATGCCCCTTATCCAGTCTCCCAGTTTGCAACAGCATGGATGAACCTAGAAAGCATTATGCTAAGTAAAATAAGACAGTTAGAGAAAGACAATAAGTATTTGTTTTCATTCATATGTGTAATCTAATGTACTGTTTATTTTTAATCTATCTTTATCTATTAAATAGGTTAAAATTTCCAAGTACCCATCTGTCCATATGTATGTATGTTTGTGTGACTTTGTGTTTCAATAGCTTTGGTATAAAGTAAGAAAGGTAACATAACAGTTTTAAAAATAAATTTTGGATCTAAATTAAATATCCTAATCTAGATTTTACATAAATGGTTAAAAATCTATCGCTATTCGTCCCAATAATAATCATAAAAACACTATGATGATATAATAAAAGTTGTTAATAAAATAACTAATCATGAGAAAAGTATAAAAAACAAATGCCTTTGTTTTGTAGCATCAGGTGTTCACTCAAATATTCAATAAGTTAACATAATATTTCCCAGGAGTGTACAAGCTTTATTTTTGTTGTCAATTGAGTTGGGTTTCAAAGTAACTGCTATAAATTTTAAAGAGAATTTCTTCAAAATATAATTTGTTATAAAATGTACAGTACTGCTATATAAATTATGCTAGTATAGATATGAAAACTCAAGAGAAATACTTTAAGCAACAGCTGAAAACTTGCTGGTAATTTATGTGTAAATGCAGAGTGGTCTGTTCAACTGAATGAAAAGAAATGGGTAAGAAAAAAAGGAGAAAAGACCTGGAGAGACTATATGGAGAAAGGTAGGGCAAAATAGTAATAGATGAATTAGTGAGAATTGTGTTAAAATTCAAACAGCAGGATAATAAATTCATAAATGACAGCTGTAGTACAATCTCCAAAGCAATAAAGAATGAGACATGAAGGCTGGGTAGAGTTTTTCCACTATAAAATCCAATAATATAAAAAAAATAGCCAATTTTAACAGATTATATTTCTGGGAGGTGATAGTTTCTAAAATTAAAACAAATATTAAGTTTGTAGAAGAAAAAAAAGTCTGGTGGGTCTATTTACCTTACCCATAATTTCCAGTGTCATGAATTATTCCAAGTGTACTAATTTAAAAGGATCCTGAGGCATGAAATATAAACTCCTAGAGATAAAACCACCGAGTTCTAAATCACTTTATTTATACACTTAGTACCTCTATTTTAAGAAAAATCATTTTTGGCCCTGTTTGGGTGGCTCAGTTGGTTACAGCATCATCTCAGCAGGCTGAGATTGCCTAGTCAGGACACATATGAGAATCAACAAATGAAAGCATGAATAAGTGGAATGATAAATTAGAATTAATGTTTCTTTCTCTCTCTCTCTGTCTCTCTATGTGTCTATGTCTTTCTCCCTTCCTCTCTCTAAAATTCAATAATTCTTTAAAAATCATTAAGTTTAACTTCAAAGAAAGACCAAAAACATTTCAAAGAATCAAAAATATGCACAAGTTCTCAACTTTCTAAAATCATATTCTAGTTCCTAACTTTATAATTTCCAATCCATATATTTGATTTTATGCCCTCTAACTCTACTTCCCACTAGTTCAGCAGCCATCCATAATGCTACTAGAGTAATGCTTTTAATTGAAAGTCTTCCATATCAGTTACTTTACAATTATTCCATTGTTTTTGCTCATATTTTGTGCATATCTGAAACAAAGAGAGAAAGGCCCTTCTAGATTTTGTTTCTGTTTATATCTTTTAAGGACTACGAGAACAGCATGCTCTCTCTCTTTTCTCCTAATCATCAGGCAGTCTAGACATCATAAATACTTTGAATTTTCTTAGGAGTGCCAGTTTCTATGGTTGCTTTACTTTCAAATGAAATTTTTTCTTTCAGAATGCATTCCTTTGCTTTGCCATCTAATAGACTTATTACAATATTCTTTCAAGCCCCAGTTTAAATGTCATCATTTCTCGGGAAATTTTCATCCTTTCCAAGAAAGCATTCCTTCCTTTGTGCTCCCATTACATCTTGATTTAACTTATTTTCAAGCTTATCACTCTATAAACATCTGTTCATGAGTTTATACTTCCAGTACACCACCAAAGAATGACACTGACAATATTCTAAAAATCTATGCAATACCAATCCATATATGCCACATTCAAAAGAAAGTTAATAAATCAGAATGTATAAGTACATGAGTTATTGGGAGTCAAATAAATACAAAGCAAATAGGCAAATATATATATTAGTAACATAAGTATTTATTATACAAAGACGTAGTCTCTAGTTTATTTGTTAATGTTTGCCTATGCAATGCCATATATATTACCACTTACAAGTTTTGTGTGCCAGTTGGCAAGGCTAAATCTGTTTATTAACATAAGACAAATTGTGTCTGCTGACTGAGAAAAGAACTGGAAGAAAAAGTTGATAAACTTTTAAAAAGCCAGTATTATCTATAAGTTAAATATAAATGTTTGAGGAAGCAATGAAATCACCAATGATAGCTGAATTTCTGATAGAATTCTAAAATATCCAGTTTTTGGGTCATATCCAGTTGATTTGAGTTAGTGCCTTCAGCTAAAATACCTTGAATAGAGTCATTTATTGATTATAAAGTAAATGTAATCAGAAACGTTTCTTCAATCTATTATGTTTCTATCAAGATTTAATTATTCTTTGGCAAAGTCACCATTCTTTTGTTATGAGACTAAACCTAAGGCTGAGGCAAAAGGGTATTAAACAGAGTTAAAGTGATTTGCCCTTATTATGTATATTTGAGCTGTGCTTTCTAATTTAATTTGATTAGTTCTAAACCACAGGATTATATATATCTAAAGGGTAAGGGATTGTTACTAGTGGTTTGACTAATGAGGATAAATTAAGTCTGATCTTGGTTTTCAAGAGGGCATAAGGAAAGTAAAGAAAAATAACTCACAGACACAGACCACAGTGTGGGGATTGCAGGAGGGACAGGGTGGTGGGAGGAGCGGGAGGAACGTAGGGGGGATAGATGTGATGGAGGGAGACTTGACTTGGGGTGGTGAACACAGAATGCAATATACAGATGATGTACTGTAAAATTGTGCACCTGAAACCTGTATAATTTTATTAAACAATGTCACATAAAAGTTAAAAGAAAATAATTAAAACATCTCTACATTACATTTTTAAAAAAGTAGAAGAAGGCATAGGAAGAGTGTAATTCAGTAATAGATTTTGAAAGATCTCTTTTAAGGCATAGAAAGTTTAGCAAGGGATTTCATATTTGCTCATGTGTTTCCTCCAGATCAGTACCATAGCATAATAGGTGTTAATAAAGAAAGTTAAAAGAAAACAGAGAATTGAGATCAGTTTCACTTATGGGTTCTAATAAAAAAATACCAATTTACTTTAAACTTTGTAGATAAAAATAAATTTAAAAGAGAAAAATCAGTGATAGACAAAACCTTGACTTGGATTTGAACATAAAATATAGTGTACAGAGATGTGTTCTAGAACTGGGCACTCGGAACTTGTATAATTATGTTAACCAGTGTCACCCAATAAAATTCCATTAAAAAACACAATTGTTAAATATTGTTTACAACTATTAGTAATTAAAATCAGGAGCATCATGGCCTAAATATTTCTTGCTGATATAAAGAAATATACTAATTATTAGGATATAATACAAGTAGTAACACACTTTTTTTCTGCACTTTTTTTGTAAAACTGATAAATTAGCCTATCATTTTTTGAAATTTTCATTTACTTTTAGAGAGAGAGACTGATTTGTTGTTACACAAATGTTTGCATTGACTGGATAATTCTTGTACGTGCCCTGACTGGGGAGAGAACCCACAACCTTGGCATATAGGACAATGCTCTAACAAAGTTACCTACAGGGCCAGAACTAAATTAGCCTATCTTGATATGCATTATACAATTTCTGTGTATGCTAGAAATGAAATATGCATACAGATCTGTCTTGATAGTCTTCTAAAAAGCATCAGTTAAAAAAAAAGAAAATGGTAACTATATAAGGTGATGGGTCTATTTTTAAAAACTTTTAAAAATGGGAGTAAAAATGGTACTTTCACCATAGAATTAATTTGAAAATTAAATGATTTAATATATGTTAGGTACTTAAAACAATGTTTAACAACAGCATGTGCATAGTAAATTTGACACTGTTGTCATATATATATATATATATATATATATATATATATATATATATATATCTCTCAGCTGGAAGCAGGGAATTGAAACTTATGAATTCAGCTCTGAAATTCTGTGATACTAGTTACTATATTCAGGTGATTTTATATTTGCTAAAGAGTGAAGCCAAAGTAAGTATTCTGACTTTATGAAAAATGATATCTTAGCTCCAATCAAATGTATAAGGATACAAATTTTCCTTTGCAACGTAAGTCTATGTTTTAAGATTATTAGGAAAGTGAACAAAGAAATCAAATTCTGACTTCCAATGTTAGCAATTTAAGAAGGAGAAAAATATCCTATACTGAATAGTATATGTGTTTTTTATTAGCGAGAGTCCTGTGTTTATGTGAACTGATAGAAATAAAATCAGTTTACAAAAAAATGTTCATGTTGAGGCTATATATTCTTAGAATCCAGTCACATATGCCAAAAACTTAATGAAACCAGCAGCATAATTTTCCCACCTTGTGGAACTATCTGATAAAGCAATGTGTAATGATAAATTGAGTTTATGTTGAGATGCAAGATTCAATCTATAGTAGTAAATCTTCTAAAATAACTTCCCTTAGCCTGCAAGCCATACTCAGTGTAGCGTTCATCAACTGTCTCCTGAATCAAGCCCATCTGATATAGTAGTGTCCCCTGTAAATTTTCTTTTATATGAGGTCACAAAGAGTTCACAATACTAGTGAGAAAAGAAATACTCTGAATAAGGTTGTTGAAATTCTCTTTCAAATACATTCCCTTACTTCAATATATATCCACTTACACCTTTAAGTTACATTATTTGCTGTTTCATGTATATATTTTTTTCTTTGCTTGGAATCAAGATAGATATTCTCAAATCAAGTAAGCTTTATTACTAAACAGTATGTATTTCAGTAAGGTGGACTTGCCTTTCCCTTAGGATTTCTCCTTAATATCAGAGTTCATTGTTGCTAAATACAGTATTATTTCTTAAACTTCCTGGCTTCAGAAGATGCAGACAAAAAAAAAGAAGCTTAAAAATGAGAACTGTATAGAGCTATTTACCATAAGCCCACATGACTAATATTTCTTTAGCCTCTTATAAGAAATCCTGAAGTTTGCTTTTTTTATCAGTTAACTTGTTGGTATCTCCTATACATTGATTCACTCCATTTATATAAATAGGCAATATTGTATCCTAATTGTTGCTTTCTTTAAACCAGCTGTTCAAAACTAACATTCCTTCCAAGTCCCAATTATATAAACTGAAGTCAAGGGCAAAGGTCAGAAATAGTCTAGTAAGCATTTAACCCAGCATGTTTATATTTTTGTCTTTGCTGCCAGAATACTTAGAAAATAATAAGAACCAATGAAAGTTCTCAGTTCATGTAGGTACCTTGGATTATCTACTCTAACTCCTCAGTTTGATTACCACTGTTCTGTTTTATTCAGAAATACATTATTTTCTGAGATATTTAATTCATATGCAATTTAGATGTTTTAAAAATAGATAGGATGTAAATTTTAAAGAATGAAATAAAGATACTTAATGACTCACCAAGCAGAATATGGCCTATTTGAATAATATATAATTCCATAAAGGTAAATAGATTAAAAATGTTTATAGATACATATTTAAAAATATATAATCTGCTTGACAGGTAGTGTTGGAGTGGATACAGCATCAGCCAGGGATGCGAAGGTCCCAGGTTCAAATCCCCAAGGTTGATAGCTGAGTCCAAAGGACCTTGGCTTGAAGTCCAAATTCACTGGCTTGAGCCCAAAGGTCACTGGCGTGAGCCAGAGTATACTGGCTCAGCTTGAGCCCCCGAGTCAAGGCACATATGAGAAGCAATCAAAGAATAACTATAGTGATGCAACTACAATTAAAAGGTAATTAATTTTTGTTAATTTTTTTACACCAAAATTTTAGCACACATGATATAATTTTTTTAAAATCCAGCATTCAAGGACATGTGTAGCACCTAAAATAATTATTTCACTATAGACAAGATAGACATCAACTTATTCCATGGCAATTATATGAAATATAAAGAGAGACTGATACTAAAGTTGGTTTGAGAAATCAATAAAAAAGCCAATAATACCATGAAAAATAACAAAGGAAAAACAAAAGAAAGACCTAAAAGAAACTTCCAATTCCAAGCAAAATAAAATGGTCTTGTGATTTTAGAAGCACTATGCTGACAAGCTAAAATATTTTTTTTGTTATTTCAAAGGAACTGATTTTTCCTTAAATAAATATTTCCTCTATATTAAACACCAAGTATAGTAAAGCCATTTTCTTCAAGAAAATCATAATATAGGAGGATAAATTGCATTTACAGATAGATAAATAAAACAAAAGGCAGAAAATACACTTTTTCCAAGAAGGAGTACAAATCAGCTGCTACTGGTCTAGAAGAGTTGAAAGTAGAGCTCAACTGAGATCAGTAAAGAGTAAAAGGCATCAGAATTTCCAGAGTAATAGCTAAGTACCTTGTTAAAAATTAATTGTTGGCCCTGGCCGGTTGGCTCTGTAGTAGAGCATCACCCACCCATGATGAGGATGACCTGGATTCAATTCTTGTCAGGGCACAAAGGAGAAATATCTGCTTCTCCACCTTCTCTTCTCTCGATCAGTCTTTCTCTTTGTCTCTCTGTCTTTCCCTCCCACAGCCATAGCTTGATTGGTTTAAGTAAATTGGCCCTACACTGAGGATGGTTGGGTGATCTGCCTCAGGCAGTAAAAATAGTCAGATGCTGAGCAACGGAGCAATGCACTGAATGGGTACCACATCATGCTGTAGGGAAATTACATGGTGGATCCTGGGTCAGGAGAGACTGTCACTTTTTTCCCCCTCCTCTTACTTAATTAAAAAAAAGAAATAAAGTTTATTCTGGTTAAGAAATAAAATGAGACAGAGAGAGCAATAAAAAACACAAGAAACCCAGATATTTTTATGGTTTGAGTAGGGATTAATTACAGGAAACCAGTAAGTGAGTTCAACTCACAAAGAGGAATTTTAGCCATGTTACAAAAAGTCTTGTCCATAAAAAAAGAAATATAATATCTTGGAGATGCAATTGTTTATTCTGAAGAAATTCAGCAGAAAAGGAGTACTATGGGAGTTACTTTTTTTTTTTTTTTTTTTAGGTAAGTACAGAAAGAAGCTAGAAACAAAGAGATGTCTAATGAACTAAATGAAAACCTAAACTATTGCTATGCAAACAGAACTTAAAAAAATGTATATTTCAAAAATATAGCCTGACCTGTGGTGGTGCAGTGGATAAAGTGGTGACCTGGGAACACTGAGGTTGCCAGTTCAAAACCCTGCACTGGTCTGGTCAAGGCACATATGGGAGTTGATGCTTCCAGCTCCTCCCCCCCCCCTTTCTCTCTCTCTCTCTCTCTCTCTCTCTCTCTCTCTCACTCTCTATGTCTCCTCTCTAAAATGAATAAAACAAAAAGAATTTTAAAAAAATAGAGAGAGAAGAATCTACTCCTACTGGATTTAGTAAACAATTAGAAATGGAGGAAAGAAAAGCTGACATATATTAGAATTTGGTTTGTGTAGCTGGAGAAAAAACAGTACCATTAAAATAGAGTAAATCAGGGGCAAGAAATGTCCTGAGAGCAGAGGTTGAAAACAGGAAATATGGAATACAATTTGGGAAGTATAATACAACAACAAAAATATCATGCCTAAAGATGAGTACAGGTACCAGGAGGACAGGATAAGGAAAGATGAAAAGTGAGAATAAGTTAAAAAAAAAAATGAAGGAAAGAAAACATGAGGTCTACTTTTCAGAATTTTAATGCTAAAAAAAGATAACAAAATATATTTTGAATTTGGTTGTAGGGTCTTAATTAGCTTGCTTATTTTTTGTTTTAAATTAGGAGCAGGTACCCCAAAATGCATTTATTCAAAAATAAAAGGGCAAATAGACTAATATCAAGTATTCTATAAAGATTATTAACAATACAAAAGGGGGAGATAGCCTATTTCAAACCAACCAGGCCTATAGAAACACAAAAGTCATTTTTATTGTTTTGGAATAAAAAGAGGAGAAATGGTGTGAAGATAGAGGGATATACAGGACAGAAATAGAGGAAACTAAGAGTCACATTTGACAGTTTTGACTTACTAATGTGGCAGATCGTGTCATCTTTAAAGTATATTGATAGTAACAAGGTTCAGGAGGAGATGGCATTTTGAAGAAACTATAAAGGGCCTGGAATTGCAGCTCTGTGGAAGTTCAAGGGAGTAAAGAAGAGATGAATGTAAGTACTATTGTGCAGTAAAGCTGGTTAGGGTAAACGTTTTATTAAAACAATTCCTTTACTGTGACAATCACTACAGAGCGAAAGATGAAGGCTTTTGAAATTGCCCTTCTTTTAGTGGGACCCAATATTCTTTCCAAAGATTTTAAAATAAAAATCAAATAGTGTAGTAAAAATACTACACTCCAGACTTTTTAAAAAATAACAAAACATTTTCTTTTCAGACTGAAGATCAAGACATCACTAAATAAAATGACCTAAGTATGTCTAAGTGAAGTTCCTAAACACTTTATATACATTTTGGTAAGATGTTACACTTGATGTTTGATTTATTTGCAAAAAGACTTTCTGCCCTAATTACCCTTAAGTCTCAGACTTGTGCATAGCAAGGAGACAAACTGTTTCAATATTACGTGTGTTTAAAAAGAAATCATATGAATCCATGAAGAGGGGGATTACTTTGACAAGCACTGCAAAAAGATTTTTAGAAATCATGGAGCTTAATGTTTATACCATAACATACTCGCAATGACTATATATTTCCAGTTATGTTGAATATAAGGAGAAATCGATACAGGCACTAGCAAGACATATTTACAGAACTCTTCATGTAATTACAAAGGATATTAAGTAAGATGATTTGTCTCTATGTTTTCTGTTAAATCTAATGACTTCAGAACAATATAATAGTAATTTGCCTACATGGTGATTGAGAATTAGTGGTTCAGAAAGAAAACTCTCACCAACTTTTAACCCATGTATGCTAGTGGGCAGAGTCATTCCTGTAGTGGTAGCAGCTGTTAATAATAAGAGTCTCCATTCCAGATTTCCTAACAACCAACAAGGAAGTCTACCTGAGCATGTGTGGCAATAGTATTTAGTGCTCTTGTTAGCTTATTTAGCTGTCTTTGTGTGAGCACTGGGTATGCAGAGAAATAACCGTCATATAAATTAATGAGAAAACTCTACGTCAGGCCAACCACATTCTCTATCAGATCCTGTGCTGTCATCAACCTTGGTTGTAGGTACCTTTAGGCACTCATATACCGCTGAAAATCTCCATTTTTCATATACCTACACCTCTCCCTGAATATACTGACTTCTGTGGAGTTTTGGGGAAACATGGACCTCTGTCATCAAGGATAGTTTTTAAAATCTAATCCTTTTTGGGAGGGGGGACAGAGACAGAGAGAAAGAGAGAGGGACAGGCAGACAGAAAGGGAGAGAGATGAGAAGCATCAATTCTTCATTACGGCACCTATTCATTGATTACTTTTTTATATGTGCCTTGACAGGGGGGCTACATCAGAGCGAGTGACCCCTTGCTCAAACTATCAACCTTGGGTTCAAGCTGGTGAGCTGTGCTCAAACCAGATGAGCCTGCACTCAAGCTGGTGACCTTCGGGTTGTGAACCTGACTCCTCTGCATCCCAGTCTGACACTCTATCCACTGCACAACTGCCTGGTCAGGCTCTAATTCTTCTTTATATCAAATTATCTTCCACCATTCCCACTTTCACTTCACAACCTTCCACATTGCACGTTTTGAAGCATCAACAAGCTACAATATAACATCACATTACGTACAAATATTTACTTGCTTATATCTGGTAAGGCCAGAGAGGACTACAGACCAGTACAAGTGGGAGGGCAGGGCTGAGAATCAGGAGAGCTCCACACCAGTGAAGTATGCAACATAAGCTTTTGAGCCACCTGCCAGAATTTGCCTCTTCACTGTTCAAGTGAAAAGGCTGGACTTGAAGCTCTCTAACAATCCTTTTCTGCTATGTTACTTCTGTAAGGTAGTATGAGTTACATGTTGGATCATACATTCAATAATGAAAAAGGCCAGTTGGGCTATTCAGACTTCACATCACCAGGAAAAATTAGTAATAAATACAAGCTGGGTTCTGAGAATGGTAAGAATGTTCACTCAGTGTAGTGACTTCAGAAAGTGGCACATATGTCTTCATGATAGCTTATAAGAAAATAAAAATGGGTATAAGTATATACATATATAACATTATATTACAAATAGCATGCATATGTATAATTTTGTATGTATGTATACCTACCCTATTTTTCCCATAGATGAAGAAATACAGACTGAACTCTTTTAACTCATTTAGGGATTGTTGTATGCAGTATCAGAGCTGGAGATACAAATTCAAGTCTTTTTGATTCCTACAAAAAGCATTAATTATACTGCATACTCTATTTCAACAAAGCACTATGAAGAAATTCCTGACTTAAAGTCTTGAGTCCTGCAAACTGTTGGGCCTTAATAGACAAGTAATCTACAGTGAGATACTTGTGGATAGCCCAGATCTTGGGATACTGGTCAGACAGAGAACAACCCAGAATTGTGCTCCTGTCGATACAGACAACTACACCTTTCTTTTGTCTCAGCATGGTAACAGTAAATACCACAAGGGTTCTAAGAACTCTGTCTTG
Organism: Rhynchonycteris naso; assembly: GCA_037038555.1. Classification (NCBI taxonomy): domain Eukaryota; kingdom Metazoa; phylum Chordata; class Mammalia; order Chiroptera; family Emballonuridae; genus Rhynchonycteris; species Rhynchonycteris naso. Next base: position 67,243,406 of record CM072996.1, read on the forward strand.
TCATGTTCTCTCTTGAGATCATATAAATCAGGTGAGCAAACAATATAAAATTTGGCAAAGGGTGGTTCATCTGAAATACAGAAAATACAAATGATAGGAAGTGGGAAAGGTAGCAAGTTAATGGACACCTTAAATCTACCTCACACCATGATACAAATTTCACATGTATGGTTTGATTTCCTCTTTAAAACTACCTACTAAAATGAGAATTACTTTTATTTCTATTTTACATATAAAGATATTAGAGCTAAAAAAGTTTAATTTACTTGGCCAAGGAGGTAGCCTAAAAACTGCAGAGTTGAGAAGAGTCAACATCTGCCCCTCTTCTAATCCTATGCTCTGTTCAAGGCATCAAATCATCAAATCACACCCCAAAGCATCTTGCATACCCAAAAAATCTCATTTTCTCCAAGTAGAGGGAGAGAGGAACTTCTAAATACATTATAATCTCTTAAAAATATTTCATGCTTTCCTAAATTTAGAATCGTTGCTCAATGTTTCATTAATTTAGTAATCTCTATTTAATAAAAATACTGCTCACTCATATCTTATTAAACAAAGGAAAAACAACATGATTTTAACACACTTCATGTGTCTGTCACATGATAAAATATATGCTTAACTTATTTATCTAATTGTCACTCTAGCTTGCTGTTGGGAACTATGAGCAATCTGTATTCTTGAAGTCAAGCGATTTGTCAATAATTCAGAGAGATTTTAAGAAAGTGCACCACAATATTTATTGCTTTATTCAAAGACTTCCAGAATTTATAATCGCTAAACTATAATATATATTTTATGAATTCTTAAGTATGCAAAAAAGTAAAAGCGGAGTCCAATTCCAGTTCAAATTAAGCTATTGCCCTTGGAAAGAATTATATTATTACAGTTTGATCATATATTTTGCTTTCATGTCGTTTGGCTTATGTACTTTCCTCAGTCCATGCACTGATCAGTTTGTAGTCATTATTTAAAATCATTATTTGGCATTAGTTGGTATGAAAATATTTGGCTCAGAACACAGTCAAAGATTTTACTAAATTTCACTGCTGCCTCACTATCAAATCTTACTCAGTTGTGGCTGTTACTGTTTTGTGAGTACTTAACATTCTTTGATAAGAAAATAATGGTTATTTATCTAGGTTTCCAAACTTTTTGTATTGCTTTAACACATTTAATTTGTAAAAATCTATAAGTACTCTGAGAGATCAAGATGTATATTCTTGACCCATATTCACTTTACTAAAGGGTTTTATATGTGCCACTTAACAATACCTGATAAATAATGCTGTCATTTTATTCAAGTGGGGCTTTTTAATGTTTTTAATCCACCATATTTAATAGGTTTTAAAAGTATTTAAGTATACTTATTTTGTTATTTTGGGTCAGTTTGACTCACTACAAACATTAAACACCTCAAATAGCAAAATAAGCGGTAACTTAATAAATATCACCTTAAGACTGTTACAAATAAAACCCTGTTTTAAGGTGCACTGGGTGCAAGAATAGACCACTGTTTTATTTAATTCTATTTGTTTATTTACTTAGTTTACTAGAGAATGAGTTTGTGCAATGGCTTGGTCTATGAGTAACAGGCCATCATTCTCTATTACGTTTTGAGGCAGTTATGACTTTTCCTTTTTTAATATTGAAATGAAGTTTAGCAGTGTTGATGAGAGTCGCAACTAGCCCTTCTAGGTTTGAATCTTAGCTCTTCCACTTCCCATTTGTGTAACCTTGACTATGTCTCTGCCACAGTTTACCATCTGTAAACTGGTGTCTGAAATAGTAACTGCCTAATAGTGTCATTTAAAGGAATAACTTCATCTGATATATTCAGTTCCGAGATCTTTGTGTGGCACAATGTAGGTGCTATTAAAGCCTTTCTGTTATAGTTATATTAAAGTCCTCAGAAGGCTTCCACTAACATAATGTATTTTAAAGGATTTATGTGTATTTTCTAATTGGAAATTAGGCACATTTTAATTACTTATTCTTAGGGTCAATGCTTTCTTAATCCTTATTTTAAGGTTTAACGATTGTCTTTCTAGACTGTTCTTGAATGGCAATTAGAACATGCATCTGATAAAAATTAAATAAAACTGAACTTGACCCTAGTTGTGTGTTAAATAGCAGAGGAATTTCATAGTAACAGTTAAAGGTATTATTGCACAGCTAATGCTCAATTATTTCTTCTCTGGGAATAAAGAGAAACAAAACTATAAAAGCATACCCAAGAGCAAAATTGGCCTTTCATATAAGTTTCTGAATTCAAAATATCTTATATCTTTTTTATGTCCTTTCTAATTTACAATTTCTATTTAATCAATGAGATAAGTATAAGGAGCTACTAGTTCAAGAGCAGTTTTAAAGTCTTTGAAGAGACCCTTATTAATAAACTATTATATTGAAATAGAACACATAAAAAAACAACCTCTGTAGTCCACAGGACAAGTGAATTTTTCATTAGTCAACCCTATTCATTGAATGTCCAATCTTTAAACCTTAAGACAGTTGGTAATCTTTGCATTTACCTTACCAAGTACGATGCCTCTAAAAATGCTATACTACATATTAGTACCATCATGATGTTTTCATGTATTAGAATTAAAATATAATACCTACTACAAAGTATGAATTTTTATTTTTGCTTAAAGATATATTTACCACAACCAATAGATATTTAAGCACTACGAAGATGAAAACACTTAAGTTTGGTAAAAAGGCTTTGTGCAGTGATTACTTACAAAACAAGAGAAGACTAGGTTCCCAGAAAATGGAGAGGGAATATTCAAAAATATAAGAAGGCTTCAATGGTAGCATGTGTTTATAGTAGTGAAGGAGTGGCATTTTAAAAATGGAAAGAAAAATAGAAACCAATGCAAAAGTTTATTAAAAGTTCAATTAACCAAATGAAAAAGAAGGTCATTAGTGAACTTTAAAGGAATGGTTTTCCTGTAGCATTGGGGAAAAAATTCAAATTGAATTTAAAATATATGAGTGATCAGTGAAGAAATAAACGAAGCATAACCTAATTTAGCATGAAACCTACCTTCTACCTTATTGTTTATACCTTTCCTAATTCAACTGGCATTCTTTCTATTGGTTTGCTACAGATGCCTAAGGAAATAAAGTCTTCTGAAAGACAAAAATCAAAATAGTTCAAAAAAGTTCAATAGACTTACATGCATAATTATTGAACCAACTCTGGGAGGCTTTTCTAAGAAGGCTTGCCCCTAAAATACAACTTATTGAGTATACCCATTCCTCACAGATATTGCCACTAAAACCTGATACCAGTTATTTCTTTAGTTTTAAACATTTTGTTCTTATGTTTTTAAGATAGGTTATCCCCAAACAAGAGACTGTTGACTGAATTACTTATATTCTGAAAAGTGGCACAAGGCAGGGACTTACCCACCAGTCTTTAGTGCCCTGTAATAAGGGAAATCACAAGTCCTTCGAGTCTGTATTTTTTTATAAAAAATTAGTAAACTATACCTACTGAACAAAATTATATTCCTCAATATCTAAAACCTAGTTACCTGAATTTGTTTTATCGTTTCAGTTATTTAGTAACAAAGGCCATACCACATATTTCCACACTTTCCTATTCGCCACCTGTTCCCAAGCCAGACATAACTTCCCTTCTCTGCTCCTTACTCTTATCCTTCGCTGCAGATGATTTTAGAGAAAGTCATAGTGTAGTGCTTTAAATTCTTCTAATGAAAATACATGTTCTCAAATCCCCACAGATCATAGAAACACCAAAAAATAAGCCTTTTTCATCAAAAACAGATTTACTATTTTTTTTCAATTATCGAAAATAGCTATGCCAAGCGCAATTATTCTCAATACCAACTTGTACCATTCCCACCACTGTTGCTCAGACTAAATGGTGATTCCTACTTTGCTGAGAAGATACAAACCATTACATGACAATCTGTCCTTCTTCCACCGTAACTGTATTCCATCCTTTGAATTTCCTCTCTCCCATGTTTCCTATCTGAGCATATTTGTTCATCTGAGGCTTTCCTCTTTATCCTTTGATTTCTAAACACTTTCAGAATTTGCCTCAATTTATTGTTCTCTCCTTTGGAGACTTCATTCATTTACTTGCCTCCCTATCGCCAAAGTACGGAGGTCAAGTCTTTGTTTCTTAAATTCTAAAAATATTTATATTAATCATATTTTCTTCTCAAGTCATCTGCCAAATATACATATATATACATATAGTGTATTATATACCAATTAGTTATTAAGTAGGTAAGACATATATATGGATGGAAAAAAGAAAAGTTGTTTTGAAGATTAAATAAAGCAAAACTCAGTAATTGGTAAAAAGTAAAAATAATAATAAAGGTTAAAAGGAAGACAGAAATATTCTTTAAATAGTATTTCCAGAGAAGCAAAAGAGTATAAATGAGGTTTGTTTGTTTTTAATTGTTTAAAAATTTCCTATCCCTTCCTAACATTCATCTAACCCTTTATCACTTCTCATTGGTTTTCTGTCTCCCTACACTGAAAGAAAATGCCTCACTCAAAGCTAACCAATGATCTTCTTGACAGAAATTGACAATCTCATTTTTTCAGTCTGCCTTGGAACCTATGCAGGATTGCTGACCACAGCTTTATTAAAACTCTCTTTCAGCTTAGGTGAAGTAACTTGTAGTTCTTCTACTGCTCTACTTCATGCATACTATGTCTTTCTCCTATTTATTCTTAAAACCTTATATTTTTTCATTAACTTTAATGTTTAGTTCTCTTTACTGTTCTCCCCTTATAAATCTCATGCATTCAACCATCCCCTTAAACAAAACATCTAGTTCCACATATTTTGCTCTGAGCACTCTTTTATATTCATATTTGCATGTTCAAAGATCTGAGACTCTGGATATATTCACACCGATGTCCCAGTTACGCCTTGTACTTAACATCAACTTAATCCTGTAATCACCGTCCAAAGCTTTCACCTCACTGTAGTTTTCATTCCTCCTATTAGCTCAGCCTCTTTCTCTCCCTCTCCCTTTCTCCCTCCCTTATTGTTTCCCTCTCTTTCTTCCCTCCTTTTCTCCTTCTACCACCCTTCAGTATGCCATTTAAATAGTTATTTCATGGGAAGCATTCATTTTTTGCTGAGGGCCAAAAAGGCTTTGTTCATTAATTTGTTCATCATTGGCATAAATTCTTCTCTAGCATTCATTTATAAGAAAAAACACCTATTACTTCTACTTAATATGATTACATGAAGTAGATTATAAGATATATATAACCAATTGTGTTTGCATTTTGGCTTAGATGCTAGGAAATACTGAACGTAGAGTTATAAAAACATATTAGAATTTTGCTTCTAATCTGATCCTGTGTTTTCTTTAAATATTCTTATTTTGTAGCTTTGTTATAAGCCAGGTAAAAATTATTTATGCCTCAGGCTCACTAGAGCTATGTGAAAGAAAAGCTTGTGGTCTTTGTCTATTTCATAAAGATGAAATGCACAGACTGGACTCATTAAGAAAACTACTTGAGTCTGTGTCTTTATTCATAAAACTTGATAAGGTAACCAATTTCAACATCAGGACAAATGGGAACCTATAAAAACATAACAGATAAATAAAACAAATGAAATGAGTATAGTTCTAAAGCACTGTCTTGTAACATTTTCATCCTACCATTTTTTAGAAACCTGATAACCATTTTAAAGCTCCATATACCAAGTGAATTAAAGCCTCCGAATAATGTGTGCTGCACCCACCATACAATCACTGAGCTTAAGAGCTCTGCCCGGCACTGTTAAATGTAGAAGCATTTAAATTTGCTTTCATTCATCCTTTTTCTTTTTAAGATCAAGGTAGAAATCTAATTTCTGGGACATATTAAACTCAGAATTTCAGAATATAGCTTAAGAAACTATTTCTTCTATTTTGTTTTAGTTTTTTTAATAGTTTCCTTGTTTTCATTAACAACTATTATGCAAAAATCATCAAGTAGAAGACACCTTTTTCTGAAAATCACATTCTGACGAATAGTGAGAGGCTGCTGCAGACTCAGAAACATCAGATTTGTCCCAGCTTCAGAGGTGCCTCTCTGTCACTTTGACATCTTTTTTACTACCCATCTTTTGCAAGCAATGCAGTGAAAACCAATTTAGACCCTTTCTATTTTTCTTCCTTAATTTTTATCAAACAGCCTGCAGATGATACAGAAAATAACTCATTTCTATCTCTAGAATCGTCTCTGTTAGAAAGTTTATATATGCTGCTCCCAACTAATAGTAGTCCAAAAATGAATGAAAATTAGCAGCTATAAATAAAAAGTACTTTTTTTTCTTTAGAATGATTATACATACAGAATATTTGTCTCAGACCTACTTATAAAGCCACATAACATAGCTTTAATTCACTGAGAATCTACTAAATGTCAACATTGTAATTACCCATATTTTCTCTCATTGTTAATCTAATCATTGTTTTGGTTTTTAATTGAACTAATTCATAGTCACAAAAATATATAAAGTGAACATATCTTAGATTCGCCGCTGAATACATTTTATGTATATATACAGTAACAACATGGACAACTGGATCAATATACCGAGCGTCAGAAAGTTCCCTGGGTCAGGTAATATCCATTCAGTTCCATGGAGGACTCATTATTTGGACTTTTATTACTATAGATTAGCTTTGCTCATTCATGAACTTAGTATTAGTGAAATTATATATTGTACCATCTGTTAAATCTGGGTCCTTTCTGGAAGATCCTTCAAAGTTCCTACATGTATCAGTAGAGCAGCTTTCTATTTTAATTATATGACAAATTTATCCCTTCTTTGTTAATTTTGTCTATAGCAAAAACTGCTATAAATGCTTAATATTTTAAGAATATAAGTATGAGGTTTTATTCCTAGAATACAGGAATGGCAGGTGTATACTTTTAAAAGGAACTTCCAAAGAGTTTTCCAAAATGGTTGCGGCAATTAACATTCCCACCAGAAAAATTTAAGTGTTACAATTTCTGTACAATCTTGCCAAAATTTAATATTGTCAGTAAAAAGCCACGCTATTGGGCGTGTTGTTGTGTTATCTTATTAGAGTTTAAATTTCCATTTCTCTGTTGAAAAAATGATGTTGTAAAAGGTTTTATGTAAATACTGGGCATTTAGATAGCCTTCCTTTTTTAATTTATTATGTTTGTAGAAGTACTTTATACATAAGCTGGAAATGAGTCTTATTTATCAGAGTGAATTTCGAGAAAGGTACTGTGATCTCCATTTTAATAATTATTAAAATGAGATCCTGAGAAGTGAACTAATTCCAAAACCTCACACATCTAGTAAGTGGTAGAAGAGGCATTATTTTAAGTCTGCTCACTCAAAAGCCCATGCTCTTTAGAGCATCCTACACTTTGCAGTATATAACATAAGCAGGGAATACAGCAAACTGTGTAGGGGAAAGGAGGTCTCAGAAATATTTCTCTCTAGAAATAAATATTAGATATGCTTATTTCTACCAGTCACTTTTTCAGAATAGTGGGAGAAGTCTATCATTAGCAGTTTTTGAGATGGGGTCAAGGTATATGAGGAAAAATAGTTAACATATGTAAAAAAAAGCACTGTATTTTACAAACTGTGTCACAGAAAGTAATTTTTGCTGTGATGGTGTGTAGTGAATGTTCTTACAATAAATCCTAAAAATTTTAAATGCATTTTAGTGTATTAAAGGCTCTATGAATTCCTCTTAAATTTGTGTAATCCAGCATTTCTAAATTATTTGACAAAAGAGTACTTTTCCAAGTAACATCTATTATGAGTATTTGAAAACCAGCATGCCATGTAAAATAGTTGCCCTTTTTCCTTCTGATCATTTATTTCCCTGACACACAGTGGAAATCTATGAGATATAAATAAATCCACACACAGAAGCATACAAATAGAAACATGCAGCATATAGTGAAATAAATAAAAATTCTTTAAACAAAAATACAGATTCTTATAAGCACTGATACAAACCCCAATGGGAAGGGGAAAATAAGAGTAACAAAAAATACAAGCCCAGGATACTAGCTCTGGAAAAGTCACCTTTAAAATTTATATTGTGGACATAGTTACTGGAATGACCAACTATGTTATGATCTTAGAAACAAAGGGTAAATCAACCAGGCCAGCCTGCTTCCTCAGTGCAAATGATATTGCCACTAATTTGGTCACCTTCCATATTGCTTAACAACAAAGGCTTGGCACTTCCATAGGCAGAGGTAAATTGGGTTCTCATTCTCCTCTGTGATCAGTATTGAAGGCCAAACTTCTTTGTGAGGCTATAAGTAATGTCTGTGACATGCTGGGTTGAAAATGAATACTGAACTCTAAGACATTATAATGTAAATGTTAAGATGTCTTTGTGGATTCATACACTTTTGAATATTAGATATTCATTAATGGTTTCAAAATGCTGGTTTTACATGTTTTTACTGCAATTTAAAAGCATATTTACTTGAAAGTCAAATAGAGAATAATATATTTAATTTATAAAGACATATATGTATTAGTAAATCATAAGGTAAACTGTGAATGCAGATAAAATTAAAATCATTAATAGTAAACTAAAAGTACATATTGAAATGACAGAATATAGAACACAGCCAAAGCAGAACCAAATTAGTAATTAAGAATAAGTTGTTTATTTCAATTCATTTAGTTTACATCTCTTTACAAAAAGAATTTGAAGCAGAAGTATAAAAGTAATGAAAATATTCCAGAACTTTACAAAAGCATTGAGATTGAATTCACAATTTCAATAAAATTACCAAGAAAACCATGCTACATTTCTAGAAAAAGTAGATTTTTTTCCTATGTCTCTAAAACAAAAGGAGTTATATTTCAAAGAAGACAAAACATTATTGTTACAGGGTTCTCTGCAGTGACAGTCAATATCTGAAGGCAATAGAGAGATAACTTCAGAGTTTTACAAAATAAATAAATGAGAGAGAGAGGTAAAGAAGTGATTCAAACACTCTACCCAAGCAGGCTGTCATTCATATATGAAGACGAGAGAAAGTTTCAGACATGTGAACTTTCACAAAATTTACCATAAAGATAAGTCGTTTATTCTGCAGAGGTTGAAAGAATAACATAAGATAATAAATAAATGAGAAATTCTGGACATAGAATTGTCCAAATTACTATACACAAAGATAAGAAAACAACTGTGATAAAAAATAAAAGATATGGGCTTTCGCTTACTGGTAGAGCTTCAGTCTGGCATGTGAAAGTCCTGGGTTCGATTCGGTCAGGGAACATATGAAATGCAACCATCTGCTTCTCTAGCCCTCCCTCTTTTCTGTCTCTCTCCCACTCTCTTTCTCTCTCTTCCCTTCCTGAAGACATGGCTTAAATAATTTGAGCAAGTTGACCCCAGGCACTGAGGATGGCTCCATGGCATCGCCTCAGGTGCTGAAATAGTTTGGTTGCCAAGCAACAGAGAGCAGCCCCAGATTGGCAGAGCATTGCCCTGTAGGAGGCTTGTTGAGTGGATCCTGTTTGGGGCCCTTGTGGGAGTCTGTCTCTCTGCCTCCCCTTCTCTCACTGAATAAACAAACAAACAAACAAATAAATACATAAGTAAATGGTATGTATTTGTTGCCATGAACTAGATGTATAGTTATAAATATACTAAATATTTAAGCATTAGTAAGAGAAAAACAGTATTTCTTATCATTATAAATGCTGTGAGGTGAGAAAGCATAGAGAAAGATATATACCTCCTATTATAAAATATAAGAAAGGAGGAAAAATATATAATAGAAATGTATAATACTCCTTGTGAACTAGTTATGACTCCAATCCAAAGTCTATGAAATCAAATGATTAACCTTATTAGTTGACTGAATATTAAAAATGTAACAACATATTAGTTATGTCATTTGCCTTAGAAATAAAAGAATATTTTAATGTAACTAGACCAGTAGGTAAAATATTTTAATTAAATTAATCATTATTAAATTCAGTTAAAAATTAGTATTTCTTCCAATAAATACTTTCAAAAAATAAAAGAATTTCTTTAAGAAATAGCTACATACCTCCAAAACAACATTATAATAATGGCAAAGTGAGGGTGGAAACTTCTTGCAATTCAATAGCAAATAAGGCTATCTATTGCTATCATATTGTTTAATATTAACAAAGCTCTTGCTAATTCAAGTAGCAGAATGAATAGGGATACTTGATATAAAGGTAATACTATTATTATAGATAACCCTGCATGCACTGGAAAGAATCAGCTGAATTCCACTAATAATAATAATAATAATAATAAACTTAATAATGGATCCTGAAAAATGATGCAAAATCCAACATCTATTTACTTTAGCAAAGACCATTAATAAAACACAAATGATAACAGACACAGTCACAAAAGCAATTTGATGATGGCAAAATCTTAGCCACTCTTTATACTAGCGGCAACAATGTTCTACATGACCAAAAAAAAAATAAAACTACTGATAACACTTTAATGAGTTTCAGAAGAAGATGCAAATAAGTGAAAATATATATCATGGACCTGGATTACCCAATTAGTACCATAGAAATGTAGCAAATAAACAGGCTAAAACAATTACAAAAACTAAAAACTATATTTACAGTCTTAATAATTTAGACTAATTGATAAATAGTTACAAATAGTAGATACTATACAGATATAATAAATACATAGATATAGCATAATTTCAAATATAATCAAAACAGTTTTGAGAACTATGATTATTTATTGAAAACACACGGATAAAATTAATGAGTGAAATTTAAACACAATAATTGCTGCTATTGTTACTGCTACTAGTACAAATACTATGAGGACTTCTATCTATGAGTTGTTCAGTGATAGGTCTTTTTCCTACAGTACTTATTTTAATCCCACAAATATCTGATGAGGGCACTATTATAACTATGGCCCATCTTAAAATGACTTGAGAAAGCTGATGCTTATAAAGCTTAACATCTTGTCTGAAATAACAGTGGGAAAATGATGGAGTCAATATTTAGATGAAGGCAGACATATACCACTGCTGCTCAATTATTTGTAAGTCAATAATAAATCCTATCAGTGAACAATTTGCATGACAACGTGGGTCTGGCAGTAAAGCAAAATACCAGATGTGTAAAACACAATGAAGATCAGGGAGGCATCTGAAAACCACACCTATAATTTTTAAAATGAGAAAGTAAACTCTTCTAAACAAAGCTAGAATTACTAATAGTATTATGGCAACTGGATAGCTATTCAGGGAAAAAGAGAAATTAGAAGCACAATTCACACAAAACTTTAAAATAATTTCACATTGAACATCAAAACATACTAGCCAGCAGGTGTGAACAATGTAGATGTTGAATGTCCTACAGATGCACTTCTTTAAAAAAAAAAATCTATGAGACTATAATAGAGAAAACTGCAGTTCCTGAGATCCATGGATAGTGGCATCAGTCCACCATAAAGAGGTTCACTTCCTGCCCTATCCACTCTGGCCAGTGACCAAACATTACCTCTCTGTCCTCACTCAGAATGAATGGTCATTTGCTTGATGTCTGCCCTGCCCAAGAACCATAAAGAAGTCCAAGTAAAAGTTCTATTCTATTGTGCAAATAATGCAAATAGCATAAAGTGGAAAGAAGAGCACACAAATTTAGTAGCACAGAAGTAGACTGAAAACTTGGTCCTGTTCTGAGTAGTTGTAGGATGTTAGATCCAGCACCTGCACAAAGGGGGTAACATTACCAAATTTATTGTGTTGTTTTAAGTATTAGAAACAATTTGCATGTAAAATACCTGCATAATTCCTGGAACAGCACTTTTTTTCTTATGATTTTATTATTAATATAAGATGAACAAACTCATTATTATTGAAAAACTCCAAAAAAAAAAAAAAAGGTAGAAAGCATTTTTAGAGGTAATTGTCATTGAAGGGCAATATAAAGGAGAGCTGATCAGCAAGGGGCATTAAGCATATTTTTATGTTTTTTCTTTTACATAGAAAGCAAATGTAATTGCCATCCAGAAATGCTCTGTGGCAATTCCTTTTATGAGTGACCACTGACTACTCGGGATACTACTGTTCCTCACAGAATCTTTCCCAGCACACTTAGCATCCTATATTACTACCAGTATGCTAAATGGAGCACAGATTTTTTAAAAATCCACCTTTTGTATTTCAAACAAGGGAAAATATATGCAAACAAATTTATTCCCTATAGAGAAAATGAAAAATATAAAACATGGATGCATGTGTGTGTGTGTGTGTGTGTGTGTGTGTAGGTAAGAAACTGAAGATTGGGGTAATAAATGATCATAAATTACATAAATATATGAATGTATGATAAAATATAAGCTCCAAAAATATATTAATTATATATATATGCATATATAATAAAGCTGTAAAAACAAATTGGGAAAGAGGAAAAGGAGAAGAAAAGTTAGAGAAGAAAAAAAGAAAAGAATTATAGAAGAAAAAACATGTATAAAATGTCTATACAAAAAGAAAGATATGCAAATTATAAAAAATATCTGGTTTTGTTGCAATCATTAAAGTAAAAAATAAAATATAACTGCAGAAAACATATTAAAATTGAATATTTAGAAATGCTGTATCTATCAGCACAATACTTCAGAAGACATATAGGTAATATGTAAGAAAAAACACAAAAAATAATTCAGTCCTTTAATAAATATCATTTTTAAGACCTTATTTAGGGCAATAAATTTAAACATAAGGAAAAGATAACATGTTTGAAAATGTTCTTTGCAGTAGTTGGTTTTAACATCAAAATCTGGATGCAAGCTAAAAATTCAACATTAGGCAATGATAATACAGCAATTTATTACAAATTATTACAACTAGATTTTGATATAGACTTATATAAATCATATAAATATATAATGATATAAAATATGCAGATACATATGAGGAGAGAAAATTATACATAATGTTAAAAAAACACTACAAACCGCCATGTGCAATACAGTTGCACTTTTGATAAATTACATATTATGTACAAAAATACTATGCAAAAACTACCATTAAGTAACTTATAATTGTGTTAGATTAATGGATTCTGGCTTATCATAATTTATATAACAGTGTTTGGTATTATTTAATTTTCTTTACAGTAACTACATTTTGGAAAAGGATAAGTATTATTATTTGAAAAATAATATGTATATATTATTTGATTACACATGATCAAAGGAGTAATTCTAGTTTGCTTTTCATAAAGTTCATGTTTCAGAAAGTTGAGAAACAAAACTAATTCAGAAGTCCTTTCACTATAAGAATACAGTAATGCTGAACAAAAGTAACATTTTTTTTTGACAGAGACAGAGTCAGAGCAGGACAGACAGAAAGGGAGAGAGATGAGAAGCATCAATTATTTGTTGCAACACCTTAGTTCAGTGGTTCTCATAGCATGCGCCAGGGGACACGGGTGCACCCTAGAAGATTTCCAGGTGTGCCCTATGTTTTTCCAGAGAAATATGTGCCTGTTAGGGACCAAAAAATCAACATGGTTTTTGGAATTTAGATTTTGGGGGGACAGAGGTGTGGGGAATTGGCTGTAAGCTGAGAGTCTACCCAACTTCCCACCTCACTTTCCTGATTAGATTGCAAAAGGCTGTTAAACTGTGGTACTGGATTATTTACACTACCCCCATGTTCCCCAGAAAGACTGGATGCAAGTTTCTTCTATCCTTTGTTTGGTGTAAAGTTAAGATGATATGTATGGTGGGAGTTTTCTGCACTCAAAACAAGTAAGAGTAGACCTGATCGGACTGGGATACAGAAGATCCAGGTTCGAGACCCCAAGGTTGCCAGCTTGAGTGCGGGCTCATCTTGTTTGAGCAAAGAGCTCGCCAGTTTGGACCCAAAGTCACTAGCTCCAGCAAGGGGTTGCTCAGTCGGTTGAAGGCCCATGGTCAAGGCACATACAAGAAAGCAATCAATAAACAACTAAGGTGTCTCAACGAAAAACTGATGATTGATGATTCTCATTTCTTTTGTCTGTCTGTTCCGATCTAACTCTCTCTCTGTCCCTGTAAAAAATAACAAGAGAAAAAGAAAAAAAAAAGAGTAAAAAGAGAAAAATTCTTCAATGTATTGACAAGGAAATGAGTTTTCTTTAAATATATGCCCAAACATTGAAGAAATTGCTAGGACACATCAGGCTCATGTTTCTCATAAACACAAGAACACAAGAATGAAAAAAACTTAACACATTCATTCATACCAGGACCTGCCAAATTTACTAAATCTTATGAACAATGTGTGTGTGTGTGTGTATAATTTTGTCATTTTTTTAACCTCTTTTTTATGAATTATAAAAAGCATAACTCAAAAAATGTAACATAAAAATGTTTTTCAATATCAGAATAAGTTTAATTTTGTCGTATTTATTTCGTTTTGTTGCCATAACAGCATGCTTGGAATTTATATTATTTTCTTTAATATGTGACATAATTATTATAACATATTTCTCAGAAATTTGTATTTAGTGCGCCTACAATTATTTATAGGATTTTAAATGCTCCCTGACTTCAAAAAGTGGGAGAACCACTGCTTAGTTGTTCATTGATTGCTTTCTCATGTGTTCCTTGATGGGGGAAGGGGGTTCAAGCCCGTGACCTTGGGCTCAAGCCAACAACCATGGGGTCATGTCTATGATCTCATGCTCAAGCCAGTGACTTAGTGCTTAAGACAGCCACCTCAGGGTTTCAAACCTGAGTCCTCTGCATCCCAGTCCGACACTCGATCCACTGCGCCATCACCTGTTCAGGCAAAAGTAACTAACTTTTAAATATACATGATATTTTGAGGTATAAGGAGGGAGTAAAACCAGCAATTTACTGTATCCTTGAGATTTAGTGACTATATGAGGACCGGAGATAAGTATCAAGCCTGTAGAAGGCTGGGAGTTGAAAGAAGTTCCTACTTACAATGGTACACATAAAACTGAATAGAAAAATATGCTCACTGGCTCAGCGTAACTGTAAAATAAACATTTTTACCTGGTCTCTAGATGAAAGAAAAAGAGCCTCTGCGTAGAAATCAGTCACTATAAGTCTTGGATACTACTTTTCTGATGTGAAAATCAACATGACAAGAACTTAACATAGAAATTGATCTTGAGCCAGAAATTCTCCAAGGATACCAGGTATAAGCACATACCCATCCACAATAGAGGAATTATTATACAACAGACCACATAACATTTACAAACAAGTATAAAAACAAATCCCCCAGGAAATCAGAGTTATGAAAAATAAGAGAAACTGTCTTGCATATCAGCACATAGAAATAGTAGAAAATTTAAGCCTAAAGTAATAATATAATACTCTAAAAAGAAAGTATAAAATACAAATATGATTTAAAAAGTTAAGCCCATATAAGAACTTTTCAATATTATAACTAGAATAAAATGTATTATATTTGAATAGAGAATTGTGGATTGACAGAACTGTCTTAAACACCTAGCATATGTGTTAAGTGTGAACATGTAGGAGAGTCCAAAACTTACTTAATATCAGTTGCAGGAAGAGAAACTAGTAACAGAAGGGAGAAGAAATATTCAAAAAATAATGGTTGAAAATTTGCAGATGTAATGAAAGACATGCATTCTCTAATTGAACATCCAGAGAACGACTCATGAAGGACTATACAAAACACTCATTTGATAAAAGTTAATATCCATTTATGGAATGGGTATAGCAGTTTCCTAACCTAGTAAAGATTACAAAAATCTTATACTAATTAAACAGATGATAACATTGAAAATAATTCCCTTTTTTCATAAGGTTTTTATTTATTTATTTATTTTTACAGGGACAGAGAGAGGGATAGATAGGGACAGACAAACAGGAATGGAGAGAGGTGAGAAGCATCAATCATTAGTTTTTCATTGCCCTTGCGACACCATAGTTGTTCATTGATTGCCTTCTCACATGTACCTTGACCGCAGGCCCTCAGCAGACCAAGCAACCCCTTGCTGGAGCCAGGGACCCTGGGTCCAAAGCTAGTGAGCTTTTTGCTCAAGCCTGATGGGTTGCACTCAAGCCAGTGAGCTCGGGGTCTCGATCCTGGGTCTTCCACATCCCAGTCCAACACTCTACCCACTGTGCCACCGCCTGGTCAGGCGAAAATAATTCCCTTTAAAAATATGAGAAGCTAAGGCAGTGTACTGTCCATGCTTCCATTTAACAATGTACTTGATTTCAAAGGGGGCAAAGGAGATATGACAAAAAAAGGAAGAAATAACCACCACTAAAATGATATTATTCAGATAGAAAATTTAAATTGTGAAGCATGTCCAGCAAATAGAAATATTTTGCAAGTTTGTTTTCCTATCGACATATAACAAAATACCAGAAAATTTTTGAAATTTAAAAAGCAGCATTCAAAAAAGGAACAAAGCTATAAGGTATTGGGAAAAAATTATCAAAATTATTGAAAAATTATGTAAAATATGGTATAAGCACAAAAGATGTACATAAATTAAGAAATTCATTTTTCTTGGATGGAAGACAATTAAAGAGGGCAAAAATTAATTAAACTGTAACTGCAGTGCACTTTTAGTTGAAAGTCTCATTGGGAATTTTATGTAACATGACTAGCTCAGATTAAAGCTCAGGGAACAGGAAAAAGTTAAGAGGTATAAATGTCCATTATACAGTTATAGGAAAAAATTATCATAGCCAATAAATTTCAATATTAAATTAAAAACCTTCCTGCTAGGATGGTCTTAGTTTGTAATCTGACTTAGTTTTAATGTTTACATGATTTCTTTTTACCAGTTTTCTATTTTCTCTGAGTCTCAGCTTCCAAATCAGGTGATTGTAACAATTAAATGAATAACCCATATAAAAATTTTAGCAAAGAGCCTAGAATATAGTGAAGACTCAAAACAAACTTCTAATTTTCTTTGTTCATAAGCTAATTCTAAAAGCATTTATAATACATAGATAAATAAGTCATTGTTATTGCAAGAAATAAGCATAATTTTTTTTTAATTAAAGGGATACCTGAAAATATTATATGTAGTCAATTTTATCTTTAACATAGTAACCAGAAATTAATTATTTGATTGAAAAAAAATATGTTAAAAAAATAGCACACAAAATATCAACAGGGGTTAAATATTGAAAATGCCACATAGCAGAAATACAATGATCTTTATTATGAATCTTTTGGTTTGTGCCTCCTATCAGAAAAGACACATCTGGGAGGTAGGGTCAAGATGGCAAAATAGAAAGCTCCTTTCCTCATGGCTGCCAACAACACACCAGAATTACAATGACATAGAAAAACTATCTCGGAGAACAATCTGAGGGCCAGAGGAACTGATTCTGTACAATTGAGAATATAAGGAAAAATCCTCATCCAGATGGTTAGAAGGGACAGCTACACTGTCAGCCACAAGTGGGACTGATATTACAGCCATGAATGTGTCCCATGTTGGGCTCTTTAGCTGTGGGCATGCACAGGGAAAAGGGGCCCCCATAATACCTGGTTTTGAGGACCAGTGAAGCTTGCTTCAGGAAAAGCTGACAGACTATGGAAAATTACCCCCACTCTAAAAGGGCTGATGCACCAACCAACCTACTCTGAGTCCCAGCACAGAGGAAGCACATTTAGAAATGCCTGAATCATACACAAAGCAGATACATTGACTTTATTTGGGGCATATTCCAGAGGGGTGAGGATCTGTTGGACTTTTCTCTGGGGTTGGAGTTACTGGGGGACACCATTTTTTCATGGTTTACTTTGTTTTATTCTGCTCCTTCCTAGCCAGCCCCATGCTGGTGAGAGCTAGATCTGAGATTCTAAATTAATCTGCTAAAAATTCACCCCAGTCCTGATAGATCCCTCATCCCAACTTCTCTATCCCAGCAGTCATGCACCGAAGCCACTCCAAAATGGTGCCTCATCCACCAGGAACCAGAGAGTGGTGCTGGAGCCCATCCAAAGTGGTGTCCCCTTTCAGGGGGTCAGTCCACTCATACTAACACACCAAACAATAGAAGCTGGGCATTGGAGGCAACCCACCAGAGGCTGGAATCATACACCAGTGTATCAAAAGCAGTTATAGCCGACACCTAAGACAGCCAAGCTGGGCTCTGCCCCACACACAAAACTGCCTGCAAAGTCACAGCCAGTACTTGCAGTAAACCAGGCCTCAGCCAGCTGAACCCATCAGTCCTCTCACATGCATCCTAGCAAAACCACAACAGTAGGCTGCCTGTGACCCACACACAGTAAATCCCTGAAACACCTGGTCTAGTGACTTGAGCCATGGAAGTCTACCAGATGCCTACATAGGCCACTCTTTCAATCCCATGAGCCCCAGCTAATATACCTAACACTCACAAACAATGACAGAGAATTTGGAAAATAGGAAGGAAAAAAGAATATGTTCCAAATGAAAGAACAAAACCACCCCCCTCAAAAAAAAAATAAATAAAACCTAAATGAAAAAAAGATAAGCAACCTATTAGGTAAAGAGTTCAAAGTAATGATCATAAGAATGTTCATTGACTCAGGAGAAGCATGGATGAATACAGGAAGAATTTCAACAGAGAGAGAAAATATGAAAAGAAACCAATCAAAACTGAAGATTGTAATATTAAATTAATAACAAAATATCAAAAAGAGAAATTAAAAAAAAATCTCTACTAACAATTGCCTCAAAAAGAATAAAACACCTAAGAATAAATTTAACCAAGGAAGTGAAAGACCTCTGAAAACTAGACAACATTGATGAAAGAAATAAAAAGTGATATGAATAAATGGAAGAAAATACTGTGCAATAGATTGGAAGAATTAGTACTGTTAAAATGCAAACCTACCCAAAGCAATTAACAAATTTGATGCAATCTTATCAAAATACCAATGACATTTTTCATAGAACTAGAACAAGTATTTTTAATATTAGTTGGGCTATTTTTAAAAAAGACAATGAATAACAAGTGTTGGCAAGGACACAGAGAGAAGGGAACCCTGTACACTGATGGTGGGATTGCAAATGAGTGCAGCCACTATGAAAATTCATTAAAAAACAAAATGTAGAACCACCATATGACCCTGTAATTCCATCTTTGGGTATGCTTCCAAAGAAAACAAAAATATATATTCTCCCCTAAGTTCCTTGCAGTATTATGTACCATGGCCAAGAGACAGAAGCAACCTAAGTGTCTATTGATAGCTGAATGGATAAAGAAGTTGTGGTGTACACATATAATAGAATACTACTCAGCTATATAAAAGAATAATTTTGCCATTTGTTGACAACATGGATGTAAGCATTAAGTTGAATGACATAAGTCAGACAGAGAAAAACAAAAATCATATAATTTCATTTATATGCGGAATCTGAAAAATAGGATATACCAACAAATAAATCAAAACAGAAACAGACTCATAGATACAGAAAACAAACTCTGAGGAGAAAGGTGGGAAGTTAGGCAAAAACGATGAAAAAATATAAGAGGTACAAACTTCCCGTTATAACACAAATAAGTCACAAGGATTTAATGTACAGCATAGGAAATATAGTTCAATAGTGTCATAATAACTGTGCAGTGACGGTTACTAGATTTATAGCTGCAATCACTCTGTAAGCCATGTAAATGCTGAAGAAGTATGTTGTACACCTGAAACTCATATAATGTTGTACATATAATGCAATAAAAAAATTTAAAGGTACACCTGATGACTTTGTATTATTGATGAAATATCATAAACTATGAAAATTCTTACTGCATAGTAGTAAAAGCAAGATGCTCAACATAAATTTTAAATTACAGAATTCATAAGATAACTTTAATTAGAACAGAATGAAAAAACTGATTTTCTTTAGTCCTCATTTACAAGGTCTTAGAAAATGTAAAAGAAAAAAAAAGAGTGTGAAAATAATGTTTGATTGTAGCACTCCATACACAATAAACCTGTTTTCCAACACTTCTGAAGTCACTGCTATTGTAATTTATTTATCTTTTTAAATCTAGAAAGTATGTCTTAAAATGAAATGTTTATGCTATTAAATTTTTGTTAAGATTCACATTACAGAGAGGAAATTTGACTTTTAATAGTTTAAACTATAGTCCACAAAACTTGAACTCATTTAATATAAAGAAAACCAATTTTAAAACAGGACAGAGTATGGGCCTGGAAGGCAAGGATGTGTGGCAATGGCACTGAAGTATCAGCAACCACCATCTACAGGCTATGCTGGCTTTGACAAAGCTGAGCAGAAGCTGCTGGGCACCTTCACAAGATTAGGGCTAACTGTGCTATATACAGTAACTATCTTTTTTTTGAACATTACCCAATACTAGGAAGAACACTAAATTTTCAGAAACATATATTACCCCATGTCTAGAGTTCCCTTATACTAGAAAAAACTAAAATAAATGCAAACATGGTAAAGCCAACATGAATCTTTTTCTTATTAAGAAAATAATCATCCTGGCCAGGTGGTGTCGCAGTAGATAGAGCATAGGACTGGGACGCAGAGGATGCAGGTTTGAAACCCTGAGGGCTCAGGCTTGAGCGTGGGCTCATCTGGTTTGAGCAAGGCTCACCAGCTTGAGCCCAAAGTCACTGGCTAGAGCAAGGAGTCACTCAGTTTGCTACAGCCCCCCAGTCAAGTTACATATAAGAAAGCAATCACCTTAGTTATTATAAGGTGCCGCAACAAATACTTGATGCTCTTCATCTCTCTCCCTTCCTGTCTTTTTGTCCATATGTGTCCCTCTCTCTATCTCTGTCATAAATAAATAAATAAATAAATAAATAAATAAATAAATAATTATAACAAACATTCTATTTAAAAATATTTCCAAAACAGACACATGGAGAAAAATTTTAATATATGTTTATCAGCATTTTCAAGTTATTAAAGGTGAGTAAATCAAGAGATTATATTATAAATGATTTGAATTCTTAACTCATCTAATGCA
This sequence comes from Rhynchonycteris naso, assembly GCA_037038555.1. Lineage (NCBI taxonomy): Eukaryota > Metazoa > Chordata > Mammalia > Chiroptera > Emballonuridae > Rhynchonycteris > Rhynchonycteris naso. Next base: position 67,264,396 of record CM072996.1, read on the forward strand.
TTAAGACTATCTAATGAATATAACTATATAAAATTTAAATTGTTATAGCTTCCTACAATACCCAAAATTTATTTAAGCACTTCAAATTGGCCTCCATGGAAATACAGCATCATTTATCTTCTGACATATGTGCTCATATTACATTCAATCAGCTTTGTGTAATTTTGATTTTTAAGAAAACAAATATTTGGAAATAGCAGAATATGGTAACTTTATCAGACAATAAATGGTATAACAGGAAAAACTTACCTAGAAACTAGTGACATTTCTTTCAGATTCACATAACAGAGACAAGATTAATTCACTATAAAGATCCGTAAACTTGGAAAAGCATGATAGCTTTGTGTGACTGCTCACATTAGCACATTTAGAAATACCTTGATGCAAAGTTGAAACTCATGGACATAGACAGAGGTGCAGTGGTTTCCAGGAGGAAGAAAGGGGTGAAGAGGGGGGATGGGGAAAGGGGCGGGCTTAAAAAGAAACAAAATATAGGGTGACAGAAGATGATCTGACTTTGGGTGATAGGTATACAACATGATGTGGAGATGTTTTCCCTAAATCTATGTACTCTGACTGACCAATGTCACCATGCTAAATTTAATTGTCTAACTATATAATTTTTTTAAAAATTAAAAAAAAGAAATATCGTGATGTTATTGACAATAGTATATGAAGAAATAATCTAAAATTTTTCTAATATAAAAATTAATATAAAAGATAAAATTATGCATACATGAACATATGTGTATGTGTGTTTATGTGCTATTTACCACATATGTACTATATTTATTCATTTTTGGAAATAAAAAGTAAAATCTAATGTTTATTTCATTAGTAGTATCATTTCTAATTGACATTTTATTTTTTTATGAATTCCCTATTTTTCAAATTTTACCATTCTTGACAAATGGAAAGAAAATAATTTAAAAATAAAAAAAGTGCTTAGAAATCTTAATATTTGAAACTTTTCAAGAGACACTTTATAGTCTTCAGCATTGTGAAAACAGATTATTATAAACTATCATTTCTCTTATTTCTATAAAATGAATCAAATTAATAGCTTTTCTTATTGTTGCAAAATAATTTGAGAATTGTTTTATTTGGTATTATAATTGTGAGGTTGGTGGACAATGGGGAAAGGTCCCGTGAGGAACCAGCCCAGGAACTTTAGCTGGAACCATCCACACCCATGCGCTCCAAAAGTAACTTCCCAGGAGCCCTTTGAAAGAACGACTGTCTGTCAGCCAATGAAATTTCACCACGTCATATCAACCTGACCACCCTAATAACCCTATGAATTACCCCCCAGCAGAAGAATCTGGGCGACTTCTCTGGCCCATTTTGTGGACTAGAGAACCTCGTCCGGAATGTACTCTATTAAATAAAGCATTTGCTATTCCACACTTGGTGGCTACACCCTTCTTTCTTCTTGGTGGGGAAAATACCTTACATTTGGTGCCAAAACCCGGGAGGAGCTTGAAACCTGCTGGGGCCACTCCTCTCCCCTTCCTTTCTGAGGAAGAACCAGGATCTCTGACCTCCCAACCACTCTGGCACATGGTGTGGTAAGTCCCCTGCCTCCAAACTCCTCTCAGTTCTTTCTGCCGAGACTCCCTGTCCATAATCAGAGCTGCGTCAGGGACATCTTATCCATTCTGAGTGCGTGTGTGTCCGTGGAGATGTCCCGGACACTCCCACTCTACCTAATCATCTGGTGGCCAGAGCTTGAGTTGCGGGATGCCAATTCTCATCTCTGTTCACTCCGAGGGCTGAGGGTGGCCATAGAGGCACAGAAATCTAAACCTGATCCAGAAACACTCCTGTAGTGCCTTATTCGAAATCTCTCCCTCCCTAAAGAGGAAGAGACTGATCTTCTTCTCTGATATGGCCAGGTCACATAACCCACTGGATAATCGAACCAGGAGGCCTCCTGAAGGGACTTTCGATTTTAACAGCCTCATCAATTTACCTATTGCCAAAGAACTGGGAAATGGTTGAAGATCCCTTACATTCAGGGCTTCTAGTATTTGTGCTCCTGTCTTAATCTCTGTGCCACCTGCTCTACAGCACAAGTCCTTTTAGCCAGAGAAACCTCAGCTAAACCCTCCGATCCTGATCTTTCCTCCTTCAGTGACCCCCAACTCCCTCCCCCTCCTGCCCAAACCCCAAGGGGGCACCCCTCTCTTGGGATCCCCTCTGATCCCTCTGAGGACCTCTTCCACTTGGGTTTCTCCATCCAAGAAGCCCTCTACCCTGCCGGCCAGGGGCCCCTCCCTTCTCTGCTTTGTTCTTAAGCCCGTCCCCCATCAGGCCCTCCTCCACTGGCCATTGGCCCTCACATGGGTTTGCAGAGCTCTTGACCCCATGGCCCAGCCCCAGTCTTCTTGCAAGAAGGCCTGGCCATGTCCTGCCTCTGGTTCCAGCATTTCTGGCTGGATCTGGGAGCCAGGCTCCCCAAGAGCCCCACTCCTCTTATTCTCAACCCCCAAACCCTTATCCAAGACCTGTAAACATGGCATTTAAAGTTTTTAATGGTTGCATCTAGTAGAAAAAGGCCAAGGCTGTTTGCTAGGCCCGCATATAGCAGAAGGTAATTCTCCAAATCCAAGCTCTTGTGGCAGATCTGAGGCCAGCAGAGTAACAGGGGCAAGGCATAGGAGGTGCCCAACGCAGGTCCAGGCCGCAAAAAGGAACCCCACCAGGAGCTTGCTTTAAATGTGGCAATGAGGGTCACTGGTCCTGGCAGTGCCCCTGTCCAAGGCCACCCACTAAACCCTGCCCGATTGCAAGCAGCCTGGTCTCTGGCAGAGCGATTGCCCTTTTGGGAAATAGGTTCTTCCTCGGTGCCTCCACGCAGAGGACAAGCCACCCAAATGGGAGGCCAAGCCATCCAAACGGGACCATTGCTCGAACTCCTAGGCCTCATGGATAACTGATGCAACCCAAACTCGGAGACCGCTCTCCATCACCCTCGCTAAGCCCCAGATAATACTGCAGGTAGCGAGTAAGTCCATCTCATTTCTTGTGGACATGGGGGCTACCTTCTCTGTTTTGCCATCTGGACCTCTAGTTCCCTTATAGGTCTTGGTTATGGGAATGAACAGGACCCCTTCTTTTCCCCTTCACATGCCACCCCTGACAGGCAGTTTGTATGGAATCCCCTTTTCGGACTGGTTATTTGTTATACCCTCATGTTCTGTACCCCTTCTTGGTCAAGACATTCTACAAAGTCTCGAAACCACTATCCAGCTGACAGCATCTTCCCACTTACTTCTACCACTCCTTACTGAAGACTCTCCCACTACTACAAATCACAACTTACCTGTCAACTCCCCTCCTCTTGCCACACACCTCCCCTTTCTGTCTTTACTCTGCTATCTTCTCAGGGAACATGCAGACAGGACTCTTCCTCCCATAGGGGTCCAGATGAAGCACACCCAGTAGTCCCCCTCTAGCCAGAAGACAGTAGTTCTTCTTAGGGAGCTTCAGCCTGGCTCCTTACAGCCTAGGTGAATGGGACCCCATACAGACTGCTGGCAGTCGGAACCACTGGGCCCTACCTGTCTCCAGCTCACCAAAAGATTTTTACAGGGCCGCATCTGCAAAGTATCTCGAGTCACAATTAACTAGATGTTCCTACATCCATATAAATGACTCCTCTTAGAGCCACCACCTTCCAACCTCCCTTCCCCACAACGCTCCTAACCAGCAGGAAGTAGTCAGATGAATAGTGGTGCCCCTATCTAACATAAAAGGTCAGAATGTGAGGTCGGTTGGCAATGGGGGAAGGTCACGTGATGAACCAGGCCCAGGAACTTTGGTTAAAACCGCCTACACCCATGCATGCCAAAAAAATTTCCCAGGAGCCCTTTGAAAAAAAATGACTGTGTCAGCCAATGAAATTTTGCCAGGTCATATCAACCCAACCACCCTAACAATGCTATAAATTACCCCCAAACAGGGTAGGCGGCGCGACTTCTCTGGCCTGTCTTGTGGACCAGAGAACCTTGTCCGGGATGCACTCTACTAAATAAAGCTTTTGCAATTCTACACTTAGTAAATACGCCCTTCTTTCTTCCTTGGTGAGGAAATACCTTACAATAATCACCTTAAAAAGAAAATTTTAACAATCCAAGACTTCATTCAGAATACCACCAAGCCAGAGGGGAAGGAAGGTGGGGTAGGAGAAGGTGAGTGAAGGGGAGAAAATAGAGACTTAAGAGACTTTGTAGGGGGTGATAGGCACACAATGAAGTATGCAGATGATGTTTTATGAAGTTGCACAACTGCACTTATATACCAATATAATCAATTAATAAAACTTAAATTAAAAGATTAAGTAATATTAGAGAAAATATTTTGCTCACTTAAAAAATAAATACATTAGTCTTTAAAAAAAGAATATCACCTAAAACTTACAGTATATTAAACTAGTTAAAGAATGTAAATTAGTCATTACCATCCATTTAAAACCTAAAAAATATTATCGCACTTCATAAACATCATAGCATGGAAAAGAACAAAAAGCCTATATTTTTAATTACAAATAACAGTGTTGTTTGAAGCCCTAATCCTAGTCTTGACAAGTACTGTGTGACCTTGGGCAAACAATCTCACTGCCCTGAACGGCAGCATTCACATATGGACACTGGGGATAAAACACATATCTGTAGAAAACTGAGACCTTTCCAGAGAAATTTATCCATAAAAAACCCTGCATGTGATTCCTGTCAATAAGATGTGTGTTTCCATTGCATTGTGCACATTATAAAGATGAAACAGTTGAGAAACAGATAATTAATTAAACAAGTTACATTATATTAGTTAATTACAGAAGTCATTCAGATTGATTTCTATTCCACTTGAGAGAAACACTAAACTTTCATTTCATCATTTCTGGTGTTCATCTTATATTAAACAACATATCAAAACCCACTCATCAATATTCCATAATACCTTTCAAACAAGCATTCATTCAGTCAAGTTGAGGCAAATTTCAGAAATATATTCTATTGTCTACAGATTTGAATGGTTATATTTTCCTTATGGTGATTGCAATGTAACAAGTGCAAAATTCAGCAAAATATTGGCAAACATTTTCCAATAAGATCCTAAAATATTCTGAATTTTTTGTGTAAATTACTTTTGCCTTTTCAACCATTTTTTTAAGAGAAGAATAAAATATAGGACAATGTGGTTTTAAAAGTCCTGTCAAAACCAGTAAAATCTTTTAAACATTAAAGAAACTTCAAGAACAACATCATGTAATTAAATCAGAAACAAAGTTTTTTGGTAGTAATTTTGTTTACAGAATGTTTAAGTAGGCTAAAGTAAATGGAATAAATAGCATACTCATTATCTTGGAGTCCTTGAAATGCTAAAAAATTAAGGCACAGATTTCTCAGCCTTCAAATTAGCATCCAGTTACATAATGTTCCAAATCTGCATCCCGGCATTTACACAGAGGGTAGAACAATTATCACTGGGACTACTTGTCTGTTATATGGACAACAGCGGCTAAATTTTAGAGTTCAGGCTTTTAAATAAAATACAGATTTTTTCAGCAAGATGGAGACAAAAGAATGCTTATCATAAACACTTTTGGAAAGTTACTGAAAAAAAAATAAAGCATATCCAAAACTTAATTTGCATTCTAACTGGGCATGACGTCAACCTTATAACAAACACAAATTCTAAAGAACAACAGGCAGAAAAATATTTTGAAAAATGAACAGGATATCAGGAATCAACTACAACTCCATTAATTAAAACTAGGTTGTGTCAAGGAGCGTATAGAACATTCTTAAGGACTCTCTCAAGACTCTTCAGTCTGAAGGTACTGTGTTTAGCAAATATGCTGAAGAAAATTCCAGACCTTAAGTTATTTTAACTTTTAGGAAACCATGTGTTCTATCGCCTTATAAGAAGGGCCACATCTAGAGGCAAGGGGTGGCAGGAATACATATAATAATGATGACTATTTTCATTCTAATTAAAGTAGACACCAGAAACAAGGAAGATCCAACTCCATCTCCCATGAGAAATGTACCACACCTGGATGATAAACAATTTCAGGCCCAGTCTGATTTGGCCAGAGTTACAGAAGTTTCAAAAACAAGCACTAATAATAACATTTATTCCAGTGTGGCTAAATATATGTAAGTATATAGTGGGCTTAAATCTTATCCTTCCTCTATCAGGCAGCTGAGAATAATGAACAGATAATAGAAACCATCAAATTCTCACCCTCCAGCTATTGTTAAAAGATGAAAGAAATAGGAAATTTTATAAAACTGGCAGAGTGAATCAACATAATGTTAAAAACACTATTTGAGTGACAAATTGTATGCTATATTCAAAGATTAATTAATGGAAGAGAACAATAATTTATGAACTCCTGAAATAATTAGAAAGATAGAATTATAGCATTCAGAAGACAATAAAAATAGATGATTGGAAAATAACCCCTCCAAGAACAGAAGAAAGTAATAAATAAATACAATATCATCTCAACAGGAAAGTGTTTTAAAAATGTAGACTGTAAAGAAACAAGGGTAAAAATGAGTATGTACAATGAAAAAGAGAGAAGTCTAAAAAAATAAATTAGGAGAAAAATTAATGTAAGTAGAGAACTCAGATTTAAAATATTCAGTTGCACACTATGAATTGATAAACTATGGCATGAAAGAGAAAGTTAAAGTTTTAAATACAAAGAAAACTAAACAAACATAAATACATTGGAAAACTCAGAAAAATGTTGAAATATAAGTTAAATTCAAATTATAGATCATTTGTGTGTTTGTTGAAGACTATATAGGTGAAGCAAAATATTCCATTCAAAACTATAATAAATAATTATAATGACAAACGTTTTCATGATACAGAGAAAAGATTTTTAGACCTAGTAAATTTTAATAACATATATTCTAAAGCAAGACATTCTAATGACATCATTAAACCATGACACTTAAGCAAGATTCCTACATATGTACAAGGAAACAAAATGTTACAAAGTTGTACAGGGAGGAAAAGTAAATTGTGTTCAATATTCTCTACAATTTATTTAGATGCCATAAAACAATACCTAACTGGAGATTTTATGGGAAAGTATACAACGAAATTACAGGTCATCTCTTATTCATAATGAGTATAGCAAAGAAAATCATAGAATGACAAATTCAAGAAGACATCATCCATTTATCCTTCCTATAAATACTACTTGAGCAATGTAAAATGAATCACAAAAGGGGACTCACAAATGTGCTTCAAAAAGACAAAGATTTGTCTGCTATATCTATAATCACTATCTCTAAATTCACTGACTGACAAATAAGGGAAAAGTTAAAATTTATTTGTTCAATGTGAACATGAGAATAAATGAATAAGTCATGACAGTCATGAACTGAAGGTGAGTACTTAGTCCGTAATTGTTGTGTTAAAACTTTTCATAGCTATACTACAAAGTGGAAACTGTTTGTTATATCACACAATGATAAAAAAAAAAAAAAAAACCAGAGCATAGAGACAAATCCCAGTAAGAGTAGCAGTTGAGTAGAAGTGAGGATTTGTAATAGTCTAACCACACACTTCACACATATTCTGTCAGAGATAGAATACAAGCAGCACATTCTGCTTGTTCTGAAGTACAGCAATGGAAAATTAAGTATAAGCATATAAGCTTAATTTTTAACAGGAAACAAAATTATATTTCAAAGATAGACTTTACACTTTCCAGATTTCCAGAGGGGAGAGGAGGGCAACATGAGAAGAGATGTGAACAAAATCAAGAGTAAAATAGAAAAAACAGAAAAGAAAATTAAATAAAAAATAAAGGAAGATAAAAGAATAACATTTATTTATATACTAGGTTTAAAAAGAATCTATTCATTAAAACAAATAACAAACAAAAATGCAATGTTTTAACTTTAGTTAAAAAAAGAAAAGCCTTTATGTTATCTAGAAGAATTATAGGTAAAAGAAAGTGAAGTGGAAAATTTGGAATCTAAAGGGAGCAAGCATGTATTACACAAATACAAAGAGAAGAATGACATCATTAATGTCAATGGTAAATTTACAATTTTAAATCTAAAATGTGACAAAGATACTTTAAAAATAAAGTTTTAACTGCCATGAACCTTTATGTAAAATAAAAAGGTCAAATAATTTTTAAAAAACTATATATTAAAAATAATATAAATACTGAGAATTTGCTGTAAATGTTTTAGTAACTAGATTTAACAAACAGGAGAGATTGAGTCTAACATTTTTTATATAGAGGATCTGAACAATCTAATTAATAAGGTTCACCATCTAAGAATGTTTATGATTATTCTTCAAACAGAAAATATACCTTCTTTTGAAATATATGAATATTTCCCCAAATTGATGTTACATCACCTTGCTAAGGAACACTTAATAATCTCCAAAGAAGAACACAAATAAATTTTGTTTGTAAGTCAACAAATCATAAATTAAAAGAAAAAATAAATTCCAATCTTGGAAAGTATCCTTCATTTCTTAGACAAAAGTAAATTTGAATGGTAAAAACTATAAACATAAAGACAAAAAACTAATCACATCAAAAGAAAATGTTTTATATGCTTTTTGGGGAAATCTTTTGCATTGCATGATACAAAGATAAAATCCATAACAAAAATATTAACAAATATTACATAAATATCTAAAACTTTTTTAAGACAGAAAATTATATGATCAAAGTTAAAAGACAAGTGCTACAAGAAAGAAGCAAAAGCAAGAGAAATATCATCAACACTAAAAAAATATATTGCAACAGTTAACCAGTATTTCTCTCTAACCCCAGTAAAATTAGACAAAAAGGCATCTGCATATGTGCAGCTATATCCTTCATTCCATTTCATCTTTAACTTTTCACCCACCAGAAGTTTACCGACCCTTCTTCCATAAATCCTTGCAAATGGCTTCTGCTGCAGTTACTAGAAATGTTTTTTATGCCTATGTAAACACAATTAATGAAAATATTTTAGTTCTCCTTGTATTTTATTTTTTAACAGCACTTTACACAGTTGACTACTTTCAATTCTCTCAAATATTTATTTACATTTTCTTGGCACTATATGTTAGTTTCAAGAAAAAGTCATTTAATATTTATTGAGTGCCTGTCAGAAGCAAGCATGCTTTAGACATTAAGCAGTGGTTAAAAGCTGGCCAGGTAACTCAGCTGGCTAGAGCTTTGTCCTGATATACCAAAGTTTTGGATTCTATCCTCAGTCAGAAACATACAAGAATTAACCAACAAACGCATAAATAAGTAAAACAAGAAATTGACATTTCTCTCTCTCTCTCTCAGATGAATAAATACTTTTTTAAAACATATTTTTTTTTAGAGTCAGAGAGAGACAGGAAGGGAGAAAAATGAGAAGCATCAACTTATAGTTGCAGCACCTTAGTTATTCAGTGACTTCTTTCTCATGTGTGCCTTGACTGAGGCTCTCTGAGGCAGTGACCCTTTGCTCAAGCCAGCAACCTTGGGCTGAAGCCAGCAAACATAGGATCATGTGTATGATCCCATATTCAAGCCAGCAAACTCACACTCAAGCCAGTTACTCCATGCACAAACTGGTGAGTCTGTGCCCCAGCCAGATGAGACTGTGCTCAATCTGGTAACCTGGGCTCTGGAATCTGTGTCCTCTATGTCCCAGGCTGATGCTCTATCCACTGAGCAACCACCAGTTGAGGTTAAAATATATGGTAAAGACAAAAGATCTTTTTCAAATGAAACTTAAATTCAGTTGACACAGACAAGCAAGAAATGAATAAATAAATGTAACTATTTGAATTAGAAATAAAAAATAACTGTTTCACAAGAATGTTAAAAGGATCCTCAGGAAAAATAAAGGGGGGGGGATCTGTTTACCAATAGATAACAGGAATTTTTACAATAGTGAAAAACCAACGAGGAAAAGTGCTGCAGATGTCAAAGAAATAGCAGCATGAGAGATACTCCTGGTCTCTCCCCTTAAAATTTCAACAAATTTAGCAACTATAATACAGGGTAGGAACCCCAGCTGGGCTTGCAGCCACACCTGAAAGATTTACGCACTGAAGGGTCTGAAGGTGGGACAGGCTGAAAAAAAGGACAGAAGATAAAATGCTTTTGCAATAAAATCTGGAGAGAAACCAGAGGACCAAATTCTTCTCTTTCTTGTGGAACTGAGGAAGAGAGGCTCTTTTGGCTGAAGTTTTGTTTTGAGCCAGGAGAGGCAGACAGATTGAGGGGCAGAGCGGAAGGACCTAAATTAGGATAAGGCTACCCAGCACAGGGTAATGAACCAGGCCCCCTTATCTGCCCACATCACTAGGCTCCACTTGGCATTGGCCAGAGTGCCACTAGAGGCACAGCTTACAGCAGTTAGTCCATTGGGCATAGGCTTAGCCTATGGAGTCCTACCCACGTGGTGCTCAAGTGTGGATTGGGGTGTACTTGACCAATGGAGTTCAGTCTGTATGGCACCCAGACACATTCAGTTGGTGCACACTTACCACACAGTTTGGCCCATGCAGCACCTAAACACATATGGCCCAGTGTTTATGGCCAAGTACAAATGGTCCACAGCATGAAGCCCATGTTCTACCAGTGGCACATATGCTGTGCAGCACTGGAGAACACCAAAGTGCAGCCTCCCAGCCTCCCAGATTCTGCATCTTTTCCAGGCAGTAGAAAGAGTGGCCATGGCCAACCCTCCCCACTTGACTCTCTGAAGCCACTCTCTCCCGAGAGGCAAAGACCAAGAAGCTGTAAAGATGAAACTGTAAAGCCCTCAAATTATGTCCCAGCCACCAATGCAACTGCAACCCTGCCTAAATCAGTAGGACAGTAACACCCCAGTGTAGTTCTGCCCAAGAATTTCACAATATTAACATTTGTAGTATAGCAACACCTATTCAAAAAGAAAGTAACCTTTTAAAACTGAAAAAATACTTCTTTTCTTTTTCTCATTTTATCTTTTTTTCTTTTCCTTATTTCTCCTTTTCCCATTTGAATTTCATTATCCATAGTATTTATATTTTTATCCTTATTATTTAAGTGTTTTATTTTTGATACTTTTTCTTTTACTCTTTTCTTTTTTATTATTTCCTTTTTTTCTTTTTCTTCTATAATTTTATTTTTCTTCAAATTATTATATATTTTAGTCATTTTTGTGGTGTTTGTTTCTGATTGTGTTTTTTCCTTTCTTTGCTTTTTTTAGTTCTTGCTCTTTGTTTTCTGTAGCTTTTCTTTCCTACCTATTATTTTATAATATTTTTTACTGTATGTATTTAATTTTTATTTTCCATTTTTTAGTTACCTCTTGTTAAAGATCTTAACAATACCATTCTCAAATACTATCAAGGAAGAAGAAATCAAATATTATAGATACACAAGACAGAGACATAGTTCAGATGGATAGTAAAAAAATCTCCAGTAAGAAAAAAAAGAAATCTCAATTACACAGCAATGTTGTAGTTAAATGAAAGAGAATTCAAAATTGAAGTTCTAAAAATAGTCAATGAGATGCAAAAAAATATAGATAGGTAATTTAATGAACTCAATAAAAAATACCCAAAACAAACAAATGAACGAAAAGAGTACTCCATCAAAAAGATTTAAACTACATAAAAAGAACCAAATAGAGATGAAGAACTCAATACATGAAGTGAAAAATGAGTTAGAAAGTTCAGCTAATAAAATAGGCCAGATAGAGAAGAGAATCAGTGACATTGAAGACAGACAAGTAGAGATACTAAAGAGTTAAGAAGAAAGAGATTTATGAGTTAAAAAGAATGAGAGAGCCCTAAAAGAATTGTCTGAATCCATCAGAAAGAAAGAGCAGAAAAATTGATATATCTAATATAGAAGAGAGGGAAAAGAGAATGGAGAGCCTATTCAAGCAAATAATTGATAAGAACTTTCCAAGTCTGTGGAAAAAATTAGCCTCGAATTCAATAGGCAAACAGAACTCCGAGTTACCTCAATGCAAACAGACATACTCCAAGGCACATCGTAATAAAATTGTCACAAATCAATGACAAAGAAAGAATATAACATATCAAGGAAGGTCGATTAGGTTATCATCAGATTTCTCATCCAAAATTCTACAAGCCAGAAGAGAGTGGACCCAAACATTTAAAGTGCTGAAAGAGAGGAATTATCAGCCAAGACTACTATATCCATCAAAGCTATCCTTAAATATAAAAGAAAAATAAAAACTTTTACAGATGTACAGATACTGAGAGAATTTATCATCAGAAAAATCCTCAGTGCCAGAAGTACTAAAGGAGGTTATCTGACCAGATACAGAGAATAAAACAAAACAAAAAAAAACTACAAATAAAGGCTCCAACAAGATCACAGTAAAAACAAAGATAATTTGTGACAACAGTAACATAAAAGGGGAGAGGATCAAGATCAGCATTAGCAAAGGAGGATGGAATGCAAAAGCACTCATGAGATAATGGATTCTTATAAATATGATAATACAGTAAGATCACAGGTAACTAGATCAATATACAGGAGTCTATTGCTTTCATATACACCAACAATGAAACTTTGGAAAATGAACTAAAAAAATCTCTTTTACATTACAGTTACAAAAAAAGAAAAATACCTAGGAATAAATTAACAAAGAATATACGGATTTATATATTGACAACTACAAAGGATTATTAAAAGGAAATTGAAATAGACACAATGAAATGAAAAAATATCCCATGTTATTGGATAGGAAGAATAAACATAGTTAAATGACCATATAACTAACCCAAAGCAATATACAAATTTAATGCAATCCCATCAAAATCCCAATGTCATTTTTTTTTTAAAAAATGGAACAAAAAATCACCAGGTTTGTATGGAACTATAAAAAAACCCAAATAGCCAAAGCACTCCTGAGAAAATGAACAAAGCCTGAGGCATTACAATACCTGACTTCAAATTATACTACAGAGCCACAATAATCAAAACAGCATACATAGGCAAAAAATAAACACAGAGATCAATTGAACAGTATCGAGAGCCCATAAAACCAAATATATATGGCCAAATCATCTTTGACAAAGAAGCCATAAACACAATGAAGAAAAAAAAACCCTCTTCAAAAAATGGTACTGGGAAAATTGGAAAGCCACATGCAAAAAACTGAAACTTTACTATAGTTTTTCTTCATGCAAAAAATTAATTAAAAATGGATCAAATGCCTATATATAAAATCTGAAACAAGAATTCACACGTAAGAAAACATAGGTACTGAACTCATGGATCTTGGCCATAGAAAATAATTTATGAATTTGACCCCAAAGGCAAGAGAAGTATATGCAAAATTCAATGAATAGGACTATATATCAAACTAAAAAAAACCGTCTGCATAGCAAAAGAAACTGACAAAAAAACAAATAGCGAACTAAATGTTAGATGACATTTGCAAGCAGCTCTGGTAAGGGGTTAATATCCAAAATATATAAAGAACTCACAAAGCTCAGCAACAGACAAGCAAATAATCAAATTAAAAAATGGGGAGAGAAGGCTGACCAGCTGGTAGTGCAGTGGATAGTGTCTGACTGGGACACAAAGGAGCCAGGCTCGAAACTCCGAAGTCGCTGGCGTGAGCACAGTTTCATCTGGTTTGAGCACAACTCACCAGCTTGAACTCAAGGTTGCTGGCTTGAGTAAGGGGTCACTCGTTCTGCTGTAGTCCCTTGTTCAAGGCCCATATGAGAAAGCAATCAATGAACTATGGTGCCGCAACAAAAAATTAATGCTTCTCATCTCTCTCCCATCCTGTCTGTCTATCCCAATATGTCCCTCTCTCTGTCTCTCTCCGTCTCTTTCTCACACACAAAAAATAATTGGAAAGGATATGAACAGCACTTCTCTCAAGAAGAAATATAAATGACCAACAAATATATGAAAAAAGAATGCTCATCTTCACTAGCTATTTGAGAAATGCAAATCAAAACTACAATGAGATACCACCTCAGACCTGTTTGATTGGCTATTATTAACAAGACAGGTAATAACAATGCTGGAGAGGCTGGAAAGAAAAAGGAACCCTCATTCACTGCTGGTGGGAACGTAAATTAGTACAATTATTATGGAAGAAAGTATGGTGGTTCCTCAAAAAATTAAGAATAGTACTACCATATGACCCAGCAATCCCTCTACTGGGTATCTACCCAAAGAACATGAAAACATTGGTACTCAAAGACATGTATGCCCCCATGTTCATCACAGCATTGTTCACAGTGGCCAAGATATGGAAACAACCAAAGTGCCCCTCAATAGAGGATTAGATAAAAAAGATGTGGTACATATATACAATAAAATACTACTCAGTTGTAAGAAATTTTGAAATAATATCATTTATGACAACATGGATGTACCTGTAGAACATTTTACTGAGTGAAATAAGTAAAACAGAAAAAGCTAAAAACTGATTTCACACATATGTGGGTTATAAAACTGAGACTCTTGGATATAGATTAGAGAGCAGTGGTTACCAGGGGGAGTGGGATTTGGGGGGTGGAAAGAGGGGAGGTGTTGCGGGAAATGTATAAAGAGGAACAAATATAAGATGACGGAAGATGATTTGGCATTGGTTGATGGGTATACAACATAATCGACTGTTCAAAAGATGTAGAGATGTTTATCTAAAATCTATGTTCACTTGTTGATCAATGTCGCCCTGTTAAATTTAATTTTCTAAATAAGAAAAAAGAGCAAGTTGTGTACACCTGAAACTAATACACAGTAGTGTTGAATGCAAACTGTAATAGAAAAATAAAATTTTAAAAAATAACAGAAAAAAGAAAACAAACAAGCTCTAATATTGTGTTGATTTTGTCACAATTTTAATAAGTGTTTGAATGCATACTTAATTAAATGTTATATTGTTTTAATTAAATATATACTTACATATAGTCTTACCTAATTATATATAATTTTAACAACATATTCAATTTTGCAAAAATATTCTAAATATTCTTTGTTTTCCCAAGGGTTTTTTAAAAATACATTTAATATTCAAATTATTCTAATTTTTGCACAGGTCATTCCATCTTTCCTGTCATTATTTTCTTTATCAAATGCTAACTTAAATGTCAGATCCTCAATTGTTAATGATTGTAGAATAAATAAAGCATTTTTTCTATGATTAACTTTACTAGTATCATATCAGTAATAGTTCCATATTGTCATTATTGTTTAAAATACGTAATATTACATATTCTATGTTATATCTTACACATTTCTACATACATTAGGTATCAAAGCTAACAAAATATATATAGATACGATCTATGTGATAAGATAGATGTTAATATTAACTAGAAATGTATATTGAAGGAAGACTTTACTGTTTAAGTGATCAATTATTAGTGTGTATGTGTGTGTGTGTATATATATATATATATTCTCTTTTTATATTATTAGGAAAAATAAATATTAGAAACTATGGAAACACTAGATAAAACTGTGAAGCAGTGTGTGATGACATTAAAACTTTTATATTAAAAAAAAACTTTTATATTCATGAATTAAATATTTTCAACCAATATGTACTAACCTACAATTAAATACAAAATGTATGCTTCATAAAAAATTTTATAAAAACAATCATTGCCCTCATCCTACTGTATGCTGTAATTCTTTTATGCTTGGTTATTTCCTAATATTTCAGCTCACTAGCTGCTGCTATAGACAGTTCTCTCTTCCCCATTTCAAATCAATCTCTGACTTAAACTGCCTAAAGCATCTGGAAACCCCTAAGATTTTGGGGTTGAGGAAGTATGGGGAAAGGTATTCAAATTGTTCTACAGAGTGAATCCAATTTACTTTTTAATATTTTCTATGATCTTCTTAATAAATTATGGTTTCCTTCTTGTCTTTAAATTGTATGTGACACTCTAGATTTTGTCCATGTAAAAACCCTTACCTAAGCCCTGTTACTTTTGTTTCCTCATACATTTGAGGCACACAGTCTTGTGCTAGATTTGATCTCCCATGACACTTTTGCTTATGCGTCATCTGTCTTTAGCATAAACTGCTTTTTAATATGTTTTTTCAGTTATTAAAACTCCACTACATAGTATGAAATATTTACCGACTGTAAATTCTGGAAGAGGTAGATTATAAATGTTTGTTTTCTTTTATTTTTCTACCTAGCATCATTTTTGTTTCCCTATATTAATATCCTGCATAGAACTATGATCAGTTTTATATATACTGACTTTGAAAATATTTTACTGTCTTAATATTCTCACTAGATTGTAAATGTCCTGAATGCAAGGAGCTTAATTGTGTTGCTCACTGTTACATAATCAGCACCTTTAAGCACATCCAGCATATACTGTGTTCAATAAATAATAAATAAATGAGTGCATAGAAATGAGTAGTCACAAGTATTTAATAATTCTCAATGGAAATATATTGATAAGATTCATGTCTGCAATTGAGGTTATGACATATAATCATAAACAGTTAGCTTTGATTCCATAAAATTAATAGACTATACCTCTTTTCTTACCAGTTAGGAATGCATGTGTTTCTAATTGTCGTACATTTTTATATCAATTAAGAGATAAAAATTAGATCTTTGAAAACATTAACATTACTATGCTATTAAAATTCACTTTTAATTTGTAATAGCAATTGTGAAAAGTTAGAAAATAAAAGTTAACTTGGAACCTTTGGGTGAGAATGCTGTCTTTTTTTCATTGAACTCTACACAACCAACTCTTGAAATCATATTGAAATAGCTAAAATTGTGATGAGTCCGGGAAGTACAATAATAACATATCCACATAGATAATCTATAAATAGAGGAACAAAAGTTTTTAGGTTTATAATATCTTAAAAAGTCATGAAGGTTTATCATTAGAGGGAAAGTAGTATTTTTAATGCATATAGCACAACATTCATAAGTCTTCTTTTAAAAGTTTTTGATCAATTATTAATGGCTGTGCTTGACTTATATTAAATGACCTCAGCACCCCTTATCCTTATATTAGTTTTTAAATTCCCTATATCCTATATTATCATTTAAATTTTTATTTTAAAGTTAAAAATATTTTTCCAAGAATATGATTCACATATAACATCTTTTTTTCCTCAGACTCACAACTCTTTAAGTAAGTATATTTTTAAAACACACAACACAAACATACCTCTTCCCTAGAATACTAGTAACTGTACTTAATAACAACAATCTCAGTCACATGCACTAATGCAACAATTATGTCTTAAATCATCCAGCAAGTAAAAGGAGACAGTACCATATCTCTTGGTCAACACTGTATGTTTCTTAGCTTAGAATAAATTTGTATACCAGATGCCTTCTTGTAATTAACACATTGGGATTTGGGAGCAGTAGATTTTGCTTGTAACAAACTTTCCATCAAGTCGACATCTGTGATTTATGCCTCCAATTCACTTTCAATATATTTACATAATCAGTTCAGTTTAAGCCCAGATTATACAGTATTTTTACATTTCTAAAGCAGTATTCCCTAAAGATAGTCAAAAGTAAATCAAGGTGAAGCTTAATTCTTTAACTTTATTTTCCTAATCAAAACACTTATTATGAACATATAATCAAAATCTCTAATTACATGCATTTATTTTAAAAGAAAAAATGTGCTTGTATTCTGATAAAAATAGCAGATACAACCATAACAGGAATGCTTTAAATACTACAACATGATCAGACAACTTTCACATGCATACATTTAATTTTTTAATATATTTTAATTATATAATAGAATTTTTCCTTACCCATTCTTTTGAAGCATCTCCATTTAACCAGTAAAGTTCAAAATGGTTTGCATGACTTGACTGGGAGGTCTGAAATTCTAGGATCATGTTGCTGTATTTAAAGGCAGATTTCAGGACTTTGTATCCCAATCCATTCTAACATTGTCTTTAAATAGAGGTTACCATAAGATTTAGAAATATTTTTAAATTATCATACAATATAAAAATTTTACCTACAAAAATTTTACAGATGAATCTTATGTTTTCTAAGATTATTTTAATAATGTTATATGTAATACCACTTTCAAATTTATATTAGAATAGTAAAGTAAATGTACATAATTTCATTTTTAAAAGATTCGAGGTTGGGCAAATAATAGCATATAATAATCATTGCAAAATTCTAGAAGACATGTTTGATATATTGTTAGAATGAATATTTTCTTATCAAATATTATTGGAATTGATGTCGGCATAATCACAAGAAGTATGCCTGAAAAAACATTGCCAATGCTTTTATGTTTCCTATTAATAAAAATAATTGATAAAATGTAAAGTAAATTTTTTTTTTAATTTTATTCATTTTAGAGAGGAGACACAGAGTGAGAGAGAGAGAGATAGAAAGAGAGTAAGGGGGGAGGAGCTGGAAGCTTCAACTCCCATATGTGCCTTGACCAGACCAGTGCAGGGTTTTGAACTGGCGACCTCAGTGTTCCCAGGTCGACGCTTTATCCACTGCGCCACCACAGGTCAGGCTAAAGTAAATTTAACATGTGAAAAATACCTACAGTAAAATTGGAAACTTCTTTTTGTCTACACTTTATTTTTTTGTGTGTGTGTGACAAAGATGAGAGAGACAGAGAGAAGAACAGATAAGGACAGACACATAGGAAGGAGAGAGATGAGAAGCATCAATTCTTTGTTGCAGTGCCTTAGTTGTTTATTGATTGCTTTATCATATTTGCCTTGACCAGGGGCTACAACAGACCGAGTGACCCCTTGCTCAAGCCAGTGACCTTGAGCTCAAGTAATGAGCCTTGCTCAAATCAGATGAGCTCGTGTTCAAGCCTGTAACCTCAAGGTTTTGAACCTGGGTCTTCTTTGTCCCAGTGTGACGCTCTACCCACTGTGCCACTGCTTAGTCAGGCATGTAATTTTTTCTTAAGAATATTAGACTAAAATAATCTTTATTTGCAATGCTTTTTAACATGACTATGATGAATTACCAAACTATTTTTAAAAGACTAGAATACATTTTCATAAGAAAAATAATAACCCTTTAGTTGAAAAGTTGTTTTGATTCCTATATTCCAATTTTTTTAATGTTGCACAATCATAAAGTTGAGAGAGATAAAGAAGATTAACTAACAGAAACTAGTAAGAGAATATTAGAATTACACTCTGGCCAGTTGGCTCAGTGGATAGAGCATCAGCCTGGCATATGGACTACCCAGGTTCAATTCCCGGTTAGGGCAAACAGGAGAAGTGACCATCTGCTTCTCTCCCCCTCCTCTCCTTCTTCCCCTCCCACAGCCAGCAGCTCTATTGGTTGAGCTTAATCCAGGGCACTAAGGATAGCTCTGTTAGTCCAAACGTCAGCCTCAGGTGCTAAAAATAGCTCAGTTGATTTGAGCATCAACCCCAGAGGGGGTTACCAGGTGAATCCTGGTCGGGGTGCATGTGAGACTGTCTTACTATCTCCCCTCTTCGAACTTAAAAAAAAAAAAAGAATTTGAGTGTGCTGGAGTACTTTTCTGAGGAAAAGAAAAAGTACATCAGAAACCACCCAGGGTGTAGCAGTATAAATCTTTACTTCAATACTGATTGCACAATTGTTCTACTTCTAAGAAGGAACCTGGGCTTCAAGAAGTCACATTTATGGTAATAAGAGATGTTCTCATTTAAAATGAATCCCTATCCACCTTTTGCTGTTCTCTAGTAGGAGTTGGGTCTGCCTAAAATTAACCTCTCTGATAATAAATGTCTGATAAGTCTAGCAGCTTTATAAAGCAGGTACTATATTAAGCACTGTACTTGTTATCTCATTAAAATTCAGGTAGTTAAATCATTGAGGTAGAAATTTTAATAATAAAAATAGTCTAACATGCTTAGAAATATCAATGATTCCTGAATAGAGAAACACTGAAAAAGGTCTTTAAACTATAATTATAAAATTAAATAAATATTTATTTATTTTAAGATATGACTAATTAAAACCAGTATGTTTAGTCAGTTAATTCCTTGATTAGAAAAAAATAGTTGTTTTTGATACATCTAGAAAGAACACAAATGGTCTCGCTGAATTTTCACTTAATCAAGTTTTTATTTTAGTATTGTTCATGCTTGGTTACAACAATAATATATTTTAACAAAGGTTTGATTAAGATTCATTAAAATATTTAAAGTATTAAATTCTTAATCAAACATAACTGTTCTTTGTATTTAATATATATTAATACTTTCACATTGAGAAACACATTCATAATATCTGCTGATTTTGTCAGAATCACAGCTTAATTATACTGATAGCTATATTATTTAAAGATAAATTCAGTGTTCCTAGTCTTTAATTTTCTCTAGAAGCACTTTAAGCTATTTGAAACTTCTATTAAGACAAAAACAACATTTAGGTAAAGAGCAGTAAAGTTTTCTCTATATGCATTACACTAGTTACAATCCATTGCATTTTAAATACAGTGTGTCCGTAAAGTCATGGTGCACTTTTGACCAGTGACAGGAAAGTAACAAAAGACTCTAGAAATGAGAAATCTGCATCAAATAAAAGGAAAACCCTCCCAGTTTCTGTAGGATGATGTGGCAGCATGTGCGTATGTGCAGGTGATGACGTAACGCCATGTATAAAGCGGAGCAGCCCACAGCCATGCCAGTTGAGATGTGGATGGTACAGAGGAAAGTTCAGTGTGTTCTGTGGCTCGCTAAATTTGAATACGAGACCAAAGTGCAATGTGAATATCGGCACGTTTATAACGAAGCGTCACCACATAGGAATAATATTACTCGGTGGGATAAGCAGTTGAAGGAAACCAGCAGTTTGGTGGAAAAACCCCGTTCTGGTAGGCTATCAGTCAAGGACAAGTCTGTAGAGGCTAAACGGGATAGCTACATAAGGAGCCCTAAAAAACCTGTGCGTGCGTGTGCTCGACAATTACACCTAAGCAAGACTACAGTTCATAAGGAGTTAAAGATACGTCTCTTTTACGGGGGACAAATTGCTGCTGTTGCATGCTATCAAACCAGCGGATAGACCCACACAATGTGTGTTTGCTACAGGTATTCTTTATGAGATCGACAATGATGCAAGATTTTTGCAGAAGATTGTGTTTAGCGATGAGGTGACCTTCCATATCTGTGGACATGTTCATCGTCATAACGTCCAAATATGGGCTGCTGAAGATCCTCATGACTACGTTGAGTATGAATGTCACACCCCTAAAGTGAACGTGTGGTGTGTGATAAGGTGATACGCCCATTTTTTTTCACAAAGCAGTCTGTGACAGCAAACACCTATCTTGACATGTTAGAATTGTACACAGTGCCACAATTTCCAGAAGGTGTCATCTTTCAACAGGATGGCACTCCTCCACACTACGCCACCATTGTTCATGAGTTTCTGGATAGAACATTCCCCTGGCGGTGGATAGGCAGGGTTTCTGTCAAGGCTTGGCCACCAAGATCCCCGGATCTGACACCCTTAGACTTTTACTTTTGGGGTTATGTGAAGCAACATATGTACATTGAACGTATCAATGACATTAATCACTTAAAACAGAGAATCACAGACGTTATTCACTCTGTTACACCAGACGTCCTTACCCGTGTGTGGCAAGAACTTCATATTGTTTGGATGTGTGTAGGGCAACAAATGGAGCCCACACTGAACTGCACTGAATAGGTATGAAACAGGGAGGGTTTTCCTTTTATTTGGTGCAGGTTTCACATTTCTATCATCTTTTGTTGCTTTCCTGTGACAGGTCAAAAGTGCACCATGACTTTACGAACACACTGTACATTGGCAAAGATAAATGACTCTTGTTTTAGAGAATTGAAGAAAAAAATGTGGTAAAATTATTTAGAAACTAATTCATTCAAGCTATTTCTTTTAATCTTAAGAATAGTTGGCATATGAAGCATTAATATCTTAAGTATCGATATATTTCATCACATAACATATGTGAGTATATTAAACGGTCAGCTTCACAATCAAGGGCCAAGCCTCTATCTTCTAATCTTGTATTAACAGCCTTGTGTACACTTGCACTCTATATATGCTCAATAAATCTTAATTTTACAAATGAATGAGTTTATTCACCCAGTTTTTATATGAATATAAATGAACTTAAATTATATTTTTACTTGATTATTTTAAAGCTGTAGAATACTGGTTTGTAGAATATTAATATTTTATAGTATAGAAATTATTAATCTTATGCACATAATTAATGTAATAATAAATTGCTGAATTACTTTCAAATATTTAAGCAAAATTATTATTCATTTTATAAAATTATATTTAAGAATAAAAAGACAAATATGAATGTATATGTGTGGTATATCAACTATATAATTTGTTAGGAAAAATAAGGTAGACATGTGCCAAAAATTAATTTTCTTTATTATTCCATGTTTTTTTATTATACTAAGATTAACATTTACTGCTTTATAAAAATATTCCCATTCTTATAATTGGCCATGAATAACAGTACTAAGAGTAGAAAATGTTAAAAAATGTAATGTGGAAACCATTATGTACTATACACTGAATTGTTTTGTTAGTCTGTTAGTAAATAACTGGACTTTTTATTGTTAGTTTCACATTAAAAGATTAGGTACAAGAAGGGTCATGACCTCAGTTAACAAAAATATGGCTAGTGTGTTGCTTGCTTTATGCATAATTTATAATCTTTTTGAAACAAATGGGCTGCAGAGCAGTATTACAATTACCATTTAGCTGTTCCATGGATTTCATTTAACTCCCTTTAGGATCACTGCTTCTAATGAATAGCAAGACATGATTTTCTTGGGTTCCTAACATGCCACTACTGATTCAAATATTTAACTTTTAATAAAAAAGATTTTATTCAGTAAATTATAATAATTACTTCCTGAAAATAGTCTAGCAGGTGAGCAAAGTAAAGCAAAGCGTATAAAAGGAAACTTTAGTTGTCAAGAATCAACACACATATAATCAATAATATTGAATATAAAACTTTATTTGTGTCTGAACACCAAAAACAAAACAAAACAAAACAAAACCCACAGCCTTATCCATCCTAATAATACTAATCATGTGCTTCCTGCCATGCATTGTACCACATTAAGGGAAGTCATACACTTCAATAAGATCAGGTCACATCACATTAGTCTTTTATTTCAAGTATCTTCTCAAATTCATAAACAAAAAGAAAGATTACTTTTTAAGCATATGTAATTTTGCATAAACTGGAACTTTATATTATTTGACTACTGTAGATATTTTACAGCTTAAGACATAAATAAAATTAGTATTATCTTATAAAGAGCAAGAAATTAACATTTCTACAATATATATGTATCAGGGGAAAAAAGGGGGTAGGAAATACGTACTCTTCTTTGTACTCCTTTCCCTGAACAAAAAGTAGGTTAACGACTTTTCTCAGTTAAATTATAAATTGCTACCAAAGAAAATTCAGATTCCATGCATTTCAATGAAGCTCAACTATCAACCACTCATTATCTGTTTTAACTTTTATTATACAGACAAAGCTCAATGCTTGAGGCTTTACAATGAAAAATTTCTGATTAAACCTACTAAATTTTGATCACTAGAAATAACCAAAGATTATATTCTCAACTAGTCTCCACCTTTCTTTGAATTCTCACATACTATTTTAAAATATCAGATACCAAATTAAGGAGATACACTTTTCATTTTTTTCTGAAAACTGTCTAGATTATTAATTTTAATGGAGCTGTTGAATGACTACCAAAAATGTTTGAAAACTATTTCTTAAATGCATATAATTGATCCAATCCTATCTGACTGTTCCATATTTGCTACATAAAAATAAACTTGGCTCTAACTTCATGCATCAGCCACTATATTTAGAGGTGCAATATAAATCATTTGTAAATTCAATTTGAGTTCTGATTTTTAAACATTCTTGAAGGTTTTTTCTCATCTCTTTACTTAAGATCATCATATTCTTCTTCACTTCTCCTGCATTATTTTCCATTAATGAAGAGCTGTTCTGTAATATTATCTCTCATATGGCAAAGGGTGGATTTTTTAAAAAATGGCTCTCCTAACAAGTTGTAGATGTATCTCTAAAAAACAAACAAAACAACTTTAATTTAAAAATTCCATAACCTATTTTTTGTGGTAGAGCTTCCTGGGGATAGTGGATAGTGTTAACAATGGCTTTGGAGCATTGCTCATGACTCTCTCCTTCTTCCTGTGTCCTCTAAACAAATCTGTACTTTTCAAGACCACAACCTTCTTATTCCAAGACTAGAATGTTTTTCTATTTTAAGTTACCAAATATATATATTTCTAATAATTTATTTGTCCCACCTGAAACCATGGTTGTCAAGATGTATGTCTATAGTGTTCATAGTTCATATTTCCTTTCACACACATTTACCTCATTTTTCTTTGTAAGTATTCTGTGAGTCAGAAAACTTTCTAGAATAAAATACACTTAAAAATGATTTAGTTTTGAGATAGTTCATTCCTTTGAAGGTCACAGTCTCCATTCAGGACCTAATAAAACGCACCGTTTATTTCCCGAGGGCAAAAAAAAATGCAAATAGAAATGTCCATAAATTTATAATTCCAGTGGATTCATGGATGATCTAAATTATCATATTAAGGTCTGATCTACATAATCACTCACACCCAGCAGAGTTAACTAACCTTAAATTTCATGTCATGTGTTAACGGTACTGAGGATTATATAAATTTCAGTAAGAAAGCAATTTGGAGGAATTAAAGGAAAAGGGAAGTTATCTTTGAGACTATGTTATTTATCTTCCATCTCATTGAGATGAGATATTGATGCTTCCATTACCCTGATTAGGGAACATACCACAGCATATCTGAGAAAAGTGGGACTTTCTGTACTGGATGTCTTTTCATTGAAATAAAAGAAATACACTGTAATTTCTTTGTAATTCCTAGTTTCTCCCAGAGGGTAAAGACTAATACTTAACAATCCTGGGAGCATATTTAAATCTGCAAGAAAATTATAAAACAAACAAACTAAACAAAAACTAATCTAGGTTCCCACTTCATCAGAGATCCTGATTTAATTCGTCCAAGACAAGGGTCTTACATCACTATGTATCTAAAGCTCACCAGTAGATTCTAAGGAACAGTACTAAGAACCAGGCTTATAGAAGAACCAGTATGCTATTATAAAGTTAACCACAATCTAGAAAAAAATCACTATTTCATGTTGTAGTTCAAATTAACAAGAAAAGGTATTTTCAAATAATTATTATGAAATTAGTCAAAGCATATTTAAAACCTGAAAGAGAAAAAAAATCATGTGATGGCCAGATAATTAAACAGATGAAGACTTTAGAAAATAAATTATAACTATTATAATTTCTAATTATACCTAATGAGATTTGAAATGTTTAATTAGGGAGAAAATAATTGAGATAGAAAAATATATTTAATCTAATTCTTTTTAGAACTTTATCATTTAATTAACATATACGTTTGAGAAGCCACTGTGCCAGTCACTGTTGTAGCTAGTGACAGCACAGCACTAGAGAAGACAGACAAAACCATTTTACTTCCTGCCTGACCTGTGGTGGCGCAGTGGATAAAGCGTCGACCTGGAAACACTGAGGTCGCCAGTTCAAAACCCTGCACTGGTCTGGTCAAGGCACATATGGGAGTTGATGCTTCCAGCTCCTCCCCCCTTTCTCTCTTTCTCTCTCTCTCTCTCTCTCTCTCTCTCTCTCAGTCTGTGTCTCCTCTCTAAAAAAAATGAATAAAATAAAAATTAAAAAAAAAAACAAAACATTTTACTTCCTGGCATATACACTTGAAGAGGCCAGGCAGACATTAAAGAAGATAAACGAATAGAACATATAGTAAGTTAGATAATTATAGGTACCAGGGAAGAAAATAAAGCCAGAAAGGGGAAAACAGCTGTTGCAGTGAGGAAAGAGACTGTAATTTTAGAAAGGCTACGTAGAGGCAGTCTCATTGAAATGGTGATTCTGAAGTCCAGAGCCAAAGAAGGAGACTATGGCTAAAACAGACATGCTACATATATTGAACTCTCTCCTTTCTGCCTATGAACAAACAGTCTTAAACTGAATATCAATTCAAGCCAATGTAAAGTTTAATATTCAAATCAACTCTGTAGCTATTTTATTGAAAACTCTCTAAAGAAAATCCAGTGACAGCTTCAAATGAAGGAAAACTTCAGTTTGTTCTGTTTGGTAGGTTTCTGTATACATTTAATTTTAGTAATAAATAAGAATAATTTTATTTGACTGCCAACTAGTGTTATTATCTCTGAAAATTTGAACATTCAGGAAGCCTTGGTGATAACTGCCAAATATGAAAACTTAGAGGTAGAAGCCAGAGCCCAAAGCCATATCAAATTGAGAGCAAAACACCAGCAATATCAACTTAAATGTTTTTGGAACTTTCCATTTCACAAAGCAGCTCTTCCAAATTCATTAGTGACCCAACTCTGTAAGGTAAAGAGAACAGTTCCTTTTATTAGCATTTTACAGGAAAAGAAACTGAAACTAAGAACATAAAATGACTTAATCCACTAAAATAAAGCTAAGTACAGTACTAGGGATCTCTGTGATAAAATCTTATTCTAATTCATGTCTGTTTCCATTTTATTTTATAGCCTCTCTCAAAGGGAACCACTTTTCACCCCAGAGGGAACCACTCTCTTTCTAGTGTGTCAGGAGCTGAACATGACCCCTGCGGTTAGTGTTAAAAGGGGTGAGAGAGGGGGCTGCTAAGGTTGCTAGAAAGCATTGGCTGTGTATACATCAAGCAATTCTGAACTGTTCAGACACCTGTCAGTCTAAATACAACAGCTGTCATAGCTAGTGATGTTGGGGTACTGTCAGAAATTGTGGTCTTGACAAAGAAAAATAAAGAAAAATCTTTAAGAGGAACAAGCATTCAATTTGAGTAGCAAGTGATATGTCTGCTAGAAGAATATAAATGTCCTCCACTCTGGTTTCTCAATATGATTAAGGTAGTCTAATTCAAATCCATTCAGCTTCTGTTAGGTACTGCAAAAAATGCTGTTGTAGTCAGCGGCAAGAGTATTCCAAAGAGAGGGAATTAGACTTCACTAGATTTAAAGTTTAGGGCTCGTTATATATGATATTTTTCAGCAGGCACACATATTTAAGTCTTACAAAAGAGCTGCTGTTTGAGCCCTACAGATCACTGAAGAATGCTGACTGCCAAGCTGCCAATTGTGTTCTCAAATAATAGACATACCAGCCACTGAATCAAACAGCTGTGAAGTTCCCACCTGCAACCAACGGGTAATCAAGAAATAACTAAAAGATATACCTTCCAAAAGCCAGAATGAAGGGTTTTGGGTTGCTATAAAACTTACACTTTTTGTAGGCCTCACCAGGCAAGCCATGACTTAAAGCAAGCATCCTCTATAAAGCTGCATCTTTCTCTAAGAGAATATCAGAAAACTAAAAATGTTATAGTCACCGATTCTCCCCAGTTATAAATTCCATGTTATCAAATAAATATAATTTTAATTGAGCTATTTTGAGGAAAGGAATGTGTCCCTCTAGTATAAAAATAATAAGGAAAACATTAATAATGAAATAATAATGTTTTCCAAAACACTTTAACAAAAGTTATATAATGCTATAATGAGAGGTATCAATAAGCGGAGAAGAATCAACAAGAAAAAGAAATTATAAAATAATAATGAGAGAATCAATAACTCAATGATCACAGCCTTGAGGAAAGTCACTGATAATGGTAATTTTATTCATAGTACCATCAAGATGGTATAAATAATTGACATCAAATCAAGATAACATTAAAAGACAAATACAGTAAAAAATATAACTGACTGCTAACAGCAACATTAGTTTTGCAAACATTTCATAGAAGAATGTGAAGATATTCTATGAACCCAGGAGAATAGAACGTCAAGAGGGAGCAGATACTTTTAAAACTTTGAGACTTTTTTTTAATTTTTGAGATAATTTTAGCTTTATAAATGAGTTGGAAAAATAATACAGGGAAGTCTCGTATACCCTCAATCAGCTTCTTCAGCTATATCTCATATAACAACAGCACATTTATCTGTCAAAACTAAAGAAATAGTCTTAGCACAGTACTATTAGCCAAAGTCAAGAGCTTTTTCATCAGTTTTTTCATTAATGCACTGTGGTTTTTTGTCACTGTTGATTAAGAAGACTGAGTTCTCTCATTTGTTTCTTCAATAAAAACTAGCAGTGATTATTGTGTACCAGTAGACAATGTGATAGGTGTCAAGAATACCAATAAGGATTAGACACTGTGCAAGTCCTCAGGAAGCTTACAATTGGGATGACTGTTTGCATGGAAAATAATATAGTAATTAATAAATAATAATATAAAAATAAACTGTTTTGTGTACTCACAACTGTAAACCCACACTTTCCCCACCCTGTAGATCCCACGGTCACTTAGTAAAGAGGTAAAATAAAAATTTTAGACAGGTGATTGGACTCAATGATCTAAAACTGCAATATATTTTTTATTCCAGTAAATAGAACTGTACAGCACTGTGCTTAGTAACTGTGACTTTGTGCCTGACAAATAATTCACATTTAATGTGAATAGTGAGAAAATTATGATGCAAAACTTTCATAATTAAAGGAAAATAGTCAAACATTTTTCAATTACCCACAACATATACATATCACAATAATGTTTTACTAGGAAAGCAGAGGGCCCTAATGTTCTTGCATACCTCACTTGCAAAGACTGGTGAATTCACTTATCATCTCTATTAATTAGGTACAAGTAGAGAGACATAAAGAATCATGTATAATAATAATCAGTTCATTAAAAATGTGAGATGAAGATGTTTCATGCCATCAAGTTAGATAAAGAAATTAGAAGACAATTGTGTAGTTCTTAGTCACACAATTTATGTTTAGATCATTCACATTGTCTACTTTCAAACTGAGGACTGTCATAATAATATTTATTGTGTGCATGTGACAGAAAGAGACAGAGAGATGGACAGACAGGGACAGACTGAAAGGGAGAGACATGAGGAGCATCAATTCTTCTTTGCGGCACCTTAGTTTCCCATTTGATTGCTCTCTCATATGTGCCTTGAGCGGGGGCTACAGCGGAGCCAGTGACCTCTTGCTCAAGCCAGTGACCTTGGGCTCAAGCTGGTGAGCTTTGCACAAACCAGAAGAACCCACACTCAAGCTGGTGATCTCAGGGTTTCAAACCGGGGTCCTCTGCATCCCAGTCCGATCCACTGTGCCACTGCCTGGTCAGGCTCAATATTTTATTTTAAGAAAGTCATTTTGTAATAATTAAAGTAAATCCTTTTTTTATTCTACAAGATAATGAGTGGAACAAGAAGAGATCTTGCTAGTTTACCTTTTCTGAGATTTTTCTTAAATGGTCAGAAGAAATATGAACTTTTAGCTCCTATATCCAGCAAAATCTTACCTCGTGCCTTTTACCTTTCTGATGCTACAAATCCTACACCATATCCACATTGTCAGGCGAGAAACTTGAAAAAGGATTTCATACAGTGAAATCAGTTAGATAACTCTTGAGGACAAAATGGCAATGTAAAAATATCCTCTAGCAGCTTTTCCAGTATACAACAAATCTAGGTCATTCTATTCAGCAGGAAAAGTTATTAGAACACCTCTTTTATTTTTTCCACAGGAAAAGCAACACCACAGAATTGAATGACCTGTGAATTCTCTTTTTGGGGTGGTGAAATGCTCTAGACATTCCATTAAGTTTATGTATACTTTATTGAGATACACAAAATCTAATGATTTAAAACATATTATAAAATAACATAATAAAATAAAATCAAGAATTTCAAGTATCTAGAATTTAACAACTATACGACAAAAGCAGTTGGTAAAATTTTTAAAAGATATAAAGAAAGCCAGTTCCAGTGTAAAGAATCTCTTGTGTTTTAGTAAAACGGATCTTAGCAGAGAATGTCTCTTTGATCCATACATATATTACATTTACTGGTAAAAAAGGTGTGTGTGTGTGTGTGTGTGCGCACGCGTGCGTATACACTCATAAGTATAATATTTAAGGAACACAAAGAAATTAGGTGTCAAAAAGGTACAACTTCAATCAGCGAAAAACCTGCTCTTCCTGAATTACTTTCTGCAAAACACTCCTCTTTCTTCTTCCTGAGCTATGAACATAAGAGGAAGTATGCCATTTTAGAACTCAAATACTAAAAAGTCCCTGAAGCAATTTGCAAATCATTGCCAAGGCCAATGTAGCTGTGTGGCTTTGGACATTCAAAAACCTCCTCCTCATCTGAGTTTAGATATTATCATTCAAAATTTACACAAAGCTTATGAGTGGGCCTTTTATATTAAAGGCTGAGAAAAGCTGTTTGCTATTTTTAAAACCTCTGACCACCTGTTGTAATTTGCAAAAACTTGAACTCTCTGGAGAAATAAAATTCCCTGGTTACTTACCTGCGCCAGAACATTTGAAATCTGTACCTCTTAAAAGTAATCGCAGGAAAGGTGACTCCAAATCCTATAGAAAGTATTGATTAGGAAGAGAATCTTTTAACTGTAATTGAGTATGAACAATTGAAAAGTGCTGACTCTACCTAAACAATCATCTCATGATTTAGTTTATTTTCTGTATGATGGTATAAAGTCAAGTAAATTTCAGATAATTTTCAGATATTTTTTGGTCTAAAAACCCTCAATTCAGTTTATTTTAATCACAATAAAATTGAACAAATTTTAGCAAAATTAATTTCTAAATATGTAAATAAAAATATTGTATTAAGAGTGTAAATACACCAGACTTAATCTAAAAAAAGAATTTCCCAAAAAGGATTTCCCAAAAAAGGATCTATGCATATAACCATATTTTTAATAATGTTCTGTGAAAGAGCCCATAAAAAGGACAGCATAAAAAAAGGACAGCATATGATATACTAGTTCAAAATCAATTTTTTTGATTAAAGACCCCTCTTACAGCCAAACACCTGTTTCATGGCTGTTGCATGTATAATTAATGCAGCCTAATGAACATGCTTCATCAAAATCTCTCTGTGGTTTAAAAATAAAATCAGAGTGGTAGATCTTACAAATTGTAATATACAGTAATATTTTATAAGTACACTACATGGCATTCTACATCAAAAGACAGTATGCCTGCATTAGGCAAAGTCCTCCAAGGAATCAGGTAATAATTGCTAAGCTTTACAACAGCATGTGACTACATACAGAGCAACTCTTGTTGCCAGCCTAGATTCTCCTGAAGGCATGCATATTTCCAGCTTGCCTTGATTTATTAGGTATCAATGACAAATCAGCTGTCCCAAGCAGTGCTTCTCCTCCTAGTTCAGCAACTCTTCCACGGTTCCTACTATAGTCTTCTTTTTTTCTCAGTCATGCTCTGCAATCATAATGAAGGCATCCATCCTCCTGCCAACAAGCTGACTTTAACTCATTAATATAAACAAGTGGAGAGTACTATAGGAATAAAATACTTGTGAAGCTCTCCCTCCCCAAATATTTTTTAAGTATACTTATTTTTACAAAACTAACTAACTAAATAAATAAATAAGAGCTACTGGCTCTAAAATATCTGCTTACAGGTACAATTTTATGTGACTATTGAGTCTGTTTATGATTAGTGTAAAAAAATAATATGTCAATTGTTAGAAACAGGAAGTCAGACATGCTGACTGATAATTCTGATTCCAGGTGAAGCTAATTATATACTTATGGATGCCAGTAAATTTTGGAATTTAACTAAAATAATGTAAAATGTCCTCTTAAAGTACTGTGGGTGTCATAACAAAATATGATGGGCTGGGAAGCTGGAAGTCCAAGATTCCAGTGCCAGCATCATCACTTTCTGATGATGCCTCTCTTCCTAACATGTAGGCAGCAACCATTGCACTGGTACTCACTTGACTTATCCCCGGTGTGCAGGAAGAGAAAGAGAGAGCAGAGTGTCTCTCTTTTACTATCCCTATAACACACTGCTCCTGTTGGATTAGGACCTCACCAGTATGACCTCATTTAATCTTAATTACATCCTAAAAGTCCTATCTCCAAAAACTTAATATTGGATTTAGGGTTTAAACATGTGAATTTTGCATGGGACAGAATTCAGTCCAAAGAATGTCTGAAAGCAACTAAAAACTTGGAGGCAGGTGTTCTGCCCATACCTACAAAATTTACATATTTGGAGACAGTGTAAATAGCCAGGCATCTGGAATACTGCTTGCAGCATATTGGAGTGACGTTCTGTTTAAAGGACATAGAAATGTGCAAGAATATCCTCTCTAAACTAAATTCTATATTAACCTTTTCCTGTGAATAAAAATTATAAAGTGTAAATTTTGATATTACTTGTACCCTAGCAGATTTTTAGTGGTTCCAAATTTCATTTATTTACCTATTGCTTACATAACAAAAGTTTTACACACATTTCTAAGTGGATAAGTAAAAACTTATGAAAAATGTACTCATATATAAAAAGAAAATATAATTTATTCACAAATAATTACTGAATGACTTTGTTATGGCACACCCTGTTCTAGGATTCTGGAATACAATAATAAACAAAACAGGCAAGTCATTGCCTTTATCATATACATTTAGAAACATAATTAGTTATGCTAATAATGTGAAGGAAATTTTGATTCAATACTGACAAAGATTTCAATTATGGTAATCACCACATTTCATAGAATGAGTATGCTTTTCTGTCCTTACTATCCTCACTATCTGTGAAATAAGTGAAAAACATTATTTAAATATATTACTTTTATCACCAAATACATTTCTAATATTCTCGTCAAAAATATCAAAAGCATCACAACTGAGGTTTAAGATATAATTGTACTTAACTTGCTCCTAAATCTGGGGAGGTTGTAGATTAATTGTCTGGATTTTTTACCCTGATTACTTGGGTTTGAGGCCTGGTTATTCGTCTTACTACTTCTGTAAACATAGACAAGTGTTTTATCAGTAAGCTTCTCCTACCTTACCTATAAAATGGCATTGATAATAATATTAATTTTCTAAGATGTTGTGAACCTAAATGCATAAGGTCTGACATACAGTTCAGTATACAGTAAAATCTATCACTAATGTTTAATATTTAGAAGAGAATTATATATGAAGCATACAAACACACACACCTATGTAAAACTCAAAAAAAAATTTCCTAGTACCATAAAACATAAAGTAAAAAAATAATTAAGTATCACTTCATTAACCACACACGTCCTCCATCAAGCCAGTATATGATTTTGACAAGAGTATTCTGAAGTAATTTAAAAAATTAAGAGAATATATGTTTCCTTTGAGGGCACAACATTTCTCCAGCATTTAAATTCAGCATATATTGAGACAGTCAATTATTTGACCTTTAAGAAGCATTTTATTAAAGTCCTAGTAACCTGTAGTCTCACTTCACAAAGTGAGAATCCAATGGACATCTACAGTTATGCAGCACATAATGGCATAATAGCAATAATATTTTGGTTAAGACTAACCACATACATGATGGTGGGCCAATAAGATTATAATGGTGCTGAAAAATTCCTATTGCTTAGTGATATTATAGCACTTCTATGTGCTCCCTTTGGGGAAACATTACCCAAATATTACCACTGTGTTACAATTGCCCACGTTATTCAGTACAGTAATATGCTATACAGGTTTGTAGCCTTAGAACTATAGTGGAATTTGTCATCCCAAAATACGTCTCTCGGGCATAAGGATTATTTTCGGTTGATTAATTTTACAAAACAGCAAACACGGAGAATTTCTGAAAACCAAATAGAAGCTACCCTTTGTAAAGACATTTACATTTGTAAGTGTAACCACACCATTGGGCAGATAAAATATATTATGCTGACCAGGCGGTGGCGCAGTGGATAGAGTGTCAGAGTGGGAAGTGGAGGACCCAGGTTCCAGACCCCGAGGTTGCCAGCTTGAGCGCAGGCCCATCTGGCTTGAACAAAAGCTTGCCAGCTTGGAACCAAGGTTGCTGGCTTGAGCAAGGGGTTGCTCAGTCTGCTGAAGGCCCACAGTCAAGGCACATATGAGAAAGCAATCAATGAACAACTAAGGTGTCTCAACAAAAACTGAAGATTGATGCTTCTCATCTCTCTCCATTCCTGTCTGTCTGTCCCTATCTATCCCTCTCTCTCTCTCTCTGTCCCTGTAAAAAATAAAAAAATAAAATATATTATGCTCATTTTGTTAAAGATGGCACTGCCCACATGGAAGCCCACTGCCCTTACGCTTGGGATGGGTGTAATTATATTACTGTGTGAGAGGGACAGGCTGTGGGCAGGCAGGGTCATTATAGCCGAAGGCTTAGTTTTAAGACTAAGCTTTTCCCCACACCCTTGACTGATTGCATGATGTAGGGTGGTACACTCTCATGAGGATTCCCGTTATGCCTCAGATAAGTGGCTTTGTATCAGAGACTTTCTTATTTGTAGGTTGGCTTAAAGGTTTGGATTTCTACACTATAAAGTGGGGCAGACCGGGAGCTTGCTCAATCTCGGTTCCTGGGATTAGCAGTAGAGAGGAGAGCAGATGAAGGCCATGTGGAGGAGAGGAGAAGCAGCCAAGATGGTGGAGTGCTGAGGGAGAAGCCAGTTTGTGTAGAGTTTGTGCAGAGAGAAGGAGATGGGGAGCAAAGGTGAATAAGACTGGTGAGCTAAAAGCCTTTGGTTCTAGAAAACTCGTATAAGTCAGTAGCTTTGTGAGCACTGAATAAATGGGTTTTGGAGCCCAGTATGTGTTTTTACTTGCCCGTAGGGTAAGGATTAATGCTAACGGCCCACCAGTTCTTGGCTCTGTTGTTTCATTACCGACTGTCCGAATCTAATGTGAACCTGCATGGGCCAGGCGGCTGTGATTGTTGTGGCCGTGGCTACTGGCTTTACACACACATACACTTCATTTCTTTAATATGACCATTTCTCTTTTCTTTGCTTTTGATTAAAACTGGCCTCATCTAGCACCCTGACTCACCTGCCTCCTTCACCCTTGCATGTCTACTCACTTTATCATTAAGCATTTAATGTAGTGAGGTTCTGGTCAGCACCAAGTAATCTTAGGAACAAAGCCCTAGGTCTGTTGACCACAGAGTGAGAGAGTTTCAGTCAAACTAAAGATTACATCTAAGTCTTAGTTGTGTTTCAGCTCCATAACTACCCCACTGACCATATCTTGCAAAATCAGACTGAAACAACACCAGAGCTGAGAACAGGATGAGATGCAATAATCAACTACCCCTTTGCTCACATGAACCAATCTGAAGAGACCATGACCCTGATGACAACCTATTCATCATGATTAATATTTTTTCCCTGGAAACCATCAAGGAACCAGGTCTTTGACAGAGAGAGTCAGTGAGAGGGGCAGACAGACAGGAAGGGAGAGAGATGAGAAACATCAATTCTTTTTTGTGGCTCCTTAGTTGTTCATTGATTGCTTTCTCATATGTGCCTCGACCCAGGGGCTACAGCAGACCGAGTGACCCCTTGTTCGAGCCAGCGACCTTGGGCTCAACCTGGAGAGCCTTGTTCAAACCAGATGAGCCTATGATCAAGCTGGCGATCATGGGGTCTTGAACCTGGGTCCTCCACATCTCAGTCTGACACTCTATCCACTGCGCCACCATCTGGTCAGGCTGGTGATGGTATTTAAGGTGGTAGCTTCAGCCCCTTTAGTCAGTTAGTCAACTTTTCTGGTTCTTTCCCTGTATACAGCAGGTATGCACATTATTAAACTTTTGTTTTTCTCCTGTTAATCTGTCTTTTATTACAGGAAAATTTCAGTCAAGAAACATAGAAGTCTAGAGATAAAATTATTTTTCCCCCTATAGAGAAATAGGCTATATCACCTAGCATAGGTGTGCTGTAGTCTATACCATGTAGGTTTGTATGAGTATAAACTAATAACTTTGCCGAAAGACAAATTGCCTAAGGACACATTTCTCAGAGTATATCCCAATCGTTAAGCTGCTCATGACTGTACTAGTAAGCAATTTCCAATGAAATTCACAGTATAATATTGGCTACCTTCCAATCCTTTTACATGAAAAAATTTCCAGTTAAGATTTTTAAATCTAATAACTAGAGACATATTAAAATATAGAAGCTGAAAAGACAATTATACTGTGATAGTAAAAAAGCAATGTTACCATAATGTATTCTTGGTGGGCCTATAATAAAATAGATTAGAACACTAGGACATATATACTAAGTCTCTTCTGTGCAGGCAAATGCTTGTGTTTGCATGTAATAATCTCTACATTCAATGAACACTGTTAGAAAAATGTATTAGTTATGACAGTTCTTTGATTCCAACAGAACAAAGGCAGTATATAAGTTCAAAGTATTATTTAACTCCCCAACATTGTAGCTCACTTTGGGTGTGGGAGACAGGCTGTAAAATGGCAAAGTCGTTATAGCCTAAGACTTAGTTTTAAACCTAAGCTTTTCCCCACACCCTTGACTGTTGTATGATAGGGGGTGGTATACTCTTATGAGAAATCCCATTCATGCCTTAGATAAGTCATATCAGAGACTTCCTTATTTATATATTGGCTTAAAAGTTTTAATTTTCTAAACTATAAAATAAGACAGACTAGGGGCTTTCTCTCTAGGTTCCTGCTATCACCATTGCAGAGGCCTCCCTGATCCCCTGCCCTCAATGGAAAAAGCAGGTTTTCTGCTTTTCCCTTGGCTTCTCTTGTGGCATGCCTGTCTTGGTGAGACACCAAAAAGAATGACCCACTTTCCTCCAAGTCTGCCATTTCTTTACTGTCTGCCCAAATTCAATGAGAACCTGCATGTGCATGGCCACTATGGTGGTCCCTGGCCATACACCATATAAAATACCAAATTTGTAATATCTTCTAATATGTCTCTTCACAAATTTCAAAAGAAGGACCTTTAACAGTAACATTAAAAATATCTGGGTATCTGTGGGTAAAATAAGTTTTCAAATACGATGTATATGTTTGCTAGCTTATAGTTTGCATTGGGTGTGGGGGACAGGCTGTCAGCAGGCAGAGTCCTTATAGCCTGAGGCTTAGTTTAAAGACTAAGTCTTTCCCACCCTTTTAATACTAAAATCTTCTCAACACTAAGCTTTTCCCCACACCCTTGTGTGTATACAGCAGGTATACACATTATTAAACTTTTGTTTTTCTCCTGTTAATCTGTTAATCCCTTGACTGTTGCAAGATGTAGGGTGGTGCACTCTTGTGAGGTATCCCATTTATGGCTCAGATAAGTGACTTTGTATCAGAGACTTCCTTATTTGTACTATACTTGCTTGAAGGTTTTGATTTCTACACTATAAAATGGGGCAGACCGAGGGCCGTCTCTCTCTCTCTCTCTCTCTCTCTCCCTCTCTCTGTTCCTGAAATTAGCATTGCAAAGGAGAAGCAGCCAATATGGCGGAGTGCTGAAGGAGAAACCAGTATGTGCAGAGTTTGTGCAGAGAGAAGGAGATGGGGAACAGAGGTGAATAATGCTGGTGAGGTAGAAACCTTTGATTCTAGGAAACTTGGGTGAGTCAGTGGCTTTGGGAGCCTTGAATAGAAAGGGAAGTGTTTTCCCACTGTGTATATTTCTCGCCCACCAAGTGCGAGCTAGGATTAAAGGTAATGGCCCACCAGTTCTTGGCTCCACTGTTTCATTATTGTATGTCCAAATCAAACCTGAACTTGTGTTGGCCAGGAGGCTGTGATGGTGGCCGCGGCTACTGGCTTTACAATTATCTAATTACTGCACACTCAGTACAAAGGTTATCTATGTGATATGAACCAAGTAATAATGTGGAGGATTTCAGATCATAACCTGTAAGTCTTTAACTAATTAATAAACTTTCAATCACATAGCTCTGGTTTGATGTTATTTACCTCTTGCTCTGTACCTTAGTACAGATTCTAATGAAAACAAGACCCATGTTAGAAATTATAACACAAGATTATAAATAAAAATATGCTCCCCAAATCATACAAAGGGTAGGCAGCAATATTCAAAAGCAAGAGGTGCAGGGGTCTAGCAAAATTTTCCAAATATACCCCCCTGCCAAAAGAAAAAGCTCCACTGAAGAATTTATCAATTGTGGAGTCAACAACTCATTCTCTCTATATTTTTGCTTATAAAAGTTCACTTTTCCCAATGCTAAAAGTAAAGTCCAAGTACCCTGCATTGAGTGCATTGCCTTTAGACTATGCTGTCTAATACTGTACCCACTGATCTCATTTGGCTATTTAAGTTTTAAACTAAGTAAAATTAACTCCTCAGACCCATACTCACATTTCAACTAATCAAAAGATACATGTAGTGAATGGTTACTGCATTGGACAGAAAACATTAAAATATTCCCATTTTCATGAAATGTTCTTTGGAAAACATTTTTTAAAGATATAAATGCCTCGGGTCAAATAAAGGTACACTAACCTATAGACCAGTAATGACTAAGCCTTTTAAGAATAAAATATTTTATTCCATTTACAACATTGATGGACCTTGAGAACATTATACTAAGTGAAATAAGTAAGTCAAAAAAGGCTAAGAACTATAATTTCACACATAGGTGGGACAAAAAACAGAGTCATGGACATAGATAAAAGTGGTTACCAGGGAGAGGAGTAAAGAGGGACAAATATATGCTAAAGGAAAATGATTTCACTTTTGGTGATGGGCACACAATGCAATCATCAGTTCAAATGCTATAGAGATGCTTACCTGAAACTTATGTATTCTTTTTTTATTTTATTTAGTGAGAAAGAGGCAGATAGACAAACAGAAACAGAGAGAGGAAGAAAAGGAGATGAGAAACATCAACTTGAAGTCGCAGCACTTTTAGTTGTTGATTGATTGCTTCTCATAAGTGCTTTGACAGGAGATGGGGGAGTTCAGCTGAGCCAGTGACTCCTTGCTCAAGACAGAAAGCTTGGGTTTCAAGTCATCAACCCTCGGGCTCAAGCCAGTGGCTATGGAATCATATTAATGATCTCATGCTCAACCCATCGAACCCATGCTCAAGCTGGCCAGCCCTTGCTAATGGCTACTCAGTGTCCCAGATCAATGCTCTGCCCACTGTACCACCACCAGTCAGACAAAACCTATGTATTCTTATTGACCAAATTTACCTCATTAAATTTATTTTCTAAATAAAAAAATTTTTTTTAAATTTTGTTGGCAATAAAAGGACATACATATTATAGGAGAAAATTATACACAATTCCTGATAACTTAAACTTAAAAACATATTTTGAAGATGGGTGATTGTGAATATCATATTGATAAAGGTGAATGTATCATTGAATACTACCTTCCCTCTTAATCACTGACCCTAGTCTTTCATTCCATTCTCTTTTACTACTACTCTCTGTATAAGAGAGTCTCCCACGTTTTAAGGCAATCAATTTTTTACCTGCTCATTTACTGACAATGAGGACTGAGGTTCCTTACATTGCCAGTATTCCAGTTTAGAAGGATGTGCTTTAACCATTGTGGAACCCAAATGATGGAAGCAAACCTCAGAAAGAGGGAAGCTATATGTCTCTCAGGAAAAGTCTCATGATCTATGTGTCCATCTTGATTGCAGGTCAGCAACAAATTGAGGATCTTAGATCTTGAAATCTACACTTTGCCTTCCATCTTTTATCCAGTTCCTTAGTTCCACTATTATTCTTGTTCCTCTTATCCTGCTTTGGGGGAAGTCTTACTGAATATAAATGCAGAATTGAAAGCAATTTTATTTACTTAACAAAGTTCTCCTGGATTTCAGATTAATAATTAGACAAAAGATAAAACAATTGGGAAAGGAGTTCTTTATCACCAGTTTATAGTGTGAATAGGTAGAAACTAAGAATAAACAATTCTATTGATCCAGGCTGTGCCATTTCTTCTTCTATCTTTAAGTCACATTAATGAGCTCCAAAGTCTGCTTATGTCTCCCAATAAAGAAGTAGTACACTGGACACAGTGTACTACAAATTCAAAAAAGAACAAAATACCAAACAGCTTAGAGACAGACAGTAACTTATGACATACCTAGAGTTTATTTTCTAAACATGTGATCTATTATATGAAATAATGCATCATTAATATGCAAAAATTAAGTAACAAAGCATAAGCTAATCCAATATGCATTATATGAGACAAAAAAGACATAACTCAAAAAAAAAAAAACCAGCCATGAATGTCTTGTATATTGTCATAAAATATAATAAGCAGCAGGATTAATAACTTTAGAATAATTTAAAAAGAGAAGTCACACTGGATATGTAAGCCATTGGAAAGTGGAACAACAGGTGGTAAGTAAAAGAATTTTCCCTAAAATTCCATCAAGTTCAAGGACCTACAAGTATAATCAACATCAGAATATTCACTGACCATTTTATTAATTTCAACTAGAATGATTTTCTCTTAAATTCATGTAAAATGTAGATCTATTATATCAAAGATAGAATATTCTTTAATAATAATTACGCATATGATTCATTCTGCCTAGTTCAATATACTTGAATCCTCTCCAGATAGCTCGGTTGGTCTGAAGTGCAAGGTTGCTGGCTCAATCCCTGATCAGAACACATACAAAAACAGCTCAATGTTTCTGTCTCTCTCTATCTTTCCTCTCCTTTCTCACTAAAATCAGCAAATAAAAATATTTTAGAAGATTAAAAAAAAGATACTTGAATATTCAATATTTAGAGCATTATGACATAGAAAATTATATGGTTTCCAAGGAAATAATATTAATTATAGTTACCCTGCTTTTATTACACACCATATTTTTTTTAAAAACTTTATTATTTTAGAGAGGAGAGAAAGAGAGAGAGAGAGAGAGAGAGAGACGTATGGGAGAAGCAGGAAACATCAACTCCCATATGTGCCTTGACCAGGCAAGCTCAGCAACCTCAGCATTCCAGATTGACGCTTTATACACTGTGCTACAAGAGGTCAGGCATACACACATATTTTAAAATATCCATAATTAGGAGCAAGATTACAACAGAAAAATTAAAACTAATTAGAATCCAAAATTTCCATTGATTCCATATTCTACCTCCCCCAATAACTTTGACCAGAGTTCCCTCAGATCATATGCTATAATACGTACACATATTGCATTGAAAGCTCCATGAGGGCAGGCGTCTGGGCAAATCTGTGTAGCAGTGAATCTGGCTCTAACGTCCCCAGCAGAAGTCTTTCTTGCTTGCTTCCTCCTTCTTTTCCTTCCTTTCTTTCTCATTATGCAAACTAGAGAGAAGCTGTTAAGAATAAGAACCCAGCCTGACCAGGAAGTGGGGCAGTGGATAGTGTTGGACTGGGAAGCAGAGGACCCAGGTTCAAAACCCCAAGGTCACTGGCTTGAGCACAGGCTCATGTGGCTTAAGCACAGGGTTGCTAGCTTGAGCATGGGATCATAGACATAACCTCATGATCGCTAGCTTGAAGCCCAAGGTCGCTGGCTTACGCAAGGGGTCACTCACTCTGCTTTAGCCCCTGGTCAAGGCACATATGAGAAAGCCATCAATGAACAACTAATATGCTGCAATGAAGAACTGATGCTTCTCATCTCTCTCCCTCCTGTCTGTCTGTCCCTATCTGTCCCTCTATCTGACTCTCTCTCTCTCTGTCAAAAAAAAAAAGGCAGAAAAAAGAACATGGACTCTGTAGCCAGAGTTCCTGGGTCTAACTCCTGGTTATACCATTTACCTGTAGTACATCTATACCTGATTTATTCAAATTCTATGAGCCCCAGATTCCATATTGGTCTACCTACCTTCTAGAGTTGTCCAATCTCAGTTGAACTGAGATCAGACATATAATTACTTAAAATAATATATGACACAGTCAATGCTATATGGTTTGCTACTATGATCAATGGAAAACTAGATTTACTATAATATATTGTAGCATCTGTTTTGACCGTAAATATTCCAGCATACTGATAAAAAGGAATAGACATATTTTCTCCTAAAATATATTTAACATATAAAATTTAAAAATATAACATTTATATAATTTGTATCCTCAAAGACTAGTCTAATAATCAGCACATACTGAAAATCAATGCTTTCTAAATAGATGCCCAAATCCATTATTTTAATCACCAAATTGTCATGTACATAAAAATTAGTTGACATACAATTTATCCAATAATTTAAGAGTTAAACAACACTGACATATATATTATGTGTATAGCTATGATTTCTTCTGAAGGTAACTGAGAACTTATTAACTATTTTAAAATATTTTATAATTACTTGCTCCTCTATATTTCCCTCTTTTCACTCTTTTAAAATTTTATTTTTCAATTAGTTTAAATTCAAGCTGCTACATAATATTTCAAAAATATCAAATGATGCTTTTATAATTATACTTTTGCATTTATTAAAGTTTTCAAAATAGACTGTCATTAGAACACCTATATCTCTATGTTTGTGTGAATAGGGCTGATTTTTTTCTGTGTATACAAGAAAGAGAGAAAGAAGGGCAAGTATAGAGAATTATTTTTTTCTACTAAAGAACCATAAATGATCAAATAAAACTAAATTGTTTAGGTTTAATAAAGCCTCTGATTCCATTTTTTAAAATTCAATTGTACATGCTTTAAAACACAATTGTTTTCATGAGTATAACAGTAGAAGAGAACTTTTAAATTCTAATTTCTTTTGGCTAGTGTATTAAGCTATCTATTTTCAAATAACTATTCTAATAGTGATGAAAATTTGATTTTGGCAATTTTCACAATAATCAAGAATACTTAGATAACTATTTAAATACTACACCTAAAAGAAAATATATAGTAAAGTCTTATCTTGGCGCCTAAACTTTGTGGTGCAACATTAGACCTCAAATGATTTTCTGCATTCATGGGTTACAGAATTAATTTTAATATAAGCCCATTATTTAAAGGTCTTTAGGTGGTAAAAATAGAAGTATGTATACCCCACTATCCTTTTTTCTTTTTAAATATTTTTAGTGAGAAGAGGGGAGGCAAAGAGACAGACTCCCACATGTGCCCTACTGGGATCCACCTGGCTAGCTCACTAGGAGGCAATGCTCTGCCCTTCTTGGGCCATTGCTTTGTTGCAAACAGAGCCATTTTTTAGTACCTGAGACAAAGTCATGGAGCCATCCTGAGTGCCCAAGGCCAACTCGCTAGAACCAATCAGCCATCTGAGAGAGGGAAATAGTGATAGAGACAGAAACTGAGACAGAGTCAGAGGAAGGG
This sequence comes from Rhynchonycteris naso, assembly GCA_037038555.1. Lineage (NCBI taxonomy): Eukaryota > Metazoa > Chordata > Mammalia > Chiroptera > Emballonuridae > Rhynchonycteris > Rhynchonycteris naso. The sequence continues at coordinate 67,307,672 of CM072996.1, forward strand.
GAGGGGTAGATAAGCAGATGATCACTTCTCCTGTGTGCCTTGACTGGGAATTGAAATGGGACGTCCACAAGCCAGGCTGATACTCTACGATTGAGCCAACAGGCCAGGGTCCCTCACTATCCTTTTTGACAAGTGATTACTATTTTTGGAAAGCTAAGAAATGTTAAAATTTTAAATCCAAACTATAAGGAATGCATTACTTTTTGGATATTAACTCACTTTTGTGTTTCAAAAAGTAAGTTTTTTCAGAGCAAATGTCTTACAGAATCTTACTCTACAGTCCCTCATAGTAATGAGTAAATGTAATAGGTACAGTTTTTTAAGTATTATTGTCAAATAAAAAGAACCAATAAAAGGAAATGAATGAATCCAGGACTAACTTCAGGGAAAGCATATAATTAGACTCAAATACCTGGTTGTGTGAGAAAATAAGAAAGAGCTCAAGAAATGATAGAAATGTGGCAAAGAGATATATGATGCAGATTAAAAGAACTTTTACTAGCCGAATTTGAAAAATTTGATTATTAAAATAAATGCCATTAATTAGACCTACATTGCATTGAATTAAAAATAATTCAGAAGTTAACACTGACATTTTAAAATAACACAGTAGCAAGAGTTTATTCCTACCACAGAATACCAAATACTTAAACATAGGAGGATACTAAAAGAACTATCTTACTATCAACAAGAAATAATCATCAATGATTGACAAAAATCAGTGGATGAAATATTGATGAAAAAGTAGAATATTTATTCTCCTAAAAGCATCTGCGACAGATTATAACCAGTGCTACTGTAATGAGATATATGTTTATAAAAATCACGTTAATGCAAAACTGTGCAATAAAAATAATAGAGCTTATGTAAAAGATAAAGATATTAATGACATATAAAAAAGTAACCTAATAAAATGGTAGTATATTAAGTGGTTAAGAAATACAAAATATGCCTGACCTGACCTGTGGTGGTACAGTAGATAAAGCATTGACCTGGAACACTGAGGTTGCTGGTTTGAAATGCTGGGCTTGCTTGCTCAAGGCACATATGGGAATTGATGCTTCCTCCTACCTACTCCTCCCCTTCCCTCTCTCTCTCTCTCTCTCTCTCTCTCTCTCTCTCTCTCTTGCACGCACACACACACACACATGCTTCTCTCTCTAAAAATCAATAAAGAAAATCTAAAAAAATATTAAAGAAAAAAAAGAAATACAGAATATGCCTCACCTATGCTGGCACAGTGGCTAAAGAGTTGACCTGGAATGTCGCCAGTTTGAATCCCTGGTATTGCCCAGTAAAAGGCACATGCAGGAAGTGACTACTATGTGAAATTTTACCCCCCCTTCTCTCTCTCTCTCTCTCTCTCTCTCTCTCTCTCTTTCTAAAAATCAATAAATAAAATCCACAAAACAAAATGAAAGAAATACAGAATATCGCAATCAATATGGCACTTGACCTTGAGGAAGACTTTGCTTCTAACTATGGGTGTTTGATGTGTTGCAGTTTTTGAGTTATTGTGAAGTAGTGGAAGAAAAGTTATCTGGAACTGTTAGAAAGTTGTAATATCAAATGTGAATAGCTTTGTTTAATAACATCCATAGTCTACGGAGGTAGTAGGCAGATGTTTAAGGTGTGTACAGGAGTTTGTTTTGTGTATTTCTACATGGCTTGATCCCACTGGATAGAGTTTTCTGTGTTCAGCTAATGTTTCTCCAAAACAAAATCACATAAACAAACACATCATTGTTATACTCAATTAGCTCCCTGATGTACCAATCAAATTGGAATAAATTTGTATTTTCAGAAGTGTTACAGCAAAAGTAACTGTACTCAATAGTAAAGTGGAAATGGAATTTTATAGTGGAGAGACCTGACAGATGCCACCTTAACCAAGGAGTCAAAAGTAACACTGCTAATAATAATAAAAAAATGTAATACATGCCATATAATTTAATTATTGATTTAAAAATACCCCCATGACTACATGAGCAATGTCTGTGCAAGTTTTGTAAGACCTTTGTTAAAATCCACTACTGTGATGTAAAAATCCCCTGTACAAAGACTACTAACATACTTCTTTAATAATCATGTATCAGAAAGTCTCTCCTAAATAATACATTATTCCTTCAGAAAATGAGAATTAGATAATATATATTCTGTGTAGAATCTCAGAACAAAATGTAATGTTTTATCACCATAAAGCCCATAGGCACTGGTTTTCATTTATTTATCTGCACCTGTAGATTTATAGCTATTCATGTAAATTTTCAGAAATCTACCCATCCATACATACATACAATATTCATTTACTAAAGAACTAATTATGTACTGACATAAAAACTATCTTTATATTTTATCCTTATTTGTAGGAGCAAAAATCCTTTTGGGATGGAATTCATAGTCTTATATAGTAGGTACATACGCAATTATCTCACTGGATCTCATTTTGTTCATTTAATTCCATTACATTGGAAGTAGTCTATTTTGCCAGGTAGGATATTTTTTGCTGTTGGTTGGTTGAGTTTTTGTTTTATCAGTAATATATTAAAATAAACATGCATAAAGTTCATATCACATACTTATAATATATATCAGAAAATTACTCACAATAATCCCCCTCCCAGTGCCTTACTATACATGCAATTATATAACTAATGGGGAATTAGAAACATTTTCCTATAACTGACAGGCTTGTGTGAATGATAAACAAAAATATTTTTATTATTATTTTTGTTTTCAAGTCTATATTCTACACACAATTTCATCTAAACACTAATTTATTTTCTTATCTTGGAAACACTCTTTTGTAAGCATTTTACAGTATATAACAAAATAATTTCATGATTTTTCAATAGGAAGTCTTTTTTAATTAAACTATTCAATTAGAAGTTATTGGTACTTAAATGTTTTTCTATGTAAATATTTTATTGTAATAACAAATATAAAATATAGATGTCCTCTTCAATATATATATTATAATTGATAATTGAAACCCATTCCACTGAAAGTTTAAAATCTCAAGAACTCTTTTAGAACAAATATTATCATTTTTTATTTAATTAATTGTGTTTATATAGATTCTAGGGTAACCCCAAATGCATCCCCCTCTCCCATATTCCCTTTAACATCTCCTTTTCCCCCCTCCCTATAGTGCCCACTCTCCTTCCATTCAGTTTATCCCATCCTATCATCCCTGTTCCCTCTGTCCTCTTTTCCTCTGGTTCCTTTGATCCCTCCTCTGTCTCAATTCTTTTCCTCAGTTCTCATTGTTCCTTGGGTTGCTCAAATGAGTGAGGTCATATGATATTTTTCTTTCTCTGCCTGTATTACTTCACTCAACAAAATAGTTTCCAGGTCCCTCACTATTATTGCAAAAAGTTATTTTTCCTTCTTTTTCATGGCCCCATAGTATTCTATTGTATATATGTACGACTGCTTTTTAATCCACTCATCCACTGACAGACACTTGGGCTGTTTCCAGACCTTCACTATTGTGAACAATGCTGCCATAAACATGGGGGTGCATTTTTTTATAAAGTCAATGATATGGTGTCCTTGGGATATATTTCTATAAGTGGGATGGCTGGATCAAAGGGCACTTCCACTTCTAATTTTTTGAGGAATCTCCATACTGTTTCCACAGTGGCTGCACCAGTCTGCATTCCCACCAGCAGTGCAGGATGGTTCCCCTTTCTCCACATCCTTGCCAGCACCTATAATGTGTTATTTTGTTAATGAGCGCCATTTTGACTGGTGTGAAGTTGTATCTCATTGTGGTTTTAATTTGCATATCTCTAATGATTAGTGATGTTGAACATTTTTTCATCTGTCTATTGGTCATCTGTATGTCCTCTTTGGAGAACTGTAATTCATTTCTTTTGCATATTTTTTGATTGGATTGTCTTTCTGGTGTTGAGTTTTAAAAGTTCTTTATAAATTTTGGTTATTAACACCTTATAAGATATATTGTCGAATATGATCTCGCATTGTGTGGTTTGTCATTTTTTCTGTTCATATTATTGTCATTTTATTCTGTGCAAAAGCTTTTTAGTTTGATATAGTCCCATTTGTTTCTCCTGTCTTTTATTTCATTTGCCTGTGGAGATAAATCAGCAAATATATTGCTGCGATAGATGTCCGAGAGTTTACTGCCTATGTCTTTTTCTAGAATGCTTATGGTTTCACGGACTACATTTAAGTCCTTTATCCATTTTGAGTTTATTTTTGGGCATGGTGTAAGATGGTGGTCTAGTTTCATTTTTTTGCAGGTAGCTGTCCATTTTTCCAAACACCATTTATTAAATAGACTGTCTTTACTCCACTGTATGCTCTTACCTCATTTGTCAAATTTCAATTGTCCATAAAGATGTGGGTTTTTTTCTGGGTTCTCTGTTCTGTTCCTTCGCTCTATATGTCTGTTCTTATGCCAGTACCAAACTGTTTTGAGTACAATGGCCTTGTAGTATAACTTGATATCAGGAAGTGTAATACTTCCCACTTTACTCTACTTTTTCAAGATTGCTGAAGCTGTTCGTGTTTTTTTTTTTTTTTTTTGGTTCCATATAAATTTTTGGAATATGTGTTCTATATGTTTAAAGTATGTCATTCATATTTTAATTGGTATTGCATTGAATTTATAAATTGCTTTGGATAATATAGACATTTTAATGATGTTTATTCTTCCTAACCATGAACACGGTATATGCTTGCACTGTTTGTGTCTTCCTTGATTTCTTTTATTAATGTTTTATAATTTTCTGAGTATAAGTCTTTAAGTTCCTTGGTTAAATTTACTCCTAGGTACTTTATTTTTTATTATTGCAATAGTGAAGGGAATTGTTTCCTTAATTACTCTTTCTGGCATTTCATTGTGCACTTATAAAAATGCCTTTGATTTCTGTATATTAATTTTATATCTTGCCACCTGGCTGAATTCGTTTATTAGGTCCAGTAGTTTTTTGACTGAGACATTAGGGTTTTCTATATACAGTACCATATCATCTGCAAATAATGATAGTTTTACTTCTTCTTTTCCAATTTGGATGCCTTTTATTTCTTCTTCTTGTCTGATTGCTGTAGCTAGGACTTCCAGTACTATTTTGAATAAGAGTGGTGAAAAGGGGCACCTCTACCTTGTTCCTGATTTTAGGGGAATTGCTTTTAATTTTTGTCCATTAATTATGAAGTTCCCTGTGGGTTTGTCATAGATGGCCTTTATCATGTTGAGGTATGTTCCCTGTATTTCCATTTTGCTAAGAGTTTTTATCATAAATGGGTGTTGGATTTTATCAAATGTTTTTTCTGCATCTATTGAAATAATGATGTGGTTTATCTCCTTCCTTTTGTTTATGTGGTGAATCACATTGATTGATTTACAAATGTACCATCCTTGCCTCCCTAGAATAAATCCCACTGCATCATGACATATAATTTTTTTCATGTATTGCTGGATCTGGTTTGCTAAAATTTTGTTGAGGATTTTAGCATCTAAATTCATCAGGGATATTGGCCTATAATTTTCTTTGTGTTGTCTTCGTCTGGTTTTGAAATCAGGATTCAGCTCGCCTCATAAAAGCAGCTTGGAAGTCTTCCTTCCTCTTGAATTTTTTGAAATAGCTTGAGAAGGATAGCAGTTAGTTCTTCTTTAAATATTTGGTAAAATTCACCAGTGAAGCCATTGGGTCCAGGGGTTTTGTTTTTTGGGAGCTTTATGATAACTGTTTTGATCCCTTTTGTTGTAATTGTTCTTTTTAGGTTTCATAATTCTTCCCAATTGATTTTTGGAAGATTATATGTTTCAAGGAATTTGTCCATTTCACCTAGGTTGTTTAATTTTTTTGGCATATAGTTCTTCATAGTATTTTCTTAAAACCTTTTGTATTTGTTGTGTTGGTTGTTATTTCTCCACTCTAATTTCTAATTTTATTTATTTGAATCCTCTCTCTTCTTTTCTTGGTGAGTTTGTTTAAAGGTTCATTGTTCTTGTTTACCCTTTCTAAAAACCAGTTCTTGGTTTCATTGATCCTCTGTATTGTATTTTAACCTCTATGTCATTTATTTCCACTTTAATTTTTATTATTTTCATCCTTCTACTACATCTGGGCCTTACTTGTTGTTCTTCTTTTAGTTCTTTTAGATAAAGGGTTAGGTTGTTTATTTGAGCTTTTTCAGGCTTCTTAAGGAATGCCTGTAATGCTATGAACTTCCCTCTCAGGACTGCTTTTGCTGTGTCCCATAAATTTTGATTTGACGTATGCTTATTATCATTAATTTCTAGGAATGTTTTTATTTCTTCTTTGATTCCATTGTTAACCCATTTGTTAATTAATAACATGTTATTTAGTTTCCATGTGTATGAGTATTTTTCAGTTTTTTTTTTATGGTTGATTTCTAGTTTCATGCCATTTTGATCAGAGAAAATGCTTGATATTATTTCAATCTTCTTAAATTTGTTGAGACTGCTTTTGTGTCCTAACATGTGATCTATCCTAGATAATGTACCATGAGCACTTGAAAAGAATCTATATTCTACTGCTTTAGGGTGAAAGGTTCTAAAGATATCTATTAAATCGAATTGATCTAGTGTGTCCTTTAAGTCTGTTGTTTCTTTGTTAATTTTCTTTCTTGCGGATCTATCTAGTGATGTAAGTGGGGTATTGAAATCTCCTACTCTTATAGTATTGCTGTTGATCTTGCCCTTTATATCCATCAAAGTCTGCTATATATATTTAGGTGCTCCTATATTAGGTGCGTAGATATTTATGATGGTTATATCTTCCTGTTGGATTGCTCCCTTTATCATTATATAGTGACCTTCTTTATCTCTGACTATAGCCTTGGCTTTAAAGTCCAAATTGTCTAAGTATTGCTACCCCAGCTTTCTTTTTATTTCCATTTGCATGAAATATTTTGTTCCATCCATTTACCTTCAGTCTATGTGCATCTTTTGTTTTAAGGTGTGTCTCTTGTAGACAGCATATGTATGGTTCATGTTTTCTTATTCATGCAGCTACCTTATGTCCTCTGATTGCATCATTTAATCCATTTACATTTAAGGTTATTATTGATATGTAGTTGTTTATTGCCATTTTATTCTTTAAAGCTGTTTTTCTCTTTTGCTATATTCTTTTCCCACTTTGATCTGTTTACAACAGACGCCTTAACATTTCCTGCAGCATTGGTTTGGTTGTAATGAATTCCTTCAGTTTTTTGTTTTTTGTTTGTTTTTTTTTTTTGTCTTGGAAGCTTTTTATTTCTCCTTCAATTTTAAATGATACCCTTGCTGAATAAAGTAATGTTGGTTGTAGGTTCTTGTTCTGCATTACTTTGAATATTTCTTGCCATTCCCTTCTGGCCTCAAGTGTTTCTGTTGAGAAGTCAGATGTCATCCTTATGGGGGCTCCTTTGTAGGTGATAGCCTTTTATTCTCTAACAGCTTTTAATATTTTCTCTTTATTGCTTAGCTTTGGTATTTTAATTATGATGTGTCTTGCTGTAGGTTTCTTTGGGTTTCTCTTTAATGGAGTTCTATGTGCTTCTTGAAGTTGTGAGAGCCTTCCCTACATCAATTTGGGTTTGTTTTCAGCTATGATTTGATTGAATAAAGTTGCTATCCCTTGTTCTTTCTCTTCTTCTTCATGAACCCCTATTATGTGGATGTTATTTCTCTTCATGTTGTCACAGAGCTCTCTTAGAGTTTCCTCATACTTTTTGAGTCTCTTTTCTTTTTTCTGCAATGCTTCCATGCCTTTGTTCATCTTGTCCTCCAACTCGGTGATTTGATCCTTAGCTTCATCTATCCTGCTTTTAATTATTCCATTGTGGTCTTCATTTCTGATAGTGTATTTTTCATCTCCAACTGATTCTTTTTTAATATTTCAATGGTCTTTTTATACTTGCTATCTCTTTATTTAGGTGTTTTTAATGACCATCCATTATTGTTCTAAGATCCCTAAGCATCCTAACAATCATTATTTCAGTGGTTCTTAACCTTTTTTGATGTACCGAACCCACTAGTTTCATATGTGCATTCACCGAACCCTTCTTTAGTGATAAGTAAAATATAATTTTTTTTCCAAATTCAAGACATAGGTATATGTTTTTTTACTGGTGCACAAAATGAGCCCTGCATGAACATCACCTTGCTCAAAGAACAAAACCAACAAAGTGCATGAACTCACAACAAATTGTGGTATTACTTTATTCTGGCCTCCACAGCAAAGGCTTCTCCGAACCCCTGAGACCGACTCATCAAACCCCTAGGGTTCAATAGAATCGACGTTAAGAACCACTGATTTTTTTAAACTCTGCATCCAGTAGTTTGGTTCTTTCCATATCACTCAGTTCATTTTCTGGAGGTTTCTCTTGTGGTTTTATTTGGATTGCACTTTTCTGTCTTCTCATTATGTCTGTGTATTTGGGTGTGTTGTTTGTAGAGCTGGTTGAGTCTAGGCTTGGAGTTGTCTGCCTCCAATATTCAGTTTTGTTATTTCTAGGTCTTCTTGGGTTGGCTTCAGCTGTTGTTTGTAATCCAATATCAGTTTTGGCTTTTCTAGTAGAGCCACTTTGAAGTCTTGATTTGTTTGTATTCTTCTCAGTTTTCTTACTTGGTGGTAATCTTGTTTACTGATCTCAGCAGGAGGTTTATTTGAAACTGTATCCAGGAATGCAGTGGGTGTAACCTGAGACTCTGCAGGCCTGATCTGCCAGTCACTCTCTCAGGGCCTGGATGATTTCTCAGTTTCAGTAGGTGGAGGTGTATCTTATATATCCATGGAGACCTGAGTTACTGCTCCTCCTCCGCACATCTAGTTTTTAGCTGTGTCTTGTTGTGCTGATTGGAGCTGGAGAGATATCTTGAGATGGGTGACCCGGAAGCACTTTAGTCTTGTTTTATGTGGAAGGATCAAACTCTCCCTCAGCTATGCCCGCCTCCAGCACTGGATGAGTCAGCTTCTCAGGTCATCTCATGCACTCCTCTGCTCTTCACCATCTCTCTCTCCCCCAATTCCTTTTGGAAGACGAGCAAGCTCTTTCAACACACCTCATTCCCAGGTCTCTGGGCAAGTGGTTGTGAGCGATATTTTCTACTCTTTTCCTTTATTATTCTTAAATTAACTTGTAATCCAGTTTGGTTTTGTGAGCTGAGAGTCTGTGCATCTGCCTACTCTGCTGCATTCTTCCCCAAGCATTTTACAACATATATTATTAAAGTAAACTCTTATTATTATCAAATTACACTGGGAAACAATTTTTATTCATTTTCTGTTGCATGAGGTTTTAGAACTTTCTCTATATATTTCTGTATCGCTGATTCCAAATCTGAAATCCATTTCTTGATGCATGTTCGAGTTTTTATGCAGTTTTAATTTCTTTTTGTTACAGTAAATAGCATACATTGGTTTTTAAATTGGAGTTAAAGGGCAATGACTCTTGGATTGAACATAACCACAAGGCAATTAATGTTTTACAAACATCACTTTTACATAATTGTAGTTGTTTTTAAATGTAAAAAATTATTATCTGATAAAAAACACCCTCTTATTTTAAGATTGAATGATGACTTCTTTCAGTAGGCATCAATGTAAGAATAGTCCTTACACCTTCTGTTATATATGTGGCTGTTACACAATTCAAAGTCAAAGGCGCAAAATTTCATCATTTGTGACACGTGTACATATACTTCCTATTTTCAAGTTCCTCTTAGTGATCAAGACAAAAATTGGGCTCCTCATATTGTGTGTCCTAATTGTGAAGAAATGCTTCATGACTGGACAAAAGAAAAAGTAACTTAATACTTTTTGGTATTCCCATGGTTTGGTGTGAACCTAAGGACCACAGCAGTGACTGTTATTTCTGTCTGATCCATACAAAGTGCATCAGCAAGAAAAAAACGACATATGATCGCATATCTTAATATTCCTTAAGCAATACAACCTATTTATCCCACTCAGCCATTTTGGGTTCCAGTTTCCAATGATTTTATTTCTTCTAAGGACAAAGAAAGTGAACATGGTGATTAAGTGCATTTTGATAAGATGTATGAGGAAATGGTTGTAGAATCTGAAGGGTCTTCTTCTGATGTCAAGCAGTGATTAACCCCTCAGCAGTTTAGCCAACCTGAATTGAATGACTTAGTAAGAGATTTGGGCTTATCAAAGAAAGCAACTGAGTTATTAGCCTCCAGGCTTCAAGAAAAGAATGTACATCACCCGTCAGCTCAAGTATCCCATTTCAGAAAGCGTGAACAAATTTTTGTGGACTTTTCTTTCGAAGACAAACACTTTCTTTTTTCTGAAGACAAACACTGTCATGATATCAGTAGTCTTCTCAGACAGCTAGGTATTACAACTTACAGTCCAAAAGAATGGCAGCTATTTCTTGACAGCTCTAAACGGAGTCTGAAATGTGTTCTACACAATGGAAATGTTTATGCAGCAGTTCCATTTGGTTATTCAACTCATCTGCGAGAAGATTATAATAACAAAAAAATGGTCTTTGACTTTCTCTTTTTCTTTTCTTTTCTTTTTTTTTTTTACAAGGACAGAAAAAGAGAGTCAGAGAGAAGGATAGACAGGGACAGACAGACAGGAACGGAGAGAGGTGAGAAGCATCAATCATTTTTTTTTCGTTGCCATTGCAACACCATAGTTGTTCATTGATTGCTTTCTCACATGTGCCTTGACCACGGGCCTTAAGCAGACTAAGCCACCCCTTGCTAGAGCCAGCGACCTTGGGTCCAAGCTGACGAGCTTTTGCTCAAGCCAGATGGGCCTGCGTTCAAGCTGGCGAGCTTAGGGTCTCGAACCTAGGTCTTCCGCATCCCAGTCAGATGTTCTATCTACTGCGCCACCGCCTAATCAGGCTGTCCTTGACTTTCTGACGTATGGGAAGCATAACTGGATCATTGGTGTGGGTCTTAAAATGGTAAATTTTCTGCTAGGAAAACAGAAAGGTTTCACGAAGTTTCCTTGCTTTCTGTGTTTGTTGGATATCCGAGCTCGGGAGTAACAATGGACACAGAAGAAGTGGCCAAAACATGAAGCCCTGGAAGTAGGGAAGCAAAATATTGTGAATGAACCTGTAGTTAATCGAGACAGGATCCTATTTTCCCCCACTTCACATCACACTTGGCTTAATGAAGCAGTTTTTTCAGGCTTTGAATAGAGAAAGGGAATGCTTTCAACATATTATTTCTGCTTTTCCTATCTTGTCTTTCCAGAAGATAAAAGCAGATGTATTCAATGGACCTCAAATTTGAACCCTCATACGTAATGAAGAATTTGCCAAGAAGATCAATAAGGAGGAGAACGCAGCATGGCAGTCTTTTGTGGCAGTTACAAAGAACTTTCTTGGCAACAAAAACAGCAGAAAACTATAAACTTATGGTTCAAAGGATGCTGTTGGCTTTCTGTGACATTGGATGTAACATGAGGATTAAGATTCACTTCCTGAACAGTCACCTTGATAAGTTTCCTGAAAATCTTCAAGCTGTTAGAGATGAACAGGTTACTGCTGGAGCGTCAAACGAGATTGTCCTCAACAAGTACACAAACGCAAGAGCTACAAATGCAATTTTTTGCCTAAATAGAATTTAAATAAGTTATGGACAGATTTTATAATTAAAATAGGTATTTTAATATGTTGTATTTCAAAATTGTAGACAAATTCTGATGCAATCATATATTTTAGTGTATTAGTGTATTTACTGCATTATATCAATTATATTTTCACAAAGATGATGCCCAAGAGACATTCTACTTTATTATGTTAAACTAAATGTTAAAAAGTTTACAATAAGATGGAAACCTAAAATCTTTAATTGCCAAAATACAGTAGCTTACAGAGAAAAACTAATGTCAGGTTTGAGATCAGCAAAGTCGAATTGGGTAAGCACAAGTGGTTTTTTTTTTTTTTTTTTTTTTTTTTTTTTTTGGATACAACAAAAATTTTGTTCCCCAGTGTTATTTAAGGCTTATGTCAACTCTGTATATGATAATATTCAAAGGTCATAATATTCCCTTATGAAGGTATGCCTTTTAAACTTTAATATCAAAGTTCCAAAAATATATCAAAAAAACACCATGAGACCACCTTATAGAGTTCAATATTTTAAATACAGCATTCTCAGACTTTTCTTAATTAAATACCTCCATCATTTCAAATTTTCATGCAATAATTTTGTCTTGACAAAAGATTAGATATATCTATTAACTAGTATAATTTTCTTATTTTTAAATATAACTTTGTGTGATCAAATTAAACTTTCACTTGAAGTTAACAATTTTGTCTTTTAACTCGATTCAGACTACACATTTGAAGACAAAAGCAAGTGTTTAACACAAGCTTTCTGGGCGTTTATAGTCCATAGATCTAAGTAGAGGTTAAAATTGTTAAGAAGCATTTAGATATACATTTCATAAGTGTAAGCTAAACGTTAACATCATAGGACAAATTTTGGTTTAATTGACCCTTGTTAGTTAGGTAGACAGACACAATTTATGCTGTTCAAGATCTCCAAGGCAAATACTACTATTTAAGGAGAAAGGTGACATATTATTTTGAATGTGCTGTTAATCAGCTGCATTTCCCATTCAGATCTGGGAGACAACATTTCATTTAATTAGTCCTCTCATTATAAATATTTTTCACAGCAATTCAATTGGTACAAGTTTTCTGACACTGACTGTGCAGATGGCAGAAAACTGGTGTCTAGTCTCAAAGGAACTATTTGACCACTACAGTAAAAAAGCAATAAACAAAATAACAATATTGGAGCCCACTTCAGTTTATGTAGGCAGTCAGCCTTTTATTGCTATAAAACTTTGAACTAGATGTACGAGCTTTGCTGCAATAAACGAAGAGTTGTTTACAGCTTGAGGATGGCAAGTACCAACACTGGACTGGAGCTTCTGCAGCCTGAATGTCAGCAACTGACTAATGTGAAGAAACATACTGTGGGTTGTTTTATGGAGAATATGTTTTATAAACCTCAAGGGACCATTTATCACAAATCCATCCACTCTGCAGCAGATTGCTGCTTTAATGTTGAATGCTCCATTTCAGTCAGGCCCTTAAGTTAAAAAAAAAAATTCAAATGCTATTTTGTTTACTGTTTGCTTTATCATGATGATTCTCAAATTTCACCCTAGGAAATCTATATTAACTACTCTTATCTCCCTTAAACAAACTAAATATTTTATGACTTGGGGCTAATTCATTAGAAAATTTACATCTACTTACTGTTGTGAGCTATTTTTTCAATGCTATTTATTCGTGATCTGGTGAGCCTGCTGTATGCCAAATTCTTTTAAAAAGAAAAAGTACCTAGCAAAGAAATGCTTCGCTAATGGGCACAAAATAAAAAAAAAAAAAAAAATACACCTTGTTTCTAATAAAACGGAATGATGAAATCACCACAGCAAGGATTTTTATAGTCTTGTTTTTTGTTTTATTTTTATTTTATTTTTATTATTATTTATGTGTGTGTGTTTTAAAGCCAATAACAAAAACAACAGGAGCATTTTACAAGGATTTCATGGGTGGTGACCATTAAATAAAAACAATATAATTGATTTTCATTACAAACAAAGCTGAAGTGCAAAGAAAATAGCAGCTCCTCTCAGTTTTAAGGAACTATGAAGTGCAAGTTGAAAACTGGTATCTAGCACAGTGTCAGCAACTCTCTATGTTGTAGGTGAATACAAGAATATGGTATAATCTGTTCCAACAACACTTTACCTTTTTATGGCCTGTATAGTCACACAGCAAGAAAGCCAACATAAGTTTCATACAGGTCTTAGTACTCAAACAATTGGTTTTGGCTTCAAAAATCAAATACAAGAATTTTGGGGAATTATTAACAATGTTAGAATTAATCAGGTTTTCAGACAGTGGTTAGGAAATCTATAACAGAATTACTTGTGAGTGTACAGTTTTTGGTGGTAGATAAAAGTTTAGATTCCTGGGCCAAACCCTAATATATATAATCAGAATTTTCCAGGGTTGAGTACAGAAAATATATCTGTATAGTCGATCCCTTCTATTACTGTTATATACACATGTAGGAAACATTAAAGCAATGAGATAAAAAAAGTGCATAAACATAGGTATAACATGATCTGTTCAACAAATTTTGAACATTTTTAAAGTTGGAGCATTCGGAGAAATTCCCCTGCAAGTCAGAGAAATTATTTGGTTTCATCTGCTTCCTTTTTTTTCCTTTTCCTCTTATTTCCTTTAAAGATTTATGTTCTACAACTGTTGTTCCTTAATCACGAAAATATAATTTGTCTTAAATGCAAAGATATACTAATTCATGTATTTTATTATTTTCATGAGCATGTGTATTATATAACAGTAATTTAAAAAAACAAACTTAAGAAACTTCCCTATCCTCCTACCATTGGGATATATTCAAACAGCATCTGAAATAAGTGACACAATTAGAATTAAAAACTCAGTCAGTGTTCCTGGCCACATTTTCCTGCAGCTGTCCAGTTCTGAGGTAAAGAATGGATGCTCCACACTGGGTAAGCAGTCTTTCCCTGCGCATAGCAGGATGTATTGCTTTCATAATATGGGCCCTGCTTATATGGCGGAGAACAGAAAAGGTAAGCAAAAAGTCAGCTGTCTCATTAGATGTGGAGTTAATATTTCAGAACCTCTCTTCTTCTATCTGAGATTTGAATGTTGCCATCTGAGGATGCCCTATTTTTTATTCAACCAATGTTCCTTTAAATCTAATTAGTAAGTGACAATGCTTTATTTCTAGCTATTAGTTTCACCTAAACTGGCAACTGATAGAAAATCAGTGAAATATTTCAAACGACGGCAGCATTTGATTTTCCTTTTAGACTATCTCAGAATTGAGTTGGGCACTTCCTTTCCCACTCTGGAATAACTGCCTGTGGGATAGACAGCTTCAGCTCCTTTTTAGAAAGTATAAATTCTAAAGCAAATCAAATTATTGTCATCAAATAAATAAAAATTTTCCAGATTATAATTACATATTAGCACATATAGTCTAAACAACATATTTTAATATAAAAGATAAGTTTTAAAAATATAAATATCTTCAAATAGAGCTGACATGATATCTTTCACAGCTCAGTCTTCTTCACATTCCAATTTGTTAATGTCAGCTCTCATTCCAAATTTTGTTAAAGTAATACTAAATTGTTTGTGTGCTGTTTTAGTTCTTGAGCTTTTATTTATTTTGCTGCTGTTAGTTCTTGCTCTCCTATTTATTTTTATAATATAACATTGAGTATATAAATTATAATTGGCTGAGAATTAGCTATATAAAAAGTGGTCATTAAAATAGTATAAACTAAAAATTGTCAAACATGAAACTCCAACACCTTTTAGTCTCTACTTCAACTCTCTTTATTTCAAACATTATACTTTAGGCTATGAACCCATTGTCAACACTTTCTTCTGTCCATTAACCTTTATGTTCTTCTTTACACCTCGCCCTTCCAACACTTAGCTAATGTATCTGATTTCTACTTCAGTGAATATTCCTTTAGTGACGTTATGATTATATCTGTATTTATACTTCTCATTGTAAGATCCTAAAATTATTGTTATGACCTACTAGAACTTTATTTTTAATGATATCTTAGAGATTCTATATGTCTAAGCCAAAATAAGCATTTCACGCTCTTCATTATTCCTGTATGAAAGCAATCTTGAATAGAGTAGTGCATTCACTAGAAGCAACAGCCAGACCAGCATCCTCGGTATTACTTGGAAATATGTTAGAAATACAGATTGTTAGGCTTCAACACAGACTTACTAAGTCACAAATTCTGAGAGCATACCCAGAAAGCTATTTTAACAAGACTGCCAGACTAAAATTTGAGTATCTACGGTGTAGAATATAAAACCATCGTCTTTGAAGTCAGATCTGAATTTGAGGTTAGGCTTTCCAACTTACTTGTATTATCCTAACCAAATTAACATTTTATTGGCCTGATTTGAATGACACTTCCCAGCCTTAACAAACCATTGTGGTTAGACAAATAATCTAGGTCTATGGTCTGAAATGATTATTCTAACCTTGATCATAATACAGCTAGTGTGAATAGAGAGCTGAAAAAGCTCCATCTTGATCAGAAGGAAAGGAAGAAAGATGTTTCCTTCAGGAAGGAGTGTTGGGGGCCAAAGTTTCTCTCAAGTAATATTTTCAATTTTTTTTTTTTTACTTTCATTATTCTTCTAAGCATTTGTGACCATTTACTTTCTTCTAGATTAGGATCAAAATGAATTATTTTCAGAAAGCTTTCGTTGGTTAATTCACCCCTCTCCAAACACATTTTTTTCACATTTGAAAATACAATCTTTATTTTATATAATGCCTTTGTTATTCCCATGTAACATCTCTTACGTGATTGATTTCTTTTCTTTTTTTTTAAGCAACAGAAAGACAGACAGACAAACAGGAAGATAGAGAGATGAGAAGCATCAACTCATATTTACTTGTAATACTTTAGTTGTTCATTGATTGCTTCTCATACATGGTAATTACTCCTGAGAACTGGCAACTTTTTTTCCTCTCCTGACCTTGCACCTATTTTCTAAAGGTGGAATTATAGACAATTCTTTTAAAAGAAAACACCATTTGACTTTATCACATTGTTGATCATGTTTTACTAACGATAGATTTCAAATCCCACCATTCCCTCTCTTTCTTTCTTTTTTTAAATTTCTTTTTATATATTTATTTTAGAGAGGAGACTCAGAGTGAGAGAGAGAGAGAGAAAGAGAGAGAGAGATAAAGGGGGGAGGAGCTAGAAGCATCAACTCCCATATGTGCCTTGACCAGACCAGTGCAGGGTTTTGAACTGGCGACCTCAGTGTTCCCAGGTCGACGCTTTATCCACTGCACCACCACAGGTCAGGCCCATTCCCTCTCTTTCTATCCCATGCATGGGGAAGCTGATAAGAAAGCCTGGATGCTGCCTCTATTGGTGCCTGCTTTAGGTTAGAACTGTGACAACACCTTGTCTGTGTGCACACAATCAATTCCATCTTGTTCACACACACTAAGTACCATAAACTCCGAGAAGAATGACCTCTTCCTACTCTCTCTCAATTCATTTTCAGATCTGTTTTGGAACCAGCAATCCTTTTCCAAGAAACTCTTATTATGTAGTTAAAACATTTTTATCAAGTGTGTGTGTGACACCATCTTGACATTCAACCAAATTTGGGGTAAAGGGTTTATATTACTTTCGTGGGTATCCACAATGACCATCATTGACGTCAATTAAACAATTATTTGAGCCCTTTCTGAAACTCTTCATCATGTTCAGACAAACTAATTGAGTGTAGTTCAGCACACTAGACAAACATATATATTGTTCTTTTAAAGTTGTGTGAATACAAAAGGGGGTTCAATAATAAATCTAAGTGAAAGTAACCTCACAGTGTGATATGATTATAAACTCCTAATTGGGAAGGTCATTGTGGGTAGTCATGCCTTAGATCTATAAAAAAGTTCACCTCTGCCTTAAAAAAGCCCTGCCCATTTTTTTGCATCTAGGTTCACACTTCTGAAATGGTATAAGCAAACCTTCTTTTTTAGATCCCTTAGAGCAGGGGTCCCCAAACTTTTTACACAGGGGGCAAGTTCACTGTACCTCAGACCTTTGGAGGGCTGCTACATATAGTACTCCAAACACTGACCACCGGAAGTGCGGTGGGGGCTGGATAAATGGCCTCAGGCGGCCACAACTTGGCCCACGGGGCCATAGTTTGGGGACCTCTGCCTTAGAGGCATAACGACCCTCAAGGGATTATACAATCTTGTTATTCTTTTGTAAATTGATCCCAGCCTTGCCATCTTCATCTTCCCAGCAGCCTCATGTAATCTTCCTTCTGGTCCCTCCTTAACTCCAAATGTATTTGTCCTTCCAAGCATTTCAGATCTTGCTTCCATGCATGTCATCAGTTTGGCTCAGATATGCTTAGCAAAATTGCTTTTCACTACATATTCTGGCAGTCATAGATTAAAGCTTATTTTTCAGGGAATGAAATATATTTATCAAGTGCTATTTTTTAAAGTGAAAAGATAAAATAAAATTCTCTGCAGGTTTAAATATTTTTACTTCAACAGTAATATTTAGGGTGAAAGTCAGTATCTCTGGGTCATCACCTCAAAAGTCAGTTACTCTCAATTAGTTGAAATTTCCTGCAAAGAAAACCTTATATGAAGAAGGGGTAAAAATACTCTTATCTGGTATGAAGAAGGGGTAAAAATACTCTTATCTGGTAAGTTCTAAGTTGAAAAATTTTAACAATATTCCTTCAAATATCTCATTTTTCTTTGATTCTACCCATTCATTGGTACATATTCATTTTATATTTTTACTTGAATTAATGGTGTACCAAAGGTTAATATTAATATTTCAAGCCTTAAAACATTTCAGTAAAAAATTTTTATTTATTTAATTTTTTTGCGACAGAGAGAGAGATAGACAATCAGGAAGTAAGAGAGATCAGAAGCATTGATTCTTCATTGCAGCACCTTAGTTGTTCACTGATTGCTTTCTCATATGTACCTTGACTGGGGGGTGGGTGGGTAGGCTACAGTAGAGAGAGTGAACCCTTGCTCAAGCCAGAGACCTTGTGCTTCAAGCCAGCAACCTTTGGGCCAAGCTAGTGACCATGGGGTCATGTCTATGATCCCACGCTCAAGCCACCAACCCCAGGTTCAAGCTGATGAGCCTATGCTCAAGCTGGATGAACCTGCACTCAAGGTGGCAACCTTGGGGTTTCGAACCTGAATCCGCTGCATCCCAGTCTGATGCACTATCCACTGTGCCACCACCTGGTTAGGATCTATAAAATGTTATCTTGTCCTATAGTTTCTGTGGCTGGTAGTAAGCTCTTTAACAACAAAATGATTTTCTTTTACCTAAGAGGTATTTATAAATAATTCTGAGTGACTTTGTCCCCAAATACACATCCAATGAAGTTTTAATTAAATGAAAACCAGCCCAGTATAATTTTCTTTATTGTTTTAATGTAGAATGCTATTAAATTATTATTATTATTATAAAAAGAAAATAAAAGATAATGAAGATGAGGAGCAACTATTTCCAGAGTTGATTATTTTCCTTTTCTTTTTTTTTTGTCTTAGTACAATATTTTCCTGTGAGTTTTTGTGTGGTTTTAGAGGGCATGAAAGCAATGGACTGACTTTAAGCATGAGCAAATAGCTCCCCCTTCCCTAAGATCCTTCTACTCTAAGCTTGCCATGTAGCAAGAGATGCAGATTTAAACCACTTGCATTATAATAAAAAAACAAAATAAAATACAAGTAAATCTCTGAAAACTAAAACTTGTAGAATGTTCCAAACAGGTACATTTGTTAACCTGCTGTATTTCTCTGCTCAAAAATAAAATAAAATAAGAAATTCTTGCTTTTTGTTGTCGTCTTTTTCTTTTTCACCAACTCTCAAGGCTGAGGTAGAGATACAGCTTTGTTTACAAGTAATATGAAGTCGTGTGTAGACTCAAACTAAAACTTAATAATTTTTTTTTCTAATCACAATACCACTATGCAGTTTGGCACAATTTAAAACAACTATCATGCTCAACTTAGTAAAGACCAAGAAATGAAATACTAGGAGTGTTGCAGGTCAGTGCACGGGTAGAAGTAAGAGAAAGCTTTCCTGGCCCTAGTTCCTACAATCGTTTGCTCATGTTCATGAACAATAAAGTTGAACCAAGTAAAAAAGAACCATTACACATTAATGTGCAGTACACATTGACAAAGAATATAAGAGAAAGTATTTTCTGTATTATTTTACTTATAGGGTCTATGTCATGAGACAAAACTAAATTATAATACTTTATTCCCAAAGATAATTCCCTAAAAGAGTTGGAAAATGTACTTATGCTTTAAATACTGATAGGAGAAGGTAATTATAATATCACTCTAAGCTGCGTATAAGTTAAAGATATTATGAAAAAATAGGCCATTTAAATTGGAAGAATCAGTTTCTGCCATTTCTTCAAAAATACTTATTCAATAGATAGAACTTATTTTTGAAATGTAAGCAATTTTCAGTATTGTATCATCATAAGGTACTTTCATGTACATTATCTTATTTAATTTTAAAAGGATTATATGTGTAAAATTCTTAAACAAATGAAATTTCAATTAATAACTGTGTATTGTTAAAGTATTAAAATCAAGAGTCTATGTTACCAGTGGGTTTTTTTCTGATTCTCATCTATTTATATATTTTGATACAATATATAATGAGTTTTTTCAATTAAGCAATAGTTTAAAATGCCATCACTACACTTCAGATTGATGTTTTGGTAATTCTTCAGGTTTGTCTTGACAACTAAAATTTTGTGTGAATAATTATATCACCACATATAAAAAGGCAGTAATATGTTTAATACTTTATTTAGGGGATACTGTAGTCATTCAGTTTGTATAAAATATAAAGGGTTTTTTATAACATTTAGTCCATCACATACAACTTAAGCCCCATCCAAAGTAATTAAAATGTATGTAGTCAAAAAGTATACCACTTAAGAAATAAAAAAATATTGGAGGTATCATATTTCCTGATTTCAAACTATACTAAATGCTATTGTAATCAGAACAATATTACTGGTACAAAAACAATTACATATATCAGTGGAATAGAACAGAGATCTTAGAAATGAACTCATCTTTATATAGTCAATTAATCTTCCACAAAGGAGGCAAGAATATACAATGAAGAACAATTCCTTCAATAAATGGTGCTGAGAAAACTGGACAAGTACATGCAAAAAAAGTAAAGTGAACCACTTTTTTGGTATCATTTATTTTAAAAAATTCAAAAAGGATTAAAGTATAAAATATAAGATCTGAATACATAAAACCTCCCTGAAGACAACATAGGCAGTATACTTTTTACCATCAGTCCTCACAATATATTACTTAACACAATGAAAAGGCAACTTACTAAATTAGAATAGATATTTTCAAATAAGATATCTAATAGGAATTAATATTCAAAAAATATAAATAATAACATATAATTTACCATCAACAAAAAATCCAATTAAAAAGTGGGATATTTTTGCAAAGAAGACATACAGATAGCCAAGAGATACATGATAAGATGCTCAGAATCACTAATTATCAGGAAAACGTAAATGAAAACCACAATGAGCTATCATCTCACACCTGTAAGAATGTCTATTATTGAAATGACAACAAATAAGTGTTGGTGAGGATGTGAAGGAAAGTGGACACTTCCTCGTACACTGTTGGTGGAACTGTAAATTAGTACAGCCATTATGGAAAACAGTATAGAGATTCCTCAAAAAATTAAGAACAGAACCATAAGATTTCACAATTCTATGTATAGATATTTATTCAAAGTATACTAAAACAATAATTTTAAAAGATATATACACTTATATGTCCACTGCATTGTTTACAATAAGCCAAGATATGGGAGAAACCTACATGTTCACTGATAGATGAATAGAAAGAAGATGTGATACATACACAAACACATACACAGATAGACATACATATACACACGCAGTGGAATATTACTCAGCCATAATAAAGAATGGCATCTTGCCATTTGAAACAACATAGATGAATCTAGAGAAAGACAAATACCATATGATTTCACTTATATGTAGAATCTCAAAAAAAATAAAATAAATGAAATAAAAACAAATTCAGATAAAAAATTTAGAAAACCAACTCATGTTTGCCAGAGGATGGGGATAGACAGAAAAGAGAAAAGGGATTAAGAAGCACTAACTTTCAGTTATAAAATAAATCACAAGGGTGTAATGTATAACATAGGAAATATAATCTATGATATCATAATAAATATGTACAATGACAGATGGTTACTAGGCTTGTAGTATTCACTCCATAAGGTATATAAATGGTGAATCACTATGGTGTATACCTGACTAATATAGTATTGCATATCAACTATAATTAAAAATAAATTTTAAATAAAAAAATGAAAAAATAACATATAAGACATTGACAACACTAATAATTTTTATATTTTCTTCTATGCAAATCAAACTGGAGTTTCATTAATTGAAATAATTACAATATTTAGCTTTTATTTCTAATAGATTCCAACCTTTTTTCTAAACATACCAGTTGAGAAATTAATGCACACAGTCAATTAAATCTTAAATGAGAACTAAAGTCTTAAACTGTAGCACTTTGTAATTTCTTATTATCTCACAGGATTAATAAAAATACTTTTGATACAATAAATTTGATCAAAATCTACTTGCAGGAATAATGACAAATTTTACTTAATAAACACAGCTGTTTTGTACTAAGAATAGCCTCCTCCTGCCAATCCAGAGTAATTCTGTGTCAGCTCATACTGTATTATAAAACAGTATGAATTTTTTATTAGTTCACTGAAAGGATTTCAAATATGGTTTTCTACTAACTCTCCAGTCATTGTTTGGCTTCAATTGCTATGTGAGGATTTAAAGAAGAGTAACAACACAAATATAAAATATTTTAGTTAATGTCAGGGTACTTGATATTAAAATATTGTTATTCTCAACTAAGTGCTCTAATACTTTATATACTTATAAATAACACTTTTGTTGATTTTCAAATATGCTCTTACCAAATAATTTTACTATTTAAGTACTTGAAAATGTAACCTTACTCATTATTATAATCAATTAATTAAGATGATTTCAATGTACAGGCATTCCTTATTTATTTTTTCAGAGCTATAATAGTTGTTATAATAACATGTATGTTATAGTAAAATATTACAGTTGGTAATTATTTGCAATAAGTTTTCAATCCATACAAAAGAATGAGAAGGTATGAGTCTAAAAAACAGTTTGTTTAATTTTATATTTAAGCAAGATGCGCAAAGTAATTTGATATACTTTTATGTAATTTATTTATACACTTAGACTTAGAAGAGACACTCCAGTGGCAATCTAATAAAAAAAATGTTGATCATTAGAAGAAAAAAAACTAAAAAATATACAATCTAAACCAGGGATTTTCAACTGGTACAGGGCAAGAGGCACACAGGTATGCCATAAGAATTTTTAAAACATATAGTACCTGACTAGTCAGGGGCACTGACCTCTTTTACCTTAGACTGTCAAATTTAAAATGACAACAGCCAACACAACAATAGCCATCTGGTGTGAATGAATCAAAAGTATACTAATATACTTTGTCATATCAGCAAAATATATAAATTTTGGTAGGCTGCAGAAATTTAGTACTTTGTGTATGCCATGAGAGAAAAAGGCTATTTGTTGGCCTAAACAGAAACAAAACCAACAGCAGAGCTTACCACTATATTATTACACTAGAATACTGGATTTTTGTTCTTTCCTTCAATAGTCTAATTCAAAGTATACCTTAAATCATGACGTGACTGAAATATCTCTAGTAGGATAATTCCTCTTTTAGTGATTTGTACTACATCTGAAGAGAATTACCACCTATCATTCACTAAACAGGCTCTAGGACTGTAACCATTTTCCACTGAATACTTATCAGTTCAGGAAGTCATTTTAAAAAATTCGTCAATACCAGTTGTGCATCCTCTTTTTGAAAAGCGTGTTTCCTTTTCTACAGACCAAAAAGCACTTTGGAGATAGGAAGAGCCAACATCATGAGTTGGCTTTAGGGCTTATAAGAAAAAGGTCTAAACTTCCTCCATTTCAATCACAAAATAATGTTTATATACATTATATAAGTATAAAACTCTAATGACATTTAATCATATTTCAGAATTCAAATTCTGTCCTGTTGCCCTGGTTGGTTCGTTCAGTAAATAAATCAATGGCCTGGCGGGACATCCTGGGTTTGATCCCTGGTTAGGACACACATGAGAAGTGACCATCTATCTGCTTCTCTCACTCTTCCCCTCTCACAGCCAGTGGCTCAGTTGGTTCAAGTGTTGGTATGAACCCTGAAGATAACTCAGTTGATTCCAGCATCGGCCCTAAATGGGATTGCCTAGTGGATCCCAGACAACACACATGTCCCTCCTCTCACTTAAAAAAGAAAAAAAAGAAATCTGTCCTGTCTCTACTAAAAAAATAAACACATAAACAAACCAAATAGTACAATTTTATTTTTATATTTTTTGGTCCAGAGAAGGCTGCAAATAAAAAGAAAATGCATGGAGGCATAATTAACTGCCTCATTTTAAAAATGGACCAACTCTAAAACAATTAGACATAGGGAACTCCCACTCTGGTGTGGTTTCCACAGATTCAAACTCATACATGGCCTGAAACTGGTGCCTGGATAAGAGCTGAATGTCAAGAGATCTCAAGAACCCCTACTTTAAGGATCCACATTGAGGGGTGCAGATTTGGGAGAGAGTTCCTCCTTGCCTGTCTGTGGCTCATGATGAATGTGAAAATTACAGACAGTATTGTTAGACTACACTGTTCTCCAACTTTAGTGGTCATTTCTTTGAGATATTTTTAGCATGATTTTAAATGGGCTATTTACAGTACACATAGGCCTTCATAAAACCTGTTTATGGACTATTAGTTCATCTGGTTATAGCACAAATATATATATACATAGCCTGTAAAACTATATTTTAATTTCTGGGTTATGTTTTATTTTGATCTAGGTACATTTACTCATCTGTTAAAAGGATATTATGTTTAATTGGTCAATTATTCAAAAATAAGCTATAAATTACATATGGACCAATAGAGACTCATATAAATCAGTGTAAATAGATCACTAACAGTGGAAAATAGTTCAGTTCAGCAGTCATCTGCTTCAGAAGGTCTCTCTGAAACCCAAGCTAAGTTCTTTTGCATTGTTTGACAATAGAATTATTTGCATTTATCTTTTCATGCCCTCTATTATATTTAATTTGTTTATATGCAACTTTCTCTACATTAGTACCAGTATTCCATTAAATACTAGTCACAGCAGAAACTCTTTGAAAATGAATTTCTGATCAAATAAGTTTGAAAATTTATAATAGGGTCCCCTCTTAAAGAACAGATATGTAAAAGAAAAAAAAAAAGAACAGATATGTAATTTATCATATTAGAATATCTAAGTCATGGAGACTAAATAATTTTTACTTTTTTTTCACTATTTTTGTTGTTGTTGTTATGTGAGAGGCAGGAAGGCAGAGAGACAGACCCCCAGCAAGACCAATACAGGGTGATGCTCTGCCCACCTGGGGTCGCTGCTCCACTGCTTGGCAACCTAGCCATTTCAGCATCTGAGGTGAGGCCATGGAGCCATCCTCAGCGCCCAGAACCAACTTGCTCCACCACAGCCATGGCTGTGGGAGAGGAAGAGAGATAGAGATAAAGAGGGGAAGGGTAGAGTAGCAGATGGTTATGTCTGTGTTCCCTGACCAGGAATTGAATCCAGGACTTCCCCAAGCCAGGCCAATGCTCTACCACTAAGCCAATTTTTGATTTTCTATCTCAGCATATTTTCACCAACTCTTACTGAGTAATGGGACATTAACACAGTTTGCTTTATCTTCATAATAACTACAAACAGCTCTGGGACCAATGTTTTCATATCAATGAAGGATGGTTTGGTACATGAATAAATGAAAACACAAAGTGCCTGACCAGTTGGCTCAGTGGTAGAGTGTTGGCCCAGCATGTGGATGTCCCAGGTTTGATTACTGGTTAGGGCACAAAGGAAATGCAACCATCTGCTATTTCAACCCTTCCCTTCTCACTCTCTCTCTATTCCCCTCCTGCAGTTGGAGCGAGTTGGCCCAGGGCACTGAGGATGGCTTCATGGCCTCTGGCTAGGGTACTATGAATAGCTCGGTTGCTGATCAATGGAGTAATGTCCCAAATGGGCAGAGCATTACACCCTAGTGGGCTTACCAGGTAGGTTCCAGTTAGGGTACATGCAGTAGTCTGTCTCTGCCTCCCTTCTTGTTACTGAACTAAAAAACAAACAAGAAAACACACAGACATATAAGCAAATTATATGTACACATATTTATTGTTCACCTTGTAATAAAAATTCCAGAAATAGATGTTCTTTATTTTGATCAATGACTAATGTATATTAAAGCCTTTATATGTGACATTCTTTTAATGTTTTCCTCATATTTGCAAGATGAAAGCAGTACTTTTAGCTATCAAGTTAGTTTCACATGCAAAAGAGAACAAGGCATGACAAGAAGAAACAAAACTTTCATAGAAATATCAGCAATTCTAGTTTGTTGGCCATTGCCCATGACTCACATGGACACACTTACTGCAAATAAGTCTGAG
Organism: Rhynchonycteris naso; assembly: GCA_037038555.1. Lineage (NCBI taxonomy): Eukaryota > Metazoa > Chordata > Mammalia > Chiroptera > Emballonuridae > Rhynchonycteris > Rhynchonycteris naso. Next base: position 67,333,955 of record CM072996.1, read on the forward strand.
AAACATATATTTCAATTGGAAACATTAAGACCTAAAACAAAATTGATATTTGTTGTTAAAAATAAGAAGAGAATGGCCTAACCAGATGGTGGTGCAGTGGGTAGAGCGTTGGATTGAGATGCAGAGGACCCAGGTTAAAACCTGAGGTTGCTGGCTTAAGCACAGTTTCATCTTATTTGAGCACAGCTCACCAGCTTAAACCCAAGGTCACTGGCTTGAGCAAAGGGGTCAGTTGGTCTGCTGTATCCCCCTGGTCAAGGCATATATGAGAAAGCAATCAATGCACAACAAAGGTGCTGCAATGAAGAACTAATGCTTCTCATCTCTCTCCCTCCCTGTCTGTCTGTCCCTATCTGTCCCTCTGTCTCTGTCACAAAAAAATAAATAAATAAAAAATAAGGAAAGAATGTATATTATGCAAACAACTAAAATTATCTGACACAATATTCTGAGTCAAAATTTAAAAAAATTATACACCTGATTCATTTATATCAAACATTGTCAATGAAACACTATGAATGAAGCAAAATAAGTTGTCAATAAATATACTAAACAGAACCCTCAATATTCTAGCAAAATCTTTAAACATTACATACAAAAGACATATGTGGATAAGGTAATATTTTTTACTCTGTATAAAAGCTTCAATGGGACCTGGCAAGATGGTTCAGTGGTAGAGTGTTGGCCTGGCATATGGATATTCTGGGTTTGATCCCTGGTCAGGGCTCACAGGAGAAACTCCCATCTCCTTCTTCACCGCTCCCTCTGTCCTTTCTCTCTACTTTCCCTCTAACTCTCTCTTCCCCTCCCCTAGCCAAGGGTCCATTGGAGAAAAGTTGGCCATGGTGCTAAGGATGGCTTCATGGCCTTCATCTCAGGCACTGGAATGGCTCCAGTTGCAACAGAGCAACACCCCAGAAGGGCAGAGCATCACCCTCTAGTAGGAATACCAGCTGCATCCCTGTCTGGCACATGTGGGAGTCTGTCTCTCTGCCTCCTCACTTCAGAAAAATACACACACAAAAAAAGCTTCAATAGACAAATAGATATATAGAAAAATAAAAAGTAGAGTTCCACATACAATTGACTCTAATAGTAATATCAAGTCTGTTAATCACAGCTCTTTAAGAAAATTTTGGCCATATGAGTTCACCACTGTTCGTATAAGAGTTTCTGAATTAGCTGTGGAGCATGTCAAATTGTTATTGGAGGCAGATCACCTGCTGTAGATTTCACTGAGCCTCACCAAGACTTCAATATAATAGTCCTACAGTTTAAATGAGAGTTTATATATTACCTAATGAATCAATTTTATTATTTCAAATCAGTTTATAAAATACAACAGGAATTGACAGAGAATTATGTTATCTCTATTACTGGAATCAGTTTTCTCATTTGCTTCTTATATTAATATCAATGTAGATTTGATTGACAGCATGTAGTTTTGATTAATAGTTGTTATCAATGATATTTTTTAAATCATCCCTAAATATGGTGCTAAAGGCCCATTTCCAGAACTGCAAAATTTTACCACCAGGTCCTAGGCTAGAGCATTATGCTACTACCATCCTCTGGGGCTTCCTGCAGAGAGAGAAAAAAACAAAACAAAACAAAAAAAAACGACTATCTCTTTTGGTACCTTTTCTGATGCTATAATATTGTATAATACCAACTTTTTTAAAAGCAACTTTGTCTAGTGAGCTAAAAATGCTTCATCCCCTCTCATCTGATACAGTCAATGCAAATAAAAAATCCACATACTGCCTGACCTGTGGTGGAGCAGTGGAAAATCATCAACCTGGAACGCTGAGGTCACTGGTTCATAACCCTAAGCTTGCCCAGTCAAAGCACATGTGGGAGTTGATGTTTCCTGCTTCTCCCCCTTTACTCTTTCTCTCCCCCTTTCTAAAATGGATAAAATAGAATCTTTAAAAAAAATTTTTTAAAAGAAATCCACATACTATATTTATAGTGGGTATCTTTCTAGTATATTTTTGAGTTAATATTATTTTGTAATATCAATGTTTTTTATCAAAAAACTATAGACTTTTAAAATTTTCATTTATTGACTTTAGAGAGAGAGAAAGAACAATAAACATTGACTTGTCCCACTTATTAATGTATTAATTGGCTGACTCTTGTAATGGGTCCTGATCAGAATTAAACCCACAACTTCGGCAGTAGCTCAATTGTGCTACTGGCCAGACTGCCCAAAAATTATAGATTTAACCAATATTTGTTAATTTACCAATACTTTTAAAAGTTACAAATATAGAGGAGGAGAAAAACACAAAGCAATAAATGAAGAAACAATAACAGATTTTTTTATGTTTTATCAAAAGATAAATACTGGCAATTTATTTTTTATCCCTTGGTATTACATGAGAAACAATATGGTGTTTGGTTGTGATAGTGTTTTAACTGAGATGCAGTTACATGTTAATTTTAATGATGTATTTCTCCAAGATTATAATCAATTATGAACTAAAAATCTATTTACAACCATGATAATTCTGATTAATCTGAAGGGGTACTGAGAAACAGACAGAGCGAGAGCAGTAGCTGTGACTGATAAAGCACTTTATGAGCCTTCTCAGAGCTCTCAATGAACTTCAAATTTGCAAGCTTGTACAATGACATAAATAGAAATTAAATTAGAATATTATCCAATTTGAATGTTGGGCACAAGCCTGTGAGGTGATAAAAACTTAGATGATTGAAGCACAGATGTAAAACAAGGCCTCCTTTCAAACGTAAGGACACTTATACTCTCTATACAGAGGTGTTGTTTTTTTTCCTCCTAAGAATAAGGAGACTTTGGCTATCAATCACACACAGAAGTAGATACTCTCTGCCACACGGCTATTAAGTGGAGAAATGTACATTTTCTACTTCATCTATCAGGCCTACTGATGTGTTTTCATTTGTAGCATCAATCACGATAGGAGCTTAAGTACTTGAAAATGGGAACCCATGGGGCTCAGCCACCACCAATGAGGGCTCAGCTATGCTGTGAAAGCCTCAAAAAGTGACACATCTAAAAGACCTGAAAATGCAGCATAGAGTCTCATCATACACCACTGACCACATTGTGTCCCCGGTTCCAAGAACCACACTAAGAATTTGAATAACTTGTACAAATTCTAAAGCAATGATAAAAGTGGTAGCAGTAAGATTCTCACTAGTGATTTCTAGAATGTGAACAAAACCGAGCATACTTTGCCACTAGATTAACTTTGAGCAACATCTGTAGGATGCTGGGAGATATTTGCACTCCAGGAGAACTGCCAATGTCACAGACAAAAGGTTTCAGCATAATTATGGAGACTCCACAGAGGAAAAAAAGCACTGGAGAAATGCAAATGATCTTTAGGGCACTGTTAATATGCATCAAATTTTGGGTAGCAACCAATGGTGAACACAAAACCAATAAATCACATAGAAATGTATCTGCTTCAACATTTCCCACAAGCATCTTTATGTATGATACAACTATGGTAAATTTAAATTTGGTGGTTGTTGTTCAATTCAGAAAGAAAGACAATACTTTATTAATTACATAAATGTATGACCATTTGGTTTTGGCAATATATGTTCTATATCACACTCAGAATTACAGAATCCCAGTGTAGTACAGCACATAAAAGCTGTCTCTCCTGGAATATGTAATGCTTACCCATGTATACATATTTAATATAAGCATTGCTTTTAATAGTAGTTGTATATGCAATGTTGTATTAGGTAACAATGACAGAACTCCACATGCAAAGTTAACAACCTCAAACTCCTGGTTAGGCTCTAGTTTCAGGAGTTGGTTCTCATGAAGGCTTAGATTTCAGCCAAAAGAAAAAAGGAAGAGGAGAGTTGTGAAAATTAAGAAAGACTTTAATCTGCTGTTTAGTCCAAATCAATCACCTGTTTCTCCCTTTCTCCCTCTTCCCCTGCAAGGGAAAGGAGCTTGGGAAGGTGACAGAGCTGATTCCAGAAAATAGTAGATGCATCTTGTATCACAAAGCCAGATAACAAAGTCTGACTTAGAAATACCAAGAGAATGCACCATAAATCATTTGGTAGATTTAGCAATCGGCCATGTCCCTATCCATCAGTCTATGGCCATACCAGATTACCTCTCATTCTTAAAGAGAATGTAAATCCTCAGATCTAGGAAGAGTCATCTTTACCTTTATGTTGTGTTTTCCATAGAAACTACCTGAAAATTCTTAGGAGTTCTCTATTATAATTGGGAGAAACAAGACTCACAAAAAATAATTAAAAGTAAATAAACTTAGAAAATATTAAGATAAAGGGGCACAAAAGAGATAATTACTCATAAACAGCTCCTGCTTCTTCTCAAATTCTCTCCAGTTATTCATCAAAATTGTTTTCTTTGCCTTACAGAGTTACCCACACTTATCTTCCCTTTGTTCTTAGTGCCTTGAATATTTCGGAGAATTTCATCCCTCTGGAAGGATTGATGAGGATGTACAACTGAGATTTAATACCTAACAATCCCATGAAATGTAAGTACATCATACAGGAAATAAGAAAAAACTACCTTATTTATTTTCTAATTAAAAATACAAGTACAGGTAAATTCAGGGTGGTTTGGCCAACTGGAATACTACTCAGCCATAAAAAAGAGGAAATACTGCCATTTGCAATAACATGATCTTCAGAATAGCACGCTAAGCAAAGAAGAAAAAAATCCAAGAACCACAGGATTTCACTCATTTAGTGGAATACAAAACTGAAAGCAACAAATTCAAAAGCAAGACCAGCAAAAACTAATAGACACAGACAACAGTATGGTTGTACAGATGGAAAGGAAGTAGAAAAAAGGTAGTAAAGAGTAAAGGGGGTGAAATATATGATGACAGAGGAAATTTGACATTATATGGTAAACACACAATGGAATATTCAGATGATGTATCATGGAATTGAACACTTAAAGCTATATAATTATTTTATTTAGAAATTAAATTTAATGGGGTGACATTGATCAATAAAGAGTACATAGGTTTCAGAAAACATTTCTATAGCATTTGAACTCTTGATTGTGTTGGGTGTCCATTACCCAAAATCAAATAATTTTTCATCACTGTTTATTTGTCCCCTCCTCTGGGTAAGCACTTCACTTTTATCTATGTCCATAAGTCTTATTTTTATATCCCACCTATGAGTGAAATCATATAGTTCATAGCTTTTTCTGATTTACTTATTTCACTTAGTAGATTGTTCTCAACGTCCATCTGTATTATTATAAATGGCAATAAATTGATAGCACCACAATAAACTGAATAAAAAAATGAACAGAATAATTAAAAAAGTATTTCACCAAAGATGACATAAAAATGGTCAGTCAGTTCTTGGTCCTGGCCAGTTGGCTCAATGGATAGAGCATCAGCCTGACCTATGGCATCCCAGGTTCAATTCTCAGTCAGGGCACACATGAGAAGCAACCATCTACTTCTCTACCTTTCCCTCTCCCCCTTCACTCTCTCTTCTCCTCCCGCAGCCAGTGGCTTGACTAGTTTGAGCATTGGCCCCAGAAGCTAAGAACAGCTTGGTTGATTTGAGAGTCAACCAAGACGGATCCTAGTTGGGGTGCATGCAGGAGTCTGTCTCATTATCACCCCTGCTCTCAGTTAAAAAATGGTTAGTACGCACATGAAAGAATAATCAATATCACTATTCATTAGAGAAATGCAAATCAAAATCACAATGAGATATCACTTCACACCAAGTGTTGGCAAAGATGTGAAGAAATGAGAACCGTAGCACTTTCATAGTGGTTCTGTAAAAATGGTGCTGTTGGTGTGAAAACAGTATATTGGTTACTAAAACTTAGTCATAGAATTATCATATGTCCCAACAGTTTCCTTTCTACAAATAACCATGGAAACAGGTCTTCAAACAGACTCTTGTATACTAGTATGCACAGCTGCATTATTTACAACAGACAAAAGGTGGTAACAACTAAGATGTCCATGAACACAAGAATGATTGACCTTTGGTGTGTACTTATAAGATATCCACACATGAAACGACATGAATTTGTGATACATGCTACAACATGGAAGGATCTTGAAAACATTATGTCATGTAAAACAACCTAGATATAAAAGGGAAAATATTGTATGATTCCACTTATACAAGATGCTTAAAATAGGCAAGTGCATAGAGGCAGAAAATAAAATAGAGGTTACTAGGGAATGTGGATAGGGAGGAATGAGAATTATTGCTTAATGATTATAGAGCTTCTGTTTGAAGTGAAAAACATTTTTAAAACTGATAATGGTGATGGTTGCAAAACATTGTGAATGCAATCAGTGCTGCTAAATTTTATACTAAAAATGGTTTACAAAGAGATTGCAAGTACAAAGCTACTTCTCACTATAACCCATTGCTGAGCAATTTCCCTAGAACATTCACTACGGTATTTTTTTTTCTCAAAACATTCTTCATTATTCAAATTCCTGTGCTAAACTGTTTACTGAGAACATAAATAAAATGTTGTCTTAATTTTGATTTCCTTATATCAGGGGCTGACAAGTTAGATTACTTAGAAGTTAACTACAGGGAGCAGAAATGAGGGAGTAAAGAAAGTGAAAGTCAACATGTGCCTCATTAAATTTGTTGTCAGTCTGGGCAACTGAGAAATAATCACTTTGGAGATATTTGGAGACCCTTTGAGGGGTCTCGTATAGAACCCACCTCACAATTTTCACAGTGAAAGACAGGGAAGATGATGAAATTTCTACAGACCTTTACCCTCATCAGTTGAAGATGGTCTTTGAGAGCATTAACCTATAGCCTGACCTTACACACCACACACACACACACACACACACACAACTGAGAGACTGTGACTTGGAGAAAACATGAGGCAGAAAAGCAGAAATACCCCATGGTGTTTGCTTCAGGTTTGATACTGAAAATATGCATAGAACTGTTCATCACAGCTATTGTAAAAGTGATTGTTCAAAGGGGAAGCGAACCTGCTACAAATGAGTTCCTGCTATAAATATGAGTTCCTTCTTCACCTTTCACTCTCCCTCTAACATTATTCACTCCACATCATTGCCTATTTGCACAAATTTTTATGGCCTTGCTCACTTTGATACTAACTTTTATTTTCTAATTGCTCTCCTTTTAAACTTGCCTTTCAGAAACCAAAACTAGCTTCTCCTCTGAGAAGAGATTTTAAAACATCTTTGTAATTATTATGGCATTTTTACCACTATGATTCATTTCCCTTGCTTCTCATTATTGCTTTCAACCATTCACCTTGGGCTTTGGCATACAGCAAGCTATAAAAATAACAGCATACCTCTAGAAGAACAGCTAGTCAAAAATGATTTTATTGATTTAAATTCAGAGTCCTGAGACTGGGAACATGCTTCCTTTCATCTCACTCATCTTTAATGACTACTTTATGTGTTCTCTTTCCACATGTACTTTTAATCACAATTTTCTACTTTGCATATATGTTTTCAGGATTATGAGAGTATCACCAAATTTCTCCATCAGGTCCTCTGGAGCCTTCAATCATATATTGATTTTTCAAAGGACTGATTCGGTATCATCTTACTTAAATTTTAGACTGACTCTTTTCTTGAATAAATCTAACAATAATTTCAAAAGGTTCACCCTTGCACTCACACTGTCGATGGTTTTATGAAGTGCTGGAATCATTTGTGTAACTCCAAATTGATGCATGGAGGCCATCCATACTGTCCTCTGCCAGTGTTATACTTAAACCTAATCTCTTTTTTCTATTTTCTATTGACTTATCAGTTGCTTCCTTACACTGTAGAGGAAAATAAAACCAACTCTTTTTGTCCTTATTATGAAGTTGGGGAATTTCAACATAGCAATCCAAAAATTTCTAAACTCACACAAATCAATGTCTTCTTAAAACATTTTTTTGAATACCTACTTTGGGCCCCATAACATTAAAACAAGTACTGTATGATTGTTAAATCTTTCAACTCCATTACCCCACTGAATCAAAACTATTATTTTGACACTGATATCATCATTCTTCTATTAATAGCATCTTGACTGCTCTTAAGTAACTGCCAAGTTTATTACCTTGTACCTCCTGTCTGTCTTTTCAAGAATCTCACATGTATGACATTTAAATCTCCACCACTATCAAGTCTACATCAGTCAATTCATCCATTCTGTTTTCAACTTCCATTCTTCTGTCAAAAATAACACAGATGAATAGATGGGGTCACTGCTGATTTATGGCAGAAGGTTTCTATTTTCTTTCAATCCTCTAGTAAAAAGAGAGTAGTGGCAAGTCTGCTTTTCCAGAGAAAAAATAATCCTCTCACATGGAGAAGCAGCAGTATCCTTATGCAGCAAGGTGAACACAACACAGGTCCAAGCTAATCACCAGGTGAGGCATTCCTACCTTCTCTATATACAGAAAAAGAACCATCCTCTCCCTATCCCTGAATTGGGTATTGTGCCTATCCCGATGGCACAATTCTGAGATTTTTGCATCACTTGCTAGTCATCCTAAATGATAGGGTTTATAATGATTATTTGTCCTACAGTGCATTTAATTATGCTCAAGGCTGGACACAAGAATAAGGGATGAACACTATATATAATTTCCATGGTCATTTGCAGATACAAACTTCTTAGCTACTTCTTCATTCCTGTTTGTAAAATATACTTAAGTTTCAAAGTAATGTTTTACTCTTTCCTTATTTATTTCAATATTCTAGTTCAATTTTCTGAACATTGAATATTATTCAAAGTTTTTGCCTTTGCCCTCCATGTTTATAATAGCGTTCAGTATTTGTGGATTCCCATTTCCCAGGATTATTGTACTTGACAGTCGGTATTAAGGTTTATAGATTTCTAAAAATCATGGCATCTACCACTTTATAAAAGACTGTGTCAAAGTAGTTATTAAATTGCTATCCATTCCTATCACCCCAAATTATGAAATTGATATAACTTTGTTAGGAGTTACAACTACAGTCTTTATAAAAGTTCAATCAAGAAATCTTTAAGCTATACCAAAAAACTGTCTCATTGAAAATTAAATGTCTAAACCAGTGGTTCTTAACCTTTTTTGAGGTACCGAACCAACCAGTTTCATGTGCATTCACCGAACCCTTCTTTAGTGATAAATAAAATATGATTTTTTTTTCCAAATTTAGTTTTGCAGGTGCAAGACTAGAGTTGCTCAACTTGGCATTGCATATCATGCAGATAGGACGCTGAGTCCCATCCCATTCCATCATACATGTGAATCCATGTTGTACATATTCGTCTGAACACTTTCTTTTTTTGCTCGACATATTTAGTATGTATTAAAATATTAAGAAACCACATGACGTACAACTACAACAGCCGTTGACTACTGTGTGCACTAAATTCCCCACAGCACTGGTTGGCCAAGCAATGCAACGTGATCCTCTGCAACAAGTGATGGCCAAGTGAGGTGTGTCATCAAGACTTTACACAAGTGTGTCTTTACCTCCGCGGCAGAGGCTTCTCCGAACCCCTGAGACCGACACATCGAATCTGTAGGGTTCGACAGAATCCAGGTTAAGAACCATTGGTCTAAACACTCCTGATTCCAAGTCATAACATTTTATCTAATTTTACTAGGTAAAATCAAGTTTAAGGTATTTGTTAAATAATGGTTTTGTAGCGTTTTCAAAAGAATAAAGATAAACTTGTCAATACTAGTTATAGTAAGTAAAATTAGCAATACAATACCTTTTATCATAGTATAACTGAGGAATAGTTTATTCTACTTTGATTGTATTAATAGGCAGGGAAACATTACCTATTATACAAAACAGCCAGCCATCAAATATGTTTAAAACTTGACTGAGGAGGTGGGTATCCTCTTGCAGCTCTGAGCTGAAAGCCAAGCTATTAGAATTTTATTTTTGCAGCCTTAGCATCATTTCACAACCTCCAAAAAATACTTCCAATCAAATGGGATTAGCATAGCCCTGTCTCCCGAAAAAAAAAACAAAGTTACCCAATTACCCATCATTATAATCACTGGCCTTGAAAAAGTGTTCTTAATACAAAAAATATATTTTTATTATTTAATAACAAATGAGACCTAACAGTTGAAATATTCAGACAATTTTAAATATTTGAAATAAATTTTTATAGACAAGCAGTACAAAACAACACAAAATCAATAATTAGGAAAAGTATGACTAAGATTCAAGAAATTAGAAACAAATAACATTTTTCACTAAAAAGATACACTAAGAGGACTGAATATTAAGGAAATTTCAAATTAATAAATAAAATAAAATGGATATAGGCAGAAAAAAGGAGAGCAAAAGATGTGAAGAGACAAATAATAATTTATGGTAGTGAAATAACAATGAGATAGCATTGTTGATTAGAATATATATTAGTTGCAAATCTTTGAATTCTAACCAGCAACTATAAGACATCTATTATATCTCTTCTTATTCTTCATAGTTTTTATTATTAAAAACATTCAACAATTTATGGCTCTAATTAGACTGTTTAAAATGTCTACTTAACAGAAAATTGAGGACATTTCTGCATTCATATTAAACATATTTCTCTAAACTTTCTTCCAGTTAAAAATTTCCACTAAACTCGAAATCTCACTGAAATAACTGTAAAACAAAACACATTTTGACAACATATGTGGGCAGATAAATGGATTAACAATAAAGCATGAGAATAGTTATATTTTAGAAATTCACTACAGCAAAGTAGATTGATACAAAATATTAAAAACTGGTCAACTAGTATTAAAAAATAGGACAAGTGATTTGCTATACAATATAATGAACAATAGTGAAACATTGCTAACCTCATTAGGAATGTTGAAAAATAATAAAGGAAATAGAAAAGTATAATTAATATTTCTATTGAATAGTGACATCCTATGGAATTGATGGTATACCAGAAAGCAGTATTCCTGTGTGGTTATAATAGCAACAAGTACCTTCAGTTCCAACTACACTTCTTGTGCCGTGCCAATCAACTGGGCTTTGAGTCCTTTTTCCGTTTTTTATTTCCAAATGAATAATTGTAATTCATTCACAATTTTCACAGTAGAAAATGTCATGACTCATGAAAGACAGGATGAATTTACTTTTAATTCAGTTTCCCAAACACTTAATTGGAATCACACCATTGCTTATGAAGGCCCAGTCAATTGAAAGAAAAGCAATGCAGTCAAATAAGCAGGAGTAATAGGGGACATAAATAGAGGAAAGAAAAGACACTTAGGACTAAAAGAATTTCATGGATATCTGTAAAGTAATAAGTGTCTGTTCTACAACTCTCTTATTTACAAGAACAACTCATCCTTTTAAAAATAGTAACATAAAAGGACCATATAATGCATTATTGCAAAAAAACTAATTAGCAAAATATGAGCAAACATCCCCCAAACAGCTTAGTTCTTTCCTGACCCTCCCTTCTTTTGTCTCTCTCAATACATGGTTGGTATAAATATTTTAGATCCAGCTTTCCCATAACTTTTTTATCCATACAGTTTTAAATGATGCTTTCATTATCCCCAAATCTCTAAAGCTCACAGCTTCGGTGCATTAGAACCTTTGAATATTTTCCAGTCTTCCTGGTTCTAATTCTTAAGAGAGAAACCTGGCTGGCTCAGTTTGGATTAGATGTTTTACTCTGGACCAGTCACCAGAAGCCACATACAAAGTGGCTCACACAAACATAGGCTGCTGGGCCAGCTCCTTCAGGAAGAGCTATAGAGGTCACTTCCAAAGACAAGCATGAAGTTTGAGGGACGGGTGCTTTAACTTTTACTACTATACAAAATATGTATTATTTCCACCTCTGAGAACCATATAAGTGTTTTACAGAAAAATTTTACCAAGATTGGCTTCATGAGCACCTGACCTATGCAATACAGAGGGGTCTGAACAGACAGGGCCCTGTATTTCATTTAATGATCCTGTGGACTTCTTGAAATTTTCCCCCCATACCCTCTGTAAGCCTCACTAAATGAGTAAAGAAGTTTTTACTGTATTTTTCCTCCATTCTCTGAAGCAATTTATGTTTAGAATTTATTTTATTTTATTTTTTTAATTACAGTTTATATTCAATAATATTTGAATAAAAGCCCTCTACATTTTCATTTTACATTGGGTCCTGCAAACTCCATAGTTGACTCCAATCACAGTCCTTGCTCCTGAGATATGAAAAATCATGTACTGGACAAGATTAATCTGCAGAAAGAGTGCCTTACTTGTGTCTTCTAGATTCAGTGCTCTAAAGAACACAGAATAAAAGTAGTCATGGAGGAAGCAAGATGGCGACGGAGTAGGCGGACGTACGAACTTCCAACTCCCAGAACCAAAGTGGATTATAACTCAATATAAAGAACCATCATCTGGATAAACCAACTATGAACTAAACTACGTGAACTCTTCAAACAAGGAACACAGAAGAAGCCACATTGAGACTGGTAGGAATAGCAAAAACACGAAGAGGGCTGCCCAGCTCCCCGGAGCAAATGGCAGCCCGGAAAGGAAAGTTTGGCAGAGAGGGAGGGACCTGGGTCCCAGGAACCAAGCCCCAGCCTGCAGTCCCAGAGCCTAGAAGAGGTGTTTGGACAGTTTTGAGCTGTGAAACAAGTGAGGGAGCTCCCAGGCCTAAAGTGTGGAGTATTAGGTCCCTACCTACTCTGCTGAGGGTTGCTGAAAAGTTTGGGGCAACAGGACGCTGAAAAGCGGTTCTGTCGGCGTGGCCAGAGGCCAAGATGGTGGGAGCTCCGTCTAGCCCAGCAGGGTCGGAGGGGACATGTGAAAGCGGTCTGGAAGCTGCAGACCCGCCTTTAATCCCACTTACGGGGACAAAGCGGGAGGCCAGGAACGGGCAGAAATCTGCTCTGCGAACCTGCACAGCCGGCCCTGAGCGTGGGGACCAGGCTAGGACCAGGGACGGGCAGAGGCTCGCGGCTGAGCTCACGCTGCCAGCCCCCCCACCCCACCCCCCGGGTGGAGAAACCGCGATTTGCCAGTATACGTGCACGAGTGGGCTCCGAACGAGGGAACGGGGTAGACCTCGAAACAAGTGGAAGCTCGCAGGTGAGCTCATGATACTATCCCGCCCGGCCGGAGAAACCGCCGATTGCATTCATACGTGCACAAGCCGGCGCCGAATGCGGGGGCGGGGTAGAGTCCGAGACGAGCAGAAGTACGCAGCTGAGCGGAAGCCAGCAAAAATGCCCGGTCCAATAAACCTAGGTTTGCGACCCTGCGCAGAAGGGCCCTGGTCTCGAGGGCGGGGCTAAATCTCCGGACGGGCAAAGGCTCACAGCTGAGAGCACGTCAAAACCCCGCCCAACCCGCGAAACTGTGGCGAGCAGGCTCTGACTGCGGGTTCTGGGCGGAAGTCCGGAAATAGGCTGGGTCTGCAGCTGAGCAAAGGTGCTCACCTCTACCCTTGGTGCTAAGGCTTGTGGCTTCAGTGAAAGCCCCTCCCGCGGAGGAGAGGTAGAAATCACAGCAAAAGCCACAGTGGGTCGGTGCTGGCAACGCTCATACCCAACCACCCTAGGCACCGGCAGAAGGGGTGGAGGGGCGAGCAGACAGACCACACCTACAGAACACAAAGGCAACACCTACTGGACTCCAGTGGCCACAACTTGCTTATACACAGACAAAATGAGAAGGCACAGGAATGCAAACCAAATGAATCAAGAGAAATCCCCAGAGAAGGACCTGAATGAACCAGATATAACAAAATTACCAGAAGCAGAATTTAGAATAATGATAGTTAGGATGTTCAAAGAAATTAGAGCAACAATGGATAGTCATTATGAACACCTACATAAAGATAACAAGTATAAAAAACAAAATTGAAATAAAAAAGAATCAGACAGAAATGACAAATACAGTATCAGAACTGAAGACCACAATGGAAGGAATTAAAAACAGGATGAATCACGCTGAGGATCGAATCAGCGAGTTAGAGGACACAATAAACAAAGGCACAGAAACAGAGAAGGAAAAGGAAAAGAGACTCAAAAAATGTGAGGAAACTCTAAGGGAGCTTTGTGACAACATGAAGAGAAACAACATTCGCATCATAGGGGTGCCTGAAGAAGAGGAGAGGACATGAAATGGAAACTTTGTTCAATCAAATCATAGCAGAAAACTTTCCTAAATTAAGACTGGGAAACACTCCACACGTTCAAGAAGCACACAGAACTCCATTAAAGAGAAACCCAAAAAGATCTACACCAAGACACATCATAGTTAAAATACCAAAGCTAATGGATAAAGAAAAAATTTTAAAAGCTGCTAGAGGAAATAAGGCTATCACCTAAAAAGGAGCCCCCATAAGGATGACATCGGACTTCTCAACAGAAACACTTGAGGCCAGAAGGAAATGGTAAGATATAATCAAAGTAATGCAGAACAAGAACCTACAACCAAGACTACTTTATTCAGCAAGGCTAACGTTTAAAATTGAAGGAGAAATAAAAAGCTTCCCAGAAAAAGAAAGCCTGAAGGAATTTATAAAAACCAAACCAATTCTGCAAGAGATACTAAGGGGCCTCTTGTGAACAGTTTAAAAGGAGGAATGAATAGAGCAAAAGAAGAATACTGCTTTAAAGAATAAAATGGCAATAAACAACTACATATCAATAATAAACTTAAATGTAAATGGATTAAATGATCCAATCAAAAGACATAGGGTAGTTGCATGGATAAAGAAACAGGACCCATACATATGCTGTCTACAAGAGACACACCTTAAAACAAAAGATGCACATAGACTGAAGGTAAAAGGATGGAAAAAAAATATTTCATGCAAATGGAAATGAAAAAAAAGCAGGGGTAGCAATATTTATATCTGACAAAATGGACTTTAAAACAAAGACTGTAGTAAGAGATAAAGAAGGACACTACATAATGATAAAGGGAACAATTCAACAGAAAGATATAACTATTATAAATATCTATGCACCAAATATAGGAGCCCCGACATACATAAAGCAGACTTTGATGGATATAAAGGACGAGATTAACAGCAATACTATCATAGTAGAGGATTTCAATACCCCTCTAACAACACTGGATAGATCCTCAAGAAAGAAAATTAATAAAGAAACAGCAGACTTAAAGGAGACACTAGATCAACTTGATTTAATAGATATCTTCAGAACTTTTCACCCTAAAGCAGTAGAATATACATTTTTCTCAAGTGCTGATGGTACGTTTTCTAGGATAGATCACATGTTAGGACACAAAAATGGTCTCAATAAATTTAAAAAGGTTGAAATCATATCAAGCATTTTCTCTGATCACAATGCCATGAAACTAGAAATTAACCACAAAAGAAAAACTGAAAAATACTCAAACACTTAGAAACTAAATAGCATCTTATTAAATAATGAATGGATTAACAATGGGATCAAAGAAGAAATAAAAAAGTTTCTAGAAACAAATGATAATGAGCATATATCAACTCAAAATTTATGGGACACAGGAAAAGCAGTTTTGAGAGGGAAGTTTATTGCACTACAGGCATATATATCATAAGAAGCTAGAAAAAGTTCAAATAAGCAACCTGACCCTGCATCTAAAAGAACTAGAAAAACAACAACAAATAAAACCCAAGACAAGTAGAAGAAAGGAAATAATAAAGATCAGAGCAGAAATAAATGACATAGAGGCGAAGGAAACAATACAGAGGATCAATGAAACCAGGAGCTGGTTCTTTGAAAAGGTAAACAAGATTGATGAACCTTTAACTAGACTCACCAAGAAAAAAAGAGAAAGGACTCAAATAAATAAAATTAGAAAGGACGGTGGAGAAATAACAACTGACACAACAGAAATACAAAGCATTGTAAGAAAATACTATGAAGAACTCTATGCCAAAAAACTTAGACAATCTTGGTGAAATGGAAAAATTTCTTGAATCATATAATCTTCCAAAAATCAATCTGGAAGAATCAGAACACCTAAACAGACCAATTACAACAAATGAGATCGAAACAGTTATCAAAAAACTCCCAAAAAAGAAAAGTCCTGGGCCTGATGGCTTCACAAGTGAATTCTATCAAAAATTCAAAGAAGAACTAACTCCTATCCTTCTCAAGCTATTTCAAAAAATTCAAGAGGAAGGAAGACTTCCAAACTCTTTTTATGAGGCGAGCATAATTCTGATCCCAAAACCGGGCAAAGAAAACACAAAGAAAGAAAATTATAGACCTATATCCCTGATGAATTTAGACGCTAAAATTCTCAACAAAATATTAGCCAACCGGATCCAGCAATATATGAAAAAAATCATACAGCACGATCAAGTGGGATTTATTCTGGAGAGGCAAGGCTGGTTCAATATTCACAAATCAATCAATGTGATTCATCACATAACCAACCAAAAGGAAGGAAAAAAATCACATGATAATTTCAATAGATGAAGAAAAGGCATTTGATAAAATCCAGCGCCCATTCATGCTCAAAACTCTCAGTAAAGTGGGAATACAGGGATCATTCCTTAACATGATAAAGGCCATCTACGATAAACCCACAGCAAACATCATACTAAATGGACAAAAATTAAAAGCAATCCCCTTAAGATCAGGAACCAGGCAGGGTTGCCCACTTTCACCACTCTTATTCAACATAGTTCTGGAAGTCCTAGCTACAGCAATCAGACAACAAGAAGAAATAAAAGGCATCCAAATTGGAAAAGAAGAAGTAAAACTGTCACTATTTGCAGATGATATGATATTGTAAATTGAAAACCCTAAAGTCTCACTCCAAAAACTACTGGACCTTATAAATGAATTCAGCAAGGTGGCAGGATATAAAATGAATACTCAGAAATCAGAGGCATTTCTATATACCAACAATGAACTGTCAGCAAAAGAAATTAAGGAAACAATCCCCTTCACTATTGCAGCCAAAAAAGTAAAGTACCTAGGAGTAAATTCAACCGAGGAAGTTAAGTACTTGTACTCGGAAAATTATAGAACATTGATAAAAGAAATCAAGGAAGATACAAATAAGTGGAAGCATATACCGTACTCATGGCTAGGAAGAATAAACATCATTAAAATGTCTCTATTACCCAAAGCAATTTATAAATTCAATGCAATACCAATTAAAATACCATTGACATACTTCAAAGATATAGAACACATATTCCAAAAATTTATATGGAACCAAAAAAGAACACGAATAGCCTCAGCAATCTTGAAAAGAAAAAATAAAGCAGGAGTTATCACTCTTCCAGATATCAAGGTTTACTATAAGGCCATTATACTCAAGACAGCCTGGTACTGGCATAAGAACAGGCACATAGATCAATGGAACAGAACAGAGAACCCAGAAATAAACACACAGCTTTATGGACAACTGATATTTGACAAAGGAAGAAAGAACATACAATGGAGTAAAGACAGCCTCTTTAACAAATGGTGCTGGGAAATTTGGACATCTACCTGCAAAAAAATGAAACTAGACCATCAACTACACCATTCACAAAAACAAACTCAAAATGGATAAAAGACTTAAATGTAAGCCGTGAAACCATAAGCATCTTTGAAGAAAACATAGGCAGCAAGCTCTCTGACATCTGTAGCAGCAGTATATTTGCCGATTTATCTCCACGGGCAAATGAAATAAAAGGCAAGATAAACAAATGGGACTATTATCAAACTAAAAAAGTTTTTGCACAGCTAAATACAATAGGAACAGAATAAAAAGACAAACCACACAATGGGAGAACATATTCAACAGCACATCTGATAAGGGTTTAATAACTAAAATTTATAAAGAACTTATAAAACTCAACACCAGGAAGACAAACAACCCAATCAAAAAATGGGCAAAAGAAATGAATAGAAATTTCTCCAAAGAGGACATACAGATGGTCAATAGGCATATGAAAAAATGCTCAACATCACTAATCATTAGAGAAATGCAAATTAAACCACAATGAGATATCACCTCACTCCAGTCAGAATGGCACTCATCAGCAAAACAACACAGAATAAGTGCTGGCGAGGATGTGGAGAAAAGGGAACCCTCCTGCACTGCTGGTGGGAATGCAGACTGGTGCAGCCACTGTGAAAGACAGTTTGGAGATTCCTCAGAAAATTAAAAATTGAACTGCCTTTTGACCCAGCTATCCCACTTATAGGAATATACCCTAAGAACACCATAGCACTGTTCAAAAAGAAGAAATGCGCCCCCATGTTAGTGGCAACATTGTTCACAATAGCGAAGATCTGGAAACAGCCCAAGTGTCCGTCAGAAGACGTGTGGATTAAAAAGCTATGGTACATATATACTATGGAATACTACTCAGCCATAAGAAACGATGACATCGGATCATTTATAACAAAATGGATGTACCTCGATAACATTATACGGAGTGAAATAAGTAAATCAAAAAAAAAGGAAAACTGAGAACAGCATGATTTCATACATAGGTGGGACATAAACGTGAGACTATGAGACATGGACAAGAGAGTGGTGTTTATGGAATGGGGGGAGGGAGGGAAGAGTGGGATAGGGAGGAGGGGAGGGACACAGGGAAAACCAGATAGAAGGTGACAGAGGACAATTTGACTTTTGGTGATAGGTATGCAACACAATTGAATGATAAGATAACCTGGAGATGTTTTCATTGTACATATGTACCCTGATTTATTGGTGTCACCCCATTAGAATTAATAATAATTATATATATAAAAAAAAGTAGTCACTGACATTCTATAACAGTAATCTAAGACTATACTAATATGCATAACATAATGATGTATTGCCAATTAACATACAATATTAAAATCCAATCATTTTAATATAGATCAATATAGATGAGATATTTTTTAGAAGTAGATGATGGAGGCAAAATAAGAAAACTTTCAGAGTGCAGGTAAAAGTAACTTAATTTGACTATAAGAGTCCTGAAACAATTTCTGGTTCCCTAATACTTAACAAATCCACTAAAAAGATATAATTAAAGTGTACCTTTGTTCATATTTTATTGTCTTCTCTCATCCTCCCTTGTTCTTTCCCTACAACCTTGCCAACCTAAGAATATCCTGGATGAAGTTTCTTGCAGCTATGTGTTCTTAGGGAAGTTATTTAGCAGTACCTAGCCTTGTTTTTTATCAACTGTGCAATGTAAAAAATAGTAGTAACTAACCAGAAAGATATGGCTATGGAGATTATAGGAGAAAAGGCAAGAAAATACTGAGCAAAATTCTTGTTATTAAATAGGGATTCAATATTTCTTCACTTTTATGTAGAATTTACTATAGTGTTTTACAATGCCTGTCACATTTTCATTTATTATTAGACATCTTGCTAGGTCCTTGCTAAAGGGGACCATATATTGACTATTTTTGTATAGATAGGTCTGAATACAGGACCATCACAAAGTACAAATATTACAAGCATTTAAAGAATGTATGGATAAACACAACGAGAATTTCAGAAAATGGTCTAAAGATCATTTTCCCTAATTTTACTGAAATCTAGAACAAAATATTTGCCTAAGAACATCAGAAATCACTATAACACAGCATGGTCTTGGGATAAGAACTATTATTTTTCACATATTGTTTGGAATAATATTTAAAAGGAATGATCAGTAGTCCTCTCTTACCTATAGAGACACATTCCAAGGCCCCCCGTTAATGTCTAGAACCATGAATAACACATAATCCTACCTACCTATGCTATGTTTTTTTTTCTATACATATATGTGATCAAGTTTAATTTACAAATTACACACAGAGGATGAACAACAGTAACTAATAATAAAATAGAACAATTAAAACAAATACACTGTAACAAATGTTATGTAAATGTGGTCTCTCTCTCTCTCCAGTAATTTTTATATTTTTTAGTCCTAACCTATTCCTGAATCTGTATAACCATCCTTACTTGCATTAAATGCTTTGGTGTCACTTATTTCAGAACCTCTCTTGCAGAAGCCTTCATACAGGCTCAATGCTTTCTGGTACAACATGTTGCTGTCAACTGAAATATGTTTTCTCTTCATGTATTCCATGCACAAATTTAATGCCTTTTCCACATTAACTAAGCATTTATATGTACTGTCGCCTTAAATATTGCAGTGTCAGGTATGACAGCAAAACAAGCACAAATTTATTTTTTCTTCTTCACAATTCCAGGGACAAAAGACACGTTGTTGTTTTCTTTTTTTACCATAAATCTGAGCAACCTCAGCATTTTTTTTCTTATTAACTGGAGAACTTTCACCTTTTCATTTAAAAAAAAGAAATTTAAAGCTTATTTTTGGCTTATTTAAATTGCCAGCATCAATGCTCCTGAGCTTTGGGGCAATTATTAAATAAAATAATTATTAAATTATTTTATCAGAATGGCTCTGAAAACCAAGATGGGGCAAGGAGGATAAACAGTGTGGAGACACTGGACGAAGGAATAATTCACATCCTGATAGGTGAGAGAGGGACAAAGCGGAACAACATGAGATTTCATCACACTACTCAGAGCAACATGCAATTTAAAGCTTATGAACTTATTATTTCTAGAATATTTCATTTAGTATTTTTGGACATCAATGGACTGAAGGTAACAAAACCACAGAATGCACAGCAGAAAATAAGGGGGAACAGCTGTACATAACATGTTATATAAATATCTGATTATGTTTTGTGAGAATTATTAAAGATCTTACTTCATTTTTATATATCGTGCTGGACAAGTTTCAATATTCAGACACTTGAAGGCAATGTTTACTAGGCATCAACTTTATTAGAGGAAAAACATTGTTTTCTGTGCACTGTGTGCCCACCACCCAAAGTTAAATCTTCTTCTGTCACCATACATTGCACACAATGCAATGTACAGATGATGCATCAAAGAATGGTACACTTAAGACCATATAATTTTACTGACCAATGTCACCCCAATAAATTTAAATAAAAAAACAAGTGTAATATAGGTTAAATACAAAAGTTACAAATTATAAAAGCATGAAGAACATAACGACCTTCCATGCAGCTTCAGAGAGGAATGTTTCAAAATACTTTAATGAATCCTGGAAGATCTGATAGAATAATCTACCTTAAGGAACTTTCACATGGACACATATTATAGTATTCAATTGTTTTGCATTCCACTGGTCCTCTAAAATTCATTTGAAAACAATGAAGTGTATGTAGACTAGCAATATCCATTAGCCCCTTTAATAGCCACTAACCAAATATGGCTATTTAAATCTAAATAAGATTAGAAAAAATAGTTTCCACAGTGTCACCAGCCAACTTCTAAGTACTCAACAGGCACACAGATATTTATATTCAAATTAAGTTTAAATTTAGCTTAACTCATTTACAATTAAACATTCAGTTCTTCTGTCACACTAGCTATATTTCAAGTGTTTGTTCATTAGGTATAGGAGGCTACCCTACTGGATGATGTACATACAGAACATGTCCAGTATTACAGAGAGTTCTATTAGCTAGTGTTAAATAGACCCCAGAAAACTCTTGCCTAGTGGAAAAGTGTGTAGTTAGTGCATGCAATGTATATGGGGAGAAAAAGATTCTTTCAGAAAAAGCATAAATATGAATATTGTCTAGTGAGCCTAAAGTTGACCTTTTAAAATTTCTCCTCATTACTAGCTAGTCCCATGAATATGTAAACATTCCTTCAAAATAAAGATAAAAATCAATAGTAGCTTGGTATTTTAGATCACATCTAGATTTTGAATTTGTCAGTGTGGAAGTCCAGGTTTTCCATTTTAAGCTGGTGGCAATATTGGCAAAATTAATGATGTTTTCATCAGCAAAGTGGAAATAATAGCATTTATCTATCAAGATTGTTTGATGAATTAGAAAAAAACCTGAAGCACTGACTTAAATTTCTTATTTATTTATTTATTTTAGTGAGGAGACACAGAGTGAGAGAGAGAGAGAGAGAGAAAGGGGGGAGGAGCTAGAAGCATCAACTCCCATATGTGCCATGACCAGACCAGTGCAGGGTTTTGAACTGGTGACCTCAGTGTTACCAGGTCGACGCTTTATCCACTGCGCCACCACAGGTCAGAGCACTGACTTAATATATTGAAGATATGGGAGCAAATGTAACGACACTTTTAACTATGAAGAGCACTAGATTCTATGGAGTATGTCTAAATAATTTTAATTATCAGCATTGGAGAATTTATTTTGTGTTATTCCTCCACTTCTCCTTGTTCATATTGAACATGATTAGATGGATCTATCATCTTTATACTCCTATTTCCAGGAATACCACATAGCACACAGCAATCATTCCATAAATATTTGCTGAATGACTATGTGCTCAAGGCTACAGATGTAGTTAAATAGGAAAGACTATATAACAAGGCTTCTGAATCTTTGTGCTTCAGTGCAAAAATAAATGAGCAGAGAGAAAAGAAAATAAAATGTGGTTCACTTTTTTGTTTTGTCACCTTGAACAATCATCTAAATTTTCTGTCCTCCGTTTTATGTGAAATAAAAAACAAATATTCCATAATCCGTAAACTCTTTTCCAGCTGGTTCTCTGAATCTCAGCTTTTAAGCACCCTCCATTTATAAAACATTACAGTAGATCACACAGGACACAGGACAATAAAGGCATCTGACATATCAAACATATATTTTTAAGTATTGCAGAGGTCAAATGATGACACAGAATGCCTCAGTTTTATTACTGTTTTTATTTATTTATGTTTGAAGAAGCAATAGCAAAGGTTATACTTATATTTGTAGTTGTTTGGAAAGCAAGTATAATACTTGAAAACCATGAACTAATAACATTGAGAATTGAAACATATTTCAATGCCTTTTTTTAAAGACATTTTTTAGACCAGTTTTTAGATTTACAGTAAAACTGAGAGGAATGTAGAGAGATTTTCTATATACATCCTGCTCCCACACATACATGTTTTACCAAGGGTCAATCTATTATGACACATCATAATAACCCAAAGTCATAAGGGTTTACTCTTGGTATTGTATATTCAAAGTGTTTATGGAAAAATGTACAAGGATATATGCCCATCATTATTGTGTCATTCGGAACACTTTCACTCCACTAAAACTTCTCTGTTCTCTACCTATACATCTCTCCCTGCCCCAAACCCCTAGCAATCACTCATCTTTTTCATTATCTCCATAGTTTAACCTTTTCCAGAATGTCATATAGTTGCAGTCATACAGTATACAGTATTCTCAGATTGGCTTCTTTCAGTAGTGATAATGCACTTCAGGATAGTCCGTGTTTTTCATGGCTTGATAGCACATTTCTTTTTAGCTCTGAATAACATTGCATTGTCTGGATGTACCACAGTTTATTTATACAATCACCTACTGAACTGAAGGACATCTTGTTTGCTTCCAAGGTTTGGCAATTATGGATAAAGCTGCTATGAACCATGTTCTGAATTTTGCATGAACATATTGTAAGAATATTTTTAGTTTTGTAGGAAACTGTCAAACTGTCCCCTAAAGTGGCTGAACCATTTTCTATTCCCACCAGCAGTGAATAAGAGTTTCTTTTGTTCCACATTTATACCAGAATTCAGTTTTATCAGCATTCCACTTTTTGGTCATTATAATAGGTATGTAGTAACATTTCATTGTTGTTTTTATTTGAATTTTTCTGATGTCATATGATGTAGTAGAACATCCTTTCCTATGCTTATTTACCATTTGTAACTCTTATTTGGGGGGAGGGTGCCTGTCAAGGTCATTGGCCAATTTTTCAATTGGATGGTTTATTTTCCTACTGTTGTGTCTTCCATATTCAATGTTTTATTTCATCATGAATTCTTTCATACTATATGGCCAGTCACCCATATCCAGGACCTCTGAAGAGGATTGTCTGTCTTAAGTGAAGAGTCACTCAGCCAGAGTTCTTCTCAAGAAGACATACTTTTCAATGGATTTATTTTGAAATATCATCCATGCCAGTTGTTTGCCTATAGTTTCCCAGACTCATTCCCACCCTTTCAAAACTTCTCTAAGATGATGGAACTCATTGCCAGTGAATTATATTTTTAGGCTTCCTTGATAGCTGATTTTCTTTAAATTTTGGCAATAGGTGGTGCTGGAAGAAAATAAGCAGAAAAAAAGGGGCGGAGGGGTGCTTTCTGCTTCTAGTACCAGCAGTACAGTCGTTTCCTGGCAATGGCCTTAATATTAGCTGGGCTCAGGTGATTTATTCCAGATTCAGAGAAGAGCCATTCCCTTTCCAGCAATTCGACCTTGATGGAGGTGGCAATTCTTTGCTGAATCCAGGACTGACTATAATAACATTCCCACACCACAGAGCAGGTGCAGACTCATGGACTCACCAATATTACTTTTTGTTCCCAAACTTGCCACTTCCATCTCCCTTTTGCTATTCCAGCCTTTCAAATTCTTTGTTACCAATTCACTGTACTGTTTCCCTCCCCTGACTGAGTGATGTAGAGTAGCTTATGTTTCAATGAATAGACCTTATAATACGTTTTCATGGTCGCCATAAAAATAATTTAAGTCTTTATCTTTTTTTTTTCTTTTTTACAGGGATAAAGAGAGAGAGTCAGAGAGGGGGATAGATAGGGACAGACAGATAGGAACAGAGAGAGATGAGAAGCATCATTCATTAGTTTTTCGTTGCCATTGCGACACCATAGTTGTTCATTGATTGCTTTCTCACATGTGCCTTGACCGAGGGCCTTCAGCAGACCAAGTAACCCCTTGCTGGAGCCAGCGACCTTGGGTCCAAGCTGGAGAGCTTTTGCTCAAGCCAGATGGGCCTGCGCTCAAGCTGGCAACCTCAGGGTCTCAAACCTGGGTCTTCGGAATCCCAGTCCAACGCTCTATCCACTGAGCACCACCTGGTCAGGCTAAATGTTCTTTAATAAATAACCCACCTAACTTCATCTCCTGTCTTCCATAAATAACCAGCTGACTATACAAAGGGACCAGCAGAGAGGGTAGGGTGTGCTGAATTTTACTCTTTCTAGGCTTCAATTTTCTCAGCTGTTAGATGAGGGCCATATATTACCAATCACGTGAATACAAGCATTATGACTATATATAATAAATGTGATTTATAAAATATTATATGTGAGAGATATAGAAATTTATAGACAAATTTGGCACAAATTTCTATCTAAAGACCTATTCATCAAAAGGTCTTATCATTTATCAAATTGCTCAAACCACATCTTAGGTTTTATTCACATCATAATTTATTAAAATAGAATTTTAACTTGTCTCCCTAATGCTCAAATTTGCCCTTCTAATATATTCTTTGTACTATATTAAAACTCTTCATTGGTTCTTCATTATCTTCAAGATTTATTGATATAATTGAACAAATATGGCTTTGCTGCAATGGTTATATACCAGGTATAATATGTTAGGAATGGTCAATTTAAAATAATTCTACCCTCATAGAGCTTATGGTCTGGTAAAGGTAATAGACATTTAAAAAAATGCCAAACAATTATTTTGAGAAATTGTGTTTATGTAAGTATAGCAAGTATGAAAATATATTTTTTCAAAAACTCCATAAAATACCATGTAACAATTTCAGTAACCTGGCCTTACCAGTTCCTAACTTATACCCAATGTAACAACTTTGTGTACTATAACTCTATCATTTTTCAAAATTCCTCATGTATCTTTACACATTTGAGCCTTTGTGCACTCAATTGGTTACCTCTAGTACGTTGACTTTGTCATTTTTTCCTGGTTAAATATACTGACTATATATATTATTGAAGTTTTCTTTTATTTTCACATGCTAACTCCCACTTAACATTGAAGACACAAACTAAGAGGCTATCTATGAAAATATTTCTGTAAAACCCCCTCTTTCCTTCCTGTCACATGTCCCTCCTTGGTGTCCCCATACCATTTTTGCCTTCCTTTTCCTATTATTATAGCATTGAGAGTCTTCATACCGTGTCTCTACTAGTAGACAAAATTCTCTAAATTATCACTATATTTCACATGCCTGGAATCATTTTTTTTTTATTTTTTATTTTATTCATTTTAGAGAGGAGACACAGAGTGAGAGAGAGAGAGAGAAAGGGGGGAAGAGTTGGAAGCATCAACTCCCATATGTGCCTTGACCAGACCAGTGCAGGGTTTTGAACTGGCGACCTCAGTGTTCCCAGGTCGACGCTTTATCCACTGCGCCACCGCAGGTCAGACTGGAATCATTTTTAACAAGAATTATGTAATAATCCTTACTTTTCTAAATATTAATTTACCTGGTCATGAAATAAAAATAAAATTTCTTTTAATATTATTCAAAGATAATGCATTGCATATTTATAATTACATAAATTGTCACATTTTGGTATTACTCAGGCAAATAGATGGGTTGTTTTAAAATAATATAACATCAAAGTTGTACTTTCTTAAACAATATTTCTATTGTAACTCTAGTGGGTAATATCTGTTAGTGATTTTAAAGTGCATCCCCACAGTGTGACCTTTTTTTTGGAAAAGAGTTAGAAGCAGTCCTAATTTCAACGGGGTAGATGCTTGCAGCCTAACTTTTTGTCTTCCCTTGACACCCACAATTTTGTCTCTAAAATATCAATTTGCAATCTCAGGATTGAATGGCATACAGTGTAAAAATCACTAACATACAGCTCAGGATGTTCAGGTTCTAAGTGGAAATGGCTTTTTAAAAATTCTTGCTTCCTCCACTGACATAAAAATAATATAATAATTTCTGAATTTTAGTATATATTTTGGTATTTGATATTTAACTTTCTAATTATGCCGATATACAGCTGTCATAATTTAAATCAATGCAATGGTTTTCACCAATAAACTATTGGAAACAATTGACAAGCTCTTTGCAATGTGGAAAGAGTACGTTATTGCTCTCCATTTCCAAGCAGCTCAGAGCCAAAGTGGTACTAAATGTAACCATTTACCAATATTCCCGTTTAACATGTATCCTCCTTCTCCCCTACCATTACCTGGGGATGATTTTTAGTCATTGTTTTACTTGAATATATACTGTTTGATCTAAATTATTAAAAATTCATCCTGGATATTTGGGTGTATGTAAATCAGTAGACATACACAGCCTTTAGTTTCATTAAATTAGGTGCATTATAAACATATTTCAAATTCATCTCCAGCATGTGGGTTAATAAATTATTATGATTGTTTTCACAGCCATGTAACTTAATATTTTCACTACAACACACTTTTTCTTAATTTTCTAAATCTGTCAGGTTCAATCATAAACATATTTCTTTGAAGTGATAAAATTAGGAAAGTTTGCTGTATTTGCTTATGTGACAACTATTTTGTAGGTAAATAATGTTTTAGAAAGTTCTGTCTTAAAGAAAAGTTCTGTCCTAAATGAATTAAAATTATATACATAAGTAATAAGCTCTGGCTTATTTGCTGCCTTGATTTGAATGGGTGATTTTTATGTTCCTTCCCTATTCTGGCACTCAGAATTGGCTGTCCACTTACTCAAATTTCCAACATCACCACCACCTAATCTAGATTTTACATTTTTTGATGGTAGAGCTGATAGCTTATTCATCATGGTATTTGTACTGCCTGGCACATAATAGCCATTCTAAAAATATTACTGAGTAAAGGAAGACAAAATAAAGATTGCTGAAATAATTCTCCCTCTCTTAAGGACTTATATAGTCCTTTTGTTAGAACTCCCCTATAACATTTATCACAATTCATCTTTGTATGTTAGCTATTTCTGTATGTCTTATACTCCCCTCTAAAAGTAATGGTACCTAATTTTCTTTTTAAAAAAGACAGAGAGAAGGACAGAGATAGACAAACAAAAAGGGAGAGAGATGAGAGATGAGAAACATCAATTCTTTGTTGTGGCATCTTAGTTGTTCATTGATTGCTTTCTCATACATGCCTTGACCAAGGCCTCCCGTTGAGCTAGTGACCCTTTGCTCAAGCCAACAACTTTGGACTCAAGCCAGTGACCTTGGGCTTCAAGGCAGTGACATTTGGGCTGAAGCCAGTGACCATAGGATCCTGTCTATGATCCCACACTCCATCCGGTGACCCTGAGCTCAGGTTGGTGAGCCCACGCTCAAGACAGCAACCTCAGAGTTTCAGACCTGAGTTCTCTGCATGCCAGGCCGACACTCTACCCACTGCACCACTGCCTGGTAAGGCATGCACCTAACTCTTATATCTTCCTATAACCCTTAGTGCTCTGTACAGAGTAAGTACTCAATAAATGTATTTTATTTTTTAATTGATATTTTTGGGGTGGCACTGGTTAACATATTTATAGAGGTTACAGGTGCCCAATTCTACAATACAACTCAGTACACAGTATTGTGTGTTCACCTGTACAAGTCAAATCTTCATCCATCATCATTTACCCCCCCATAAACAAAGAAAAATATAAAAGATTTTTAAGTGTGTATGGGAATCCAACTGTCTTCTTCATACACATTGGGTTTTATTTTTAAAAAATAACATTCAAAACAAAAGCTGTATGCAACAGATTTGGCCACAAGTCACTTCATTAATCTATAAAGCAGTTTTTGAATACCTACTCCATATCCCTGATTGTTCTAAATGCTAAGAAACAGTAATGATGAAAAGGCAGTCTCTGTTCTTAAGGAGCCTATAGTCAGCAAAAAGAAAAGTAATGTAAAAAAATTGCAATAATAAACTTGGCAAGGAAAAGGTGCTGGGTTTGTCCAAAATGTTGGGGAAGATTTTACAAGAAGTGGCATCTCATGGTTTGGGTCATGTGTAGAATGTTTAAAAGTTCTGGCAGAAAACTGGTGGAACAGATTTTAAAAGGTAGAAAAAAATTCTAGGTGTAAAAAAAATAGAAAATTTTAAAGATATATAAACGTCTAGGGGAAATTAGTATCAAAATGGGTACAACTAAAATTCAGCTCTTCTTTAGCCAATAAAAATAGCCTTTGTTCAAGGTTAACATGATCAATATATCTATAAAATAAGCCAGCATTAATCTAATTGTCTACATATATTAAGAAGATCATTTTCATATTACAGTCTAATATTACCTTATGTACAAGGTAATAAGTCAAATTAATTCAGATTCCTGTATTTTCAAAAGAATCTTGAGGTAATAATAGTCCATGGTGTTCCTTCTCTCTCATCTATTTTCCCTTCACTAACCACTGGACTTGTCTTCTATTCTGACATCTGTTACCCATACTTCCTGTTTTGATAAACTAGATTGTCCATGAATATTCATATTTTACAGTTCAAAAACTGCTTTATCAGATTTAATTTATTAAGAACTCTACAAAATATTATCCAGTGGTCGCTCTATGAAGTTTGCTTGAAAGTCACAAATGATCAAAGTGATCTTAAATTACAAAACTGTAACCTAATATTCCAGCAATGCACTCTTTCTTTCAATCATATGAGAAGACAGTATAACTGATTACAACTTAAAAACCCCAAAAATATATTGAAAAATAATATTGATTAATGGAGATGGTACTGATGGGGAAAATGGAAGAATCTTTGAGTAAGAATGGAAATCTGAAGAGCTTAAATCAAGTTTTGGAAAAAAATGTGTGTGTGTGTGTATGTGTGTTTGTGTGTGTATGCGTGCACATACACACATGCAGACACACACACAGACACACACCATTGGGTGAAAACTTTAATTTTATTCCATAGCCAGCTTTCTCCAGCATTTTGATAGCCAGAATTAGCTGCCAATTCAATTCTCTGACTCATCTAAAAATCTGCAAATCTGATTGATCTAAAATAAATCCAGGGCATTCATATGGCTATATTTTACTGGAAACTGCAGCTCACTGTGTGTTAAAGCTCAGGCCTCATGTGCTCTGCTTGCTTATTATTTCCTATGTGGTCAACCTCTCTAGACATGCTTGGAGGCTTGGCTGATAGTTCACAAGGTGATTTTCCTTTACTGTATGGCTCACCTTTTTTTCAGGCACAAGTTCATCAGTCCAGACCACGGTAGGAGATAGAAATAAATAGGATTCTGAAACATGAACTCTACCTGAAACCCATAACGGAATATGCAGCAGAATCTACCTGAAGGTTATGCTGCTGATTCCTTTGACATTTTCATTTATGCCTCACCATCTCATGACTACTGCATTGTAGTGTGATATTATGTTAAATATTTATGACAAGATAGATAAAATGCAGCACGTTTTTCTAATTTTAAGAATACATAACATTGTTAAATATATAATATTAGCCTGACCAGGCAGTGGCGCAGTGGATAGAGCATTAGACTGGGACGCAGAGGACCCAGGTTTGAAACCCTGAAGTTGCCAGCTTGAGCGCAGACTCATCTGGTTTGAGTAAAAGCTCTCCAGCTTGAACCCAAGGTTGCTGGCTTGATCAAGGGGTCACTAGATCTGCTGTAGCCCCCCAGTCAAGGCACATATGACAAAGCAATTACTGAGAAACTAAGGAGCCACAACAAAGAATTGATGCTTCTCATCTCCCTTCCTGCCTGTCCCTCTCTCTGTCTCCCTCCGTCTCTGTCACACACAAAAAAAAGTGATATTAATGATTCATTACATTTCAAAGTTATTTTTCTTTTATGAAGACACCAACAAATCATATCTGGTTATCAGTCAATATAAAAATTTAAGTTAGAAAGATTACATTACAGAGATGTTGCCACAGTTCACTAAAAACCGATGCCACAGTCTTCCTTATGCCTATCTTCAGCACACTCATATTTTCAAACAGTAGGGAATTTTCTTTATAATAATCTGAGAGAATCCTACCTTTGTTTTGTGTTATCATCAGATATCAAACATGTTATCATTAATTTCCAAAGGCTTCCATGATATAGTAGAAAAACTAGCTTTTAGCATGAGGCAGGTCTGGTTTTAAATCTAGGTTCTGCCACTTATTAGATGGGTGACCTTGAAATTTTATTGTTTCCTGTGAGTCTTAGTTCCCTCATCTGTGAAATAATCAGTCACTATCCTAGAATACTACCTTAAGGCTGCATTTGTAAAAAGCCAGTCATAAAAAGCATTCAATTCCTGTGCAACCCCCATCCCAGTACAAAACCCTATGAGAGAGGTTGACAGAAAACATTTGACTTCCATTTTTAATTCCATTTTTATGGTTTTTAGAAAATGAAACAGATCAGATTTTTCAGTATACATGATCTAAGCACTGATATAGAAGGTAATACAGTAGAGTATTTTCAAAGAATAGTTAACTCTTCCAGACACAATGGCCTTATGAAGAACTACAGTGAATGAGTGTTTTTATTTATTTATTTTAGATTTTATTGATTCATTTTAGAGAGGAAAAAGACAGAGAGAGATCAGGGAGGGGGTGCAGGAAGCATCAACTGCCATATTTGTCTTGACTAGGCAAGTCTAGGGTTTTGAACCAGCGACTTCTGTGTTCCAGGTTGACTCTTTATCTACTGTGCCACCACAGATCAAGCTAAAATGAGTGTTTTTAAAGCTATAAAACAGTTAAATGACCATCAGGCCAATATGCCTAAGTCATTGCACTATTATAAGTTGTTGAAATAAAATATTATTTTTATTCTAGCTGGGTTTGTTTTTAGTATTTCACAACGTAAATTAAAGTAATTAGGAATCAACTGAATAGGCAAAGTTTATATAGGAAGCTAAATAACATAGACATTAATTCACTCATGGTTAATACAAGTGACCGGCTAAGTCTAAGTCCTTGCTTCAGTGGGGCCCCAAATGAACTTGCTTGGAGAGGCATAGTGCTTCACTGTAGTTGCCAAGGGGTCTCAGTGGATGACATGGAGTCTGTGTTGGAGTCTCAGGTTACTAGCTTGATCTTCCCCCAGCTACTTAAATATGGTTTGGCCATTCGTCACCTTATAGGGTTACATTATCACACTTTAAACATAAGTCACACATGGGCTTGATAAGATTGACAAGTGGAGTTATCCTCTAACCAACAGAAAACGGAGTAAACCCATTACACCTTGGTAATTAAGCCTTACATAAAATATAGTTAATCACTTTAATTCACAGATGGTATCGGCACGCAGTTGAAACATATGGAGTTATCTATAAAGGGCGTAACTGGTTACACCTAACTCACTCTTGGTTTTCTTTTTACATTTTATATTAATTTGATTTTATGTTTACTATAATGTAAATCCACCTGGTTCACAATTTATTGGTTTTTCTCAAATCATATTGTTTCTGGAGGAGAAGGAGGGTTGTTTAGAATACAAAGTATTGTATAGTGAAATAAGCCACTGATAGTCCATTTTTATATATTTGAACATATCATCTCAATACTACAATGTGAAGAAAGCAATTAACCAACTCTTTAAACTTGTTCCTATGAGGTAAATTCGAAAAAGCATGATGTCATGAAGACTCAAAAAACAACTTATAAAGGTTATCACAAGCTAAATCATCAGGTAGCCAAACTAAATATAAAGTTATCAGCAGTTGTATGGAGAAAAAAAAGCTCTTCATTAAAAAAGAAAAGTAGCCTGACTAGGCGGTGGCGCAGTGGATAGAGCGTCGGACTGGGATGCGGAGGGCCCAGGTGCGAGACCCCGAGCTCACCAGCTTGAGCGCGGGCCCATCTGGCTTGAGCAAACAAAGCTCGTCAGCTTGGACCCAAGGTCGCTGGCTACATCAAGGGGTTGCTCGGTCTGCTGGAGGCCCGCGGTCAAGGCACATGTGAGAAAGCAATCAATGTACAACTAAGGTGCTGCGACGACAATAAAAAACTAATGATTGATGCTTCTCACCTCTCTCCGTTCCTGTCTGTCTGTCCCTATCTATTCCTCTCTCTGACTCTCTCTCTGTCCCTGTAAAAAAATAAAATAAAATAAATTAATTTAGAAAAAGAAAAGTAGTTGAAAGTAGTTGTTCATATCTGTGATATATCTTTAATTCAGAATAAGAAATAACTTTTAAGAGTTATTTCCACACAACATAACTTATGTTTTCAACTCAGTGTTAAGAATTAAGCATCTACATTTTATCCAAACAAGAAAGTGGACACTTTCACTGATAAAAGTATCATTTCTGGGGACAAATTGCTGTCTTCCTAAAACTAAAATAAACTATTGCCCAGCCTCCTATCTCAGTTCCTTTTTTCACATGATAGGCTGTTTGCTGACACCTCTGTGAGGACTTAACATTAAAAACTAGCAAAACAGGTTTAATCCAGATGAAGTACTGTGAAGAACTAACATTGTATATGGGCTGGAAAAGCGATCATTGCAACCATGACAAAGTCTTTGCAACCTTCAACAGAATTATCAGATATCTGACTTGTGAATATAGGTGTGGCTCCTGATACTTCATAGTTAAAAGTAAAAAAATAAAATAAAATAAAAAAATAGAAGAATAAGAATTCAAATCCTGGAAATGAAAATACATGTTAATCTTACTGAAAGGATGATCTTAACCTACATCTGCATATTTTAGTGGTTTTTACTCCAACATTAAAACATATTCAGCTCCAAAGGCAAGATTCTTTAACTGGAAATCCTTAACTTACAAATTTATTTCTGTATACACATCTAGTAATTTTCTACACATATTACACATAATTCAAGTCATTTTTGTCGGGAATAAAAAGATGTTATTTCCAACCCAATTATTTTTTGAGAATAAGAAATAAAAAAGAATAGTAAATAATAAACACATACACAAACAAATACATAAATAAGAAAATGAGGAAATTCAAACATTAGGGAAAGAAGAAAGGCCCATAGAAATAGAAACTGTATTCAGTAAAAGCATGGGAAGGCTAAAAAAGTTGGATAAGAAGAAATCCAGGACAGTGAAGCAGTATAGGGCTGGACTGGCATGGATTGTGCATGAGGTTTGCCACAAATGGATCTAGAATGTGTAAGTCAATAACTTGAACTGTATAAAACAAAATTAAGATAAATATTTGGACATAGGAGCAAACAGAATGAGGAAGTGTCTTGTGTAAAACATCTATAAAAGATACAATGATTTGTCCTGGTCAGATAGCTCGGTTGGTTAGAGGATCATCCTGAAGCACAGAGGTTGCCAGTTTGATTCCGTCAGGGCACATACAGGAACAGATTGATGTATCTCTCTCTTTCTCTCCCTTTCTATCTCCAAATCAATAAAAGAAACATTAAAAAATACAATGACTTTATAAAAATGTTATTGAAGTTGATGGGAAGGTAGAGCTTAGGACATCTTATTAAGATAAACAGATGCATAGTGAGTAAGCAAATTGGTGGGTGTGTGTGTGGTTGTGTGTGTGTGTAATTTTAAGTAAACCTGGTTATTTCCTCTAAATTACCATGAAATTAATTTAGGACTTTTATAATTTTATGACCAATCTCTGCCCCCTATCCTATTGTTTTAGATTACAGTTTCAAGCTTTTCATTACAGTTTCTACCCAGGTCTTCAGGGATATAGAGTTTCAAAATGAACTTTAAAGTGCTAATTTATACTCAATAAATGAAGCAGCAAAGTATATTGAAATAATTAATATACTCTGAGTCAGTATGTCAGAGTAAAACCCCAAATCTATGATGATGGAGAAACCACAACTCATTTCTGTTTTCACTTTTCCAGTACAATGAGGGTGCAACTATAAAGATAAATTCTATCATTTCTAAGGTTTGGCTTTGATTAAAAATTGTATGATTCCAGTAATTTTGTGAGTTAAAGTTTGTAATCCCTTGAATAGCTTAAGCAATGCAACACAGGGCATTTTCACAGCATAACAGAAAGAAATCATTAAGTGATCAGTTTTAAAAGTACACTTTCTGTATTAATTTATATAAAATTCCTACTACTTTAGATAAATGATATGTGGTTGATATATATCTCTTAAATTCTTCCATCACCTTTAAATTATTCACTGCCTAAATAAAATTTGTCTCACTTTATTGTCAACCAAAAATTTAAAATGACATTACAGAAATTGTTGAGATTTAATCTCATAGTGAACAAGTTTATAAAAGTGTAGAATGGACTAAAAAATCTACAAAACAAAAAATCTTCAGGAAAAATACAATAATTATTTTTGAAGTATGCAAAAATATTTTCAATATTATGATATTAGGCAAGATGACCAATGCTCTTTAGATTACTTCGCTGCTCAAAAAATAGGGAATATTTTATCACTTCATACTCATTTTTGAAATATTCCCTAATTTTTGTAAGCCATATAAAATCACCGATTATTTTCACTTGAAAAAAATAAAATAGCTTTTTTCGCTATTATTTGATATTGTGGACATAAAAATTAATACCAAAATACTCTCAGATATTAATGATTATTATTAAAAATATAAAGCTGACAGAATAATTATCAAATACTAACTATAAACATAATTCTTGAAGACTACGCAAGTTGGAAAAAATTATTCATATTTACTATAAAACAGAAAATTTTCAAAAGGAGAACTAAAAAGCTTTTTCTGAAAATAAAATTTGAAAAAAATGATGTGTTCTTTCTAGCCACTGCATTTTATGAAGGGAAAAAATGCAGTTTTAGTCATGATAATGTAAAAAAGAAGTTGTAAAACACTAGTGTCTTTGTTGACAATCTTGAAATTAACTGTGCACATTTCCTTTGGTAATTAAGAAAAGAACATGGTCATTTATATCACTGACATAAAGCATGACTTTGCTACAAATACAGAATGGATAAAATGCATAAATGTCAATCCATATCTGTCTGCCAACAAAGGAAAGTGGCCACTTATGGTTATTACAAACCACCTCAAGTGTAGTATATATGTCACGTCTTCACAAGAGATGAGGCTGCATGACAAATTTTCTCTTTTAGCCTTACTCTCTCTCTGTCTGTTCTTCTCTTTTCATCCTTTTTCTATTTCTTTCCACCTCCAACCCTTTCACTCCCTAGTGGTTCACGTGTTGTTTTTACTCTGCTCAGGAGGAATCCATTTTCTTTCTGTTAACTCTTTATCCTGGGGAGGTGAAGAACCTTCTCATTGATATTGACTAGGAATATTTGTTTGAATAGAACAGACTTCTGACCTTTCAAATGATCAAATTAAGATGGTTAGGTCACATTATTAAGTAATCAAGGAACAAATGCATTAGGAAAGAGTTTGGTTCAGAGCCAGGCCTGTTGGCTTCTATAAAAATATTTTGCATTGACAGCTAACCCAGATTCTTTTTATCCCTTTGCCTATAAACAACGTGGGAAGCTAAAATGCATTGTAATATTACATTTTGCTTAAAGGCTATCACTAAAATTTAATTTTCTTACTGCACTGATTTTTCCACAATAAGTTGTAACAGCCTAATGATATCTCATAAGAATTTTTAGTATTAAGGAAAAGGATGTGAATGATTTACCAGTAACAACTGTTTATAAACAGATTGTAATTTTCAAACAATATTCTATGTTTTTTTGACGATCTGTTGTTTAAAAACATTACTCCATACTCTTAGTGCTAAATGATGCTTTTAATTCACAATTATAAAGTTTACTAGGTAACCCTACCCTTGAAAATTGAATCCCAATATTTGAAATTTAAAAAAGAAATCTATTGTAGGCAGAAAATTCACTATCTAGATATGAAGCTGACTGTTATTGTTAAAAATTAATTTGCCACATTGAAATAAAGTGGACAATGCATGCATTAAAGCTATTACATAGCCCATTTTCCTATCAAAAAATAGAAAGCCAGATTCTTCTTTTCCTTTTAAATGGTTGTCTCACTGCTAAAGCTTCAGTAAAACTTAAAATAACCATGTTGAGAAAACATATAAAAAAATAGAACTAGTGTCACAGTAAAATCAACAGAGATTTCAAAGTACCATATGTTCAATAGCTCCAAGGGAATATTTTAATTATTATTTCACATTGTCAAAAACACTACAGGTGGTTATAAGTATAAAATAGAGATCCGTGAACAAAAAAATTAACCAAGTTGAATACATCATTGTTAACAAGGGTAAATGCCACCAAATGGAAAATGTCTTAATTTGCTATCATGTGCCCTTATCTTTCTATGTTCATTGAGGGAATGTCTTGGATACCTATTTCCATACAATTTGGTTTCCACTTCCTTTTTTCTTTATTTTTTCTTTTTACCACTTAAAGCACTTGAAATAGAAAGAGAGAACATCTGTTTCAAAGAAATAAATTGTTCTTTAAAATGTCATCAAAATAATTTAAAAAGTCAATCCTTTTTCTATTTTAAACACTATAAATTTTAATTTTTTAAACTACTCTGCATATAGGGGTAACCTTTAAAAAAAGGCAGATCACGTCTTCATTCTTTAATAAAGATATCCATTCCTGAGTAATTTAATAGACATATCAAATGAGCCTTCCAAATGTTTAGATTAGTTTTATAAACCAATGTATTCTGTGTTTAGAGCCAAACAAAATTTATAATTACAAACTGATTATGATCCTTTCATTATTCTCTGTCATCCCTGTTGTGCTATTGATCACTCATAGTAAATGCTAAATAAAAATACAGATTGAAGGAAAATTCATGAACCAGTGGTATTAATGATTCATTTGCCTTTTAAAATCTCCAACTGATTTTGACTGGTCATGTCATATTTCTACCTGTAGTCATCACACTATTTAACATTTTTATTTATAACTTGTATAAACAGGATTCATGTGTAAGATTGATTTTTCATTTTTAATTTTTGCAATTAAGGACAAAACATTAATTTGTTCTGAATAAGTAAAAACATATGCCAATTAAGTGACAATTCTTTTAATCAGCTACTCATACTCTATAATTTCTTTCATCTGTTATTAGGTTCATATTAGTCCCTCAGAGTGCTTTTTACTGCACATGATTCAATAATTTATGTAAACGGAAAGAAACTGAAGGGTTTAGGATTATGTCTGTGTGCCAGTATATATTTAACAAATGGCTCTATATCCCACATACATGACATTTGTCAATTGCCATGGTGTAAATACTCCCATCACAGTCAACTTCATACTTTGAATATGATGCAATTGAATGCAGAGTTGGAATGATGTATGTACTTTTGGCTCTCGAAAGAAGGTTCCATCACATTGGTTTGTCGTAAAACTCAAGAGGCAGGAAGTAGAGGCAGCTCAAGGATTGAAAACCTTAACTAGAAAGTCATGAATAACTAAGGCTACTCTTTGTGTTTCTTAATGGCCAGAAGAGGTGCTTTCTCTGCTCATCTTTCTACAAAACCTACTTTTCTGGAAGCAGAGAAGTTCATTTCACCCAAAGACTTTCTCATCACAAAAGGTTTTCTTATCACATTTCTGAGAAAGTCATAGAAGATACTGATAAGCATTCTGAACTCTGAGTCTACAGATTTCATAGAGGTACAATTTTTTTTGCTCAACTTAACTATGATAACCTTCCTTAACTTTAATGGTGATTATTTCAGTTGTATGTGTGTGTGTCTGTGTGTGAACATGCACTTAATGTTTGGTCTATAGTAGCCTATGGAATTAAGAGAAATAGAGGAGTGTATCACAGTGGATATTTTTCCAAGAAAGGAAATGGGTTTTGTTTAGGTGGGTACCTACCTACCCCACCTCAAAATATTTACTATACTTACTGTGGCAGGCATAACAATGCCCTCCCCATTTCCAAAGATGTCTATGTCCTAATCTTTGGAACATTTGCATATTTTAATCTTACATAAAAATGATTTTTCAGATATAACAAGTTAAAGATCTTGAGACTAGGAAATTATATGAATTGTCTCATGGGAACAATGCGATCAAAAGGGTCTTTTTAAGTGCAAGAGTTAGTCAGGAGAATCAGAACCAGAAAAAGATAATGATTGAAGCAGAGTTCACAGTAATTTGAATGCTCACCCTGAATACGGAAGGGGGTTACAAGCTTAGGAATGCGGGCAGCCTCTAGAAGGTAGACAGGGCAAGGAAACCAATTCTCCTCTGGAGCCTCTGGAGAAATGGGGCCCTGCTGAATTCATTTTCACTCAGTGAGCTCCTATTTGGACTTACGACTTCCGAAAATGTAAAGATAATCAGTGTGAGTTGTTTTATGTCACTAAGTCTATAATAATTGTTACAGCAGCAATAGGAATCTAATATAGTGGTAAAATATGATTTGTCACATTAGATGGTTAAGCACTCATCTATAAATTGAAAATCAACACAGAACTTAAGATATTTTATTGAATAAAACAAGCTGATATATACATATAGAATAACAATATCACCACTAATATAATTTTAGAGGTTCTTACAGTAATAAAAATACAATCTACTCTTCAATGACTACAAGTTAAGTATCAGTTTCAAGGTATAGCAATGAGTATTTCTTGAACACCTTTTGAACTTTCTAATCTAAAGACAATTATGTACCCAGATAACAATAATTTGGGTTTAGAAAGACACTGTAATACACATTATTTTATCACAGAAAACCAGTTCAAATTTATATTTACAAAATTTTGTATTATATCCTAGTAGTAATAATTGGTTGTAAGTATGTTTATTTTATTTAGGGATTTCACTTCTTTATAACAAAATGCAGAAGGAGACCAGTAGGAATGGTTGATTAC
Organism: Rhynchonycteris naso; assembly: GCA_037038555.1. Taxonomy (NCBI): domain Eukaryota; kingdom Metazoa; phylum Chordata; class Mammalia; order Chiroptera; family Emballonuridae; genus Rhynchonycteris; species Rhynchonycteris naso. Next base: position 67,373,493 of record CM072996.1, read on the forward strand.
CAAGTACCATTCAGCTGCTGTACAAGTCATTTGTAGTTTTACAATTAAATGAGACTGATCAATAACCAAAAATTCAGACCCTCACTTCTTTATTAAGATTTGCTTAATTGAGATTATAATATGGACAAACTTATGTTGCAAATCAGCAATAGCCTAAGCATTGTCATTTCCCTTCATACTACTTTTCTAATCAATTTTGAAATCAATAGAAATCAGAATCAGATGTTTAACTCTTTGTTGTTCAAGCTTAATTACACAATAGCTTTACTCTTGTCTTATGACAAACTCGGGAGAACATAACCTAACTCCTTTTCCATAAAGTCCCTGTAACACATTCTAGTGGCCTATCCAGCTCCTTAAGATTAAACAACCTTTCAACAAGATAACATTGATGTCACTATAAACTTATAGCGTAAGTTAGCTAGAATATAAAAATAATGTTTATGCTCTGGCTGGATAGCTCAGTTGGTTTGATCATTATTCTAAAACACAGAGGTTGCCAGTTCAATCTCCAGTCAGGGTGAAAGCAACAACAGATCTATCAGATCAATGTTCGTCTCTCTCTCTCTCTCTCTCTTTGTGTGCGCGTGTGTGTATTGCCATCTCTCTTCCTCTCTCAATCAATTCAATAAGTAAAAATTTAAGATCTATAGAAAATGTTTTTAAGATTATAATTTTTGAAATAAAACATCATATTGTCTTAATAATGTTTTTATTTAAATCAATTGTGTATAGAACTGTATCAATATATCCATTCTTCAAAATTAAACACAAGTCTATGTGTCTCTATGTTGTGAACATAATGTTAGCTTAAAGCATTTTCTGATCCTTTCAAATTTTCTTGCTTCCTTTGCTTTACCTTTTTCTTTTATTTTTAAGACACAAAATTTTGCTGATATATAGCACTGCTATATACCACCATATATTCAAGTATTTTATAGATAAGTATGGAATTGAATAGAAAATTTATCAAAATTGTGGAACTCTGTGATGATATATCAGTTCCAGGAATAATAGTAATCATGAGTAGTATTGCAAACTGTCATACACTAAGAGTTATGAGCTATAATACCTGAAATTTATAAATTAGAATACCTAACCCTCAGAGGAAAACACTAGGTCTCAGGGAGATAAAATGATTTGCACTGTATCACATGGTAGTGTATCTGTACACATACCCAGGAGTATTGCTCTTTAAATCAATTATTTTTCCACAGTATCATATCACTTAATCTGCTACACTAAAAGTATCATTAGATCCACATAGATATTAATATAACATAGAAATTCATGTCTAATGAGAACCAAATACCGGTAGTTTGCTGACTTTCCTCAAATACAGGAATGTTTGCCAGAGAAATATTGTTTAGTCAGCATGAGCTGCTATAACAGAATACCATAGATTGCTTGCCTTAAACAACAGTCATTTGTTTCTTACCATTCTGAAGGCTGGAAGTCTGAGATCAGGGTGCCAGCATGGTCAGAATCTTGGTTGAGATCCTCTTTCTGGTTTACAGATAGCACTCTTCACACTGCATCCTTATGTGGTAGAGAGAAAAAGGGCAAGCTTTCTTCCTCTTCTAATAAAGACACTAATCCCATCATGGAAACACCACACTTATGGCCTACTAACCTTCCAAAAGTGCCGAACTCCAAATACCCTCACATTTAGGTTTCGACCTATGAATTTTGGGGGTTTCAAACATTCAGTTGCTCTTTCAATAAGAGGCAGCAAAACACAGGAGCCTAGAGTACAGATTTAGGTGCCAGGCTGGCTGAGTTCCTGTCTTAGTTCTTCCATTTCCCAGATGTGTACATTTATACAATATATGTCATATCTGCACTTCAATTTCACTTATTCTAAAATGAAGACAGAGGTCATCCTTTTCACATAGGACTAGTATGCATATTAACTGCTAATACTTACAAACTATCTACAATAGTATCTGCTGCATATATAAGTTTTGTAGTAGTGTCAGTTCAACAAATGAGAACACTATTAAGTCTTAGAAAAAGTTTGTCAATCTTAAAAGGGACCAGATTTTAAAGTGTATTCTAAATTTTGAGGAAAGATATAGATAATGATATATAAAATTCAAGACAAGATAGATATAACAACTCTACTCCTGAAAGGAGAGATTCACAAGTTTATAGACTGCTAATCAGTTTATTCATAGACTTTACTAAACAATTTAAACCTTCTCTTTTAACATTATGATGAATGTCATGGCAGGAGCAGTTAAAGATGTGATTGCTTATCAAACAGTTATTAAGATAATATTGAAAGAGTGATCAAGCAGAGGCATTCATATTTTCAGCTAATTTAGGACTATGATTCTATCCTCAGTGATAGTAACCAAGAATCAAATTAATGGCAGTTCAGCAGGGTTGGTGTATTTTGTGTACAATTACCTACCACATGCTGGAGCGAGACAACTCACTTGCTGTGCTAATTGGATAAATCACCTTTTTTATTTCACTATGCCTCAGTTTAGTCACAGCAGTTTAGGTCATTTCTGAGGCATATCATAATATTAAAAAGAATTAAAGTGATATTTTAAAAAATGTAATATATTTACATTCCTTATAGATTCTTTCAAATATAGGTTCTTGTAATTAATATTTTTCACAAGATAATCACCAACTAACATTGCTGATAAGAAAGTGGAATCAGCCTGACCAAGCGGTGGTGCAGTGCATAGAGCATCAGACTGGGACGCAGAGTACCCAGGTTCCAGACCATGAGGTCACCAGCTTGAGCGTGGGCCTATCTGGCTTGAGCAAAGGCTCGCCATCTTGGACCCAAGGTCACCGGCTCGAGCAAGGGGTTACTCAGTCTGCTGAAGGCCCGCAGTCAAGGCACATATGAGAAAGCAATCAGTGAACTAAGGTGTCACAATAAAAAACCGATGATTGATGCCTCTCATCTCTCTACATTCCTGTCTATCTGTCCCTATCTATCCCTCTTTCTGACTCTCTCTCTGTCCCTGTAAAAAAAAAAAAAAAAAAAAAAAAGTGGAATCATCTAACAAAACCACAAATAAAAACTTCAAACCAAGAACACTGAAGAACACTGAAGTCATAACATCTCACACTCAAGAATGCCTGAATTATAGAGTTGGAAATATTTGGGATAATATGGTAGCTTTTTGGCAGAAGTGAAAAATCTAAACAATTTTTTATAGAGATTTGACCAAGTGCTTCTTGGAAGTCCTGCTCTTTACTCCTCATAGAAAGTACATCATGTCTTACAGAATCAAACCACATAATAGTCACATACAGCTCACCATGCTCCTGGATTAATTAGTACCTGGGCAAAACTACTGGTCAGTAATAGCAGCATGAACCGTTATCCAATTTTTATCAATGAAGGTCTTTTTCCAGATCTGGATTTGAATTTTTCATACTACTTTTCTGAAATTGTTCCTTTCTCTTTTAGCATAGCCTTTGCTGTTAGTATCTTATCCTACTCTAATACATAACATTTAAATAAAATGTGAAATTGAGGTTGTACTCATATTAATTTAGAACTAATGCCACAATTCGCAGGTTTACACAACTAAAATATATATTTTATTAGTGTATTTTATCATACCTACATTATGTAAATAAGTTCATTGTTTTCTTATTTCCACCTAGCCATAGTACAGACTCAAAATTTGAAAAGATTCTAGAATCTCCCCCACCACATCTCCAGTATTACTATGTATCTATTCTTGATTATTTCTATTTTAGAGCAAATGCAATTTGTATTCATCCATTTAATATAAACTTACTGAATCCTCCCTATGCTTTGGATAACTGTATAAACAAGACAAAATAAAACTTCTGAACAGGCCCTGGCCGGTGGTCTCAGTGGTAGAGTATCGGCCCAGAGTGCGGATGTCCCAGGTTTGATTCCCAGTGAGGGCTCATAGGAGAAGTGGCCATTAGCTTCTCCACCCCTCTGCCTCTCCCTCCTCTCTTTCACTCTCTTCTCCTCCCACAGCTATGGCTGTTACAGCAAGTTGGCCCTCGGTGTTGAGCAAAGGCTCCATGGCCTCATCTCTGGTGCTAAAATAGCTCAGTTGCCAAGCAATGGAGCAATAACCCCAGAGAGGCCAAGCATCGCCCCATAGGGGATTTGCCAGGTGGATCTCGGTTGGAGTGCACTCAGGAGTCTGTCTCTCTGCCTCCCCAATTCTCACTTAAAAATACTACTACTAATAATAATAATAAACCTTTTTCTAGAAGAATTAATAATATTAAACAAAATAAAAATTACACAAATAATTGTAATTGGAATAAATACTGTAATTCAAAGCAGTAATTCAAAGCCACTTTGAAAGTCAATAATTGAGTAATGTGACCTAGTTTGCAGTGACAGAAATGGTTAATAGAAACAATATTTTAACTAACAACATATGAGAATAATAGAAGTGAAATAAGATGGATGGAGTCAAAAAGAGACATGTTTTTGACACAGACAAGAGCATGAACTAATAATATTGAGTTAATCTATGATTAAGTGTAGTCAGGCAAATATGGCTTATTGCTAATAAAATCTGGAAAAGGATGGTACAAGAAAATGAGATGATAATAATGACATGTAGAATAACCAAGAAGGAGACCAAAAATGAGCCATTTTTAAATCAGAGGACTATAGAATGAGAGATGAAGATCAAGAGACTGTAAAAGAACTGATGAGATGGTGGCACCCATGAACTTGGCAGTTATGGTAGGGATTTTATATTAAATTTCATAAAAATATACAAGCATAATCAACATGCTAATGAATTCAAATAAGTTACTAATAAGAATATTGAGTGATTTGTGTATTACAAAACTGACCCAAGTTCATCAAGCAAAAGTGAATGTTTATATATCCTAATATTCTGCTTAATTATGTTTTCTTGTAGGTACCAGTAATTCAAAAAGTCACAAGTCTCAGTATACAAGAAATAAAATCATAAGCTTAAACTAAGAACTATATAGTTCATCCTTCATTGAGACTTCATTCCTCAAATCCATGTTCCAATATAAATTTAATTGTTTACTAAATGAATATAAATATTCATACAAATAGTTTTTCCATTTGTAAATACTAAATTATTATGATTCTTTCTTAACATAGTTGCAGGGTGGAAGCTATTTGCATCTCAACAAATGACATACACCAGGAGAGATAATTCACTGAGGGAAAGGACTAGATCCTGTTCATCTGTTCAAAGACTTAACATAGAATTGGTTGCAGAAGAGTTTTGTTCAATGAATGAATATATGAATGAATAATAAGAAGTTCCACTAGTTTAACATGGGGAAACCTCTTGGACTATTTCTGAACAAGAAATTAAACCCACTGTAAAAGAAACACTCATTTTTCTGAAGAAACTTTGACAGCATCACCCAAACTATGTTTTGACTAAAAATAGCATGATGTATAATTTAACAAATTTGTAATTTCTGACAATAAATAATAATGATGAAAATAATAAGCAAATTTATCTTCTACTTAATCATTTAAAATTTTTGAAAACTCTAAAATAAACTGAAATAGATTAAAAAATTGTTAATACTTAATGCTCCTCCAATTCATCATTATTTGTGTAAATCTCCCACTGATTGATGCCATCTTTAGACAGTAGCTCATGAACTTTACTTTTCACACACCCTCTAACTCTCATCAATCTTATAGTTAGAAAGTAACTTACCTGATTAAATAAACTTATCTTTGAAATCGAAAATATTATCCAATTTAAGAAAAATATTTACATTTCCCCAAAAGCCTTTTCAATAATGAATACTTCAAACCCAAAAGAATTTCAGGGCTGAATATCTCGTGGAGAAGTCTCATACATATAGTTGACAGCACATATACTGAATATAAAAGCCTATTTTATATATGGCATGTTTCTTTTAAAAAATAGAAAAAGTTTAAAGTGTCTCTAAGTACTGTCAATGCAATCAAAAGAGCTTAGATTAGCAGGTAAAATGCATATACACATGCTTGCATGCAAACACACACACACACACACACACACACACACACACACACACACACATACACACACACATGTTTAGGGAAGGAGGCCCTCATCAAAATATTATAGATTTTTCAAAACAACTGACTTTTCCATTTTTTATATTTTTAGACAGTTTAAATAACAAAAACAACATATAACAAACTAAAACCAAGTGCATGAAAATCATATGTAAGTGAATCCTATTAAGTGATGTAACTAGGTTAGCAAAGAGAACCTGAAATTTAATGTACATAAATGAAAAGGAATACAGTGTAAGCACAAAACTGTAATTATAAATGTTTTATGAAAAGATTCATACCTAATGTGAAATATTTACTTGAAGCTACACAGGTAAGATGTGCTTTTCAAAACATAAGCCAATAAAAATTAACATAAAAATAAATTGCAAAAGATTTAAATAATCAAAAATGTTTTTCTTATGCTTTTGTTTTAGGTTATTAAATAAGTAAATGTCTCTCTGTAACTTGCAACCATATAGTCGAGTCAGTAAAAATACTCAATTATTTTCTATAATTAAATGGCATGAACTATCAGCATAAAATGGGAAGAAAAAAAAAAGCTAATCTTATATATCTTTGTAGCCTTCACAGAGATGGTGATAGAAGTTTTATAAGAAAGAATGCTAAATATAGACTGGTATGAGGCAACCTCAAATTGCTATATTCAGCTCAATAAAAAGTGATATAGAAAAGAATGTGCATGGAAATGAAAATATTCAGAAAAGATGTCAAAGAGCAGTTTTTTTAAGGAGGCATAAAAATTACATGGCAATTCTACCTAAAGTAGTTTGTGAGAATAAATCTTCTGCAGTTAGTTATAAGAAAAACAAACCACAGTGACAGTAGAATCTAAAAAAGAATGAACTACATTCTTATATGTGTTTCATCCGATCTGCTTGTGGGCATAAAATTTCTTGAAAACCAAAATGTAGTAATGACAAAACTGTTTAGAAAGCTACTTCCTCTTACCCAATACTTAGAGGAGAGCAAAGTACTGTCAATTGTCAAATGATTTTTCAAAAATTTATGAGTGCATGTATACACACCCATGACATTTATAAATGATGTTTTTTTGTTGTAAAGATAATTAAACTTTTGGATTGACAATTACTCTCAGTTTACAAAGATTTTTCTATGCTTTTTTAACCCTATAAAATGTTAAATTGACACTCATTCACTCATCCTTTGCATTTTACATGAAACTATCTTGGCCATATTTCTCTATAAATTTTAATAACAGACATTAAAGACATTATTTCACTACAAGATCTTAGAAATAAACATCTAATAAATAGAATAAAAGATTTCGAGGTGATATTTAGCACTATAAAAAATCACTGGAAATGTTATTAGATTGGTAAAGTGAAGTGGGGAAGCAGAAGTAAGAAGAGACGCACTGGGACAGATAATGCACAAACAAGTCAGAGCAGCTGACATGAAGAGGGCAGCTCCAGCATCTGCAGTCCTGCTTCCCTCAGGATTCTATTTCCCTGGCTGGGAAACACTAAAATGTTCTATACTAGAATATATTCTTGAGGAAAGAGTATTCGATCACTAGTATTTATACAACACGTATTCTAGTGCTATGGATCTAATAAAGGCTCAATAAATATTATTTATCAACTTGAATTAATTAGAATCTATGGTATATATATTTCAACTTAATCCAAATAGCATCCTCTTCCTAAATATGAAAATGTAATAATAATAATAATTATTATTACTATTGTCATCATTACAAGAAGAAGGGTAAATTAGATTAGAAGAGAAAGAGGAAGGAGGAGAAAAGGAGGTAATATCATTTGGGGAAGGCTTATAAAGTAGCAGACATTTTTAAATAGGCCTAATCCATATTATTGTATTTATCCCTTCCAACATTTGTTCGATACACATGCCATATCATTCTTTAATAAGGAGAAACTGAGACTTGGAGAAATTAAACAACCAGGAGCACATAGCTTATCACCAAAGGATATCAGGCTCTCTTACACCTCCCCACTTAAGGACAATTTTTATTTATACCATGTTTTCAGCACTGAACAAGGTATTTAAGATGCCAAACTGGAGATCTACTCTCTGCCTTTCACATTCTCACACAGTCTAGTGTGGGAACCACAGAGTTCAGGCATAGATATAAAGGCTCTACAAATAGATGAAGGGGAAAAAAGCAGAGTGAGCTCAATGAAAGCTGAAAATAGGGAACAAAACCAAAAATTGAATGAAAGATCTTGCTGACAAAACAGTTCATGTTCATACTTTACTAGGTAGAAATATAGCTCATATACAAGGGTTATCACTGCAAAATATAAATAAAAGATAAATTCAAAACTCATTGTATCAAATATCTAGTATGTCAGAGGTGAAAATGCATTGTAAGATATCAAGTAAAAGTAAAAAGTGTTTTAAAAAGGAATGAGATAACTCATCTATGAGGAGGGAAATATTAGTTTCATGATAGGGATTTTTATAGGTACCCTTTTATCTTTACTACCTTATATAACAACTGACTCAAAACATGTGAATAATAATAACAAATCATTAAGTTGTTCCAGCATAGGGTCAGCCATTAAATTTAGGAGCCAAGTTTCAAATCAAAGTATGTCTAACTCCAGGGTCTGTGATCTATTCCAGCAATATAATGTTACTATACTATTGCTCATGGCAGACACAGAATTTCAGAAGTGGGGATTCTCCACTTGGAGGTGTTCTTGTAAATGTTATTAAGTACCTTTGCTTATACAAGACAATTAAGATGCCATTGTGGCTTGGCATACATACAAACACATGATTAAACAATTAAACCAAAAATAAATTTTAATCACATTTACCTGGATAAATGATCCAGCCATAGAATTAAAACTCATAATATAATATTGATGTTAAAAAAAAAACATAGTTAAGACTTTAAAGATAGTATTCAAAATTAAAAATGAATACACTGAATGCAGAAACACTTTATTATTAAAATTTTCTACTAAAAAATAAATTACTAAGTATATTTTAATGTGAGAAATTATCATCTTTGATGTCTTCTAAACAAGAATCTGGAAGACACCTAAAACATGTATCTACTCCATAAGCTTTTTATTCAAATGCCTTCTTTTTAGTGAAAGCTTGGCCTCTATTTAAATTTTACACACTATTCCAATGCTGCCTATAACTCTTCAGTTTTTCTTTTAGTATTTAATAACATTTAAAATATATATTTAAATTTTTATATCATCTATCTTTCTGATATATAAGCCTTATCAAATGAGATCTTACTGAAGAACTAATGAAGTAGAATATTCTTGTACAAATTGAGAAACTGATAAGAGATTTTCTCAATGACTTAACAGGTCTGGATACAAAAGAATCTCTTAAAAGTTTGTCCCATGTATTGGATCTTATCAGGACTCAGGCCTTTAACTCCATGTAAAGTTGAAATCATATCTAACTGAGTGTCAGAAAACATAGTAGGAATGCTCACATGAACCTAAATAGTAATTTCAGAAATATCTGTCTGGTAAACAAGTCAAATGGATCTGGAAAATTTTGTTATCAAGAGAAGCTGAGAATTTCCTTGAAATAGAACATAGTCTAAGGGAAGAAGGAGGTAAACATGTTAAACTTGACCAAATATAAAAGATTTAGTCACAGGGGGAAAAAAAAAGATTATCAGTGAAGTGTGACACGAGACACTCAAATTTCCCCAAGTTGTTTCACATGTGAACCCAATGAAGCAAAGAAACAGTTGTAAGGAAGGTTATAAGTAAAACTGAAGGAACCATTTCAATAAAATTACTAAGGCATTAGAGCGTAAGCAGCAATCCCATAGTAAAGTATGACAGAAACTAAAGGGGGAGGAGGCACAGGGAGAAGACATTCCTTTCTAGGTTACAGATGAATTACCATGGTAACAGCTACAGACCCCTCCACTGTTTCATCTAGAGGACAGAAGGTAACCCTAGGCCCAGCAAATTCCTGACATGAGATAACAGAACCTGATGGACCCAGTGGCAGCCATAAGACGTCAGGTGGACGCGGCATTACTTAGTTTAAAACTTAGATTAGGAAAAGAGAAAAGCACTAGCAGAAGCCAAGGGATAGCTTGATTTGTCATCTGACTGCATGTGTACAATCATGCTGAGGAAAAGACTGTGGGAAGCAACCCTCAAGATGGCCCATAATTCCAAACTCCTGGTATCTGTACCCTTTATAATTCCAGCTATTGGGTGTGGGCTGCACTTAGTGACTCATCGCCACTGAATGTTATCAGGTGGAAGTGATGTTGTGACCTGGGCCTAGGTCATAAAAGGCAGCATTAAATTTTTTTCCATTGGTCTCTCACTACACCCCTCTCTTGCCATGTCCTAAACAGCCCTAGTAAACTCCCATGGCGAGGGTTGAAGCCTGCAGCCCTGATTAAGGCCTGAGGTTCCTCCATCCACCCCTGTCACTCTGTAGCCTTTTTAGATTCTGAGTTAGAACCACCCTTCTGAGCCTCCACCCCTAAATTCCTGACCGAAGAAACTCTTAGATATGAATGTTACTTATTTTAAGCCACTGAGTTTGAGAATAATTTGTTGTATAGCATTTATATGAAATTGTCAAGATAAGGTCAAACATAGATCACTTATGGGAACTCTAATGGTGAGTCAAGGTTGACATGAGTCAGAATCTTCTTCTTCTGCCAAAACTTCTTAGGAGTTGGGTCTGAACTCCTCAAAAACATGGGTCCAATATTTATGCAAAGGAGTCTTGCAGAAAGGTACTGTGAGCTAAGTGAGGAGGTGTACTACAAGGACCCTGGCAGAGTCTGAGTCTGTCGACTAATAGAAGTTAAATTGAGCAGCTGATTCTATGTTACACTTTAAGTTTACTAAGTGACTTTATCCCTAAAAGTTTAGAAAAGGATATTAACATTACAATATGGTTGAGAGAAAGTATGAAGGGATAGAACATTGTAAACATTTCATAAAGACTGAGTTGTAACCCCAGCTACCAGTAACAGCCATGTCAATCATACAAGGTCAAACAGTGACTCATTATGTCCCATGACAGTGTGTAAATTGGATGGTACTTTGACCAGTAAACCAGATCAGAAAGACATGGAGCTGGATTCTAAATCAGTGCTTCTCAAACCTTAACAGGAACCACCTGGCCCTGGATGGTTGGCTCAGCGGTAAGAGCGTTGGCCTGGAATGTGGATGACCCAGGTTTGATTCCCACTCAGGGCATACAGGAGAAGACACTATCTGCTTCTCCACCCCTCCCCCTCTCACTTCGTATTCTCTCTCTCTCTCTCCCCTCCTGCAGACATGGCTTGATTGGAGTGAGTTGGCCTAGGGCGCTGAGGATGGCTATCTGGCCTCTGCCTCAGGCTCTAAGAAGAGGTCAGATGCTGAGCAATGGAGCAACGCCCCAGATGGGCAGAGCATCACCCCCTAGAGGGTTTGCCAGGTGGATCCAGGCCAGGGTGCATGCAGGAGTCTGTCCCTCTACCTCCCCTTCTCTCACTGAATAAAGAAAATAAAATAGAAACCACCAGAGGATCTTTGTTAACTAAAGACAACTCAAAAGGCCTGGGGTAAGATCTGAGATTCTACATTTCAAATAAGTTCCCAGGAGATACACATATTACTGGTCCACAAACCAGAATTTCAGTAATACACTTCTAGAGCACATGTAAGAATGAAGATAGAAAGAAAACACTGAAAGGAACATTGTTTAAGACCCCAAATTTTTGCAATTAAAAACATGGGAATTCAAAGTCATTATTAATTGAATAACATTGCAAATATGACTTAATTTATACTTATAGATTTGTTAAACCTAGACCATAAAGTTTTATATAAAAAATAGAGGGATTTGGAGGTGACCCAGTGGCTGCAGAACTGTGTTCTTCTTCCAAATATGTCTATATTTCTCTAAGGATGTATCATGAATAATCCTGTTTCAATATACATGACAGGCTTCATATTAATACAAAGAGAACTGAGAATTCTTCTAAGCATTTTGGCAGACGGACAACAGTTTGGAACTTGAGACAAAGATTTTAATGAACCATTTTCGAATGAAGGGAAAGCTTAAAGCAAAGTATGCATTTCTATTTTTTTTAAATAACTAAGCCTATTTGTAACCTTGACAATTTTTTTTCTTATTTGCAGCGATAGAAAATTTACAATTTGGAAATCTTTCTTCTACCCTATAAAGGTGTTTTTCTATTCTAGTTATTTCTCTCCTATTGCTATTACAATCTTTGTTTTCAAAAACATATATTCAGCATATAGTAAATCGCATTATCAGTAAAACAGGAAGTACTTAGATTTCTCCCTTCTTCATTAAAATAATGTTAAACACCCATAAATTATGCTTCTATCTTTTCTACTTATTTTGAGTCATTTATATTAGTTGTCATCCATTGTGTAGAACAAGCCTAAACAAGCAGATCATATAATTCCCTTTACTGGTAATTTACAAAGCTCAGTTTTCCTCTAGTTCTGAGAAAGTTTGGATTCCCCATTTTCCTTAAACACAAATAAAGGAGAAATTATATTGCACATGTCTTGAGTTAAGTTCTCTGGATATTGCTTTTACAGTGTTTCCTAGTGACACCAGAAATGTCTTTTTTATATTTCAAACTTCATTTAACTAAACTCAAAAGAATAAAGCACCTATAAAATTATGATCACTGATTAATATCAAATCAGTCAAAATGAAAGGAGCTTAATATAGCAAAAATAAAGTGATGCTATTTATACCTGAATTTTCAGTTAATTTATATTCTTTGAACTGCTGATTGCTGTGAGAGGTAGGTATAAAAATGCCTCCAATAATTCGCTGCATTTCTCAAACAACCTGGTATGTTGCTGGATTTTATGGCTGGCAGCCTAATGAGAACGAATGGCTTACAATCTTCTGGGACTGACCCACTTAGTCATTCACACCATTCATCCAATGAGAGACTGCTCCAGAGGTACAAGGTCACACTCTTGCAACAATTATTCTGTCTAATGAGGTATCACAAGATGTCTACTAGTTCAAAGATGTGTGGCAAGGGCAGCTGAGGATAAAATACTTGGTATCCTTATACTGAAGTATGGATACAGATTTCTGAGCCTGTCTTTGCAGTATCAAATTAAGTGAAAAAAAATTGCTGCTTCTTTATGGAATAATTTGCACTTTAAAGAGGTGGAAGTAATACAAATTTTACTTTCATGCTGTTAAGGATTGAAAAAAACACTCAGAAGAGCACCCCCCTCCCCAAGTTCAATGACAGACTGACTTGATTATTCAAATGATGATTTTTATAGTAGATAATTAGACCATATGTTAACCTCAGAATTTAAAATAACTAATTTGCTTATATTGTATGCTTCTTGTCTAACTCAGGTTATATTTTCACAGTAAAAAAGACAAAAAGAAAAAGCATAGGTCAAATCAAAGAATCAATTAACATATTATTGTATCTACAGAAATCCATAGGACTGTATTAATTATTTAGGCAACAGTTTTAAGAAAAACAATGATAAATTAATTGCTAATTTAACAAAACTAATTGTGAATGTAAATAAATAAAAATATATGAACTAATATATATAATGAGACAATTTATAACTAATTGAATAGCTTTTCATGAATTTTTCTTCAAATAACCAATAATTACTTGTAAATAAGTCAGCAAAATCAGTGACAATTCAGTAAGCTCTCTTGGCTTTAAAATTTCTACACAGTGAAGCGAAAATAACTTGAGCTTTTCAGAAAGACATGTTTTTCTTCTTACCTGGATCACCAATAAGCTGATCTTCCATAGGCAACTAGGTTTTGTTTTTAGGCTCATTCTGCTGTGTTGCTTCAGAATCATAACTATGCTTTAAATACAACTTTCCAACATTATTTAATTGTTCTGGGAACTTTTTCATTTGATTTATGAGTGTCATTATGCATAAATTAAAGTCAGAATTATGTATATGTCAGTGATCTGCATTAGCTCTTTTTCAAAGTCCACCTTAAAGTGTATTTTTAAATACTTTTTCTTAAGTTATAGCTACTTTACCGAGAGAAAAAGCAAATATACCAGAATACTTTTTCATAAGAAATTTAAAATATGACTTTAAAAATTAAGAACATATGATCTGACCTGCGGTGGCACAGTGAATAAAAGTAGACCTGGAACTCTGAGGGCACTGGTTCAAAACCCTGGGCTTGCCCTGTCAAGGCATATACGGGAAGCAACTACTACTAGTTGATACTTCCCACTCCTCCCCTCACCTTTCTCTCATTCCTCTCTCTAAAATCAATAAATAAAATATTTTTTTAATTAAAAACATAACGTTGTGTAGTAAGAGAATAAAATGCATATGCATTAGTCCATTGTACAGTAATTAAGGACTGTAGAATCTAAAAGAGAAGGGACTAGATATTATCAATACATTTACCTCTTTATGCTTGTGATTTATATTTTTAAAATTTTTAATTAAAGCTATTTTTATTTAAAATAATTTTCTTCTAGTCCTACAAATATACCGTTGCGTTTACAGCCACACTTGCTTTCAAACTTAATGCTACAAAAACAAGTTCAGGTACATAATAGGTAATCTGCTTTACAGATAAGAAAACTAAAGTTTGCTGATATTAGTAAATGGCTGAATATCAAGAATCTAGTAATTAGTAGAATTAGAAATGATCTGAGTTTGACTATTTCTAAAACTCAGGTTCCCTATTAATATTACTATTAAACACTATATTTAAAAATAGTGAGCTGCTTATTTTGTAATCAAATGCATTAATCACTTATTTTGTTACAGAATGTATACTGAGCACAGAAAGAAGAAAAAGTTTTTACATTTTCCCTAAAGCACTTAATTATGTTTATATAAAACATGTGTCATACACATGTGTAGTATATATATGTTAACTAGTTTGCTCACATTTCCTGAATCTTTCTCATATACAGTCAATAGATTAAGCCTGCTAATCTATCATTACAAAAGTAAATCTTTTGGCCCTGGCCAGTTGGCTCAGTGGTAGAGCATTGGCCTGACGTGTGGATGTCCTGGGTTTTTTAATTCCTGGTCAGGGCACACAGGAGAAGCAACCATCTGCTTCTCAACCCCTCTCTCTTCTCTCTCCCTCTCTCTCTGCTCGGCACTGAGGATGTCTTAGTGGCCTCCGCTTCAGGCCTTAAAAAAAATGGCTCAGTTGCTGAGGAACAGAGCAATGGCCCCAGATGGGCAGAGCATCGCCCCCTAGTGGGTTTTCCTGGTAGATCACAGTGGGGGAACATGCAGGAGTCTCTCTGCCTCCCCTCCTCTCACTGAAAAAAAAAAAAAAAGTAAATATTTTCTTAAACAATATTCTTTTTGTGATTATAAACAATGACCAATATTACAAGGCAGTATAAAATAAAACAAACCTTAAGCAGATAAATAACTTGTAGGCTATTTCTTATGGGCTTATATAATGTACATTGTTTTTATCAAGCAGAGCATTGGTGAAACTTACCTATACCTCCAAGTTGAGTATAATGGTAAACATGTTGAAAAGCTGGTAGAATGTGAAAACTGAGAAGCAGATAATCAAGAAAGGAAATGAAAGAAATTTACTTTGTTAGAAGAAATATAATTCATATATGTGAGAACTGGCTAGACTGCAAGTTAAAAGTCTTACAATATTTAATATTATAATAGCATTTGGTAATATTGCGTGAACATAAAAGTACTCATGAGTAAACCACATGATGTCTGACTGGTGATAAAGATCAAGCCTTAGGTAGTATATGTAACTTTGACCAGATAAATTAAATCAAACATAAAAAGAAAATTCATGGTTGATTTTTAAAATTCTAAAATTGTTTAGCATATGTAAATATGCATGCCAAATAGCTTATTTATAGCCTATAATAATTTAATGTCTTGGTTTTGTCTATTCAGAAATATAAAAATGTGTGTAAATATACTTTCAGCACTATCAGGAGTTCATTTTTCAAATGAATTTACTGAACTAATGCAATGATTACCCATCTGACTCCATGAAATAAAACTGGCACCTTTTTAACACTGAAAGAGCAAATCAACAGAAATAAAAAATTGCATTTAAATTCATTTAATATCCATTTAAAAATAATGCATGCTTAAAATTTTTTAAGGAGTTAAAACAGCTCAATTTAGATGAGAAAATATTTTTAATTAAAGCATACAGCACTTCAACAGCAAGTTCTATAAAGTAACTGCAATGGTAAAAAAAGATTTCATTAACTTCCGCCAGAAGTCTCAGATTTAGAAATATCAGCTGTAATTAGAAAAATTAAAGCTACTCTTCAGAATTAATTGAAATTATTAAAGTGTTTACTCTTGCATTATTTACAGCTAGAATGTCAGCAAGAAGCACTTTATACTTTCTTCTAAGTAATTCTACAGTATATTTAAAAACATAACTTGACTTCCACTAACACAGTGGATCCTTCCAGGTGGGTCTTCTATAAGATTTCACTGTATTCTAATGTTCTGGACAACTCCATAACAATTCTTCTCTGAGAAAAAAATGATTGATGGGTGTGATGTTAGACATAGCACTTGCTATCCTCATCAAATCTACCAGCAGGTTCACCAGGAACCCAAGATGGTCTTATCAGAAAACTGCATGTGGATGACTGACCAGCCAGCCAGATGGAGGTTTAGTTTTCTAAACTCAGAATATTTTACAAAACTGAAGAAACTTGGATTTAACAAGAAAGTATTAATTCTATGTTTTTAGGACATCATTATTTGACTTCATCTTAGACATGTATTCAATTTTATTGTTAAGTATTATGCATTTTGAATTCCCTAGCTCAAAGTAGGTGTGTCCTCAGAAAAAAAGAATTGACCTATTATCATAGATTAAAGTAAATAAGACTCTGCCCACGATTTCTGCTTGGAGTTTAACCATACAGATTCACCATCATAGAAGAAAGGAAGGAGAAGAAATGAAGCTGAAGAAATAGCAGCACCATTTTAGCAATCTTCCTTAAAATAATCATTTTTATGTAGTGCTCTGTAGAAAATAATTCAAACTTACATAAAAGTCCAATCACACTCGTTATTGCACTGCAATCTGGAGTGTGGTTTAAGTTACCCGAGTTCTAATTTCAACTTTACTTCTGAGAAACTAATTATAAGAATTTGGCATGGAATGTCCTGAGGCCTCTTCTTACTTATTAGTGAAATTAAATATTTTGCACAAAATTCTTTTCTTGCTAATCTCAATTACAGTATAGATGGCATAAGATCTTAACTACCTATTTAAGATTCAGAGAACAGTACAGGATAATATGAGAAGAAAGAAGATACTGTAAGCTATCACCATTTTTGATAAGATGGGAAGTGAATGGGTAAAGTGCAGAATACTAAATCCTTCAATATTTTCCTATTCTTCCTTTTAATAATAGCAATTCCCAAATTTTAGCTAGGTATAGGAGTAATCAGCAATGTACTATATCTCCCGGTTTCCTCTGCAGCCACATATGACCATATAACTAGGTTCAGTGGAATTGAAATAAAAATGCCCTTAAAGCAAAGCTGTTTCCATTGACTTCCTATGTACTGTGATCTAAATTCTACATGCAGATGAGAACAGTTCTTTAAATGAGGTGATAGCTGAGCAACAAAATGAAAGAAATCTGGGTTCATGAATGCCTTTGTGAAACAGTGTTATCCCATGAGGCTGGGCCATTCACCTCAAGACTATTGTACAAGAAAAATAATTTCATTTAGGATACTTTGTTTTGGGGTCTCATCATTACAGTAGCTTAGTCTGTAATCTAACTTGTACAATGTTGAAGCCTACTTGAATTATAATTATTTACTTTGCAACTGATTCCAGTTTTTCAGAGTAGCAGGTGGGTTTATAAAAACTTTAAATTTATTTCATTTTATATCTATTAGGAATCCTGACTTATGGCCCAGAACATGTAAAATGGGCTTTAGAATTCTTCTATGGGAAAAGACAAATAAAACAAATGCTTATCAGGACAAATATTGCACCTTGTTTTAAAAGTTTCATCATGAAAATATTATGATTTCCCCAACTATCCCACTGATTATGTGGTTATTTAGTAACTTAATCAGAAAGCTCAATTCCAAGATTTCACATGAATTTTAAATCATTCAAGATTACTTTACTCTCAATAAGAAGTTTTTCTTTCTTTTCAGTTTTGTAAAGTTTTCACCAACAACAGAACATCTTGATTCTCTCCCCTTTTACTCACAAGTTTTATCCCTCTGAGTCTCTGAAGTCTCCCAGAAGATTACATTTAATTATCAGCTTTAGTCAATGATACAAAGAAGCAGTTCTCTCTGTATAGGTTGTTTAGACCATAAAAATACTGTACTTTAATATGGATACTATCAACATTTTTATAATAGTCATGAACTGTTTATTGTGGTTTAACGAAAGGGCTTATGCAATATTTTCAAAAGTCATTAATAAAGAGATGGAAGCCATGAGTATATACTGCTTTATCTTATTATATATCACTTTAAAATCAGGTAATGGATGGAGACTTAACTTGGAGGTAGTGAACACACAATACAGTGTACCAACAATATGTTGATAGAATTGTTCACCTGAAACCTATATAATTTTGTCAACAAATGTCACAACAATAAATTCACTTAAAATAAAATAAAATCAGCCTGACCAGGCGGTGGCGCAGTGGATAGAGCATCAGACTGGGATGCCGAGGACTTAGGTTCGAGACCCCTAGGTCGCCAGCTTTAGCACAGGCCCAATCTGGCTTGAGCTAAAGCTCGCCAGCTTGGACCCAAGGTCACTAGCTCCAGCAAGGGGTTGCTCGGTCTACTGAAGGCCCACAGTCAAGGCACATGTGAGAAAGCAATCAATGAACAACTAAGGTATCACAGCGAAAAACTGATGATTGATGCTGCTCATCTCTCTTTGTTCCTGTCTGTCTGTCCCTGTCTATCACTATGACTCTCTCTATCCCTGTAAAATAAAATAAAATTAAAAATTTTAAAAATAATAAAATAAAATCAGAAATATGTTTCCTAAGGCAATCAAAATTGATTGACTTAACAAAATTCATGATTTTTTGAAACCATTCTAAAAACAAATTTCCTTTAAAAGTAATTTCTATCTAAAAGAATGATCATATGCTATCTAAATAGTCAATAAGGGTTTTAGTTCTTAGTACCAAAGCTACACTGAAAATCATATCATATACTGTTTCTGGTTTTCAACTGCAACATTCTCTTCAAGACAGATTTTATGTTGTACAATGTGTGCCACATGCCTAGAAAGTACACCCAAATTCTTAAGATTAATGAGAGGAACAACACACATGTCATACTTAACAGATGTTACAGTAGCATCTCCAGCAACAAAGACCTGGATCTCAGCCAGCTGTGAGCAGCAAAGCCTGTGCTTACAGGATCTGGGCTACTGTAAGAAACCCACACAGTTCCAGGATGGTAAGCCAAAGGAGGCTGACCACTTTGGAGTTGGCAGGAAAATACAACATAAAATTTTGCTAGAGATTATTATTTTGCATGGCAGATACTGGCTGCTGCTGGAAAGCAAGAGAAACTGATCAATTAGTTGTGCAGAAGTAATATAGTAGGAGGTTCAGCTTGCGCAAAACCACAAAAAGAAAGAGGTCCCTCAAAAGTTGGCATTCTGTATATCATTAGCTGAAAAGGAGACTCATAATACTCTAGAATCAGATTCAAAATTAGTATCTGAAAGACACATATAGCTGAAATTACAATATTTAAGATAGTCTTTTAAAAGGGAGAAATGTAATTATAAATTTTTATCATTATCATCATTTTTATCATAAGCTATCTAAGTCATTCAATTTTTAACTTCAAGGTACTTATATGGCTTTAATATATATATACCAGAGAGGACAGGGAAGAAGGCAAGATATAAATGAAAAGATAAATTGAGACCTGGGTAATGAAGGACACTTTATGTCAGACCAAGATTATTTTCAGCATTACACTCCATGCAATAATAAATCTTTTCAGGTTTTAAGCATGATCAGATTTGCATCTTGAAAAAAGAATTCTATTGGTAACAAAGGAAAAAATAAAGGACATAGAGATAGAAAAAGAGGAAACAGTCATCAGGTAAAGTTTGTATTATGGACTGAATAGGTGTGTCCTCCCAAATTCATATGTTGAAACCTATTTTCCCATTTGATGGTTATTGCAGGTAGCAATTTTAGGTGAGCAGGTCATGAGTATGGAGTCCTCTTGAGTGAAAAACAAAAGTGCTTTTATAATGAGATGGCAGAGAGCTCCCTTGTCCTTTCTGCATGTGAGAACATACCAAAAACATGTCCATTAATGAGCTAGGAAATGTGCTCTCACCAGACAACAGGTCTACCAGAGCCTTGATCTTGGACTACCCAGCATGCAGACAGTGACCAATAAATTTCTGTTGTTTATAAGCTACACAGTCTGTATTATTTTTGTTATAACAACTCAATAGACCATGACAATTCAGTGAGACTCTGAAGCAAATTAATGACCATAGAGAAAGATTTAGTAAAAAGATAAAAGGTGAACCTGGTAGAGCTTGGTAACTGAGAGGTATTCTTTTATGATACGACACCACTGAGCTAAATGTGGATGCTGCCACAAATATGATGAGGAAACCATGGCTTCTAAAAAAAGTTATTATCTGAAACTTGAAAATTTGCTTATTTTAGCTAAACCAATACTTATTACATGTTTGGCTACAGAGAGCTAATCCAAGATCTCTTGTACTATTCATACTGAATACTGAAATTATTTTGTATATATTACATTTTCAGAATAATTAGGACAATTTTGGAACTGAAGATTATGTCTTCTTTCTTTGTAAATCAAAGATAAACAAAAAGATATTCATTGTTATGTGCTAAACATTCCAGGGCCTCTTTGTTGTTCACTCTTGACCACTCTTCCTCCTACAAGCTTTCCAGTGACAGAAGGCCAAAACCCTAGTTTGTAACAAGCAATTTATCATTTTAACAGCTCTATGAAGGTCTATAGTAGACAAGTCTGCATCATGAAAGTGCCCTGTCTAGCATACTCTCTACTGCTTAGTTCTCATTTACAAAAAATTCATTGAACTCTCTTAGCAAGTAATCAGAACTCCTCAGTGAAGAAAGATCTTATAAAGACCTTGGGAAAGGGAGAAAGATAATTTCATTACCCTGTTCACTAAGTGGTTAAGTGTATTTCACACCTGAAAGAAAAAGCTTTGAACCTCTTGAGATGAGTCATAACACAACTTTAACTTTCTGTTTTGAGTACCATGTATTTCCTCCATCATAGGGAGAAAGTATTTTTTGGTATGTGATTTGCTATCTATTAGTATTAATTAAAATTATAGCTTGATAAATGTATACCTAAGACATGTGTTGATTCGGTTAAGTTGAAAAAAAGCAAAGCTAATTTTTCTGTTCAATTTTAAACAGTCATACAACATTTTGATAATTTATAGGGCAGCCAACATATTTCGCATGTTCTTTAAAAATTAGAGCACCAAATATCAATCAATGTATATCAGGCATTTTTTATACATTAGAAACCTAATAAATGTTTACAGAAGATTACTTTATTCAATCAATCTTTTTTTGATTCTGTTAGTGCTCAGGTAACAATTTAATTTTTCTATCCTATGATCAAAAAATTGAATCTCAACTTATGTTGTAACTCATATTCCTTCAATTTATCTTTAAGTTTTAATTAAGTAGTCATACTAAAATTTGAGAACAGTGATCAACCAACTGGGGGAAAAAAGCCAATATACTATTGCAATCAATTTAAATTTACAACAAATTAAATACAATGTGATGCAATGATATAAATAATACCTAGACTGCATGGTGATGAGGCATAAATAGGACGAGTTCACACAAATAATTGTAATTAAGATAATTATCATAGGGCCAATTTTTGGTTTTCCCTTTCTTATTTCTTTCTGTTTATGATCAGCATGCCTTATAATTCGCATGAGTTAACTTTGCCTATCGTTTCATTTCATTATCATGGGAAATTTGCGGTATAATTCTCTGAATTACATTCACCGGCAGGTGGGGTCCCAAACTTCATTCCATAGTATAGCCTGGGCACGTCTTCCCTATCTTTATATTTCTATTTCTTATGTCTTTTAAGTAAGGTAAACTGACTCTAACACTTGGGTTGAGTCCCAAAAATCATGGCTCTTGGTCATCTTTCACCAAGTGTCTCAAATGCATATCAAACTGATGGAGATAAAATCTGTAGCTCGAGACTATGGAGGCCTGAGTAATGGGAACCACCTTCATCAGTCCACTCCTGGGTAGGGACTTGAGCTTGGAGGGTTGCCACAGAGAAAAGCAGGAAGCACATCCAATTCTCTATTAGATTATTATATATCAAGGAAGAAAAAGAATACACTCAAAAGTGTTGTTTCCACTCAACTTTGGGAATAGATATCTGGAGAAAGTTGCCTTGATGTGTTTGTCCCTGTGAACAACACTTACAGAATATTCTATTTGCATATGTTATTATTTACTTGTATTCATTTTATTTTACAGAAAATGTATCAAGAAAGGAGAGACTGGATCCCTCACTTTTTTCACTTTTGATATATGGAACTTATGCAGTAGTCAAATTCCTTATGTGATCATGTTGTACAACTGGGAAAACATATGATAAAAGTCTATGTGCCAAAACATCAATGTAGCAAAGCCATTTAAAATGTGGGATCTACAGACAGAGCACAGAGGTGCTTTCCTTGGTATGCTATCTTGGGCAAGTTTACTTAGCTTCTATGTACTACAGCTCCTTCATCTGTAAATTAAGTTGGTAAGTGTATCTTAGCTGTACATCTGAAACTAATATAAAATCATACTGAATGTAAGCTGTAATTGAAAAATAAATTATGAAAAGAGAGTACGTGTGGCAACTTCATGGGGCTGATATGGGAATAAATGCGTTCTTGCATATAAAGCAATTAAGATAGTGACTGGTATAAATTAAAGTCAGTAAATGTTAGCTCTTATTATCACCTATCTAAAGATTTCTTCAGAACTCAAAAGAAAGAGCTAGGAGACAAAATTATTCCTAGAACTCAAGAAGGAAATAAAACCCTAAGGCCATTTCTGATTAGGAAAAAGAAAGGCTTCCTTCTTTGTAAGCCACCAAAAGAAGTGATGGACTATTTATGAAATGTGGATTGTTATCTTGATGAGGATGACTGGCTGTAAGGGAACTGCACAGTATAAGCAATTGGAAAATCTATTTTAAAATCTTTACCACATATCTGTCTATATTCTCATATGGCCAACAGAGTCATCTCTGTGTCCAATAACACCAGGTGTCCATTAAGGTCAAAGGCAATGTAGAAGAGGGCAACTCAGCAGGAGAAAGAGAAACTGGAAAAGATAGGCTTATTAAATAAAGTAGAAAATAAACTGTGGAAGGAATCATATGATCTCTTCTGACCTAGCCACCTAAACTACTTCATCTCCAGGTTCATTCTCAGATACTGCCCGAAATAAGCCTTTCTATGAAAATCGCATATATGTATCTCCATATATAGATATATCTATATATAAAGATATATACAGTTATATAGACAAAGAAGATGGAAATAAAGATAGAGATATTAAAATTAGAATATTTCTTAATATGACTATTTCAAAAAGCCAGTAAAATTCAGTGTTTTATTAGCAAATGTGGAATTTATGTTATTAAATACTGGCAAGTTTCCACAAAGAAAGGGGTACATGAAAAATAAGAAGGCATTGATGCCCTTTAAAATGAAAGGAAGACATTCTTTCCTGAGTGGCAGAAAAATGGGAAACTAAAGTGCTGAATTCAATCTTTGAAAACACACAATTCTACCACAAGAAAGCCCTATTGTCTTTCACCATACAGGTATAAATGATGAGGATAAGCTCTGTCTTCCAGAGCTAACCACATATGTTTCCTAGGCAGAAGAAAATGAATAGTACATATGATGCAGAATGAACACATTCATTCAGAGAAGAACCGACTGCATATCATTATACACTAAAATTCCAAGCAATGGTCCACCAGGAAAACTAATTAATAACTAATTGAGTATGTTATATAATACAATGGGAAATTCTAAATGATGAAAAATATATTTTCTATCTTTATGATGCACATAAACTACAATCAAGATTCAAAACTATAAAAGTTTCTTTGTAGTTAAAGTAATATATTAGCTGGGTACTGTTTTTCAAATGTACCTGTTGAGTAAATAATACCAGCACATCTTTGATTAGGGATTTTAGGAGAAATCTTTTTTTTTTTTTTTTTAGGGAGAGAGAGAGAGAGAAAGAGAGAGGGACAGACAGGAAAAAAAAAGAGATGAGAATCATCAACTTGTAGTTGTGGCACTGTAGTTGATCATTGATTACTTTCTCATATGTGCCTTGATGGGGGTGGGTGGCTCCAGCTGAGCCAGTGACCCCTTATTCAAGCCAGTGACATTGGGCTCAGCCAGAGACATTGAGCCGAAGCCAGCAACCGTGGGGTCATATCTATGATCCCACATTCAAGCCAGTAACCCTGTACTTAAGCTGCTGAGCCCTTGCTTAAACCAGATGAGTCTGCACTCAAGCTGGGGACATCTGGGTTTCAAACCTGGGTCCTCAGTGCCCCAGGCCAACACTCTATCCACTGTACCACCTCCTAGTCAGGCAAAAATGGAAATTACAGTATTTAAAATTAAATTTAAAATGTTTCCATTCTCTCTTCTAATGAAGAAATAAATTTAGGGTAGATTTTTAACTTCAAAAATATCTAACAACTCAAGAAAATTCCTAAAAATTTAAATTACACTTCTTTTTCTTCTGTTTTGGTTGATCCAAAGTACCTGTTACATGGACTCTTACAAAAACAACTCATGCATCAAAACATACCCGTGAAATTTACTCTTTCCTCTGTCTATTCTCTTTCCTGAGAAAACCAATGTTGTTCTCCAATGATGTTTTGGTTACAGCTGAAAAAAATAACATGAATCTTCACTATAACTAGATTCCTATGAAATTTAGAAATATTATTTAAGGGATTGGTACATAGGTTGTTACGTGCTACAGGAGTCTGAAGAGTTTTGTTTTCTATATCTTGTCAATATGAAAATAGTGTAGTAATATGCTTATCACATCTTACTGCTTCTCTAGAACTCTGGAGAGTGGGCACATGAAGACTAGCATTGGAGTAATCCAACTTTGAAGATGCTAAAAGATGTCAACTAATTCCAGTAGAATACAGCATAGCCTGCAGCTGCTGTATCACCAATAATAATTCCAAGCCCTGGCCAGTTGGCTCAGCGGTAGTGTCAGCCTGGTGTGTGTAAGTTTCGGGTTTAATTCCCAGTTAGGGCACAAATGAGTAGCACCTATCTGCTTCACCACCCTTTCCCCCTTTCCTTTCTCTCTGTCTCTCTCTTCCCCTCCTGCAGTCAAGGCTCCATTGGAGCAAAACTGGCCCTGGGGCGCTGAGGATGACTCCATGGCCTCTGCCTCAGGTGCTAAATGGCTCTGGTTGCAGCAGAGTAATACCCCAGATGGGCCAAGCATCACAGCCTGGTGGGCATACCTGGTGGATCCCGGTCAGGCGCATGTAGGAGTATGTCTGTCTGCCTCCCCCTGCTTCTCACTTCGGAAAATAATAATAATAATAATAATAATAATAATAATTCCAGCCTCCATCTAAAATAGATGCCTTTGAGTTGGGAATGATAGAAAAATGAGAGGAGAAAATGGTAAAGAAGAGGATGTACCTGAAAATTTTTCAGTGACTTAAACAGAGAGATTATTATAGAGATTCTATTTTCTCTAAGGAATCAAAGGTATTTGATCATAGAAAAATATTTCACAATAATATAAGGTGGCCACAATTTGGGCATGTTTATATTACCCAAAACACAGGTTGACACATTGGAGATTCAAATATTTGGGGACTAAATAGTATATGAGTTACACTGCCATGTGGTACATTCTGCATAATCCCAACTAATGATCCTGATTTGACAATATAAACAAATTAGGAAATAGAAAAGAGTGTGACTTCTAGAAGTAGGGCATAACATGATTATGGTGCCTAAATTATTGTTTTGTCCTTGATTTCTGTGGCAAAGCAAAAAAATAAGTTAATACAGATCATGAACTGATAAAATAACCATCTCAGTGGTTCCAGATGGGTACATTACAGCAACGGCAAAGACGGGGACTATGGCAAAGTGAAGGTAAGAGCCAACTCCAATGTTGATTTCATGACATTTACCCCGATGTGAAACGTCATAGCTTCAATTCTGAAGCCCATCTGTGGGAAGAACAAGAAGTGGAAAAATATTGCCTGCAGGATAGATTTTTAAAAATCTCTCCTTTCTCCATTCTTTTATCTCTCTATCATTTATTCTACTTCCAAGTAGAATTTCTGATCTTAATCATAAAGACTATAGGTCACTGTGTTGCAACAGTATCTCAGGGACACAAACAAGCTTGTAGGTAGATTTTTCTTCCTACTTAAATAAACATTCTTGGATAAGTGGTCTAGACCAGTTCACTTAAAAACAGGAAACACTCTTACTCTTATTTTTATCTGGTTCAGCTTTCTCAATTAACCTTTACTAGGACTGAAAAGAAGCTGTTTTCTAGGTCTCTGTCCTAAGCTACCTAGAACCATCTAACCAAAGGAATAAAAGTATACCCTGTTATACAAATCTCACTAAGTGGGTAAGTTATAAAAAGGAATAAGCATAAATAATATTTGCCTAACTGTGTTTTCTGTTCACATAGCTGCCAAAGTGGTCACCTTTTTCAATAAAAACTACATTTGAGACATTTAACTTCAGGTGTTTTTTTTTTAAATATAATTCACAGTGGTTCCAATACAATGAATGTATTAACAGACTGGTGTATCTGCTTAAATATTAGTATGCTTAAAAAGGTATTTCTATAAAAACTCATTAATCCTGTATTTTTTGTTTTATTTTGTTTGTTTTTTTGTTTTTGTTGATGTTGTGAAAGAGATAGATAGAGAGAGAGAGAGGATAGGAAAAAGATGAGAAGCATCAACTCGTAGTTGCATCACCTTAGTTGTTCATTAATTGCTTCCCATATGTGCCTTGACCAGGGGGCTCCAGCAGAGCCAAGTGATCCTTGCTCAAGTAGTGATCATGGGCTTCAATCCAGCAACCTTTGGGCTCAAGCCAACAACCATGAATCATGTGATGATCCCACACTCAAGCTGGTGAGCCGGCACTCAAGCCGGCATTCTTGGGGTTTTGGACCTGGGTTCTTAGTGTTCCAGATCAATGCTCTATTTACTGTGACACCACCAGTCAGGCTAATTCTGTTTTTAAGTGTAAAATTTTTATCGCTCCCTTACAAAGTAAATCAGAAAACATCATGTCTGCAATGACTACTACAAGACATCCCAGTTAAAATTACATATATTTAAGTTAGTTTTAGATTCAAGATGGCTGCTTTTAAGTAACTACCCATGTAATAATTAAACGAGTTTGTTATTTTCCTTTTTCAGCACCTAATGTAAGCATAAATATTAACTCACAAATACTGTCCATGAGAACAGGTGTGAAAGAACAGTAGTTATTTTCTCTGCAGTTTTACACATCTCAGTCTTAAGAATATTAAATTATTATAATGTGGTATTTAGAGAAGATATGGAATAATTACAAGAGAAAAGATCATGGTAATATGGTATATTGTTGAACTCTCACTGTGTTTAAGAAAAAATCAGAGAGGAAGTTGATACATTATACAATAATGTACTATTTCTCTTTGACTATTCAATTATTGTACATTACTTATCAAATAGTAAGCATACTATTTTCACTAAGTTCCCTCCTGAATATATTTAAACAGACACATATACATGTGCTCAAATTCAAACACACACACAAAAAAGCAAATAAATACCCTGTAATTGATCAGTTTATCTTCACACAAGTAAGTAAATTTAAATATAGCACGATTTCCCAGATGGCAATGATTTAAAATATAAAACATTTTATAGAGAGGTGGGTTCTCACTTCACACCCAAATACTTACATCAGAAAAAAACAGGGTTAAGCACACTGCCATCCTTAGAAGGGAAAAAAGTTTCCAATTTCATCAATTATATCATATAAATTATATCTTGGAATAATGTCTTGAATTTCTATCAGAAATGTGAGCACAAAAAATTAATGTTGTATGTAGTAATTTTACGTGTTCATTTTCCATGATTAGTTTGTCATTATAAAAACTTTTTAAAGGAAATGCATTCTATTCTTCATGTTCAATGAAATCATTTTACTGATAATTTAGTAATAAGTGTATAAATTATCGTCTATGCATTTTTGCCAATGTGGAATTTTAGGTATTACTGTTCTGTGATGTAAAACCTCTCAGTAAACTTGAGAAATTCATCTCAACTTTATGGTTTTTAATCTTGGAAGTCTTCGGTTTCCTCTTAAAAATACAGGGCTGAAATAAAATTTTTTATGTTTCCTTATAGCTGTTGCAGTTTATAAACTGTATCTCAAAGACCCAAAGTATAAGTTTACTTAAATTGTGCATATTTATATAAACATGATATTGTAAACTAGCATACATAAAAAAACTAAGAGTAGGGGGAAAAAGTCAAAAGATGCTAAGCAATTCCTTTTATTTTTATCTTCTTAGATCACTCTGGAATTAAATAGAGTAACAAATGCAAAAATACGTATATATATAATATTCTTTCAGTAGCAAAAAATGGATAAGAGGAATGGTAACCACCCCCTTCTATAATAATTTTCAACCTCTTCCTTCAAAACCACTCCAAATAAATAGTCAAGCCACATAACAACAGTGTCCAGGCCCCACCACTCTGACTTCAAAGCACATTCCTTAGCTATTATTTGAACAAGATGGCTGCCCTTCACTCCTGTGAGAATTTTCAAACTGCTAGAACATGATCTAACAATATGTTAAAAGCTACCATTAATTATATTAGCTTGTTTCATGAGATTATGGAATTGATATGATCTCTATTAATAGGCCAATTTCTCTATGTGACAGAGGAGAAAACCCAGGTGGAGTTTCCAGGTTACCTCCTTGGGGTCACAAAGCCAAATCTAACTATAAGAGGGAAACACAAAACCTCTGATTCTACATTTGTGTGTTTACCTCATGGGTAATGTTTATCTTTTACTCTTAATTCAACACATTTTTCTGAAGAGATTGAAAAAGCTCAACCATTAATGTAAGTACAGTGAACTTGTACATTGTTTGATTGTATCAATGGTAATAGAATCATCAACTATATATTATCATATAATTTGCATTGCTAAAGTTTATTACGCTCATTATAAATGTATATCCAAAAAGACATTACTGGAATTAAGGAATTTTCTCCAAACAAGGGAAGAATCTTGAATAAAGTTATTTGTTGTAGTGAATATGAAAGATACTAATAAAGCATAGTGATAGGTATATTCAATTAAGCAATTGTGAAAAGCATATTTTTTAAAAATTTATAAAAAAGAAAAAAGACATTAGGTGGGTAAATTTAAAATGCGTAGAATAAATTTCAGGTCATGTGTTCTTAAATTACTGTAGAAAATTTGTCCATTCCCACCTCTCTCATAATACACTCATGGAATGAAGAGATATTGAAAGTTATATTAATGATGCTTCTCTGAGTGTAAAATAATTTATACCAGTAGTAAACACAATTGTCATATGTAATATTTGCCATTCCTAAAATCTTAACATAGTTCTCAGCTAATTCTTTTATGTAACATATAATATTTTAGCTTTACTTTTAACACTTAACATTACAAAAGAAAAATGTCCCTTGCATTTGCAGGTTGCATCTGAACCCTACTAGAAATATAAGGAGACAAATGTCACCCCATAGAGGGAAAAACAAAATTTTTAACAACAGGTCAGCCTTCCAATATCACACATCTGATTCTGATGAACAATGTTTTACTTTCTAAAGTAAATGTTTTAAGTAAATAATAATATTCAGAGTTCCCTAAAATATATAACCATGTGGTCTACAAGATCGTCTTTAAGTTACTATAGTTACAGGACTAAACCTATA
Source organism: Rhynchonycteris naso (assembly GCA_037038555.1). Taxonomy (NCBI): domain Eukaryota; kingdom Metazoa; phylum Chordata; class Mammalia; order Chiroptera; family Emballonuridae; genus Rhynchonycteris; species Rhynchonycteris naso. Next base: position 67,403,604 of record CM072996.1, read on the forward strand.
AATTCTTTGTTAACGTTACAGGAAAAGAGAAGTATGTTTGCCTTCACCAACTGCAACTGTAAGCAAAAGCAGGTATGTATACAGTGCTTTATTAGTAAGAACTCCTTTAGTAAGCACACGTTAGAGGAATTAATCATTCATTCCCTGAAGACTGCTTATGTATTTCATAGGGCCATTATCTGATCTGAATAACAGAATGACTGCATAATAAAACACATTACTGCTGACACTAGCAACTTTCTTCTTTCAACTTTAAAGGTGGAACCACCGCTCTATTACACAAAAAGTTGGTGGCTAAAAAAAAAATCTGACAATTTCATCACCGTATTCAGCTTTTTTTTTCTATTGTTATATAAAGACAGAGATCACATATAATATGTGTCTCCTTTATTGGAAATGGTTTGAATTCAGGACATTTTTCTCAGCAGTATGATATAAGTATAACAGAGGTAGCATGTGTGTCAGATTAGTTTTCCTGTTAATTGTCAATCTTTGCTTTCAGATATTTGAACAGAATCAACAATTCTGTCATGCTCTCTTTACTGTTGGAAACACGTCCTATAGTAATACATGTAATAACACATTTATGGTTACTTCAGTACAATTTCACCTTTCATTTTTCAACAGTTATTTTATTCAAACATCAGATAACCTATCAGCTATTTGAGGTCGTAAATGGGTAGAGGTCATATACTATAATCCAAATCTGATCATTCAAAAGCTTCATTTTAAATTAGTTAAATTAACTTTAAACCAATAACAGAAATGGCAGCTGAAAGCAGTATTAGCTCTAAGAAAACTGATTTGGATAGGTAATGAAGTAATATATAAGAAACAATGACATCTCTTTCCCAAGTGATTTCCATTGATGATAATTTCATGTCAACAAATTCATCAACTCTCCTACTGTTATTTCATTACCCTAAAAACTTAAGCCCCAAGATAGTCACCAGGTTGAGCATAGAATAACCATAACAACTCTAAAATATCTTTCAATTTTTTAACCATTGTACATCAGTTTACTCTTAATTTTTTTAAATCAATGCTGAATGAAAATAGCTGCTTTTATATACTTATATAGTAACTATAAAGGTAATTATTTTCACTTTACCATTACCAATAATTAAATATAAGAGAACCCTTAGTTATTATTTGATAAGGTGTTTTGTTGGAAAAAATATTTATAATATTCAGTATGGCTTATAACTCTTAAGAAGAGGTATGATTAGAAAAGTGTGTTTTATACTGGAACAAAAAACTAAAGTTGAAGATAAAACAAACTTTTTCTAATCCCTATTCTACACTAGTCAATAAGAGTAGTATTGTGCCAAAGAACTTTGAAAATGTTTAAAATCAACTCTTTTATCTAAAATGCAATTTCTACTGTATCTACTGTATATGAAACAATGCAAGATTAGATTCAGAGTGCATTTGGCAGTGATAAGGAAAAAAATGCTGAAATGTTATTGATTCTCTTCCTCTGTGCAAAACAAACTGACTCAACTATATTTTTCCTGACATGACACAAAGGTTTTATTTAGATATTATAAAATATTGGCAAATGTTACACTATATCTCCTCTCACAAAGAGAAGAGTGTCCTACTTGTTTTTACAAAATGCTGCAGCTACTGAAATGGTGATGTTATCCCCAAGAGGACTCCTGCCTGCAAAAGTTTTTGATGCAGAGATATTCAGCCCTAGGAGACACCTTAAATCTGTCACTGGCTGCTGAGCCCCTGTCACAGTTTATAACCTTCTGTGTCAAAGTCACAGTCCACCCCTGCCCTCTCCAAACCATTCTTTCTATCCCTTCTCCAAATTAATATCTTCCAAATTCTTCAAACTAAGCTAGTTCCAGGATTTTCCTCCACATCTTATCTACCTGCAAGCATCGAGAAACCGCAACAGGATTTTATTCTGTTCTTTCAGAGCATCCTTATTAACTTTCCCTTGACCCAATTCTTTTGCAAGCTCTCTTCAAAACTAAAGATAAAACAAGCAACCAGGCGAAGTCAGAGAACGATGGGAGTTGGTGTGGATTAAGGTTGAGTTGACAGTAGCCGGAGAAGTAAACCAGTAGGGTTAGAATTCTCAAGCCTTTTCTAAGTAACCATCCTTAAATCTTTGACCCAATGTTTAACAAACCAGGCTCCCAACAGCCCTTGAACAATAAGCGTTTAAAAATCGCATCCCCAGTTAGGTTGCCCATACTTAAATCTCAATGTTCTCCCTCAAAAAAAAAAAAAAAAAATGCTTAGCAAACCACTTCTCAATTAGGAACTATTGAAGTTATATAAGTCAACTTCTTCCCCGGTGAAACGAACAAACTGGCCATGCCATTGGGGCAAAAGCCTTCAGCAGATGCTCCACTCTAGAGTCAAGAAATACAGAAGCTCAGTTTACTTACTGAAGCAGCCGCTCCGGTCCTCCTTGGAAACCCTGAGGAGTCTTCTCTTTTCCTCCCTACCAGTCAGATAAAGAATTGTCTCTCTATTCCACACAGGCCCCGAATGAACTGCAAGAAAGGACAGCACATGCACAGCAACCCGTCGGGTTTGTGCTTCGCGTTCGGTGTGTTTTCAAAAGTGGGATCTTCTTTTCCGGAGGGAGGGGGCAAAGACAGAAGGAAATCGGACGCTCCGAACCCCGTCTCGGGTCCTGCCAATTATTCTGAAGGCAAAGTACCTGCACTGGGCGGCCGAAGCGAGGGGAGGAGGCTGGGCAGGAGGAGGAGCACGCGAGGCTCGGCCCGCGGGGCGCGCAGGGCGGGGAGGTGGGTGGCTGCGGGGGAGCCGCCGGCTCGGCGACGAGGCTCGGCTGTCAGGGCGAGGCGCTGCCCCAGGGGCTCGGGCCGCCGGGCGCGGGTGCGGGTGAAGGCGCGGGCGAGGCAGGGCGGGGAACGGAGGCGGCAAGCATCTCCGGCCGCTCCCGCTCCGGCTCGCTCGCTCTACCGCAGGCGCTCCCTCTTCCTCCCGCTCGCACACACAGGCACACCCCACGTCTGCACAGCAGCTTCCCTGCCGCACGCACTCACCTGCATTTCCTTAACGAGCCACTTGATGGCTGCCAGCGGCGCGGGCCGGGCTCCGGCGGGCGGGAGCCGGACGGGGAAGACCTGGCGCGGGATGTTCCGAGCGCCCGCCGGGGAGGAGACGGGCGGCGGCGGCGGCGGCGGCGGCGGAGCGGGCGCGCTAGCTGGGGCGGAAGGAGGAGAAACCGGCGGCGACCCCGAGCTGTCCCGGAGCGGGCCGGGCTGTCCCCGCGACCCGGAGACCTGGGCAGGATCCCAGGGTTTTGGGACACAGCGGTCCGCGCGGGGAGGCGAGGACCTGTCTGGTACAGGCTATTTCCGACCACTAAAGCCACAGAGGACTGGCTCAGGTGTGGATCACGATTTCGCTTCTTCAGGTGTTCGCCTGCTTTCAATGACTTTATGGATTCTTTTGCAAAGAAGCTAGTGGTAAGGGTTAGGGTGGAGGGTTTATAAATGCAAGGGACAGAGATTTAATTTGCGATACAGTCCATAATTAGGAAGAGCCCTTTTAGTGAGAAGTAGGGAAGGGGATGTGAGGCTTCGTGGGCAGGGGATGTTCTTCATCTCAGATACTGGATGCAGTTTTTATTTGGGGTGCTTGGCAGCCTGCCTGGGTTGGAGGGAGAGCCAGGGCTCTTCCAGGAGTTGATTGCAAAGGGAAAAACCTCCGTAAGAGTTGCTGGACCCCAGCCTCGCTACTGAGAAGAGGACGCGGACAGACATCGAGGAACGATTTCTCACCACCTGCTTAGCACCCCAACGTAGACCGGCCAGTGGCTCTGAGGAGGTGCAGCACAGACTCGGGAAACAAGGGAACAGTGACTTAGATCCCCTGAGCAAAGCTTGAGAAGGAATGAAACTGGGAAGGTGGGGGCAGGGTAGGGAAGAAATCTAGCAGACAGCTTTTTATCAGTTTACCGGCATTTATGTCTGATCAGAGCACACAGCTCTGGCAACAGTGCTGTCTGTCTTGCTAAAGAGAGCATTGTCACTAGTTGGTGCTTTAAACACAAAAGCCAAAATAATTATTCTGTTTGTAGTCATGCAACAGAGAGGTTTCCCGGTACTCTCTGGGCAAAGGTGTAGTAAGCACAGTGAGGAAGACAAAAAGCTGTGACACATCTACTTTCCTTATACGTTCATGATCTAATAGCAGAAATGGAAATGTCACTTTCTCCCAAAGAGAAATAAAGCTTAATCAATAGAGGTGACATTTTCCCCAGGATCCTTTCACCTTTTTCTTTTCATGCCTGCTTCATTGCTTGCCATGTCCTTTTGCTCTTCAGGAGCGACCCTTCTAAACCCTGCCTCCTGCCAGGCTCCCTACTTAGTCTCCTTAAACCAACGGAGCTTACTCATCCAAGAAGGTTCACGTGCATGTGGTCATTATCACTTAAAGCTCTTCTACAAATCACAGGATATAAGCCAAGAAGATTTACACCATGTGTGCAAGGGTGTGTGTCTATCTTTGTAATAATGCAAAGCACCTGCCTCCTTATGGTGTTGTTTTTGCAAGATGATGACTAACTCATTCTCCCTTGCTCTCATTCTCTTCCTCCTTATCTCCCTCCCTCCTTCTCTCTCTGCACAAATACATACCACTCACCCGTCTCAGTTCCTTCCTGTCAGTATTCAATAATGGTTTTACATGAACTTTCTGTTAGAGAGCCTCCAGAGCCAGTTAGGAGCAGATTGGTCTGAAGGATGCTGGGGCTCAATGCTGTTGCTATGTTTCCTGTCATCACTCACTCATTACATACACTACTGTACTTAATGTCAAGTGGCAGCAGAAATGATTTCCTCTCTTGCTATTTGTGATAATATATTTGCCCTCACTAGGAAACACATATGATTAATAATAAAAGTAATAATGCATCTTGAAACCATGAGACTAGCAGATGGATTCTGATGTGGTGGTGTTAGTCACCTTTTCTTTTGTTGCTGCAAAGAGAATGTGACCACTTCTCCCTTTCTGCTGCTTCTGGTGGGTTAAGCAAAGCATTTGGCCCTTTTACTGTGTTCTCTGTTCCATCTTTCCCTTGACAATAGTTTGTGTATTTTAAATAAAGATTTCATTCTGCCAACCCGCAGGAAGCTTTTAACAAGATGCAGCTGAGTGTGTCGATATCTTATATCTTTTTACTGCTGTATGGGGTGTTCAGCAACTTGAAACTCATCTCAACTTCAGCTCAAGCTGACATCTCACAGAGACAACACTCCCTTGGGAGGGTTTACTCTTGCCTCTAGATAACTATCCTTTGGTGCCCTCTAGAAAAATGCAGGGTACTTTAAACAATGGAAGAGAAAGGATTATACTCAACCCCCTTCCTGCTTCAGTCCTCCCTTAACAATACCATAAGTGTTGCTAATTGCTTACTGCGGTGACTTATTAGTAACTCACTAGAACTGGACTGGGAGGGATATTTTTTTCCTGAGGATCACTGCACCAAGCTTAGAGATTTATTTGCATGTCCTGGTTTGTTTTTCCTTCTTAAATGGAAAGAAAATGTTCTTTTTAAGTTATTATTATATATTTACTATTAAAAGGCAGCAACGTCTTTAGACTGGTCCTTCTCATTGATCCATGAGCTTAGAACAACCATAACAAATGTGAAATAGAAATAAACAAAAAGTAAACATGAGCTAAGGGTCGAAAAGCTTTGTCTTGAAAGCATTAGGTTTCCTTTATTTTACCATGTTACAGTTATCAAAACTTTAGTTAGCCTTGCTATTATTAGGCTTATAAGTGTTTTTTAACAGCCAGCTATAAGCAGAGGAAATGTTCAAATTCATATTTTTATTTTGGACTTTTGAGTGAATTAAGTATATTTTTGTCTCAGGACATCACAAGCAAATCCACAGCCATAATTATTCTGTTCTAATATGTCCTTTAAACAAGTTAATAACATTGTTGGAAAACTTCCTAATGATACAACACTCCTTATTGTGGAACTAAAAATAAGGGAGAAGAAATGCACAACAGGGTAATAAGCATTCTAGGAAGAGCTCATAACCTGTTCCAAGGAAGATAATGCTCAAAAGAGGTATGCTGTGACCTCTTAATGGGGGGATGTGATTTGTCAGTTGTAGTCTCTCACTCTTTGCCGTCATTTTCTTTAGTGGACAGAAATGGTGTACACTTAATTTGTTCTCCCTTTTTCCCACCTTTTAAAATTATGCTGATTGACAGAAACTACAAGCAAAAACAAATGTATATTGATAATAGAGTGAAATCATACACTCTAATGGGTCACACTGCTGATACTTATTTTGTATGAGACAAGGATAATCCTCTACCCTTCAGTTATTGTATTGGTCTATGAGGGCAGATTTCTAATTGACTAAAGGCAATTGTTATCTAATTTACCTAATCTGTTATAGATAATTTACCACCAAGAAAGCTGCTTAGGAAACCTCAAAACACAGTGAAAAAATGCCTTGAGTACACCAAATTTAAGGAATATTAATGAATGAAGTAATATCCATGATAATTGAGGATTCATGTTTGGATGTTATCCCACTAAAATTATCACATGGTACTGCTAAGTTATACAAACTCAGAATGCTTTATAAATATGGATTATGATATAATGTATATATATGTATATATACATATATATATTTAATTTATTGTGCTGATTATTTTCTATTTGTTCCCTACCCTCAAACCCTCAGACCCCAGATCCATCACTGACCCTTTTTTGTGCCCAAGGGGTTAACCTTTTAAAACTGCATCCACCTGATTTCCATTGCTCCTTAGCTTCTGTTGGGGTACTATTAACCAACGATAGACGGAAAAGGGCAGAAGATAAACAATGAAATTAAATATTTTTAATGAAGGTGGGATCATTTTTCTCCATATGCTGTATAATTTGGCACTCTGTTTTTTTCTTTTGTAGTGGCTGCATTGCTTTAAAAGTATAGTCCTTTCTTGCCACCACCATTTCATAGCTCCAGGTCAGCTCATACTTACCTCAAATAACACCATCCTCTCCTGTGCACTCTGAGCTTTCCACTATGGCTAGAACCTGGAAGATTCAATGTCTCTCATCAGTTCCCCCAACTCAGCTGGTCCTGATAGATAGATGCCCACATGCACCCCAACCGGTTCCACCCCCATCTAAGGCTAATGCTTGAATCAACCAAGTTACTAAATGCTGGAGGGGAAGAAAGAGAAAGAGAAGAGGATGATGGGGAGAAGCTGGTCACTTCTCCTGTGTGCCCTGATCAGGGATCAAACCCAGGACATCTACTGAGCCAATGAGCCAGGGCCAACAAATAGTATTTTTATTCACTTGTTTCAAAGTTAACTAATATATTGTCAAATATGTATAAAAGTACCCAAGCATTATCATTACTCAAACTAGAAATAACTTGAAGACATTACAAAAAATATTTGATTTTATAGCTGATCTAACTATCCAAATAATAACAATATATTAATATTTTTCCACAGAGGTGTCATGTCTTTGTGTATTAAATGAACCATACTCATCAAACTTGTAAAACTATCTCCATTTTTCTTTTCTTTTTTTTTTCAGGGACAGAGAGTCAGAGAGAGGGATAGATAGGGACAGACAGGAACAGAGAAAGATGAGAAGCATCAATCATTCGTTTTTCGTTGCCCTTGCGACAGCATAGTTGTTCATTGATTGCTTTCTCACATGTGCTTTGACCGTGGGCCTTCAGCAGACTGAGCAACCCCTTGCTGGAGCCAGCGACCTTGGATCCAAGCTGACGAGCTTTTTACTCAAGCCAGATGGGCCCGTGCTCAAGCTGGCGAGCTCGGGGTCTCAAACCTGGGTCTTCCGCTTCCCAGTTCGATGCTCTATCCACTGCGCCACAGCCTGGGCAGGCTCAATTTTTCATAAACATGTATTTCAATGTTTGATGGTATCTGGTTGCAAAACAATAACAATAATATATAACAAGATTAATAATGGTACATGTTTTGAAGGCTAGTACTGATTACTTAGTGAAGCACACCATGATTTGTAAGGCACTATAATTTTCAACAATTAAAAAAGCTAAATTAGTAACAATGTCTGTATGTATTCATTCTTTTAATTATTGAAAGAAAAGCCCTATAATGAGAGTGAAAGCCCTATAATGAGGTGACCTGACTTATCACTGATGCCCCAAAATTACTGTCCCATGCATGTACTTTGGAAAGAGAACAACTGGATATAAACACAAAGTATGCATGTTAGCAAGTTTTTTTAAATAATCATTTTTAAAATCAATTTATATAAATTAACAAGAATCAGAACAAATTTTTAAAAATAAAAATTAAATATAAATTGAGAGAGAATATGTAAAAGTTTATATGTGTTTTTGTTTCCTTTTTACCTTAAAATTTAATTTAAAATATACATAATGCAATGTTTTAACTATATATCTCTACTTATGCTTTTTCTCAGTTTGTAGTAACTTTGTATTTCTTTCATAAATTAGGCATAAAAATGTTCACAGCCATACTACTTTTCTAGTTTTTCAAGTGCATTAACAACATATTGTTCAATTTTAAATCTAAGAAACCTGAGGTTTAAAATGCTGATTAGCTGTTCCAGGGTCATGAGCAGTTAAATATTGAAGTTGAGATTTGTACCCAGGCAGACTGGCTTCTGAGTCTCTATGATCAACATATTCTATGACAAAAAAAAATGTTCTCAGGTGGAGTGCCTTTTTTCCTTTTTCCTTAGGTGCTGGGTCTTCTGAAACATTTAGCAAAAATTGAGAAATTTCTATTTAATGAATGCAGAATATAGATGGGGAACAATGAATAAAGAAAATCGTAGTATCTTCTCAGAGAATTAATTTTCAATTCTTTTCTTTCTTTTGTGTGTGTGTGTGTGTGTGTGTGTGTGTCAGAGACAAAGAGAATCAGAGAGAGGGACAGATGGGGACAGACCGACAGGAACAAAGAGAGATGAGAAGCATCAATCATCAGTTTTTCGTTGTGCCATCTTAGTTGTTCATTGATTGCTTTTTCATATGTGCCTTGACCACGGGCCTTCAGCAGACAGAGTGACCCCTTGCTCGAGCCAGCAACCTTGGGCCCAAGCTGGTGAGCCTTGCTCAAACCAGATGAGCCCGTGCTCAAACTGGCGACCTCGGAGTCTCGAACCTGGGTCCTCCACATCCCAGTGCGACACTCTATCCACTGCGCCACTGCCTGGTAAGGCTAATTTTCAGTTCCTAAAGTGGGTCCTTTAATTTTTCATTTCTATATGAACCATATGAATATTATTTATTTTCATGTGAGAAATTATTGCATGTGTTTCACGTTATATCTAATATTACTATAAATAAATATTATAAAAAGTAAAATAAATTTCTAATTTTTTAAAATAAATTACCTACATGTCTTTTTTATTACTACAGTTTACTATGTTTGCTACTTTTTTCTTATACAGTTGTTTTTATACATTCAGATTTATTTATTTCCCACTCTTACCTACAACCAGGAGGACAAATGTAATATAAAGCAATGGAAGGAAATTCTATGATATATTGTGTCTCTTTTATAATTAAGGACTGACCTTCTGGAAACTTTATAAGATTTCTCTCTGTTCTGGTGAAGGACAATATGTTTCTCAGGTACTTTATCCTGACCTTTTGTTCATGTGTAATGATATTGTGTCAGGAAAAATATATATAATGGTATTTATTTTTATCACAGGTTTTATGTATATTTTCAACTTTAAAATTGCAGAATTTTAAAATAGAAGCAAAGATAAGAAAGGTGACAACCATATCATATGGGACATTGCATTTAGTATTCTATTCTCTATTAGTGATAAGCAAATTAGAAACTTACCTCATTTTTTTTTTTGTAATTTTATATTGATTTGAGAGAGTGAAGGAGAGAGAGAGATAGAAACATCAAGTAGTTGTTCCACTTAGCTGTGCCTTCACTAGTTGCTTCCAGCGATCGAACCCTTAACCTTGGTGTATCAGGACATCGCTCTAACCTTCTGAGCTAACCAGCCAGGGCCAAACATACCTCATTTTTATAGAAGTATTTTTCAGATAAAACAAAATAAGTCCATATCGATTTTAAAATTAGTTTTTCCATGTAATTATTAATATAAAGACTCAAGCTAATTTGTTCCAGCACCTTCACCTTCTTTCCCTTTTACACTACTAAACCCAGTGTGTGTGAAATGTTCAATTTTATGTGACTGGTGAGTAATAAAATACTGCTGTTTCCAGGCAACTTTTCTTCTCATCATAATTTAAAAAGTAATTTTAATATAAAATATTTTATATATACACATTCACTGGGTGCATGTAGTTGTATTTTTTTTAATTTAGTGTTTTTTAATCCCCTGTCTCATTAAATGTTATTTAAAAGTATTATGACATTAATTTTGTTAAATTTTAAATGAGGCATTAAACAGTTACTGCTGTACTCAAAAGGCAAAAGCATGAGGAAAGACTTCTCACCAATATTCTAGAAAGGGTGGTGAAATGATGTGCCTAGTGAAGATCATCTATGCAATTTCTCATCACTATTCCTAGTATTAATCAGAATTTTCATCAGTTTCACCTAAGCTATAAAAACATGCACATAATAAGGATATAGATTATGAATATGAATGTGATGGGAAAAGGATTTATTAATGCTATGTGTTGCGACCTAAATCTCTCCCTGCCACCAGGCCTGCCTCTCTCAGACACACACATGCATGCCCAGCCATAGGCACTCAGAGCACAGAGGTTATACTTTTCTTGTTTTCTAAGGCATTTCCCTTCTCGTCCTCAGGCTTTTGTTACACAGAAACTGGAGATGTTAGGAATCTGGGAATGCAAAAACTCAAACCAGGGATTTGGGGAAACAGAGTAGAAAGATAAGAGATGAGGCAATTATAAGATGGAATCTCCCAGGCAACAAGGAGATGTGGAGAAGTTGGAAAGAAAGGACGCTACATTCTGTATTAAGTGTCACTGTGGGATATGAATCAGGGCCTCACACCATGCCTTTTAAAGGCCCAGGATTTAAGACTGTATTGCATTTTTTATTACCTTTTTGTTTTTATATTTTTTATTTCTTTGGATAAACAAAACCTCCTATAAAAAGGCTGGATTTTTTTTTTACATAGACAAACAGACAAATATAGGTTACCAGTATATAAATTGACTTTAAAATCTTATGATATTTTAAAAACATCCCAGCATGTTCTTAATATGAATGGGATAAATAAAGTTTTTTATTGAATGTATTTTTTCTAAATAATATCACAACATAAATTCATCACTTAAATTGAAGTTTTTATGTTATATATCATATTTAATAACAACTAAAATCCTTGATCTCAAAAGAAAATATTTATACTTTACAAATATTAATAAAATATTATTTAATAAATGTTTTTTTTCATTTTAACATTGATTTATTTGGTTAAAAAATTCTATAAAAATTTTTCTCATTTTTACTCTCCAGTAGAAATGTAAAATTATTATTGAAATTCACATTAGTTTTGAGATATCAAACCAGTGCTTTTTAGATATTTTTATTCACAAAGGCTCTCCCCTCAATCTCTACTTGATAATATGAAAGCCCTTTATACACACAAAGAAATAGTACATACTCATTCAGATTAATGAAATATTAGCCACATTCTCCATCCTTTGTTGTCTTAAAACTGTGTCAATAATAAGTGGCAGATACAGAGGACCAAAAGTACTATATTCCTACTATATGGTCTGTTTAAACAGAGCCTGTCTTTTTATATAGTGAGGAGAGAACTAAATTTCAGTGAATTAAGTTCAAGGTATTTTGTGAGAATCTATTATATGCAAATTAGATAGTGGATATGAGTGTGTATGTGGGGGGAGGATGGCTAAATGACTGATGCCCAAGAATCTAGGAGCATGTGATTAGATTGAAAAGATTTGACAAACTTGCAACATATATTGTAATCCGGAATGTTCAAAGAAATCTACTTCAGCAACATGTCTAGATCCTCAGCCTACCAATAGTCCTAAATAAAATTCGTAAAGAAATATTAAAGTAAAATTTCTCAAAGTATCTGCAAAGTTAGTAACGTTGTTCCTGATTACCAAAAGTAAAAAGAAATTTAGAGTTTATAAATTGTGTTGATAGAATTATAAACAAAGACAATATATATGGCTAATTTAAACTTTGATCCTTTAAGCTATAGCAGTGTCAAGGAAAATAAACAGGGAATGTTCTAGCAGAAACTCACTAAAATCCTCTGATTCCTTCTGGAGAGGATGGTCCATGTGAAATAAGAAATTTGGAAAATGGAATAAAATTGAAAGTATCATGTATAAGTAGCAATTTCTGGAGGTTAAAACAAGAGAATAGGTTTATTCCTATTTGCAGTAGGTGGCAGCAGGGTCAATGAATAAAAGGAGCAAAGAAAATCTGTGAGCCCAGATATCCAAGTGTTTTTTTTAAAGGTGAGTAAACAAGATATTTCAAAATAATGGAAGAAAATGCAGAGAAAGTTATTGCTTGAAACAATGTTCAAAAATAAACAGAGAGTAGAAATTTTCACATAAGCTGGTAGCTGCATATTGACGGAGAAAGAGAGCAAAGAGTTGACATTACATTTTGTAAAAACTTTGATAGCCTGCTTCAGTAAGAAGCTTCCGCGTTCCATTTAGTTTAATTTGCTAAAAGGCTATAGCAATCACAGGCTAATTAGTCTACTCTGCCCTTAGAATCTCTTGTGGCCTCAGAGCCCATTGTGCCATTGATCCCTCAGGACCCAATCCCCTTAGAAAAAGAACAGATCTTCCAACCCTCACCTCTAGGTAAAACCAATTCATATCCAAAATTTGGGGGAAAGGTGCATCTGTCCTTCCTTCCATTTTAAGACATGTGCAGTGGTAAACAGAATGACAGCTATGGAGGCTTGTCAGTCTAGCCTAGAAAAAGGATCTGATGATTGTTTAATTTGAAAAACCAAAACAAGCCCTCAAAATGTTAAAGAAACTGATTAGTTGGCTTAAAGGAAAGCTAGTACTTCCCAACCCAAAAATATAAACACAGGCTTAGCAGAGATCCAGCCCTCCCCCAACGCTTTGTGCCCTTTTTGCCCTTCTCTTTGCCTTCCTGCTTGGAAATGCACTAGCCATGTTTGCAGCATGCCAGATGGTCTCACAAGAGCAGTGCCTGGACTGGGCGTAGCTTTGATATGGGCTAAACCATGGCACAGAATATCTGGACTTTGGTCTTTATACTATGCTTAATAAAGATAGGACAAGACTTTTTTCTTGGTTGTACAGATGGAGATGAGACATTGAAAGCCTGTGAACAACCTTTTAATCAACCCCAAATAAATTTTAATTCAGAAGCTTAAACTTCTCCAAATACGAGTGCAGTAAAATGCTTTTTATGTGACACCATACAAGAATCACATTAGAACTGGAATTAGCACCAGCATCAAAAACAGTTTTATAAACACCTGCAATATACTTTATATGCATATATGTTACTTTAGAAACCACAATAAAAACAAAAAGATGCACATAATAGAATATAGTATAAAATATTAAAATTAACTTTTTGAAGAGATAGTCGAGAGAAATTGGTAAATTTTAAATTGTAAAAAGTTACACAAAAATAATAATATCAAAATTAGCAAAATGCAACAGAAATAAAACTCATATTGCAGAACATTTTATTTAAATACTGAAGTTTCATTTAATGGCAAATATATTTTTTTCTCAAAAAATACGTAAAGAAAAATGTTCTCTTATAATATTAATTAAAATGCAAAAGTTATTGTAGGTGCATGTGCATATATGTATGTGTATATATATCTGGATATCTATCCATGTCCAGATATTATAGTATATATAAATGCAAAAAAAGATAATATGTAGCCTTGGCCTGACAGCTCAGTTAGTTATAGTGTCATCCTGATATGCAAAAGTTGCCAGTTTGATCCCCAGTAAGGGCACATACAGAAAAGGAAGTTATTTCTGTCTCTCTCTTCTTCTTTCTCTCTCTCTCTCTCTCTCTTCCCCTTTCTCTCTAAAATCAATTTAAAAATTTTTAAAAGATAAAATGTATTATAATATTTAGAGCTATATGAAGTTTTTATATATTTGCTTATTTCTAAAAATTAAATTATTTATTTTTATTACCAGAAGTATGTTTTAAATATACATAATTAAAATTATTTTTGAAATATATTCTGAAACTAGATAATTATTTTTTAAGTGCTCTTGTTACTTTCAGTAAAATCTATGCAGAATTTATAAAAGAAGCTAAATCAAATAATTAATGTACAGAAATTTTTACAACACTCTAAATTCAGTTTCATAATACTTTTCCTGATTTTATCTTTTTTTCCTGTTTTTCATCTTATCTGATTCCAGCTATATGTAATAAATGAAAAGCTTTGCAAAGTTAAATATTGAAGAAAGTTTTTATGTTTTTTTTTATATTTCATTATCATCCATCCTGCTGTAATTAAATTTTTAAAGATTCATTTTGTATATTGTATCTCCTTTGACAAAAATTATTTCAATTTGTAAAAGGAACAAAAAGATAACTGAATAGTGCTAGAAATAAAATAGTTCACAAAAGTTCAAATATGTGGTTTTTGAATGTTTCGCACAGACATTATTTTTCTAAATTCAGTGAAATGATTCAGAATTTTGCTCTGGGAACAGCCTTTAAAAAATTAAAAGGTACATTTGTATCAAATTGAGTGGCCGACTAAAATTTTAGGTTTTAATGATTTTAAAGTACAAAAGAAATAGTTTATATTGTGGAGTATGTAAATGGTTGGATATTTTAAAATATATTTGTTTTTCTTTTACTATTTCAAGATTTAGTATACTTAAGTCTCATTATAGAGGTACATATTTGCACCCCGTTGATTTTGCAATTTGGAGATATTATTAAAGCATGTGAAAAACCATGATATAACTTTAAATCACTGTGCATTTCCTCAACTAAAGCCTATGATTTTTCATTCACAAAATGAGAATTATATAATCAATAACAAAATATGGAGTACCTGATGTTATTTTTTTCTTATATCATCTTGGTGACTCTATGACTTAAAATTAAATTCTGATAAACTATATCATTGAAGTTCTAACTACAAAAATATGCTCCTTTCAGATTATTTTAAAAACTGATGATAATTTTTTTTTTTAATTTTAGTCTTTAGTTTTTTAAGTCCTTATAAGGTAAGATATTGTGAATTAATGTTATAAAGGTGCATTTGTGGGTTCGGGTCAAGATGGAAGTGTAGGTAAACATAGTACTCACATCCTACCACAACTATATCAAAATTACAGAACAACCATCATTCAGAAACCCACTGAAATTTAGATAAACAGAACAACTAAGGATTTAAAGAGAAACCACATCAAGATTGATAGGAGAGGTGGAGACATGGAATGTGAGGGTCCCACATCCACATGTGTCTGATAATAACCAAAAGGGATATCCCAACTGTGGAGGTCCCCCCCTAAAGAGTGAGGGTACCTAGACCCCCAACAGTTCCCCGAGGCCAGGGTTCCAATGTTAAGAAAAAATGTCCCTATAACTTCTGGCTATAAAAACCAGCAGATGCCCTGGCCAGTTTGCTCAATGGATAGAGTGTTGGACTGTCATATAGATGTCCTATTCAGGACACACTAAAGAAGCAACCATCTTCATCTCTTCCTTCCCTTTCTACCTTCTCTCTGTCTTCCCCTCCCACAGCCAGTAGATCCATTGGTTCAAGTATTGGCCCGGGTACTGAGGAGAGCTTGGTTGGTCTGAGCATGTTAACCTCAGGTGCTGAAAATAGCTCAATTGATTGGAGCACCAGCCCTAGATGGGGGTTGCCTCATGGATGCTGGTTTTAGTGCATGTAGGAGTCTGGCTCATTATTTTCTCTACTCTCACATAAACTATATATAGCAGAGATTATGCTGGTTGAGTGAGACAGAGGGCTGCTGGAGTCCCATGCAGTTCCTTTTAAGGGATCCACACATGGATTTACTCTGACTCACTTTTCTGAGCTCCACCCCTAGGGCAGCAGATTAAAAGACATCAGGCATATATAGGGAGAAACTATATTGTCTGGCATCAGAACAAGAGCTTTTTTGGGGGGGCAGCTTTCTGTCAGACAAAAGTACTGGCAGAGACTATGTTCCTTTTCTGAGACACCACCCCCACCCACAGATCTGGGAAGTAAGAGCCAAATCTGTCTGCAATAATCTGGCTAACACTAATTCATCTTGCTCCAGTGATTCCCTGAAACCCTGCCACACCCCAACTTGCCAGGCCACCCAAGCTATTTTCAGTGGCTTTTCCATACAAATGGCCTATCTTAGCTCGTGCTTCAGCTTTTTCTAAAATTTCTCAAAAAAAGAGCACCTGGCCTCAGTGTGCTCTATACCTCTCGCTATGTGGCCTCAGGTCTGACACTAGCAGCAGCCAGCCTTGATTTGCCACTTGGTCTCACCTGAGCACCTTAAATCCCAGCACAATTAGCAGCCACCAGCAGATTGTTTTGTAGCTCATGCAGAGTGGCCCCAGGTAGAACTCAGGTCATGGCAGATCACCTCTCAAAAAGCCCCAGACCCAACACACACAGGGGACAGCTTCAGACTACATTAAAGCACCACCCAATTGCCTCCACAAATGACACACGCAAGGGGAAGACTCAGCTTGCACCCCCCCCAATAAAGTAAATTCTGCTCTATGGGTTGGACCTTTGCACAACTGATCTTCTATGGTGGTTGGTTGGTTGTTACAGCCATTCCTTTCAGGCTACTGGCTTGGGAAAAATCCCTCCCACTGACATGCCAACAGAAATTAAGGCTCAACTACAACAGGAGGGTGTACACAGCCCACAGGGACAGAAGGTGAATGGAGTTCACCTGGAGTGCCCAGTTTGGATGTTCAGAAAGCTTGTGTTACTGGACCCAAAAGAACACCTACTACATAAGGTCACTCTGCCAAGCCCAAGACAAGAAATATTCAAAGTGATGAAAAGCAAAGACCTACAACTAAGGTTACTCTACCCAGCAAAGCTATCATTTAGAATTGAAGAACATATAAAAAGCTTCCCAAACAAGAAAAAGATAAGAGTTCATTACCAACAAACCATTATTACATGAAATGTTAAAGGGTCTTCTTTAAGAAGAAGAAAAGATAAAAATTGTGAACAACAAATTGGCAATAAATACAAATCTACTAACAACTGAATCTACAAACCAAAATAAACAAACAGAACAGAAATAGACTCATAGACAGAGAGAACATTTTGATGGTTGCCAGATCAGAGTGGTTTGCGGGGCTAGGTTAAAAAGGTTACAAAATTAAAAAGTACAATTATTTTGTTACATAATAGTCATGGAAATATAAAGTATAACATAATTAATATAGTTAATAATAGTCTAGTAACTATGTATTATGTCAGATAGATAAATATCTATTAGAATGATCACTTAGAAAGATACCGTATTTTTCGCTCCTTAAAACGCACCTGACCATAAGATACACCTACGGTTTTAAGGAGTAAAATAAGAAAAGAACTATTTGAACCAAATGGTGTGTTAAAATATTTAATAAAATACCAAAGCCTGACCTGTGGTGGCGCAGTGGATAAAGCGTCGACCTGGAAACACTGAGGTCGCCAGTTCAAAACCCTGCACTGGTCCGGTCAAGGCACATATGGAGTTGATGCTTCCAGCTCCGCCCCTCTTTCTCTCTCTCTCTCTCTCTCTCTCTCTCTCACTCTGTATCTCCTCTCTAAAATGAATAAAATAAAAATAAAATAAATTTAAAATACCAAAATAAAACAATGTAAACTCAACAGTGGTATTAGCAACCATTAGCACTGTTATTAACAAATGAGAAGAGACTTTAATGTTCAAATACTAGAGTGATGTCAGAGAAATGACACCATGAGGAGGGCTCCCCATAGCTCTCCCTGAAATTTTAACAAATTCAACAACTAGAGACAGTAAAACAATCCCAGGAGCATCTGAAATACACATACATCAAACAAAGGTACGATTGGGTGAAAAGGTGGCTGAAAAAACACTCTGAAGGAAAGAAGATGGAGAATAGAGTATTCTGCCTTCCTCACTGACCTGAGGAAACTTTTTCTTACTTGGAACTGAGAGGAAGGGAGGGCTAGGAGACATTCAAGCCAAGGAGAGAGTGTGCTTGCGGCTCAACCTATGTGGAACTAACACCAGCAGCAAACCCTGGCAGAGGTAGGCGAGCGGCTTGCTTGCAGGTTGGGCTTTATTTACCCCGGGTCACCAGATCAGTAAGTGCGAGCAGTGTACAAGTGGTTCCTCCTAGCATCTCAGGCAAAGGTGCCTGCATTCCCAGATGATGGGGCTGAGTCGGAGACTCAGCAGTGGTCTTCTGCGTGGGCTGCAGCCAGAGTCTTTGTATAATCCCTGTTCCCCGAACAACAGTGTGCAGGGAGTGCACAAAAGCCAACTTCCCTATGCCCAGACCTCTCCAAGCAGGGCACCTCCCCCAGCCATACCGGCTAACAAAGCTAATTCAATTGAAAGAAAACTACTAAAGTGGGGGAAGGGCACACAGACTATAGGCATCTTGCAGACAGTCTATGGAGAGCAGACTCGTAGATTGCTGAAAGGAATCTGACCGTCAGTCTGCTCACTGCCCAGCTAGCTTACGCTGGCAGCAGCTCTAGCTAACAAGGTCTTCTTTCCCATGTCTATAAATTAAGAGAACCCAAAGGAGGTACTTGATAGTTCTTAGGGCCTCTCGCTCAGCAGGCAGTGGCTGGGGCAACTTTCTGCCAGCTGATACAGGGTAAAAAACACATTCCTATGGAACAAACCTCAGAGAACACTGCAGAAGTTGGGTGGGCTGGGCTGTATGCTTCCCAAAAAGGGAGAAGCGTGTGAAGAGCAGACCCATGGAGCGCTAAGGCAAATTTAACTAGACATACCCGGGGAACCACAGAAAGGAGCCTGACCAGAAGTCAGCTCACCCCCCCCACCCCCGCCTGCTTAAGCTGGTGGCTCTAGTCGGCAGGGCTTTTATACCCAGGGCTGTACTTTAAAAGGACCTGGAAGAGGGACTTGGCAGTTTTTAAGACCTCTTGTTCTGCTGGCAGTGACTGAGGCATCTTCCTGCCAGCCGATACAGGTTACAAAGTGCAAAAAGCCTGGGGAGAGTAGTCCCACGAAGTGCTGAGGCATACTAGACATACCTGGAGGCTCAAAGAAAGACACCTGAGGAGCAATCGATTCAAAGTCCTGCCTGATTACACTGGCAGCTCGGGTTGGCAAGGCCTTACCCAGAACCCTGCATTGAGTAGGGATAGAGGGGGGTTTTAGCAGCTCTTAGAGCCTCTTGCTTTCCAGGAAGTAGAAGTAGAAACTTCACAGCTGGGTCCCCAGGCTGCTGGCTCAGAAAGGAGAGACTGGGGGAGAGGCTCCGGGAAAATGGACTCTTCCATTGTCGAAGCCTGCAAACGCTAACAAGCCCTGCCTACCAATGGGACTGAGGCCTAGTTTATGTCATTGCCATAATGACACATCAACAGCAAATCTCTACCTAAGAGTGCCACAGGGGAAAAACATGGAGTATAGTGCCACTGGCCAAAAAAAAAAAAAGAGAAAGAAGATTAAAGGAAGAAGATAACCTCTCAAAACCAGAAAATATTCACAGTCTTTAAAATCTTTTCCATATTTTTTTATTTTTACTTTTTTCTTCCACCTTGGTTCTTTTATCCTCTTCCTGTTTTATTCTTTTCTTTTTATTTTGAACTGCATTACCCATAGTTGTTACATTTTTCATTCTTTTTTTTTTTTCTTTCTATGAGGGTTCCATTCCAAAAACCTTAACTCTATTCTTTCTTTTTTCTTTTCTCTTTCTTTTCTCATTCTCTTTTGGTTTCTTCTTTTCTCTTTCACTTTTCCTCTCATTCGATCTTCAAAAATTATTTTATTTTGGATTCAAATTTTTTTCTTTGTGGCATTTTGTGTACTTTTTATTTCACTGTTAATATCATTTGCATTTTCCCCAACTCTGTCTCTACATTCTATGTAGTTTTTGTTCTATTTAATACAATAGAAATTGCATCTTTCACTGTATGTTTTTCTTTTCTCTTTTACTATATCTCTCATTTGACCATCATTTACAAAAAAATTATTTTATTCTTGATCCAAAATTTTTCCTTGTAGCATTTTATGGGTTCTTAGCTCATTTTTTGCCTCTTTGTCACATCTTCTCAACTCAGGCCCTCCATTCTATATAGTTTCTGTTCCATTTAGCACAATATAATTTTAAGTTTTTCACCATATTTTCTTAAAAATTTATTTTATTTTTTTTACTTTTTTATCTTTATTCTTTATTAACTCCTATTAGTGTTATTAACAATACCACTCCCAAATGCCATTAAGAAAAAATAAATCAAATATCATGAATACAAATGACAGAGATGTAGCTCAAATACATGAGAAAAAATCTATAGAAAAAAAGTTCAATAGCTTGGAGACCTTGGAGTTAAATGACAGAGAATTTAAAATTGAAATCCTAAATATACTCAGGGATATACAAGAAAGCACAAAAGGCAATTTAGGGAGCTTACAAAACAATTCAATGAACAGAAAGAATACATCACAAAGGAAATTGAAACTATGAAAATGAATCAAACAGAAATAAAAAATTCAATTCATGAACTGAAAAACAAAATAACAATCTTAGCTAATAGAACAGGCCAGATAGAGGAGAGAATTAGTGACATACAAGACAGGCAACTAGAGACACTACAGAGAGAAGAGGAGAGAAACTCACAACTTTAAAAAATGATAAAACCCTACAGGAATAGTCTGACTCCATCAAAAAGAGCAACATAGGAATAATGGGTATATCAGAAGGAGAAGAGAGAGAAAATGGATTGGAGAACATATTCAAACAAATAATAGACGAGAACTTCCCAAGTCTGTGGAAAGAAATAAAGCCTCGAATTCAAGAAACAAACAGAATACTGAGTTATCTGAACTCCAACAAACCTACTCCAAGGCATATTATAATGAAATTGCCACAAACCAATGACAAAGAAAAAATTCTCAAGCCAGCCAGGAAAAAGATGAATACAACATATAAAGAAAGGCTCATTATTTTCAACAGACTTCTCAACAAAAACTCTACAAGCTAGAGGAGAGTTACCCCAAAATATAAAGTTCTAAAAAAGAGGAACTTCCATCCAAGAATACTATACCCATCAAAGTTATCCTTCAAATATGAAGGAGAAATAAAAACATTCACAGAAAAAAGATGAGGGAATTTATCACCAGAAAACCCCCACTTCAGGATTTTCTGACCAGATACAAAAAAACAAAACCACAAGTAAAAGCTCCATCAAGAACACAATAAAATCAAATTTAATCTGTGATAACAAAAGCAAAAAAGGGGAGAAGATGAAGATTAACGGTAGCAAAGGAGGATGGAGTGCAGAAGCACTCATGAGATAATGTACTACAATGAATATGATAGGTATACTTTCCATTACTTAATGGTAACCACTCCTGAAAAATCCACCACAGAAGCACATGACTTGAAAAAAGAAACAACAGAGAAAAGAAGTATGGATTATAACCAAACAAAAACAAATAGTAGAAAAATAAAAGAGAAGAATCAAACAAGATACAAAACTATCAGAAAGCAATATATAAAATAGCAATAGGAAACCCTTAAATGTCAATAATTACACTAAATTTAAATGAATTGAACTCACCAATAAAAAGACACAGAGTAGCAGAATGGATTAAAAAAGAAAATTCAACTATATGCTGCCTATAAGAAACACATCTAAGCAGCAAGGATAAAAACAAATTCAAAGTTAAAGGCTGGAAAACAATACTCCAAGCAAATAACATTCAAAGAAAAGCCGGTGTAGCAATACTCATATCTAATAACGCTGACTACAAGACAGTAAAGGTAATCAGAGACAAAAACGGTCATTTCATAATGATAAAGGGGACACTGAATCAAGAAGACATAATATTTCTTAATATATATGCACCAAACCAAGGAGCACCAAAATATATAAGACAGCTACTGAATGACCTAAAAACAAAAACTGACAAAAATACAATCATACTTGGAGACCTCAATACACCACTGATGGCCCTAGATCATTCATACAAACAGAAAATCAATTTAAAAAAATATTGGCCTTAAATGAAACACTAGAACAATTAGATATGATAGACATCTACAAGACATTTCATCCCAAAGTGCCAGAGTATATATTTTTCTCTAGTGCACATGAAACATTCTCAAGAATTTACTATATGTTGGGCCACAAAAATAACATCAACAAATTCAGAAAGATTGATATCATACCAAGCATATTCTCAGATCATAAAGCACTGAAACTAGAATTTAACTGTAAAAAAAGAGGTAAATAAAGACACAAAAATGTGGAAACTAAACAACATAATTTTAAAAAATGAGTGGGTCAAAAAAGAAATAAAAGCAGAGATCAAAAGGTACATACAGACAAATGAAAATAACAATACAATAAGAATTTATGGGATGCAGCAAAAGCAGTAATAAGAGGGAAGTTCATATCACTACAGGCCTATATGAACAAACAAGAGAAAGCCCAAGTAAACCACTTAACTTCACATCTTAAGGAACTAGAAAAAAAGAACAAAGGCTACCCAAAACCAGCAGAAGAAAGGAAATAATAAATATCAGAGCAG
Organism: Rhynchonycteris naso; assembly: GCA_037038555.1. NCBI lineage: Eukaryota > Metazoa > Chordata > Mammalia > Chiroptera > Emballonuridae > Rhynchonycteris > Rhynchonycteris naso. The sequence goes on from CM072996.1 coordinate 67,426,334, forward strand.
AAATAAAGGAAATAGAGAACAGAAAAACTATAGAAAAACTTATAAAACAAAGAGCTGGTTCTTTGAAAAGATCAACAAAATTGACAAACCCTTGGCAAGACTCACCAAGGAAAAAAGAGAAAGGACTCTTATAAACAAAATCCAAAAATGAAAGAGAAGAAATCACCACAGATATCATAGATATATAAAGAATTATTGTAGCATACTATGAAAAACTATATACCCTGAAGTTTAACAATCTAGAATAAATGGATAAATTTCTAGAACAATACAATCTTCCTAGGCTGAATCATAATAAAGCAGAAAGCCTAAACAGACCCATTAGCAGGGAGGAAATAGAAACAAATATCAAAAACCTCCCCAAAAATAAAAGTCCAGGACCAGATGGCTATACTAGTGAATTCTACCAACATTCAAAGACTTGGTACCTATTCTACTCAAAGTCTTCCAAAAAATTGAAGAAGAAGCAATACTTCCAAACACATTTTATGAGGCGAACATAACTCTCATACCAAAACCTGGCAAGGACAACACAATAAAAGAAAACTACAAACCAATATCACTAATGAATACAGATACTAAAATACTAAACAAAATACTAGCAAATCAAATTCATCAACACATTAGAAAATAATACATCATGATTAAGTGGGATTCATCCCAGAATCACAAGGATGGTTCAACATACAGAAAACAGTTAAGGTAATACACCATATCAACAAAACAAAGAACAAGAACCATATGATGCAGAAAAGGCATTCGATAAAATACAACACAATTTTATGTTTAAAATACTCAACAGAATGGGTATAGAAGGAAAATATCTCAACATAATAAGGGCCATTTATGATAAACCATCAGCTAACATCATATTAAATGACATAAAACTGAGGACTTTTCCCCTAAAATCAGGAACAAGACAAGGTTGTCAACTCTCTCCACTCTTATTCAATGTAGTGCTGGAAGTTCTAGCTAGAGCAATCGGGCAAGAAAAAGAAATAAAATGCATTCATATTTGAAAAGAAGAAGTAAAGGTTTCACTATTTGCAGATGATATGATCCTATATGCCGAAAACCCCAAAGAATCAACCAAAAGACTACCAGAAACAATAAACCAATACAGTAAGGTCGCAGGATACAAAATTAATATACAAAAGTTCATTGCCTTTCTATATACCAACAATGAAACATCAGAAGATGAACTAAAAAAAATAACCCCCTTCATGGTTGCAACAACAAAAAAATAAAATACCTAGGAATAAACATAACAAAGAATGTAAAGGACATATATAATGAAAACTACAAAGCATCGTTAAGGGAAATCAAAAAAGACACAATGAAATTGAAAAATATTTCGTGTTCTTGGATAGGAAGAATAAATATAGTCAAAATGACCACATTACCCAAAGCGATCTACAAATTTAATGCAATTCCTATCAAAATTCCAATGACATTTTTTAAAGAAATGGAACAAAAAATCATCAGATTTACATGGAAATATAAAAAACCCTGAATAGCCAAAGCGATCCTAAGGAAAAAGAACGAAGCTGGGGGCATTACAATACCTGACTTCAAATTATATTATACAGCCATGACAATCAAAACAGCATGGTATTGGCAGAAAAATAGACACTCAGACCAATGGAATAGAATAGAAAGTCCAGAAATAAAAACCACATGCATATGGTCAAATAATTTTTGATAAGGGGCCAACAACACACAATGGATAAAAGAAAGCCTCTTCAACAAATGGTGCTGAGAAAACTGGAAAACCATATGCAAAATAATGAAACTCGATTACAGTTTGTCCCCATGTACTAAAATTAAGTCAAAATGGATAATGTTTAAATACTCTTCTTGTTGTCTGGAAACTTGCAGCAGCTAAAAGAAAATGAACATTTGCTCCATAAGACATATGGGCATTTTCCCTCCACTTTTGGGGAAAAAAAGTGCATCTTATGGAGCCAAAAATACAGTATATTATGTCAAGTCACTGATATATATACCTGAAACTAATATAAGATTGTATTTTTTTTAAAAAGAAGCAGTTATTAACTTGAAAATCATAATTTTCTGAGACACAAAAATAAAGAGAAGGGAAAATGAAGAGGGAGTCAGAAAGGCTTGTTTCCCCTTGTAGGTAGTCTCTATTGTATTACTTTATACTATTTTACATTTAAAATATATAGAAATCTCTTAAGGAGGGATGATGCTCCAACAGATAATATCTGTTGGTTATTTTGCCCCTTTTTCAACTTTTCAAGCATTTTTTTTGAATGATTCTTTTCCATGGTAGAGGATTCCAAGATAAGGAGCTGACCATTTTCTCTAACAAGTACCAATTTCAAGAGTAGTTTTTGTGGTCTGAACATTTTGTCCAAAAGAGAAATCGCCAATTTGTATCATATAGACCACTAGTGAACCATCAGAATCAAGTGGCTTTCAGTTACCATCAGCCTCAGTACTCTGAAAATATAGTTTCTCAGATTTTTGTGCTATTAAGACTTTGTCTTTGTGCCTGATTGTACTTTCCCACATTTTAATGTCTACATACAAAGTGCAAACCCTAAAGTGCTAAAACAGTGATTCAAATACTTTAATTTGAAAATGTCAACATCCTTATCATCTGGCAAGTCTGAGTTTACTGTTCCTATTCTACAGGTGAGTTTGCAGAATTTAAGAGGCGATAGTAAGATTCACTTTTCTGGAGATAATAAGTAGCAACTCTGGCAAAGAGTGTTACTTTCTTTAAAAACAGTTATGGGAGATGGTGTGATTTGAAGGTTATAAGTTTATGATTGTGGACACAGGAGTCTAATATCCTACATTTATTTATTTATTTATCTATCTGTCTATTTATTTTTTTAAGAAGTGATAGGCAAAGAGGCAGAAAGACAGATTCCCACACGCACCCCAACCAGGATCCATCCAGCAACCCCTCATCTGGGGCTGATGCTCTGCCTATGTGGGGCTACTGCTCTATTTCTTGGCAACTGAGCTATTCTAGTGCCTGAGATGAAGCCATGAAGCCATCCTCAGAGTCCAGGACCAGCTTGCTCAAAGCATTTGTGCTGTTGCTGTGGGATGGAGAGAGAGAGACAGGGAGAGAAAGAGAAAAAGAGAGAAGGGGAGGGAGGGGTAAAGATGATCACTTCTACTGTGTGCCCTGACCAGCAATTAAAACCGGGACTTCCACACACCCAGCCAACACTCTACCACTGAGCCAAGAGGCCAGGGCCATATTGCCTAGTTTCTAATCCCTGTTTTTCTATTTGCCAGTCTGTGAAAATAATTTTGTTTCTCAGAACAGTATAATTCCATCCATCCTTTCTTGCAAAATTTTCTTCCTTGTAAAATGAGAATTTCCATTATTAATAAATTTTCAGTAGCCTTCCCTCCTGTTAAATATTAATAATCATGATATCTCCCTTACAGGATTGTTGTGATGGATATTATACACAAAACACTTGTAAGTGGTAAGCATTTGATTGATTCTTGAAGCATTTGATTGATGCCTTGACTAGGGATTGAAACTACAACTGTAGTGTATGAGGATAACATTCTAAACAAGTGTGCTACCTGCTAAGGGTTGTACATAATAAGCATTCAAGTTAATTCTTGCTGTTATTAAGAATATTAATGAACTGTACAACTCAGCTTTTCTTGCTAGACATTTTATCTTTTCTTCTACACTGTTAAGCGTGCTAAGTAGTAAATTAAGTGTGCTACCTGCTAAGGGTTGTATATAATAAGCATTCAAGTTAATTCTTGCTGTTATTAAGAATATTAATGAACTGTACAACTCAGCTTTTCTTGCTAGACATTTTATCTTTTCTTCTACACTGTTAAGTGTGCTAAGTAGTAAATTTTGAGGTGACTGCCAAAACCACACTCCTGTTTTAAAACTACTCCTTATCAATAGCTCCCACTAATGGGACATGATTTGAACTATCTTTTGATGACTATTCTGATTCTGCCAGAAGAAAGCTGATCAATGGAGAATCAGAAGATCCTCTTTTTCCCTACATAAAATCTTCTAAGGATATCAATATTAAGATTGAGAAAACATAGTCTGAAGAAAATATCTTGGGGCTGTGGGGTCATGTAGATTTGGGGAAGGCAAATCTATTCAGCCATGCATTAGCAGAAGGTATTTACCATACAGAGGAAGAGAAAGAGAGAGCCTGGGAGATTAAGAGAGCAAAGAGGTCATAAAAAGAGGTATGGCTCACAGCTCCTGACTTTCCCTCTTACCTCCAATAAAGCTTAAAATAAGATCATCTATATTTTGTCCTTTCTACTTGAATTCAAATAAAGATATGCTTACTCTCTAATGAACTCAAACTTAGATGAATGATTTCTGTTTCTTCCAACTAAATTATCCCTGCCTCAGATAGATGTTATTTCATTGCAAAACTATAATCATAAAGTCTGTAAAAAATGCATTGAGTGATAAATGTAGGCAAACAATGGGGTTGGAAGTAGTGGGTAGATCCCAGGCAACAAGCATCTCTGTACCGAAAATAAACTTAGAAGAATTAATTTGTCTCATAACAGAAATGAAAATTTTGAAAAAAGTCCATTAAAAATGTGTGACTAAACAAACAGTTTTTAAATATTGCAGAAAGGGTTAAAAGATTTTACAAGGGGCAATCCAAAATAAGTAATCTCCTACAAGAGTATCTTTTAGAAGAAATTGACAATATATCAATTTACTCAGACATTTGAAACAAAAAAAGCCTTAGTAGAAGACATATCCTAAACTTAAAATAACACCATATATATGTAATTAAAAATTATATATATAATTTAAATATATATGTATAATTAAAAATGGGCAAAGGATCTGGATTAATATTTTTACAAAAAGGACATACAGATGGCCTATAGACTTATGAAAAGATGCTCAATGTCCCTAATCATCAGAGAAATGCAAATTAAAACCACAATGTGATATTTTCTCACACCTTTCAGAATTGCTATCATTAGTAAATCAACAAACAACAGGTGTTCCTGATGATGTGGAGAAAAGGAAACCCTCATGCACTGTTGGTGAAAATGCAGATTGGTGCACCCAAACTGAAAATTGTATGACGTTTTCTCAAAAAATAAAAATAGACCTGCCTTTTGAGAGAGTAGTTTTAGTTCTGTGAATTTATCCAAAAAACAAACAAACAAACAAACAAAAAACCGTGAAACACTGATTCAAAGAATATATGCACCCTTATGTTCACTGCAGTGTTGTTTACAATTGGCAAGATTTGGAAGCAGCCCAAGTAACCATCCCCCAACCATCACATTCATGTCCATGTCTCTTAGTCTCTTTTTTATGTCCTACCTATGTATGGAATCATGCAGTTCTTAATTTTTTCTGATTTACTTATTTCACTCCGTACAATGTTATCAAGATCCATCCATTTTGTTGTAAATGATCCAATGTCATCATTTCTTATGGCTGAGTAATATTCCGTGGTATATATGTACCACATCTTCTTTATTCAGTCTTCTATTGAATGGCTTTAGGGTAGTTTCCATGTCTTGGCCACTGTGAACAATGCTGCTATGAACATGGGGCTGCATGTGTCTTCACATAGCAATGTTTTTGAGTTTGGGGGGTATATACCCAGTAGAGGGGTTGCTGGGTCATATGGTAGTTCTATTTTTAGGTTTTTGAGGAACCACCATACTTTCTTCCAAAATGGTTGTACTACTTTACATCCCACAAACAGTGGATGAGGGTTCCTTTTTCTCCACAGCCTCTCCAACACTTGTTATTACCTGTCTTGTTGATGATAGCCAATCTAATAGGCGTGAGGTGGTATCTCATTGTAGTTTTGACTTGCATTTCTCTAATAGCTAGTGAAGATGAGCATCTTTTTATATATCTGTTGGTCATTTGTATTTCTTCCTGGGAGAAGTGTCTGTTCATGTTCTCTTCCCATTTATTTATTGGATTGTTTGCTTGTTTGTTGTTGAGTTTTATGAGTTCTTTGTATATTTTGGATATTAGCCCCTTATCTGAGTTGTTTGAAAATATCATCTCCCATTTAGTTGGTTGTCTGTTCATTTTGTTGTCAGTTGCTCTTGCTGTGAAAAAACTTCTTAGTCTGATGTAGTTCCATTCATTTATCTTTGCCTTAACTCCCCTTGCCTTTGGAGTCAAATTCATAAAGTGCTTTTTATAACCAAGGTCCATGACTTTAGTACCTATGTTTTCTTCTATTGTTTCAGGTCTTATATTTAGGTCTTTGATCCTTAATTTTAGTACAAGGAGTCAAATTGTAATTGATTTTCATTCTTTTGCATGTGGCTTTCCAGTTTTCCCGGCACCATTTGTTGAAGAGTCTTTCTTTTCTCCATTGTGTGCTGTTGGCTCCTTTATCAAAAATTATTTGACCATATATATGTGGTTTTATTTCTGGGCTTTCTATTCTGTTCCATTGGTCTGAGTGTCTATTTTTTTGCCAATACCATGCTGTTTTGATTGTCATGGCTCTATGATATAATTTGAAGTCAGGTATTGTAATGCCCCCAGCTTCATTCTTTTTCTTTAGGATTGTTTTGGCTATTCGGGGTTTTTTATTTGTTTTTTTTTTAATTTATTTTTTTATTTTATTTATTTTAGAGAGGAGACACAGAGAGAGAGAGAGAGAGAGAGAGAGAGAGAGAGAGAGAAAGGGGGGAGGAGCTGGAAGCATCAACTCCCATGTGTGCCTTGACCAGACCAGTGCAGGGTTTTGAACTGGCGACCTCAGTGTTCCCAGGTCGACGTTTTACCACTGCGCCACCACAGGTCAGGCCAAAGGCTTTTATTTATTTTTTTTTTTTGAGCTGATTTTATTTTATTTTATTTCATTCATTTTAGAGTGGAGACACAGATTGAGAGAGAGAGAGAAAGAGAGAAAGGGGGGAGGAGCTGGAAGCATCAACTCCCATATGTGCCTTGACCAGACCAGTGCAGGGATTTGAACTGGCGACCTCAGTGTTTCCAGGTCGACACTTTATCCACTGCACCACCACAGGTCAGGCTATTCGGGGTCTTTTATATTTCCATATAAATCTGATGATTTTTTGTTCCATTTCTTTAAAAAATGTCATTGGAATTTTGATAAGAATTGCACAAAATTTGTATATTGTTTGGGTAGTATGGTCATTTTGATTATATTTATTCTTCCTATCCAAGAACAAGGAATATTTTTCAATTTCATTCTATCTTTTTTTATTTCCCTTAACGATGCTTTGTAGTTTTTATTATATAGGTCCTTTACATTCTTTGTTATGTTTATACGTAAATATTTTGTTGTTGTTGTTGTTGCAACCGTGAAGATTATTTTTTTGAGTTCATTTTTTAATGTTTTGTTGTTGGCATATAGAAATGCTATGGACTTTTGTATATTAATTTTGTATCCTGCGACCTTACTATATTAGCTATTGTTTCTAGTAATCTTTTTGTGGAGATTTTGGGGTTTTCGATGTATAGGATCATATCATCTGCAGAAAGTGAAACCTTTACTTCTTTTTTTCCAATATGGATGCCTTTTATTTCTTTGTCTTGCCTGATTGCTCTGGCTAGAACTTCTAGCACCATGTTAAATAAGAGTAGAGAGAGTGGACATCCATGTCTTGTTACTGATTTAAGGGGGAAAGTCCTCAGTTTTATGTCATTTAATATGATGTTAGCTGATGGTTTATCATAAATGCTATTTATTATGTTGAGATATTTTCCTTCTATACCCATTTTGTTGAGTGTTTTAAACTTAAAATTATGTTGTATTTTATCGGATGCCTTTTCTGCATTGATTGATAAGATCATGTGGTTTTTGTTCTTTGTTTTGTTGAAATGGTGTATTACGTTAATCGTTTTACATATGTTCAATCATCCTTGAGATTCTGGGATGAATCCCACTTGATCATGGCGTATTATTTTTTAATATGTTGTTGTATTTGATTTGCTAGTATTTTGTTTAGTATTTTAGCTTCTTTATTCATTAAAGATATTGGTCTGTAGTTTTCATTTTGTGTCATTTTTGCCAGTTTTCAGTATGAGGGTATGTTGGCCTCATAAAATGTGTTTGAAAGTATTGCTTCTTCAATTTCTTGGAAGATTGAATTTGGTGGCATATTGTTTTTTATAGTATTCTACAATAATTCTTTGTATATCTATGATATCTGTGGTCATTTCTCCTCTTTCATTCTGGATTTTGTTTATATGAGTCCTTTCTCCTTTTTCCTTCGTGAGTTTTGCCAAGGGTTTGTCAATTTTGTTGATCTTTTCAAAGAACCAGCTTCTTGTTTTATTTATTTCTTCTATAGTTTTTCTGTTTTTTATTTCATTTATTTCTGCTCTGATTTTTATTATTTCCTTTCTTCGGTTAGTTTTTAGATTGTCTTTGTTCTTCTTTTTCTAGTTCCTTAAGGTGTGTAATTAAGTGGTTTACTTGGGCTCTCTCTTGTTTGTTCATATAGGCCTGTAGTGACATAAACTTCCCTCTTATTACTGCTTTTGCTGTGTCCCAGAGATTCTGATATGTCGTATTGTCATTTTCATTTGTCTGTATGTATGTTTTAATTTCTGCTTTTATTTCTTTTTTGACCCACTCATCATTTTTTTAAATTATGTTGTTTAGTTTTCACATTTTTGTGGGTTTGTTTACCTCTTCTTTACAGTTGAATTCTAATTTCAAGGCTTTATGATCAGAAAATATGCTTATTACAATTTCAATTTTTCTAAGTTTGCTGATGTTATTTTTGTGGCCCAACATATGATCGATTCTTGAGAATGTTCCATGTACTCTAGAAAACAATGTATACCCTGTCACTTTGGGATGAAATGTCCTGTGGATATCTATCATATCCAATTGCTCTAGTGTTTCATGTAAGGCCAATATTTCTTTATTGATTTTCTGTTTGAATAAACGATCTAGAGTCGTCAGCGGTGTATTGAGGTCTTCAAGTATGATTGTATTTTTGTCAGTTTTTGTTTTTAGGTCAGTCAGTAGCTGTCTTATATATTTTAGTGCTCCTTGGTTTGGTGCATATATATTAAAAGTGTTAAGTCTTCTTGATTCAGTGTCCCCTTGATCATTATGAAATGACCATTTTTGTCTCTGATTACTTTTGCTGTCTTATAGTCAGCATTGTTGGATATGAGTATTGCTACACCTGGTTTTTTTTTTTATGTTATTTACTTGGAGAATTGTTTTCCAGCCTTTCACTTTGAATTTGTTTTTATCCTTGTTGCTTAGATGTGTTTCTTGTAGGCAGCATATAGTTGAATTTTCTTTTTTAATCCATTCTGCTACTCTGTGTCTTTTTATTGGTGAGTTCAATTCATTTACATTTAGTGTAATTATTGACATTTAAGGGTTTTCTATTGCCATTTTATATATTGCTTTTTTTAGTTTTTTTTTTATTATCTTGTTTGATACTTCTCTTTTGTTTTTCTGTCATTTGTTTTTGTTTGGATGTAATCTGTACTTCTTTCCTCTGTTACTTTCTTTTTCAAGTCATGTGTTTCTATGGTAGTTTTTTCAGGGGTGGTTACCATTAATTAATGAAAAGGGTACCTACCATGTTCATTGTAGTACATACACTATCTTATTGGTGCTTCTGCACTCCATTGTCCTTTGCTACTGTTAGTCTTCGTCCTCTCCCCTTTATTGTTTTTGTTGTCACAGTTTAAATTTGGTGTTTTTGTGTGAGTTCCTGGTGGAGCTTTAACTTGTGGTTTTGTTTTGTTTTGTTCTTTATATCTAGTTGGAAAACCCCCTTTAGTATATCCTGAAGTGAGCATTTTCTGATGATAAATTCCCTCATCTTTTCTGTGTATGTGAATGTTTTTATTTCTCCTTCGTATTTGAAGGATAGCTTTGATGGGTATAGTATTCTTGTTTGGAAGATCCTCTCTTTCAGAACTTTAAATATTGGGATCCACTCTCTTTTAGTTTGTCGAGTTTCTGCTGAAAAATCCGATGATAATCTAATAGCCCTTCCTTTATATGTTGTATTCTTTTCCCTGGCTGCCTTGAGAATATTTTCTTTGTCGTTGGTTTGTGCCAGTTTCATTATGATGTGCCTTGGAGTAGGTTTGTTGGGGTTAAGATAACTCATTGTTCTATTTGCTTCTTGAATTTGAGGCTTTAATTCTTTCCACAGACTTGGGAAGTTCTTGTCTATTATTTGTTTGAATATGTTCTCCATTCCATTTTCTCTCTCTTCTCCTCCTGATACACCTATTATTATTATGTCACTCTTTTTACTCTTTTTGGTGGAGTCAGACAATTCCTGTAGGGCTTTTCATTTCTTTTAATTCTTGAGTCTCTCTCTTCTTCTCTTTGTTGTACCTCAGTTGCCTGTCTTCTATGTCACTAATCCTCTCTTCTATCTGGCCTGTTCTATTAGCTAAGCTTGTTACCTTGTTTTTCAGTTCATGAATAGAGTTTTTCATCTCCGTTTGATTTGCTTTTATAGTTTTAATTTCCTTGGTAATATATTCTTTGTGTTTGTTGATTTGTTTTCTGAGCTCCCTAAAATGCTTTTCTGTGTTTTCTTGTATATCTCTGAGTATTTTTAGGATTTCTATTTTAAATTCTCTGTCATTTAACTCCAAGGTCTCCAATCTATTAAAATGTTTTTTTATAGATTTTTCCTCATCTATCTGTGCTACCTTTCTGTTTTTTGTATCCATGATATTTGATTTTCTTTTCCTTAATGACATCTGAGAGTGATTTTGTTAATATCACTAATGTGAATTAATAAAAATGTAAAATGTAGAAAAAGAAAATAGACAATAAAAAAGACAATCAATAAAAAATAAGAAAAAAACAAATTAAACAAAAATTATTATTATTTTTCTCTTTTTTCCTCTCCCTCTCTCTTTGAGAAATTGCTTTGCAAAACTGAGAATTATATTGTGCTAAATGGAAAAAAAACTCCCTATAACAGGGGGGCTGAGTTGGGTAGAAGTGATAAAGAGGCAAAAAAGAAGGTAGGGACCCACAAAATGCAAAAAAGAAAAAAAATTTGGATCAATAATAATATAATTTCCTTGTAAAGGATGGTTGAAGGAGAAATATAGTGAGAGGAATAAGAAGGAAACAAAAAATAAGAAAAGAAAACAAAACCAAAAACAGTAAAAAAAAAACCCACTATTGTATGAAGTGGATCAAAAACTACATAGAATGGAGAGCTGGGGTTGGGGGTAATGCTAATGATTTTAAAAGCAAAGTAAAAGGTACACAAAATGCCAAAAGAAAAAATTTGAATCCAAAATAAAATAGCTTGTTCGTGAGTGAGGATTGAATGAGAGGAAAAGTAAAAGAGAAAAGAAGAAAATAAGAGAGAGGGAGAGAAAAGAAAAAGGAGAAAAAAAGGAAAAAAAGGAGAGAGTTAAGGGTTTTGGAGTGTAACCCTCATAGAGAGAAAGAAAAAATAAAAGCAAAAGAATGAGAAATGTAACACTTATGGGTAATGTAGTTCAAGATGAAGAGAAAAGGGTATGATGAGCAGAGGATAAAAGGACCAAGGGAGAAGAGAAAAAATAAATAAAGATAAAAAAATGAAAGAAATAAAAAAATAGTTATAAAGTTTGTGGATTTTTCTTGATATTGAGAGGTTATCTTCTTCTTTTTTCCTTCCTCTCCCACTTCCAGGTTCATGGCACTGTACCCTAGGCTCTGCCCCTGTGGCATGCTTAGATAGATATTTGCAGTTGATGTGTCGCTATGGTGATATCATATACTAGGCCTCAGTCTCATTGGTAGTTGGGTCTTGTTAGCATTTGCAAACTCCAACAATGGGAGAATCTGTCTTCCTGAATCCTCTCTCCTTCCTGAATTAGCAGCCTGGAGATCCAGCTATGAGGTTGCCTCTGCCACTGCCTGGATAGTTAGAGGCTCTGAGAGCTGGCAAATCCCTACTCTATCCCCACTCAGTGCAGAGCTCTGTGTAAACCTCTGTCAGTCAGAGCCATCAGTGTAATCAGGCAGGTCTGGAAGCCAATTACTCACAAGGTGACTTTCTATGAGCCTCCAGGCATGTCCAGTATGTCTCAGCACTCTGTGGTACCACTCTCACCAGATTTTTTGCACTTTGTATCCTGTCTTGGCTAAGAAGAAGATGCCCTAGTTGCTACCTACAGAACAGAAGGTCTTAAAAGCTACCAAGTCCCTCTTTTTAGCACATAGTCCTGAATATAAAAGCTCTGCTAATAAGAGCCACGAGCATACACCGGTTTTTCACTCCATATCAGCCTGACTGGAAGTTGCTCCCGCCCCTCTGTACAAAGCAAGAACCACTAAAAAATATCACGTCTCTTGTCTTAGATCGCTGAGCTGAGAGACACCTTGTCAGCCAGAGATGCATAAGCTAGTTGGGCGACAAGCCTACTGTGAGTTAAGCTAACTTGTGTGATTGGATTCACAGATTTGCTACAGAGACTACAAGCTATGTGCACTCCCCTCTGCCAGTGCTAGCCTGAATGGCTGGTGACGGCACCCTGCTCGCCCAGAGAAGATGGGGCATAGGAAAGTTCATTTCCATGCGCTCTCCCCATGCTGTTGTTGGTAGAGCAGGGATTACACCATTCCTCTGCTTGCAGCCCATGCAGGAGTCTCTGACCCAGCCTCTCTGTCCAGGAACACAGGCACCCAGGCCCTGGGCCCTAAGGGGAATCTCGTGCACTCTGCCCACGCTTGCTGACCAAGATATCGGCGTAATGGAGGGTGCCACTTGCCCACCTCTGCCGAGACGGCGCCGGCGTTAGCTTGCATGGGCTGAGCTGCGGCGTGGACACTCTTTCCTTGGCTTGCACGTCTGTGCTGCAGCCCACTCAGAAGTCTCTGACCCTGCCCCTCAGTCCGGGAACATGGGCGCCCACTCCCAGGGTCCTACGAGGAACCTTTGCCCACTGCCCGCGCTTGCCAGCCAGGCTATCCAGGTAATGGAGGCTGCCGCTTGCCCGCCTTTGCCAGGAGGGTGACGGCGTTAGCTCGCTTGGCTGTGGCAGGCCCTCTCCTTCCTTGGCTTGAACGTCTGTGCCACAGCCCATCTTCTTTCATGCCCAAAGCTCTGTCTCTCTCAATTCCAAGTGAAAGCAGCCCTTGCTCAGGTTAGTGAGGGAGGCAGAGTGTTCTGTTCTCGGTCTTATTTCTTTCAGGGTTGCTTATAAATTTAGACAGTTTTTTGACACTTCATACCTTTTTGCTCAGTGTGTGGGACCCACAGATGCTCCAGGGATCAATTTTTCTGTCTCTGGTTGTAGAACTTATTGAATTTTGGGGGAGAAGTATCAGGAGCACTCCTTACGGCACCATTTCTCTGATGTCACTGCTTGGGGTAAACTTTTTCAAAAAGCCAACATAATTAAGATCATATATAAATTTCATGCTATTTCTCTAAATTTAGCCCATTTAATAGCCATGAAAACCACTGCCCATAAGAAGTAGTAGACAAAAGCATCATCACGTGCATTAAGAAAAGTTAAACCACATATGAAAACTTAATTATCAATGGGAACAAATCTTTCTTTTCAGTAATTCATGACCAGGCAATTTACATTTGAAATCTTACTTTGAAAATAAGATATTTTCATTTCCTTGGCACTAATGAGATGTGTTGTGGTATATGCAGTTAATTGCCTACTCAATCCCATTCTCATTGCCTTTTTAATAACCTCAGTTTGTTCGAGGTGGAGAAATATGCCCAGATAAAATTGGTCATCTTATAACACTTGTAGTAAGGGGTAGCTATGGAAAATAATTTTGACCAATCAGACGCAAGAATCACCTTGTAGGGCTTCTTGGAAATATCCACAGAAATAACATTGATATAGAATAAATGTCTGTGTTCCCCCCAAATTCATATGTTGAAATCTCATCCCCAATATGATGATACTTGGCAGTGAAGTCTTTCGGACATAATTTGGTCATGTGGTGGAGTCCTCGTGAATGGGATAAGTGCCCTTCCAAAAAGAGGGCCAAATCTCTATCTGCCACATGAGAATACAAGAAACTGACAGCCTGAAACCTGGAAGAGGGCTTTCACCAGGACCCCAAAATGGGAGCACCTTGTTTTCAGACTTCTAATTTCCAGACCTATAAGAAATAAATAGCTGTTGTCAGTAAGGCAACCAGTTGATGGTAATTTCTTATAGTAGCCTCATCTAACTAAACAAATGTATTCAGTTGCCATGCTCTCTTTAGCCTTTTTAACTCCCAGTTTCTTTATGGAAACCCAGATATGATGCTTATGAGATTAAGCCTAGGCTCTTCTGTCATCCCTGAGGTACTTCTCCAAACCTTGTCTGCCAGATCACTAAGCTACTTATTTTATTAAAAAAAAGTTTTCAACTTATAGCTCTGTCGATTCGACTTCTGCCTATAGCCAAAAGTATACATCACTAATACTGGAGTCATCTTCAATATTCTCATATTATGACATGGATGCATCATGATTAAATATATCTTTATATATCTTTATGATACAATAATGAGAAATAAAAAACAAAGGTATATTTTGAGATAGATGAAACTCAAGATGTTATTTTGGAGCTATATCAAAAGTGTAAATAGTTCCCAAGATGGCCACAGAGTAAGCAGACACCCCAACACCCACTTCCCAGAACCAAGGTGGATTACAATTTAAATATGAAAACACTCATCGTGAAAGACCAACTTTGGACTAAACTAAGAGGATTCTACAGCCAAGACCACCAAAGAACCCACACTAAGACTGGTAGGAAAAGTAGAGACGTGGAAAGAGTTGCCCCGCTCCAGGAAGCAAGCAGTGGCCAGGAGGGACTCTCACAATGGGGAAAATTCTCCAGCGAGTTGTGGGTTCTCATCCCCAAAATATGGAATCCCAGCCTAGAGCCCTGGAGCCTGGAAGGGGCTTATAGACTATATTTGGCTGAGAAAAGAGCCTAGATACTGTTTGAAAGAAGGAGGCAGATCCCTCAGACCCAGGCTCTGTATTAAAGGAACTGCACAAAGAGCCTCACTCACAGCCACTTTCCTGGAGCTTCAGGAGGACACCCTAAACCCAGGGCTGAGTCACTCCCCAAATCTAAACATTTTTCCTGGGAATGGCATCACCAGCAAAGGGAACCACCGAAGGCTTACTTACCCCAGTTAGAACAGGCATTTTGAGGCAGGCAGCATGTTAGGGACACAAATAGGGAGTATAGAGGTCTAAGCTGTACTGCTAAGTGCTTGCTGGGGACAAGCGGACTGGAGGAGGCAGGGCGCTGCTGCAGAAGCCAGGGAAGTTTGAGCGAGTTTGTGCAAGCTGGCCACAGAGGCAGGAACTGCCACTGCCCTGGCAGTGGTTCGGGTTCACACACAATCCTCCTCCCTGTGTGGTCAGGCCTTGGCAGGGGTGAAGGCCCGAGCATCAGCAAAGGGGGTATAAGTGGCCATGTGTGAGCCTGCCAGTGAGGGTGGAAGTTGTGGCCAACTGGGGGTCCTGCCCAAGGTGTAGGTGCACCCTTTGTGGCAGCAAAAGTTGGACTACCTTGGTGGTAGTCTGAGCTAGCATGCACACCCTTCCCCCAACCCCCCACAGTAGTTGCTGAGGTCTGAAACAACCCACAGACCTCCAGTGACATGGATGAGTTTCTGCAGCAGCAGAGGCTGAAGTAGCCCCGGAAGTGGTACAAGTGGGTGGACGCAGCCCCACCAGAAGCATGAAAACCCAACCCTGTGAGCAAAAATTACCGGTGGTGCAGGCCAGCCCTCACAGGCAGTGGAGGCAGGGACGGCCATGGAAGCAGTTCAAATGGGCATGTGCAGGGACGCTCAAGCCAAACCAAGGTAGTGGCGGTGGCAGAGCTTGGCTAGAGCCAGCAGCACCTGAGCCCAAAAGCCCCAGGCAGCAATAGTGGTGGTGGCCAGGGAGAAAGACCATATAATGAGAGCACATGTGCCATACCCACTGGACCCCTGTGACTACACCCTACTGAGTGCTGAAAATAAATAAATAAATAAATAAAATGTCTGAATAAAATGACACCTGAGGCTAAGGAATAGGCCAGATTCAATACCATACCTAATCACTGAATTACAGTACTGAGCCCAACAAGTAGCCAGCAATAAGAGGCAACTAAAAGCGGATTTTAGGAAAACTTGAACTTTTAAAAAAACTTCCCCCAGGCCAAAAGTTGATAAAAGCAAGCCTAGGTGTACAGCTGATATTTATAAGGGCACCTGGACCCAGAAGAGGCAGCCACAAGATCTGGATAGCCTGTAGCCCCAAAATGGTGGATAAGACCAAGTCATAGGCATTGACCCCCAATATTCTGCACCAGGCCTTGACCAGAGAGGTTCAGGGCAGGCACATTCAGTGGCCAGATATGGAAAGCACTAGTTTAGGAACTAACAACCCTGGTTAGAGGGGAAACTTAATGAAGGGATCTTCACACCTGACCAAGCTAAAGACATAGAAAACTACGATACAAACAGCAAAGAAAACAGTAATAGCAGATAAGTAGCTCACAGCGGATTACAAACAACAGCTGATGCCAACCCAAGAATACCTAGAAATAACACAACTGAAAATTGGAGGCAGAAAACACCAACCTTAGTATTAGCTACCTTTACAAATACCACACCCAAATGAGGAGTGTATACACAAACAAAATGGGAAGACAAAGAAGTACAATCCAAATGAATCAATAAGAGAAACCCCAGAAAATGAACGAAGTGAGATGGAAATAAGCAAACTACCAAATGCAGAGTTTAAAATAATGAATGCTGAAAAAATATAGAACAACAATGGAGAGACACAATGAGAATATAAATAAAAAGATAACAAAGCAGAGGATTGAATCAGTGATTTAAAAGACAAGATAAATGAAAGCATGGAAGCAGAGCAGCAAAAAGAAAATAGGCTGAAAATCTGAAAAAACTCTAAGAGAGCTCTGTGACAACCTAAAGAGAAACAGCATCTGCATCATAGGGGTTGCTGAAGAAGAAGAGAAAGAACAAGGGATAGAGACCTTGTTCAAAGAAATCATAGCTGAAAACTACCCTAAATTAATGTAGGAAAAAGTCACACAAGTTCAAGAAGCACAGAGAACTCCATTAAAAAGAAACCCAAAGAAATCCACACCAAGACACAAAATAATTAAAGTGCCAAAGGTAAGAGATAAAGAGAAAATAGCTTCTAGAGAAAGAAAGTCAATCAAATATAAAATATCCCCCATAAAAATAATATTCAATTTCTCAACAGAAACATTTGAGGCCAGAAGGGAATGGCAAGTCATATTTAAAGTAATGCAGAACAAGAGCCTACAACCAAGACTTCTTTATCCAGCAAGGCTATCATTTAAAATTGAAGAAGAAATAAAAAGCTTCCCAGACAAAAAACACTCGAGGAATTTATTACAACAAAACCAATGCAGCAAGAAATGTTAAGGGGCCTGTTATAAACAGAACAAAGGGGGGAAAAGAATATGATAAAAGGAGAATGTAGATTTAAAGAATAAAATGGCAATAAACAACTACATATCATTAATAACCTTAAATGTAAATAAATTAAATGATCCAATCAAAAGGCATAGGGTAGCTTCATGAATAGGAAAACAGAACCCATACATATGTGTCTACAATATACACACCCCAAAACAAAATATACACATAGACTGAAAGTAAAAGTTGGCAAAAAGTATTTCATGGAAATGGAAATGAAAAAAGTGCTGGGGTAGCCTGACCAGGTGGTGGTGCAGTGGATAGAGTGTCGGATTGAGATGCGGAAGACCCAGGTTCGAGACCCTGATGCCGCTAGCTTGAGCGTGGGCCCATCTGGCTTGGGAAAAGCTCGCCAGCTTGGGCCCAAGGTCCCTGGCTCCAGAAAGGGGTGGCTCAGTCTGCTGAAGACCCGCAGTCAAGGCACATGTGAGAAAGCAATCAATGAACAACTAAGGTGTCACAATGGCAACGTAAAACTCTAATGATTGATGCTTCTCATCTCTTTCCATTTCTGTCTGTCTGTCCCAATCTATCCCTCTCTCTGACTCTCTCTCTGTCCCCGTAAAAAAAAAAAAAAGTTGAGGTAGCAATACTTATATCTGACAAAATAGACTTTAAAACAAAGGCTATAGTAAGGGATAAAGAAAATCACTACATAATGATAAAGGGAGCAATCCAACAGGAAGATATAACCATTATAAATATCTACACACCAAATATAGGAGCACCTAAATATATAAAGCAGACTTTGATGGATATAAAGGGTAAGATCAACAGCAATACTATAATAGTAGGAATTTTCAATACCCCACTAACATCACTAGATAGATCCACAAGAAAGAAAATTACCAAAACATCAGCATGCTTAAAGGACACACTATATCAATTGGATTTAATAGATATCTTTAGAACTTTACACTCTAAAGCAGCAGAATACACATTCTTTTCAAGTGCTTATGGTACATTCTCTAAGATAGACTACATGTTACAGCACAAAAGCGGTCTCAACAAATTTAAGAAGGTTGAAATCATATCAAGCATTTTCTTTAATCACAATGGCATGAAACTAGAAATCAACCACAACAGAAACACTGAAAAATACAAACATGGAAACTAAATAGCCTGTTATTAAATAACAAATGGGTTAACAATGAGATCAAAGAAGAAATAAAAATAATCCTAGAAACGAATGATAATGAGCATACAACAACTCAAAAATTATGGTACAAAGCAAAAGCAGGACTGAGAGGGAAGTTTATAGCACTACAGGCATACCTTAAGAAGCTAGAAAAAGCTCAAATAAACAACCCTGCATCTAAAAAAACTAGAAAAAGAAAAACAAGTAAGCCTGACCGCGTGGTGGCGCAGTGGATAGAGCATTGGACTGGGAAACGAAAGATCCAGGTTTGAAACCCCGAGCTTGCCAGCTTGAGTGCAGGCCCATCAGGCTTGAGCAGAAAAGCTTGCCAGCTTGGACCCAAGGTTTCTGGCTCCAGTAAGGGGTTGCTCGGTCTGCTGAAGGCCCGCGGTCAAGGCACACGTGAGAAAGCAATCAATGAACAACTATAATGTCGCAAAGGAAACGAGTAACTAATGATTGATGCTTCTCACCTCTCTCCATTCCTGTCTGTCTGTTTCTATCTATCCCTCTCTCTGACTCTCTCTCTGTCCCTGTAAAAAAAAAAAAAGAAAGAAAAAAAGAATAACAAGTAAAATGAAGCGGTAGTAGAAGAAAGAAAATAATAAAGATCAGAGCAGAAATAAATGACATAGAGGCTAAAAAAACAATACAGAGGATTAATAAAACCAGGAACTGGTTATTTAAATGAGTAAACAAGGTCAATGAACCTTTAACTAGACTCACCAAGAAAAAAAAAGAGAGGGCTCAAATAAATAAAATCAGAAATGAGAGTGGAAAAATAACAACTGACACAACAGAAATACAAAATACTGTAAGAAAATACTATGAAAAACTGTATTCTAAAAAATTAGACCACCTAGGTAAAATGGACATATTCCTTTGAATATATAATCTTTCAAAAATCAAACTGGAAGAATCAGAAAACCTAAACAGACCGATGACAAAAAATGAGATCAAAGAGTTATCAAAAAACGCCAAACAAACAAAAACCCTGGGCCAGAAGGCTGCACAGGTGAATTCTACCAAATATTCAAAGAAGAACTAATTTCTAACCTTCTCAAGCTATTTCAAACAATTCAAGAGGAAGGAAGACTTCTAAGCTTCTCTTATGAGGTGAGCATAATTCTGATTCTAAACCCAGGTGAAGACAACACAAAGAAGGAAAATTTTATGCCAATATCCCTGATGAATTTAGATGTTACAATCCTCAACAAATATTAGCAAACTGGATGGAGCAATATATGAAAAAAAAAATCATACATCATGATCAGCAATATATTTGCTGATTTATCTCCACAGGCAAATGAAATAAAAGACAGGATAAACAAATGGGTCTATATCAAAATAAAAAGCTTTCGCACAGCTAAAGACAATATGAACAGAATAAAATGACAAACCACACAATGTGAGAACATATTCAACAATACATCTGATAAGGCGTTAAGAACCAAAATTTATAAAGAACTTTCAAAACTCATCACCAGGAAGATAAACAATCCAATCAAAAAATGGGCACAAGAAATAAATAGACACTTCTCCAAAGAGGACATACAGATGGCCAATAGACAGATGAAAAAATGCTCAACATCACTAATCATTAGAGAAATGCAAATTAAAACTACAATGAGATACTACTTCACACCAGTCAGAATGGCGCTCATTAACAAAACAATATAGGATAGGTGCTGGCAAGGATGTGGAGAAACGGGAACCCTTCTGCACTGCTGGTAGGAATGCAGACTGGTGCAGCCACTGTGGAAAACAGTATGGAGATTCCTCAAAATACATATTACAAGTGGAACTGCCCTTTGACCCAGCCATCCCACTTATAGGAATATATCCCAAGGACACAATATCACCAACTGTAAAAAGGAAATGCACCCCCATGTTTATGGCAGCATTTTTCACAATAGCAAAGAGCTGGAAACAGCCCAAGTGTCTGTCAGTGGATGAGTGGATTAAAAAGCTATGGTACATATATACAATGGAATACTATGGGGCCATGAAAAAGAAGGAAATCTTACCTTTTGCGACAACATGGATGGACCTGGTAACTATTATGTTGAGTGAAATAAACCAGAGAGAGAAAGAAAAATACCATATGATCTCACTCATTTGAGGAATCCAAGGAACAATGAGAACTGAGGAATGGAATTGAGACAGAGGAGGGATCAAAGGGTCTAGAGGAAAAGAGGACAGAGGGAAAGGGGATGATAGGATGGGATAAACCTGAAGGGAAGGGGGAAGGGTGCTGTGGAAAGAGGGGCAAGGGAGATGTTGAGGGGAATACTGGAGAGGGGGGATACATTTTGCACAACACTAGAATCTATGTAAACACAATAAATTAAATAAAATATTTTTTTAAAAGTGTAAATGGACAAGAGGGATTAGAAAACCAAGCAAAACCAGTGAGTCAGGTTTAATTGAATGTAGCTGACCCAATTTCAGTTTGAGGTATTATCCTTTTTAAACAACCACAATAGAACATAGCATTAGAAGTAAAGGTCTTTATGTTAAGGTAATATGCACATTTTTGTTATTTACATGCACACACCCATAAATGTATACGCATATACATATATGTATATATTTACAAAATATGAGTTGCATTAAATTTAAGAAAGCAAAGGGAGCAATAAAGAAATCACAAGATTTGAGAAGAAAGAACTATCTTAGCTAAAACTTGATTTTACAAACGTTTTGCTTAGACCATTAATATAAGGTCATTTGCTGAATTTATGGGAGAACAACTTCATAAAATCCACATTAAAAAAAATAATAAAAAGATATACTTTTCAAAATAGTTGAACTGATGTGTGTTCTTTCTAAATAACATGGAAGCAGCCTAACCGGGCAGTGACACAGTGGATAGAGCAGAGGACTGGGATGCAGAGGATCCAGGTTCAAGACCCCGAGGTCTCCAACTTGAGGGCTGGCTCATCTGGTTTGAGTAAAGCTCACCAGCTTAGACCCAAGGTTGCTGGCTCGAGCATGGGTTACATGGTCTGCTGAAGGCCCGTTGTCAAGGCACATATGAGAAAGGAATCAATGAACAACTAAGGTGTCACAACAAAAAACTGATGATTAATGCTTCTCATCTCTCTTCATTCCTGTCTGTCTGTCTCTCTCTTTGACTCTCTCTCTGACTTTGTAAAAACAAACAAACAAACAAACAAATAAATAAATAACATGGAAGCAATTATTATTCAGCCCTGCTAAATGATATATCTTGAATCATTCCTTTATAGTATTTTGAAGTTAAAAATAATTTTAGAGTATCTTGCTCAACATCTTTTTTTCCATTATGAGAAACTTGAGTTTGGGAACAATGATGAAATTACCCAAAGATGTTCATGCAATTATTTCTTTTTAAGGTGACTCCATGGTTAATAACAGGACTTGAATTGCCTTTATTCAGTTTACAATTATCAAGGTGTAAGTATGAAAATCTTTATGTGAAAAATATAACTATACATTATGATTACAGAGTTTTAATATTGAAATCTAAGAAAATAAGACATGTAGATACCTGGGAAGACTTTAGAATTCCTCTTTACCTGGATATAAAAACGGATAAATTATCTTGAATTACATTGTAATTAATAAATTATTTCTTCTTTTTCATCTCCCAAGCTAATTGTTAAAAAAATAATAGTCATTATAGACAGTTTCTTGGTGTGTACTAATAGGAATTATTTCAAAGCTATATGTAACTCTGTTCAATTATGCTGAAATAGATCTTTCACTTTTTCCCTTGGTATATCTTAGATCCAAGAGATCAATGAAATTTACAAAGTTCTTAACAGTAAGATTTTATCCTTGTTTTTTCTTAAGTTTCCTGAGACACTGCAACTGCTGGGCAAAGTTTCTTGTCAGTAATACACTGAAAACTAAAGATAAGTACAGACTAAAGACAGTTTATTTGGCAAATATATTAATAATTACTTATAAGAATAGCATGAAAATTGTTATCAACTTGCTTAAGTGTTTTATTTTCCCTGTCTATAGGTTGTACATTGACCAAAAGAAAAAGTGACCATTATCATAGAGCTCTCTCAGTCTATTTTCTGAGAAAAAGAGGCGTGTTACTCCCAAGATTTTCTCCTCCCTCACCTCACAGTTCATAGAAGAGATTCCCATGGAAACAATTAGACAGGGAACTTGGATGTCATTAAAATATCTTCTCTTGTCACTCCCTAAACCCCCACTCCCACCATCACCACCCCACATTTTTTTCTGTTCATATTTGTTTTAATTATTTTCCACACAGACCAGGGCAAGTTGTGAAACATAGACATGGTCAGATTTGACTCATACACTAAAAGCTTAGCAACTAAAGGAGAGATTCCTTCACAATTACATAATTCTGGGAAAGCATTCCTTCTGGGAAAGCATTCCTACTGGTAAAGTTTGGGTCACAAATGTTCTATATTTCAATTAGTTTATCCAAGTAAATAGAACATTATTCTTGTCTTGGTTTAATCATGTACACAACCAAATGATCATGATGGCAGCCACTATGATTTCCTTAAAACACTTGAAGGATATGGCTTCACAAGCATTTTTCAGAATAAGGAAGGGGTTGTTTGGGTTCTACAATAATTTTTATTTATTTATTTTGAATTAGTCAGCTCAACACAAGTAGACCCATGTAGCATCACATAGTAAAGGTAGTGATAAAAATATTGCTAAGAATTTTGGTTGCAGAATTTATATTCGTCTTTTAATTTTCAACTATATCACTAATTTTTTATTAGACTTTCATTTTCAATTACTTTCATTTTATTTATTTATTTATTTTTTGACAGAGGCAGAGTCACAGTCAGAAAGAAAGACAGGGACAGACAGACAGGAAGGGCGAGAGATGAGAAGCATAAATTCTTTATTGCAGCATCTTAGTCTCTCGTTGACTGCTTGTTCACTGATTGCTTTCTCATATGTGCCTTGGTGGGTGGAGGGTTACAACAAAGGAAGTGACTCCTTGCTCAAGCCAGCCAACCTGGGTTTAAGCCAGAGACCTTGGGCTTCAAGCCAGCTACCTTTTGGGCTCAAGCCAGCGACCATGGGGTCATGTCTATGATCCCACGCTCAAGCCAGTGACCTCATGTTCAAGCTGCTGAGCCTGTACTCAAACCAGATGAGCCCACACTCAAGCCAGGACCTTGGGGTTTCAAACCTGGGTCCTCTGCATCCCAGTCTGATCCTCTGTCCACTGCGCCACCACCTTGTCAGGCTCATTTTCCATTCTTATAGTGACAGAGATACAGAGTTTCTAAAAATTTTAAGCCTTGGTTGGAAAATACAGAAAATAGTCAAAAGCATATATGTATTCTATTTAAAAGGATGAATAAACATTGGGTAAATAATGTCCAGGTTATATTTAACATATTTTTAAGGGAGATATTAAGTTTCAAAGGACATTCTTTTTCATTTTGGTTTGTTCCTCTAAGTGCACAGTTAACTTTAATGTAGTGATTTAGAATATTACTAATATCATTTGTTTTTTCTTAAATTCATGAATTAAATTTAGAAAGTACTGCTCTTTTAAAATCACAATCCAAAATACAGAACTCTATTGAGTAAATACTGAAAGCTTCCACCTTTAAATTTTTCTCATTCTCCCAAGTAAATCATTATTAACAATTAATAGGCTATTTGTTCAGATATATATTTTTTAAAACTCTTTTTATTTATTTTTTATTTTATTCATTTTCTTTTTAGAGAGGAGACAGAGTGAGAGAGAGAGAGAGAGAGAGAGAGAGAGAGAGAGAGAAAGAGAAAAAGGGGGGAGGAGCTGGAAGCATCAACTCCCATATGTGCCTTGACCAGACCAGTGCAGGGTTTTGAACTGGTGACCTCAGTGTTCCCAGGTCGACACTTTACCCACTGCGCCACCACAGGTCAGGCCCAGATATTTTTCTGTACACATAAATATACACTGAAATATAATTTTTCTGCCACTTGCTCTTTTCAGTTAATTAAAACCAAGAATTCTTCCAATTTCAGCAGTATATGTTTACTTGTCTAATTCTTTTTTAGTTCCATATTATTCCATAGTGTTAATGAATGCTGTAAAATAGAGTACACACTGTATGCAGGTTGGTATTCTGAGTACTTTAAAAGACATACAATCTACATAAACAAAAAAAAAATATCTATGAGTCAGGAATTGTAATAATTTTGTTGATTTGGAAACTGAGGCAAAGTAATTTCAACTTTACCTAACTATTCTTTTAGTAGTAGGCATTTAGGATATCTGCAATATTTTCACCATTATAAATAATAAGGCACTAGAAATTGGAATTGAACTTGTTCAGCAAAAAAAAGCTGTAAGCTTAATTTTTAGAATTATGACCCAACTGCCCTTCAAGATTGCTTACTGCCATATATAATACTGATTAATTTAAGTCTTTTAATGTTTTTGCCAATCTGGTAGGTAAAAATTTATACATATTTAACTCTCTTGACTTCACCTTTCTTTGATAAAAAAAAGCTCTTTGTTTAAACAAAGGTAAGCATATTTCTGTAGATTTTTAAAAATGATGCAAATATATTTTTACATTTGGATCTGCTCATATCCTTATCCATTTTTGTTGGGTTATATTATTCTTAATGATTTATGTTTATCTTTTTCCCCCTATCTTAAGAAATAGAAATTAAACGTGCTACTCAGATCTCCCTCCATGGAGAACAATATTGACTCATGTCCTAGTGTAGTGGTTCTTAACCTTTTTTGAGGTACCGAACCCACCAGTTTCATATGCACATTCACTGAACCCTTCTTTAGTGATAAATAAAATGTGATTTTTTTCCCCCAAATTCAAGACATAGGTATATGTTTTCTTACTGGTGCACAAAATGAGCCGTACATGAACATCACCTTGCTCAAAGAACAAAACCAACAAAGTGCATGAACTCACAACAAATTACGGTATTACTTTATTCTAGCCTCCACGGTAGAGGCCTCTCCGAACCCCTGAGATGGACTCATTGAACCCCTAGGGTTTGATAGAACCCAGGTTAAGAACCACTGTCCTAATGCTTCCCAGCTGGATCAACTGTCAAGTTCACTTACATGAGATACTCACTGAGTGAGAGCTACCCCTGACAGTGAGCAGGTAGGGATACTTAAGGCAAGCCCATTCCAGTGAGAACTGGAAGTTTTCTATATGTGACTATGTCTTGAGGACTCTGTATCAGACTGGCAGAAATTAGCTTGTAACTGTAGAGTTGAAAATTCAAGGCTCTTCCTACTCATATTTTCTTTCTCGTTCTCTCTAAATTTTCTTCTAATTTCTGATCTGAAGCCTCCACCAACAATTCTCACTTAGGGTTTGCTTTTAGTGAATCTGACCTAATGTACTTTCTAATTTTGTTTATGAGAATCTTTCACTATACAGACATTTTATAGTTGTATATCTTTGTGTTTTGTTGTCAAATTTATCTTCCCCACTATAGTTTCTAAGTTTCATTCATTCTTTAAAAGGTTTTCCAAACATTATATTGAAAAATAAAATTTATGTTTTCTTTCAAAGGCATTTTCTTCTATGCCTTTAAAGTATTCTTTAGGGCCATAAATCATTAAAATGTTTAATGCTATAAAGTAAGAATCTAATTTTACAATATTTTCTAGATACATTGTTAGCTGCCACATTATCATTTATAAAATAAGCCAACTACTCCCTGTCACCTTTAATCCCTAAATTCCCATAGAAATATATATCTATCTCTCAATATTTCAGTAATTTCTACTAATTTATTTGCAAATATTACTCTAACTTTGATATAAAGTTTGGTTATCTAGTATAGTGTATTTCCTTTCAGTTTGTTTTTCTATATTGCTTTTTGGATCTATACTTATATTCTTGGATATTTATCTTTTCAGTTGATCATGAGCATTAAATTAACCAAGAGTTGGGACATATTATTAAAACTATACTGACTATAGCCTGTCTAGGCAGTGGTGTAGTGGATAGAGTGCTGGCCTGGGACACTGAGGAGCCAGGTTTAAAACTCAAAGGTCGCAAACTTGAGTGCAGACTCATCTGGATTGAGCATATGCTCACCAAATTGCATGTAAAGTTGCAGCCTTGAGTGTGGGAACATAGATATGACCCCATGGTCACTGGCTTGAACCCAAGGTCATTGGCTTGAGCAATGGGTCACAGGCTTGGCTGAAGCCCCTCATTCAAGGTATTTATGAGAAAGCAATCAAAGAACAACTAAAGTGTCAAAACTATGAGTTGATACTTCTCATCTCTCTCCCTTCCTATCTGTCTGTTCATCCCTGACTGTCTCTCTCTCTCCTCTCTCTCTCTCACACTAAAATATACAACAACAAAATACTATATTGAGTATATAATAAAAAAGGTACAGAAGACATATAATTTGTAATATTAGGTCTTCTTATTTAGTAACATGATTGAACTACCAATTATTCAGTATTCTTTGTGGCCTTCTGTAACATTTTTATAATTTTTGGCATATAGCTTTTGTTGGTTTCCTGTTAAATTGATTCATAAGTATTTCATAGATTCTTCTGTATTTAACTTAATTTTAAATTCTTATATTGTTGTTTAAATGCTTTATTTGTATTGAACTACAAAGCACTTGAATTTCCTTAACTGTGCTAGTTTATATGGAACAAAAAATATATTCATACAGTGTATGGACCATAAAGCGAAATAAATAGATAAATAAATTTATCAAATAAAGATAATATGTTTTTCTGAGCATATGTTCTATCCATAAGCAAAAATATTATATATTATATTTAATAAATATAAAATAATTAAATAAAATTACTTTAATTAACCTTGGCTACTTGGCTATTTATTTTTTTCTTAACCTTGTTTATAACCTAAGCTATCAAAATCAGTGGGTTTTATTTACCTCTTATTCTGTTTATTCTTAAAGAATTGTAAAAAAACATTTTTTTCAGGGATTATGACTCATTTTATATTCTTTTATATCTTAGTTTGATTTGTAATTTAACTAGCATATTTCCAAAATATAGAAACAGCTGTTTTATCTACTATTAAAGATGAAAGGATTGGAAGCAAGTAAGAGCAAGGTGAAATGCAAAATTTACAGCTTCCTATCAGTCTTATGTAGGATACATTTGACAGAACCCCAGGTTACATTCCAAGTAACTGAATATATTGTGCAACATTAAAAGGAGTCTTTTCAAATTCTAGTGCACTGCTTGGTTTATTAGAAATAAAATATACTAAGAAGCTTTTAATCGCTTAGATTTTGGGCTTTGAAACTTATACATGTTAAGCATGATGATACCTCTGACACAAAATATCGTAATTGTTATTTAAGAGAGACTATCATTTTCTTTTGTGTATACAAACAAAACAAAGCAACAATCCACTTGGCCACTCATAAGTGGAAAATATTCGTTGTGAATGGTTAACAAAGTATAATAAGATTGTCACTTTAAATTTAAAATCTCTATCAGGTGCATTTTAAAAATAAATTGTGTAAAATAGGCAGAATTGCTAATAAACACCTTATCTTAAACATTTTACATATCAGGATAACATTCAATATAAAATGCTGAAATAAGTGGTTGAAGGTACATGCTTAAAAAACAAGACTAATATTTGTCTAGCCTGCACAGTTTGCAAAGAACATGTATGAAAAGCATGTCTATGAATAGTTTTATATTCAGCAGCTTACTGGCTGGATCTGGTTCTGCCTTGGTCCTGTTCAGCTCAGGGGTGATGAACCAGTCACTTAACTTTTCTGTTAAATGAAGACATTGGATTCTTATGCCTCTCTTACTGGGACTTTTGTGAAGATAAAATATCAATGTGCAAATAAACATTCTTTATATAAAATACTATGCAAATGGCAGTGATAATGATTCTACAAAAATTGTAATTCAAGAACTTCATTTTAAAATAATTTAACATTAAGCAAGCCACTGGAAACAGTTGTGTTTGTTTCGCACCCATCACACCCCACATTTACAAAATTAGGTAACATCAGAGAAATATAGTTTACCACTAATGGGTAGCAATATCAAGTAAGGAAAAATAACTTGTTTGATAAATATTTAATTTGCCCCTGCATTCATGAAACTAGGTCTTAGTTAATGATGTATTTTATAGTAATAGGAAAATGTGTGCTTTAACTTGAGACTGAAACTCGTTTCCTAATTATACTTTTCATTTACTTACCTGATTCCATTTTCTCCTTGATTTCTTTTCCCCCAATTGTGGTTAAAGAAAAGAAGTTACTTCTTTTCTACTTCCTTCTCTTGTGACAAAAAAAAAAAAAATTATATATATATATATATATATATATATATACACACACACACACACACATATACGTATGTATAGAATGAAAATACACATACATGATGAAAATATATATGATCAAAATTCTCAACATTTCATTCAATCATCCTTTAAAATAGTTGTTTTGTGTATCTGATATGTGTCATCATTGTTCTAAGCCAGGGGTGCCCACACTTTTTCAGCTTGCGAGCTACTTATAAGATGACCAAGTCAAAATGATCTACCTACAATAAAAAGGCAAAACATAAATTTATTTCTTCTATATTATCATTATTTAAGTTACTATTATTACTATTTAATATTGTGTATTCTTCTTTAACCTTTCTCCTTCTCAGCTCTCTTTTCAGAGGAAAGTCAATGTCATAGTTTTTATGAACAGTCCGAAAAAGCTGCTTCACATTTCCCTTCTTTGGAATAGCAATGGCACACAGACAGATGAGGCAAACACACTTAGAATATGATATAGTGAAAAAAAATCCCCTCCCATTCTGTATGAAAGTGGTACGTTTTAGGCTTCTTACTCGGACCAGCTACGGCACTCATTTTTATACCCTTTGTTGTATTTAGTTTAAATAAATTGAAGGTTAACTACACAGCAATGTAACTGAAGAAGTTAGCACAGTTTAATGCGCATGCGTAGGGTGTCAAAAGTTCAGAAGTCAGATTGGCTACCCTGTATGCCAATCAAAAGACAAATGTCTTTTTAATGTCATGCGATCTACCCACACTTCCTTCGTGATCGACCAGAAGATCACGATCGATGTATTGAGCACTCCTGTTCTAAGCAATAAGAAGATAATAGTACTTAGATACAACTTACTATAAGGACAGGGAGAAAGACCATTTAAAAAATACATACATTTCAGCATGTAGATGATGTATTAGTACACTTGAAAAAATGTAATTTTATTAACCAGTTGCACCTCAATTAACTGCATTAAATAAACAAATAAATAATGTATAGAGATAAAAAACATATCAGTGATATTGCCTAGAAGAAAAATAATAAGAATGTAAAAACATTTAAAAAGGAGTAATGACTGGTGCTGAGTGAGGAAGTTTTATATTCAATAGTCTGAAAAGGCTTCTGAAAATTAGTTAGTGATTATTGATCAATTAACTTAAATTGGAGCTTAAATATCAGGAAGGAACCAAAATAAAAACAGATATTGAGGAGGAGTGTTGTAAATGGCAGAAACAATCTCATTACATTTCAGTAACAAGGAAAGCTGCTCTGACTGACGTTAAGCAAACAAATGTAAAACTGAAAAGAAAGGTGTAGGTAGGAATGGGAATTTCAAGGGCTAGATACAAGAATGAGGTTTAGATTTGACTCCAAGTATGATATAAAGTAAATTTACTAGCCAATGTGAATATAATTTCCACTAAAATGTTTTGTTTTCATTTTAAGCATTCTACTATTTTTTCATGGCTAACTACAGAGCAAAACAGAATATGCCAATTTAAATTATAATGTTTAAATATGCAGTCTATTATGATAAAGCTTACCTTGGAATGTAGGGCAAAAGACTATAATAAAAACAAGGTGTCTTTGTTCCCAACTTCAAATTTAAAGAAAAGAACATATATGTAGCATTGTTATGTGGTTAACGACATACAGTAGCTGGTAGACTCCAGTATGAGCTACAGAGTCACTAAGCTCTTGGCTCGTACTCTTCCCCTTTTAACCTATTTCTAAAAGAGCATGTTTTCATTACCACACATATTACATTTATTTTACCTCTGTGTCAGCCAGAACAATGATGTCCAGAAATAAGTCTACTTATTAATCCTCAAAATCTGTAATTACAGCCTGACCAGGTGGTGGCGCAGTGGATAGAGCGTCGGACTGGGATGCGGAAGACCCAGGTTCCAGACCCCGAGGTCATCAGCTTGAGCGCGGGCCCATCTGGTTTGAGCAAAAGCTCGTCAGCTTGGATCCAAGGTCGCTGGCTCCAGCAAGGGGTTGCTTGGTCTGCTGAAGGCCTGCAGTCAAGGCACATGTGAGAAAGCAATCAATTAACAACTATGGTGTCACAACAAAAAACTGATGATTGATGTTTCTCATCTCTCTCTCCGTTCCTGTCTGTCTGTTTCTATCTATCCCTCTCTCCAACTCTATGTCCCTGTAAAAATAAATAAATAAATATATATATATATATAAATAAATAAATCTGTAATTACATTGCAAGGGAAATTAAGGTTGCAGATGAAGTGATGTTAAGATTGTTAATTAAATGACCCAAAAATTGTGATGTTATTGTGGGTTATCAAGTGTCTTCAATTATCAAGTATTACAAGGGTCTTTAAAAGCAGAGGAAGTAATCAGGAAAGAGAACCATGGAGATGCAGTGTGAGAAAGACTAACCCAGACATTGATTCTCTGAGGATGGAGGAGGGAACCGAGTCAGAAAGAACGTAGCTTCCGGAAACTGGAAAACGGAAGAAAAAAATTTTACCCGAGAGCCTTCAGAAAGAAACACTTCAGAAAGGCCCTTCCAACACTTTGATTTTAGTTCAATGACACACTTCTTTTCTAGGAATTATAAGGTAATAGATCTAGCTTGTGGAATTCATACAAATTGTGGCAATTTGTTACAGTGGCAAAAATAAACAAACAATGCCTTCCCCGACCATTAGAATATATTATTCATTAATATGGATTAAATTCCTTTCTCTTGGATTACTGATGTATGCATATTACCATATTAGTGTCAGACACAGAAGGTTTCCAATAAAAATTTTACAAATAAATGAATGATTTCAACATTCTGCTCAAGACCATAATAGCTTCTTACATCATTCAGAGAAAAAACAAAGAATGCTCTATCTTATCAGTACTAATTTCTTGTAGTGCCTCTGGATTACCAAACACACTCCCACCTCTGAGATTTTGCCAATACTATATTTCTCTACCTTGGAAGCTTATTCTCAGATAACTACCAGTCTTTATCACTTTCTTCAACTCTTTGCCCAAGCATTTCATTAGCAGTAGGATCATCCCTGACCACACTATTTGAATCTCCACCTCTCGAAATATTCCCTTTCTTTGTTTTATTGC
Organism: Rhynchonycteris naso; assembly: GCA_037038555.1. Classification (NCBI taxonomy): domain Eukaryota; kingdom Metazoa; phylum Chordata; class Mammalia; order Chiroptera; family Emballonuridae; genus Rhynchonycteris; species Rhynchonycteris naso. The sequence continues at coordinate 67,458,314 of CM072996.1, forward strand.
TCTTGATTGCCTCCTTAGCAACTGAACATTTTTGACATATTTATTAACTTATTGTTTATTCCTACATAGATAAACTCCAACAGGACATTATTTTTTCTCTGACTCCTTCTTTGCTATGCTTGGCACATAGTAGATGTTCAACAAATATTAACTTAATGGATCATACTATCCACACAAAGACCTTTCTTTAAATGTGAAATACAATACTACAACACATCAAAAAGATCACCCCAAGAGGAATCTATTTATTGAAAAAATCAAAGACTAACAAGTCTTAGATTATTGTCTGAAATCTGCAGCTCTATGCAGACACAGCCAACTGAAAGACAGCCCAAATGTCCAGAGAAATAAATTAATAAAGACTTTGAATGTTAATATTGTTCTCTGAGCTCTAGTAATAATAATACTGAAGCAAGAACCAAAGCCATCTAGCACAGACTTCAAGGGGCAAGAGAACCAATGGTCACAACAGTGAGTCAAAATAAACAAGGTTATGTTCTTGGTCACCAAACTATATATTACTACATGATTTGTTTGCTAGGAGAGAAGGGGTAGTAATATAAGAAGCCACTGTACATCTGTTATAGTTTCCTTTATACAAGTCTGTAAGCTGTAGTTCTCATTCCTGAGAATGGAATAAGTGACTCCATTAAATTCTATCAGTATCTTCATAAAACGCCCTGTCTCTTTAGGCACAATATATTGAGGTTATTTGGAATAAAAGACTCCTTCTGACTGATAAGAATCAAGATCCTACTGTTTAATATTCACTAAGTCAGAACAGCATGTGAGCCAAGTTTGTCTTAAGCACAGTATCCTCACACTCTGTCAACACTATTACCTGTAACACTGGAACAGTGCAAAGCAACCAGTTTTCCATTTGTTCCAAATTCACTGCAAAAGAACCCCCCCAAAAACCAAAAAAACCAATAAACACCTATAGAGGGAATTTCTGAACCTTCTCTTCTTACCAAAAAGACAGTGAATGTGCCCATTTTGCTTTTTGTTTCTTTCACAGACTGAGCTTTGGAAACCAGAATTCAAGGGGGTATGGGGAAAAACACACATGCTTGTTTTGAAAAGGGGTATGGGGAAAAACACACATGCTTGTTTTGAAAAGTTGGAAGCCTGATTAACCCCTGAACATAATACAGAGATTCCATGGACAAGGTGATGAGTGGAAGTTGTTTTGTTGTCACCTCTTGAATGATGGTCACACTTCACAGATTTTTTGAATATAGGGGGTCCTCAGGTTACCACAGTCTTGACATATGACCTTTTGAGCCTATGATGCTTACTCTTATAAAAACTTGAAAAAATTGGGACATAAGCGTTTCATCTTACACCATTAGTGTTGTACTTATGGACTATGTGGACAAACTATTTTGGTTGCACGCGGCAGAAGAATATGCAGTAACATGGGGTATGAGTGAGGGAGTTGGTATCCCCCAGTATGTTTACCTATGCCATTTTTGGTTCAGTTATGTTTTTGTGTTTTAGTTAATAATTTTACAACTGTGTTAGGATAGGTAAGTGACTTAAACTAGGGTGTGTTACAATTGACACCAAAATTTGGGTTATACCACTGTCCTAGGAGCAGAACTGTGTCGTAACCTCAGGACCCTCTGTAACAAAATATCGAAAGCCTTGTTTTGTTCATTCTAAGGTAGCTCACCACAGTTCTCCTTAGTCATTTCCTTAGTCTATGTTTCAATAAAGTTAGTCTAGAGCAGTGCGAATTACATCAAGGTATCAGAACAGACTGGTTCTACATATGTTGATCTGGCTCTGCTTCTCCTTTGCATTTGTCATGTCCAATTATTTATATATCCACCTAACAGTAATATGATGACAACAAAAAACATTTCTGTAGTTCTTTATAATTTACAAAGTAGTGTTTCATTAGCTTTCTTCGGCTTAATCTTCACAATGACTTGTGAGATAGGTATTTACTAGTCTCATTTTGTAGATGATGACAGTAAGAGTTAAGGTAATTTGTCCAAGTTATAGATGACAAAAGAATTAAATGTGTATTTTTGATTCAAAGTCATTGGTACCCCATGAATTAATGTTACATGACTTTCTTTGTTAAATGTCTATACAACTGAAGAAAAGAGTTAACAATCCATTTATGTTGCATTCACTGCCCCTCCCATTTTAGTGTAACAAATTTTTAGCTAATAAAAAAAAGACTCTTGGTAGTATGCATATTAAACACAATTCTGTAGCCAATTACCACTAGGGAAAAAGACTCATTGTAAACAATACTATCATTTGTATTTACCCTATCAATATAATTATCAAATACCAATAAATATTTATTAAGGATGAGACAGGAAACCTCAGTTTCCTAATTTTAAAAGAAGGATTACTTTGAACAAAATTAACTACAAATAAATAAACATTGAATGGACACAGAGAGCACAAATTTTTAGCCAAATAACTTTTGAACTAGCGTTTTTGTTATTTCCCTTCAAAATAACTAAAATTATCAAGATGTCCAAGTAGAATTCATTCTGTGCCATAGAGTTATGGACTCCTATATCAGTCTATCTAACCTAGACATCTACATTTCTTCTGAAAACTTTTCTTTTTTTTTAGAATTGAGTAAACTACATCTTTCAACTTCACTAAGCTGAAGCAACACCACCAGCAGGAAAGTCCATGTGAAGAAAAATTTAGGAAACATGCTAGACTTTAAATAATACTTTAAACAAGAAACATTCAAAAATAAATTATTTAGTAATATTAGTTCTAAACCTGAAATTCACTGTCTATAGCTTTAAATAATATAGTCAGTTAAGAAATCCAAGGTTTAGAAAAACAATTTCAGCTTAAAGAAGGGTTTCATTAATTTTGATTTAATGTAGTTCTTCCATTTCTTCATACTACTGATTACCTTTGTGAATATCACTTAATTTTAATTGACTTTCTTTCTTTTCCAATATTTCTCCTAATAATTATGGTTTTTTATCAATGAAGTATATTCAAATTTTTAAACTTTTATCTCAGTAAACTATTAATGCCAAATGAATGCAGTACAAAAATTGTTACAGTAATAACCTTTAAAATACAGGGACTTATATGAAGAAAAAATATGGCTAGTGTGAATAAACTTTAAAACTTATTTTTATCTATAAAACCTGTGGGAATACCGGTTACCTATTTTGGCAAACCTGAGCTTGATTCACACTTAACTCCTCCATTCTGGTTTAAATGCCACTTTTAACTTGTTCAAGATTCCTCAACTAACATGAATAAAACATCTTATATTATACAATAATCAAATGACTGTTTTGGCAGCTAACCTTAAATGTTCTCTTACACTTTTCACAAGCCCAATAATATTAATCCAGAGTCAATATCGTAAACGATTACTATACCTATTCTTATTAATTTCTATAGGATCACCTATTGTGACTTATTGTCAGTAGTTACACTAAAATGCATCCTCTTTTTATTAAATACATGCTAAAAAAACAAAAAAGAGCTATAATAATAGCAATAAAAGTACTCCTTTAATTTTGACAGTGCTTTAATATCCACTATATCTTTTGTCCTTCTCAGAAATCAGGTAGTTAAGAAGGGCCAGTTATTATTCTCTTTTATAGAGAAGAAAACCAGGACTCATAAAGTTTGTGACATGTCCAAGGTCACTTTGCTAATATGTGGAAGAGCAGTCATGAAGGTCAGTGCTGGAATTAGAATTCCAAAGTCAGTGCTTTTTATCTTTTACAAAATAGCAACACTGCTTTGATACAACTTTGAACTTTAATAAAGAACAAAACATTTTATTGTTGCTATATATAAGAGCCAAGACACAGCATTTTTATTTTAGCTCAGAAGTAGAACTAATTGGCTTTGTGCATTTTGATGGTTATTATAGAGTGTACTTCATTTATGAGGTCAAATAAATAAATTTAGATGCTAATAATTATAAAAATAAATACCAAATAATATTAAAAGACTATAAAAAATATGACTTATTGGCACTTTTCCCCTTTTTAAACTAAATTTTAAAAGATGAAAATTATCCAGATGGATTTGCTACACAAAAAATGTCTTAAAACAATGTCTATTTTAAATACTTATGTACCTGTAATTTTATGGTACATACAGTTATGAAGAAAGGCAGCATATAATACAAAAACTCAATTATCTTTATGTTTAGTTTAATTTTAATGTATTTATGGAAGTGAGATTGGTTTATAAAATTATATATTTCAGATGTTTAATTCTATGATTCATTACCTATGTTGTTCATGACTACAAATTATCTCCATCCATCATCATCTATCTCCCTTTTACTGTCTTCATGTTGCCCTCATGCTCCTTTCCCTCTGGTAATTACCATACTGTGGTTTGTGTCTATGAAGTTTATTTATTTATTTTTTTGCTTGCTCAATTCTTTCATCTATTTCACCTAGTCTTCCCAACAACATGATCCTCTGAAAGCTGGCAGTCTATTGTCTGTATTGATGAATCTGTTTCTGTCTTGTTTGCTTGTTTATTTTACTTACTAAATTATATATAGAAGTAAAATCATATAGCAGTTTTCTTTCTCTGACTGGTTTATTTCACTTAGCATAATAGTCCAGGTCCATTCATCATGTCACAAAACCTAAGATTTACTTCTTTTTTATGGCCAAGTAGTACTCTACTGTGTAAATTTACCTTAGTTTTTTAAGCTATTCATCTATTGATGGAACTTGGGCTGCTTCCAAATATTAGCTATGGTAAAGAAAGCCGCAATGAACATAGATGTATATATATTCTTTCAAGTTAGTGTTTCAGATTTCTTCAGATATATTCCCAGAGATAAAATTTCTGGATCATAAGGCAGTTTCATTTTTAATTTTTTGAGAAAACTCCATACTGTTTTCCACAATGGTTTCACTACTTTTCATTCCTACCAACCGTGTATGAGGGTTCCCATTTCTCCAAATCCTTGCCAATACTTGTTGTTTGTTGTTTTATTGATGATAGCTGTTCTGGCAGATGTGAAGTGCTATCTCATTCTGATTTTAATTTGAATCCTCTGCTGATTAGTGACATTGAGCATCTTTTCATATGTCTATTGGCCATCTGTATGGCCCTCTTTGGAGAAGTATTTTTTCAGATCCTTTGCCCATGCTTTGATTGGAATGTTTGTTTTTATAATGATGAGTTGTAATAGTTGATTTTTCAACAAAAACATTTCAGGTCAAAAGGGAATGGCACAAAATGCTCAAAGTAATGATAAGCAACTACCTAAACCAAGACGACTTTATCATCAAGACTATCATTTTAAAATTGAAGGTGAAATAAAGAGCTTCCCAGACAAAGAAAAGCTAAATGTGTTCATTACTGGCAAAGCAGTATTATAAGAAATGTTAAAGGTTTTTCTTTTTTTTTAAGAAGAAAAACAAAAGACACAAAGGAACATGGTTATAAAGAATAAAATTGCAATAAATACCTACATATCAATGATCACTTTCAATGTTAATGTCTTAAAGATTCCAATTAAAAGCATATGGATAAGAAAACTAAAACCATATGTAGGCTATCTTAAGACCTACCTCAGAACTAAAGAAACACACAGCCTAAAAGTAGAGTGATGAAAAAATAATATTGCATGATAATGGAAATGAAAAAAAGAAAGTAGAGGTAACAATACTTATATCAGACAAAAAGACTTTCAAACAGGCCATGATAATAGAAAAGAAATGGCATCACATAATAATAAAGGGATTGATTAAACAAAAGAGTATAACTCTTGAAGTTATTTGTGTACCTAACACAAGAGCACTTAAATATATAAAACAAATATTCATAGACATAACAGAGAGATCAACAGTAATAAAGTCATAGTAGAGAACTACAACACTACCCCATTGATATCAATCACTATCTTACAGACAGAATATCAACTTGGAAATAGTGGCATTAAATGATACACTGGATTAGATGGATTTAATTGATATTTTTAATATATTAATTCTTAAGCCAATTACTATTATTTTGCTAGAATAATTGTGCCATTTATTCTTTTTTTTTTTTTTTTTTTTTTTTTTACAGGGACAGAGAGAAAGAGTCAGAGAGAGGAATAGATAGGAACAGACAGACAGGAACAGAGAGAGATGAGAAGCATCAATCATTAGTTTTTCGTTGTTGTTGCAACACCATAGTTTTTCATTGATTGCTTTCTCACATGTACCTTGACTGTGGGCCTTCAGCAGACCAAGCCATCCCTTGCTGGAGCCAGCGACCTTGGGTCCAAATTGGCAAGCTTTTGCTCAAGCCAGATGGGCCCGCGCTCAAGTTGATGACCTCGGGGTCTTCAACCTGGGTCTTCCGCATCCCAGTCTGATGCTCTATCCACTGCGCCACCTCCTGGTCAGGCTGTGCCATTTATTTTTTAAATGGCTTATAAAGCTGAAATATTCAATATTTTTATCACTCAATTAAAACATTAGTTATCTTACCTTAGTAATCATTTTTCTAGAAGTAATTTTTCAGACACTTCTGAAGAGGGTCACTATAATTCTTTTGAAACACTCATTATCTTCACGAGGCTAGCCATTTATCTTCTTTCTGTGACCTTAGTAAAAAGATTAAATTCAAAATCCAATATCAAAATGTATTTTGTGAGGATTTTGGTAGCTTGTGATAAAATAGAAGAAAGAATACATATTTATGCTAAATTTAAATCATTATAATTATTGAAATAAAAGTTTTCAATAGAAGTAACTCATCCACTATTATGATATCAAACAGTTTTTGAGAATCTTGAATACAGATGTGGCCTAGCTGGGTGGTTCTGGCTCAAGGTTGTTCATATGGCTTCAGTCGTGATCTCCATTGAGGTTGCATCATCTGAAGGCTTGACTGGGGCATGAGGAGTCATTTCTAAGAAGGTTCATGCATGCCTGAAAGAACTTTTTTTATAAGGCTTTTAATTCTAAAACTTTCTGACAATTAGGATATTTAACTTTACCTAAATTGCCCTGAGAACCTAAGAATACATCATTCATTTATATTTTTTATGTAATTTAAAAAATGTTAAATAATCTCTATATATTTTAACATGTTTTAAGCGGTCTTTAAAAATAGCCTATCAATATTTAATATGTTAAAAGATGAAACCCTTATAGCAAAAGAAATTTGTAAGGTAATACAATTTCTATGATTTAGATTAATACAAGTCATATATTCTCATAAATTGGAATGTTGGCATATGACCTTTTATATTAATCTTCTTAACTATAATGGAAGGCTTTGACATTTCAGGCTAAAAAATGGCTCAATACTTCTATGATATAGACAGTCACCTTGCATTTTTAAAAATATTCCTTCTAATTGAGCTCAAATTAAGATTGTTCTGAGAATCAAATATCTTCTACTAGAGCTCTTCATTTACGGAGATTCAGGTAGTGTTGCAAACTGTAGTCAGGTTGTAGCAAAAGAATCTTCCAGATATTGAAAAAAAAACAATATTATAATTCTGAGAAAAAAATACCAGGAAGACAAAGTGGAGTAAGAAGGCTTTTATCTTGGACAAGACTGCAAATAAAAACTTTAAATCATATTAGATATTGGGAATCTGTAATTTATTATTTAAGAAAAAATGTATATTCAGAAGAAACAAATTTATAGAAAACTTATTAGAGTTGCACTACTTCAAAGACAAACCTATTTCCTTACTTTAGTAAAATTTAGTTACCATGTATGAAGCCTTACTATAGGACACATAATATGCCAAAAAAATTATTTATAGATATCATTATCTCCATTTTGTTCTTAAGGGAACAAAAGCTCAGCAGGATCAAGTAACTTGCCCAACTAAGAGCTGGACCAAGAATTCAATATCAGAAGTGTTTATCCTAATGTAAGTGTTCTTACTGCTCTATTCTTTGAAATAGCATTCTAACACTTGTTTGCCTATTTATCAACTTCTACATAGAACTATAGTCTACAATATTCATTTTTATTCATATATACAAAAACTAGATTAATATATTTGTCATAAACATAATTGATATAATTTGATATTGATTGCTCTTTTCCCTTGATTGCTATTACAGAAAATGTAAATATATAACAAAAATTTCTGTTTATCTTTTTCCACAATACTGCACTTTTAAAATATATTATGAATAATGATGGATGAAATGCTATTTAAAGTTGCTAATGTCATAAACAATTAGAAGCCTTGTCCAAAAACTAATGTGGGATATACATTTAGAAAAGATCCAGTAACTCTTTTCAAGAATATTGAACAATGCAGCTCATTTTCTTTTTCTTTCTTTCTTTCTTTCTTTCTTTCTTTCTTTCTTTCTTTCTTTCTTTCTTTCTTTCTTTTCTTTCTTTCTTTTTTTTGTATTTTTCCAAAGTTAGAAGTGGGGAGGCAGTCAGACAGACTCCTGCATGCACCCAATTGGGATCTACCCAGTATACCCACCAGGAGGTGATGCTCTGCCCATCTTGGGCGTTGCTCTGTTGCAGCAGGAGCCATTCTAGTGCCTGAGGCAGAGGCCATGGAGTGCCCAGGCCAACTTTGCTCCAATGGACTCTTGGCTGTGAGAGGGGAAGAAAGAGACAGGAGAAAGAGGGGGAAGGGTGGAGAAGCACATGGGCACTTCTTTTGTGTGCCCTGGCCAGGAACTGAATCTGGGACTTCCATATGCTGGGCCAATGCTCTACTGCTGAGCCAAACGGCCAGGGCCTGCAGCTCATTTTCAAGAATAACCAATCAAAAAATTTCATAAAAAGAGTTTAGCTAATTTTTCCTGCAGAACAGATTTAAAAAAAGCTCCTTTAAGTAAGTTGATTGGTGACATATAATTTGGATGATTATACAAAGTCAAATATCAAAAACATACTACAATATGATTGAAGATGACCGACATCATACAGCCTGATGATCCCAGTGATTAAAAAATGTAAGAAGCAACAGCTTTTGGGTGTTGACCCAATTTTATTTCAACCAATTTCAACTAGTTCCTTCTTCCTGTGCCAAAATGTCAGAGCAGAGAGAACCTAATAGACATTAATTTTTACATATGTGCATATGTAAAAAACATATATTTACATATGTACATGTTTTATATGTTTATTTGTAAGGATACATATATACTGCTCACAAAAATTAGGGGATATTTCAATGCTTCATATTTATTTTGAAATGTTCCCTAATTTTTGTGAGCAGTAAATGTTCAAAATGTTGAAAAAAGGTTCTGTAATAAGCAATCATTAAAATATTGTGAGTTACTACTGGTATTGGTAAAGGTGACTACTACAAACTATTTCTTTAGACTCTTGGTATTATTGGAAAGAACACAGGATGTGATAACAGTGGAGTTGGATGATGTCTTAATATGTGCACATGTTGGCTTTTCTGTTGAATGTGGAGGATTATAGCAAATATAATACATTGCATAATGAAAAATAGGATCCAGCCAGACTATCTGAATCCAGCTCCAGCAGTTAATCTTTATTACCTTGGACCCAATTTCGGTGTCCTTGACTATAAAATGAAAGTAGTTCATTTTAATCCATTTAAGTCATTTAATTTTAAACAAGTAATCACCTTCTATTGTGTGATTAGAGGATTAAATGAGACAATATATATTATATGCTTAGCATATGCCTGGCCTATATTAGCTATTCAATAAATATTTAAAAATGTTATAATAGTTCATGCAGTTACTAACCAAAATACTCCCAAAGACAAACAAACAAAAACAACAATGAAAAACTCACAAAAATTGTCCTTCGGTGTATTTGAAAAACTTTAACCAAGGATAAAAATATAAAAAGTCATTTAAAACCTCTGCTCGTACTCATCATTTTTGACTAATACTATTATTTTAGCTAAAATCTTTAGTACATACACAATGCCTAAACTATAAATAAGTCTCAAAATCCAAAGCATATTGATAAATATTTATATATTTACTTTATAAATATATATGTATTTAATATTGTTAAGCCCTTTAAAGAGTTATTGAACAATGCACCTAATTTTAAAGAATAACCATTCAAAAATACATCAAGGGTTTTCATAAAAAAGGTATATCTCATTTTTCCTGCAAAAAAAGAAAGATAAAAAATAGCTCCTTTGAAAATTAGAATATAGTTCCAGAGAGCATCTGCATGTGGAGAGACTTTTTTTACCTGAACTTTCGAACCTGTTGAAAAATTCCTCATGAGGATCTTTGTTTTGTTCACTATTCCTTCTTTGAAATATTGATACTTGCTCTTGTTATTTTCTTTCATTTTATATCATAAAGGATTGCATACTTCATATTTCTCTTCTATGAACTTAAAATATATCTGCTGTTTACTCTTCAATAGCCTGGCTAATCTGTTTAACTACAGTGTCAGTAAACCCGCAGAATCACTGAAGAAATATACCATATTTCAAAACAAAATGAGCTCTTTACCTATAAGCTCCTGTTTATGTCTCTTTTTTTGATTTTGACAAAATTTTACTCATCCATTTTAATGAAGCAAATTTGTCCTTGGAATATCTTTTTACCTTTTTTTCCATTATCTTTACTACATATAAAATATGGGAGCTGGAGTCTAAATTGCCTGCAAGCAGGTGGAGAAATGATTATATTAGTTAAATCACTGTATCAACTTAATAGAAGTTCTGTCTCTTCATTTCTTTTGAAAATTATTTGGTGATGATTGGGGAGGTGGAGAACAGAGTTCGATTGGAGTGATGGTGAACACATACTAAAACCTGGCCTGCCAGATATCGAAACCAAGTTGAAAAGCTTGCTAAATGAAGAAGCTGATTCTGCTGTCTGCCTGGCTGGACAGGGGGACCCTTCTCCCTCATGTTTTTTAGATTTGCCTGTTCAGTTGAAAATGCCTGTGTCCTCTAATAGAAAAAAGAAATTGCACAAAAATATAGCCTCAGCAGTTTTTATTACCTGAAGAGACCAATTAGACTCATCACATTCTGTTTTAGAATAGCCTGAATGAGGGGGTCTCTGCCTACATTGTTCACATTGTGTATATGCACTTTCAATCAGAGAATGGAGACAGAGAATGACAAATATCTGTGTGACCTTAAGTAAATCACTTAACTTTTCTGAAAGTGGGAACTTTCAGTGTTACATGGGTTGTTCTCTAAGTTTAATTTAGGATTATAAAATAAAGCCTGGGATAGTCGTTTCAGATGAAAGATTGTTGAGTTTAATTTTTGTTGTTTGAATAAACAAAATTTTACCCATTGATAGATATTAAAATGTTATAATAACAAACATTTAACTCATTTAAATGTTAGCCCTGCTATTACTAAACTACTCTCTCTATAGTTGCATTATTAAATACTTGGTTCATGTCTAAGAAATAAAGATTCTAATAATGATACCTGCCATGATTCATAACTTACCAAATATCCAGCACTATGCTAATAGTTATGGGAAATTACAAAGAAACAAGCAAACCTCTTGAAAAGGAATGATTATATAATCTATTATCCAAATATGAATACACTGTACTTTTTCCATCATAACAGATCTTTTTTATGAATAAAATTTTTCCCTTTTTTTTAAATTTAGAAATTAAATTTCATGGGGTGACATTGATCAATAAGAGTACATATATTTCAGATGAACATCTCCATGGCATTTGAACTGTTGATTGCATTTGTGCCCATCACCCAAAATCAAATCACTTTTGATCACCATTTATTTGTCCCCTCTTAATTCCTTCCTCCCTTCCCTGAGAACAAAAGGAGCATTATTAATAAGCACACTAGGAAAATAAGATTAAACTAATTTTTCTGAGAAAACTGAACATAAGGCCACCTACATATATATTATAAATGTTTGCATGAGCCAGGAGAAAAAGGTAAATGTATATGCACAGTGGCATGAAAGCTATTCACCATAGTTGGCTGAAATCAGAGACAGTAGTGGAAAGAAAATTATAATTATAAATTGTTGATTATATTGTTTCATTGGTTACAATAAAGAATTTATTGCTTTTGAGATTTAAAGTAATATTAAAAAACTAAAAAGAGGAATAGCTAAAAAATCTGTCAACAATCTGAAAATGTGACTAGAAAATGTTTCACTTCTCAGGCTCTAGATGAGTACAGTAGGTAAATTGGTTAAAGTGTTACCCCAAGACACCAAGGTTGTAGGTTCAACCCCCAGTCGGGGCACACACAAGAATCAAACAATGACAGCATGAATGAGTAGAACAACAAATTGTGTCTCTTTTTCTTTCTCCCTACAAAATTTAATAAAAATATTTAAAATAAATATACAATAATATAAAAATGTTGGAATAAACATCAACCAAGGACACATAGTGAACACATCCATTACTAGAACAGTCCTTTGGGAAATTCATCTCATAAGCATCATGCAATTGCACTTTCTCATTGGAGCACAATATCTAGTATATAAAAATAATATATGTGTATTTATTATTTATTTAGCATATGGAAATAATATATTTATTATTTTACAATTATAAATCCAAAATTTTCACGATGTGCATGAACATATAACATAAAACCATATTTAAATATTCAAGTGAGAAAATGTGCAGAAATTATAAATTATTTCTAAACTATACTTTGTATCACTCTTATTGTCAAAAGCAAATTATAAAAATGAGAATACATTGCATATTGTGTGGTGACATAGACTGATATTTTCCCTCTTGATTACACATTTGGATAACACATACAAATTTTGCAGAAAAAATTTAAAATAGCATTGTTACATTAATTTGTAATACAGACATGTAAAAAAGTGGTCAGTTTTGTCATCAGGTTATTAAACATTTTGACCATATGAACAATACAAGTATAGTCCAATAACTGGTAGCTGTTAAAGTTGCTAAATTTCATCAAGCAGTTAAAATATTACTATTGTTCTTAAAATTATATTTAAATAACTTCTAAAAAACACATATTAGCTTGGTATAATGTGTCAGGCATTCCAACCACTGAGAAATATAAATTTACTAGCTATTTATATAAAATAATAAACTAAAAATGGAATAATAGATATCACCTATTCATTCAATCAGTCATTCATCAAATATTTCTTTAGTTTCTACTATGTACCAGGCATTTTGCTAAGTTCTAGGTTATAGTGGTGAATAACATATGTAGTTTTTTCTTATAAAGCTTAAACTTGCTTCAGAAGTTAACAATTAATATGCTTTATGAAAAAAGTAGAAGCTGCTAAAGGGATGTGCAAACACAATTGTGATTAAGTGTGAGGAGTTAGAAAATGCCTTAAAGACTTCTGATGTTCCTGGAATTTAACCAGTCAGGTTTCAGATTGTGCTTGATGAATAAAAGAGAAAAATGTTAAAAAACTAGGCAAACACTCTGAGGGAAGCATCAATCTGGTTGAAGTATATCTTGCAGTGAGAAAATATTTCTTGATACTTTGTTAACCTAGCAAACATACTTTTTAACTATAGTGTACATTTGGGTATCATTGGGGTTAGGTTTCCCAAGTCATCTTTTTTTTGTTGTTGTTGCTTTCAGTTAGTAGAAAAAATGGGGGAGAGCAGTGAGAAGTATGTTAACAAAATTCTAAGAGTTCACAAGTTGGTGTCACATAATTTGGAGGGTAAGTTGCTAGGCACTAAACTACTTTCTTTTAATTGTTAATGTTTTTCTGCATTGTTACATCTAACTGTACTGTTTTAGTAGTTTTGTTTTTCTATTTTTTTTCTCAGAAAAGCATCTCTTATTTTATCAAGAGTATGATTTTAAAATTAGAATCCTGTAAGAAGGAGAAACGGTATTGGGTGCAAGAAGGCATGTTATTGATCATTGGGTTAGCAGGTCATTGTCTTATTTTTCATTGTGAGAGAATAATTTCCTTCAAGTATCCTGCAAGTAATCTGGATTGTAAAACTATGTAATCATAAAAAATATACATTATACCCAATAATTCATATATATTAAAGTAAAATGTTCCGTCAGATTGAAACAACACATAAGGAGTCAAGCAGCACTTACAAAATAAAGACATGCCTTTGCACATATTAATGAAACTCCTGATTATCCAATACAAAGAAAATCTTAAAAAAGCAAAATAGTTAAGGAAAGAAGAGAAATGATTCAGTGGGACATCAATTATTTTAAAAGCCAGATTCTCATCAGATCCAACACATACAAGAAGAAAATAATGTCTTTTACATTTTGAATAAAAATCCTTATCAATCTAAAAGTGTATAGTAGCTAAGATATTAAGAGTGAAGGCAAAATAAATTTTATCATCCTTATCTTTCTTTTCTTTTTTCATTTAGTGAGAGGAGGGGAGGTAGAAAAACAGATTCCTGCACTGGAGTACACTTGGCAAAAACACTAGGGGGCGATGCTCTGCCCATCTGGGGCCATTGTTCTATTGCTCAGCAACTGAGCTCTTAGCACCTGAGGTAGAGGCCATGGAGCCATCCTCCGCACCCACGGCCAACTTCTCCAATCAAGCCATGGCTGCTTGAGAAAAGAGTGAGAGAGAGAGAGAAAGAGAGAGAGAGAGAGAGAGAGAGAGAGAGAAGCGAGAGGCGGAGGGGTAGAAAAGCAGATGGATGCTTCTACTCTGTTCTCTGACTTGAAATTGAACCCTTGACATCCACAGGCCAAGCTGTTGTTTTACCATTGAACCAACCAGCTGGGGCCTCATCCTTATATTTCATTAATAGATAAACTTATGTATTCTGTTCAACAAAAATGTTATTAAAACTACAGTAGAAAATGCATAAACTCAGAACACATAAAATTGAGTTATAATTCTGGCTTTTGTAAGAATAAGAGAAAGCTGTCTTTCCACTCAGGGTCAAAGGGAGAGATACAGAGTCTAAACCCCAGAAACAGGTAGTCTGTGGCGAAGGTCTCCTTACAAGAGCTCTTCTCTGAAGGGACTATGCTAGTCCTTGGCAACTCTGTGTGAAGGAAACTGGAATATTGCAGTCTCCATTATCTTACTCTAAGAGGGAGGAAACAAAGACCCATTTATGAAGTCCATATATTTCAGCATCCATGAAAAAAGAAGGATTAAATAGGGTTCGCAAACTAAAATAGCATATTTTCTAAGACTGAAGTCTTGCTTTTGATATTCAGCCCTTATATTTATGTATCTAATGACATCTGGTAGGCAAGCTTGTTGTAAAGAGGCATTTACACTTTTCCATGTATTGAAAGATAAAACGAAATCTAAATAGTTGTAGAACTCAAAGAGAAAATGAATAGCTTGACCTGTGGTGGTACAGTGGATAAAAGCATCAACATGGAATGCTAATGTTGATGGTCTCTGGTTTGAAACCCCTGGCTTTTCCGGTCAGAACACGTATGAAAAGCAACTATGACTTGATGCTTTCTAATCCCTCCCCCCTTTATTTTCTCTCTCTCCTCTCTCTGAAAACCAGTAAATAAAATCTTTAAAAATAAAAAAACCAGGAAATATATGTGCACATAAAACAATTTTTAGCTTCTTCCACTGAGACTTATATTTTCAAATAAATTTTAAAATATTTAATGGAAATAAGTTAGAAAACTAGGAAACAGAAAATTTAAACAAATGTAAAACAACTGTCAAATTCATTAGTACCATATTACATTAATTCATAATTTGATACTATTTTTTTCATTTTTACATTGTCAGATGTCAAATGGTACTCAGGCTATAATAACAGCTATAATATACAATTTTCTTAAAGGTGATATGGAAATCTACAGAGACAATCACAGAAAATTGGTAACTTGTATTTTACTCGTTGCACTTTAAGGATCTATAAAGGAATCTTAAAGAATGGTCATTATGCACAGTGGATAGAGCATCGGACTGGGATGCTAAAGACCCAGGTTCGAGACCTGGAGCTCACCAGCTTGAGCGCGGGCCCATCTGGCTTGAGCAAAAGCTCGTCAGCTTGGACCCAAGGTCGCTGGCTTCAGCAAGGGGTTGTTCGGTCTGCTGAAGGCCCACGGTCAAGGCACATGTGAGAAAGCAATCAATAAACAACTAAGGTGTTGCAAAGGAAACAAAAAACTAATGATTGATGTTTCCAACCTCTTTCCGCTCCTGTCTGTCTGTCCCTATATATCCCTCTCTCTGAATCTCTCTCAGTCCCTGTAAAAAAAAAAAAAAAAAAAAAAAAAAAAAGAATGGTCATTATGTACCAATATATTCACTGTTCATTGTACTAAATTAAAAAGAGTAAATTATATTAATTTCATATTGAAAAGCTAGTTTTCTAACAATAAATTTATTCTGACAACTATATATATATATTTAATTAATTTAATTAATTGTTTTTACATAGATTCTAGGGTGACTATGACTGCATCCCTCCTCCCCCATATTCCGCTCAACCTCTACCTTATCCCCTCCCCCATATTCCCCTCAACCTCTCCCTTACCACACTCCCTATAGCGCCATCCCCCCTACCCTTCAGTTTTATCCCATCCTATCATCCCCTTTCCCTCTGTCCTCTTTTCCTCTAGACCCTTTGATCCCTCCTCTGTCTCAATTCCTTTCCTCAGTTCTCAATGTTCCTTGGATTCCTCAAATGAGTGAGGTCATATAATATTTTTCTTTTTCTGCCTGGATTATTTCACTCAATATAATAGTTTCCAAGTCCCTCCATATTGTTGCAAAAGGTAATATTTCCTTCTTTTTCATGGCGTCATAGTATTCCATTGTATATATGTACCAAAGCTTTTTAATCCACTCGTCCACTGATGGACACTTGGGCTGTTTCCAGCTCTTCACTACTGTGAACAATGCTGCCATGAACATGGGGGCGCATTTCTTTTTTTCAGTCGGTGATATGGTGTCCTTGGGCTTTTTTCCTTATAAGTGGGATAGCTGGGTCAAAGGGCAGTTCCATTTCTAATTTTTTGAGGAATCTTCATACTGTTTTCCACAGTGGCTGCACCAGTCTGCCTCCCCACCAGCAGTGCAGGAGGGTTCCTCTTTCTCCACATCCTCACCAACATGTATAATGTGTTGTTTTGTTGATTAGCACCATTCTGACTGGTGTGAGGTGGTATCTTATTGTGGTTTTAATTTGCATTTCTCTAATGATTAGTGATGTTGAACACTTTTTCATATGAATATTGGGCATCTGTAGGTCCTCTTTGGAAAAGTGTCTATTCATTTCTTGTGCCCAATTTTTTTTTTAATTTAATTTTATTCATTTTAGAGAGGAGACACAGAGTGAGAGAGAAAGAAAGAGAGAAAGGGGGGAGGAGCTGGAAGCATCAACTCCCATATGTGCCTTGACCAGACCAGTGCAGGGTTTTGAACTGGTGGCCTCAGTGTTCCCAGGTCGAAGCTTTATCCACTGCGCCACCACAGGTCAGGCTGTGCCCAATTTTTGATTGAATTTTTTGTCTTCCTGGTGTTGAGTTTTACAAATTCTTTATAAATTTTGGTTATTAACTCCTATTCAGACGTGTTGTCGAATATGTTCTCCCATTGTGTAGTTTGTCTTTTTATTCTGTTCTTATTGTTTTTACCTGTGCAAAAGCTTTTTAGTTTGTCTTTTATTTAGCTGTTTATCCTGGTTTTTATTTCCTTTGCCTGTGGAGATAAATCAGCAAATATATTGCTTCAATAGATGTCGGAGAATTTACTGCCTATGTTTTCTTCTATAACATTTATGGTTTTACGGCTTACATTTAAGTACTTTATCCATTTTGAGTTTATTTTTATGCATGGTGTAAGTGGGTGGTCTAGTTTCATTTTTTTGCAGGTAGCTAGCTGTCCAGTTTTCCCAACACCATTTGTTAAAAGACTGTCTTTACTCCACTGTATGCTCTTACCTCCTTTGTGAAATATCAATTGTCCATAAAGATGTGGGTAATTTCTGGGTTCTCTGTTCTGTTCCCTTGATATATATGTCTGTTTTTATGCCAGTACCAAACTGTTTTGAGTACAATGGCCTTGTAGTATAACTTGATATCTGGAAGTGTGATACCTCCCACTTTATTCTTTTTTTCAAGATTGCTGAGGCTATTCGTGTTCTTTTCTGGTTCCATATGAATTTTTGGAATATTTGTTCTATATCTTTGAAGCATGTCATTGGTATTTTAATTGATATTGCATTAAATTTATAAATTGCTTTGGGTAATATAGACATTTTAATGATGTTTATTCTTCCTAACCATGAACACAGCATATGCTTCCACTTGTTTGTGTCTTCCTTGATTTCTTTTATCAATGTTTTGTAATTTTCTGAGTACAAGTCTTTAATTTCCTTGGTTAAATTTACTTCTAGGTACTTTATTTTTTTTGTTGTTGCAATAGTGAAGGGGATTGTTTCCTTGATTTCTGTTTCTGACGTTTCATTGTTTGTGTATAGAAATGCCTGTGGTTTCTGTGTGTTAATTTTATATCCTGCCACATTGCTGAATTTATTAGGTCCAGTAGTTTTTTTGACTGAGCCTTTAGGGTTTTCTATATACAGTATCATATCATCTGCAAATAATGATAGTTTTACTTCTTCTTTTCCAATTTGGATGCCTTTTATTTCTTCTTCTTGTCTCATTGCTGTAGTTAGGACTTCCAGTGCTATGTTGAATAAGAGTGGTGAAAGGGGACACCCCTGCCTTGTTCCTGATTTTAGAGGAATTGATTTTAATTTTTGTCCATTAATTATGAAGTTGGCTGTGGTTTTATCATAAATGGCCTTTATTATGTTGAGGTATGTTTCCTGTATTCCCACTTTGCTAAGAGTTTTGATAAAAAATGGGTGCTAGATTTTATCAAATGCTTTTTGTGCATCTATTGAAATTATCATGTGGTTTATCTTCTTTCTTTTATTTATGTGTGTGGTGAATCACCTTAATTGATTTACAAATGTTGTACCATACTTGCCTCCCCAGAAAAAATCCCACTTGATCATGATGTATGATTTTTTTATAAATTGCTGAATCCAGAATGCTAATATTTTGTTGAGGATTTTAGCATCTAAATTCATCAGGGATATTGGCATATAATTTTCTTTCTTTGTGTTGTCTTTGCCTGGTTTTGATATCAGAATTATGCTTGCCTCATAAAAGCAACTTGGTAGTGTTCCTTCCTCTTAAATTTTTTGAAATAGCTTGAGAGGATTGGAGTTAGTTCTTCTTTGAATATTTGGTAGAATTCACCAGTGAATGCATCGGGCCCTAAGGTTTTGTTTTGGGGGAGCTTTTTGATAACTGTTTCAATCTCTTTTGTTGTAATCAGTCTGTTTAGGTTTTCTGATTTTTCCAGGTTCATTTTTGGAAGATTGTATGTTTCAAGGAATTTGTCCATGTTACCTAGGTTCTTTAATTTTTTGGCATACAGTTCGTCATAGAATTTTCTTACAATATTTTCTATTTCTGTTGTGTCGGTTGTTATTTCTCCACTCTCATTTCTCATTTTATTTATTTGAGTTTTCTCTCTTTTTTTTTTGGTGAGTCTAGTTAAAGTTTCATTGATCTTGTTTACCTTTTCAAAGAACCAGCTCTTGGTTTCATTGATACTCCATATTGTTTCTTTAGCCTCTATGTTATTTATTTTTGCTCTGATCTTTATTATCTCCTTCTTTCTACTACTTCTGGGCCTTACTTGCTGTTCTTTTTCAAGTTCTTTTAGATGAAGGTTTAGGTTGTTTATTTGAGCTTTTTCAAGCTTCTAAAGGAATGCCTGTAGTGCTATGAACTTTCCTCTCAGGACTACTTTAGCTGTGTCCCATAAATTTTGAGTTGTTGTATGTTCATTATCATTCGTTTCTAGGAATTTTTTTATTTCTTCTTTGATTTCATTGTTAACCCATTCATTATTTAATAACATGCTATTTAGTTTCCATAGGTGTGAGTATTTTTCAGTTTTCCTTGTGATTGATTTCTAGTTTCATGACATTGTGATAAGAGAAAATGCTTGATATGATTTTAATCTTCTTAAATTTGTTGAGATTGCTTTTGTGTCCTAACATGTGATTTATCCTGGAGAATGTACCATGAGCACTTGAAAAGAATGTATATTTTGCTGCTTTAGGGTGAAAAGTTCTGAAGATATCTATTAAATCCAGTTGATCTAGTGTGTCCTTTAAGTCTGCTCTTTCTTTGTTAATTTCCTTTTTTGAGGATCTATCTAGTGATGTAAGTGGGGTATTGAAATCTCCTACTCTTATAGTATTGCTGTTGATCTTGCCCTTTAAATCCACCAAAGTCTGCTTTATATATTTAGGATCTCCTATATTAGGTGCGTATATATTTATGATGGTTATATCTTCATGTTGGATTGCTCCCTTTATCTATATGTAGTGACCTTCTTTATCTCTTACTATAGCCTTGGTTTTAAAGTCCATTTTGTTTAAGTATTGCTACTCCAGCTTTCTTTTTATTTCCATTTGTATGAAATATTTTTTTCATCCTTTTACCTTCAGTCTACGTGCATCTTTTGTTTTAAGGTGTGTCTCCTGTAGACAGCATATGTACAGGTCTTGTTTTCTTATTCATGCAGCTATCCTATGTCTTTTGATTGGATCATTTAATCCATTTAAATTTAAGGTTATTATTGATAAGTAGTTGTTTATTGCCATTTTATATTTTAAAGATGTATTCCTCTTTTGCTATATTCTTTTCCCACTCTGATCTGTTTACAACAGGCCCTTTAACATTTCCTGAAGCATTGGTTTTGTTGTAATGAATTCCTTGAGTTTTCTTTTGTCTGGGAAGCTTTTTATTTCTCCTTCAATTTTAAATGATAGCCTTGCTGGATAAAGTGATCTTCGTTGTAGGCTCTTATTCTGCATTACTTTGAATATTTCTTGCCATTCTCTTCTAGCCTCAAGTGTTTCTGTTGAGAAGTCAGTGTCATCCTTATAAATGCTTCTTTTTAGGTGACAGCCTTTTTTTCTCTAGCAGCTTTTAATATTTTCTCTTTATCACTTGTCTTGGTATTTTAATTATAATGTGTCTTGGTGTAGGTTTTTTTGGGGGTTTCTCTTTAATGGAGATCTCTGTGCTTCTTGAACTTGTGAGACCCTTCCTTGAATCAATTTAAGGAAGTTTTCAGCTATGATTAGTTTGAATAAAATTTCTATTCCTTGTTCTTTCTCTTCTTCTTCAAGAACCCTTATTATGCGGATGTCATTTCTCTTCATGTTGTCACAGAGCTCTCTTAGAGTGTCCTCAGACTTTTTGAGTCTCTTTTCTTTTTTCTGCACTGCTTCCATGACTTTGTTCATCTTGTCTTCCAACTTGCTGATTTGATCCTCAGCTTCATCCATTCTGCTTTTAATTCCTTCCATTGTGGTCTTCACTTCTGATATTGTATTTGTCATCTTGGACTGATTCCTTTTTAATATTTCAATGTCCTTTTTTATATGTGCTATCTCTTTATTTTGGTGTTCATAATGACCATCCATTGTTGATCTAAGATTCCTAAGCACCCTAACAATCATTATTCTAAGCTCTGCATCTGGAAATTTGGTTATTTCCATATCACTTAGTTAATTTCCTGGAGGATTCTTTTGTGGTTTCATTTCGATTGCACTTTTCTGTCTTCTCATCATGTGTGTGTGTTTGGGTGTATTGTTTGTAGAGCTGGGTGATTCTAGGCTCGGTGTTTGTTGTCTACCTCCAATTTTGAGTTGTGTTATTTCTAGGTCTTCTTGGGTTGGCTTCAGCTGCTGTTTGTAATCCACTGTGGGATTTGGCTTTTCTAATAGAGCTCCTTTGAAGTCTTGATTTGTTTGTTTTCTTCTCAGTTTTCTTAACTGGGTGGTAGTCTTGTTTAGTGATCTCAGTAGGAGGCTTATTTGAAACTGTATCCAGGAATGCCATGGGTGTAACCTGAGACTCTGAAGACCTGATTTGCCAGTTACTCTCCCTGAGGGCAGGGTGCTTTCTCCACTTCAGTAGGGGCAGTTGTATCTCAGATCTCCATGGAGACCTGAGTTACTGCCCCTCCTCCCCACTTCTTGTTTTCAGCTGTGTCATTTTGTGCTGACTGGAGCTGAAGCGATATTTTAGCGGTTGACCCAGAACCACTTTAGTCTTGTGTTCTGTGGAAGGATCAATCCCTCCCCTTTCAATGGCCACCTCTAGCACCTCCCCCATGTATGGCTGCTTCCCTCACTGGATTAGTCCTGCTGCTAAGATCCTCCCATGCATTCCACTGTGTGTCACCAGCTGTCTCTCTCTCTCCCCCTTTCCTTTTGGAAAACAAGCCAGCTCTTTCAACAAACCTCGTTCCCAGGTCCCCAGACAAGTGGCTGTGAGTGATATTTTCTACTGTTTTCCTTAAATTGAGAGCCTTTCTGGGACCTCAGCCACACCTCCACCCATTTGCTCGTGTAAGCAAGGGAGGCTCACAGCTCCTCAGTGCTCCCCACCAGGCTCGTGTGGCTTCTTATTTGATCCTTGGATTTTGAGAACAGTTCTTATAGTTTAGAGTTGGTACTTTCACATTGGATATTCCTGAATTAATTTTGTAAAGCCAGTATTTGCAGCCATCATCACATCAGCCTGGCCAGAGCAGGTTCACATTAAATTCGGACAGTTGGTAATGAAACAACAGAGCCAAGAACTGGTGAGCCATCAGCTTTAATTCTAGCTTGCACCCAGCGGGCAAGTAAAAACACACACTGGGCTACAAAATCCACTCATTCAGTGCTCACAAAGCTACTGACTTATCTGAGTTTCCTAGCATCAAAGGCTTCTAGCTCACCAGACTTATTCACCTCTGTTTTCCATCTCCTTCTCTCTACACAAACTCTACACAACTGGCTTCTTACTCAGCACTCTGCCATTTGGCTGCTTCTCCTCTCCTCCACGTGGCTTTACTCTGCTCTCCTCTCTAATCCCAACCTCAGGAGCGAAGAGAGCATGCTCCTGGTCTGCCCCACTTTCTAGTGTAGATTCAAAACCCTTAATCCAATCTACAAACAAGGAAGTCTATGATACAAAGTCACTTATCTGAGACATACTGGGAGGATTCCTCATGAGAGTGCACCATCCTACATCATCCAATCAGTCAAAAGTGTGGGGAAAAGCTTACTTTTAAAACTTGCACATGGGCAGCACCATCTTTAACAAAGTGAGCATAATATATTTTATCTGCACAACAATCCACCCCTATGCTCACTTTACTACCCACAATCTACACCACTGGCATCCCTGTACAGGGAAATTAGGTACATTACACAAATTACAAATACATGACATATCATACAATTTCAACAATTACAAAGGTACATTTCACCAGTCTCTGAACACTTTGCCAAAAGTGCAAAATGTTCTTATCTTTTTCTCTATCCATGGGAAAAGCTTCCTGGGGCAGGAGTGCTTCCAGCAAAGCTAACCTCATCCCCATCAGTGTATTTCACATTGTCCAAAATCTGTAAGTCCATCCAGCAAGGGAGCCAGTGATCACTCCAGTCATAGTCCAGGAAATCAGTCCACACACATGGGGTGTTAGCCTCCCCCCTCATCCCTGTCATCATGGCAGGTCTCACACTCTCCTGAAGCGAAACATGTGGCAATGGCAGTCAGCATTTCCATCTCTGCTCTGGGGAGCATAATGGCATCCACTCCTATGTCCCAAAATCGCAGACCTACCAGGAGTGTAGCTACTCCTTGCTGCTGGGCTCTCACCTTCTGGAGACTGTGGATTGCTACTCCATCCCAATTCTCATCACTCTCCAAAGAGGAACTGAAAACACCAGCTCCTGCTGCTGGGCCTGAGCCCCGGGCTTCCACAGCCATCTTATCCAAGGGTCTTGCAGCTCTGGCCCCAGCCCCAGTCTCAGCTTTAGCCCCAGCCTCCTGCTGCTGCTGGCTCTCCACAACATCCAGGGCCATCTACAACTCATGAACCTGTGATTCCTTCTCCAGCGAATTCCTTTCCAGGCGAATCTCACAAACCTGGTTGGCCTCCTCCTCCAGCGCTTCCTCAAGCTCTAGGGTTGGATTCTCTTTCTCCCATGTTTCCTCCAGCTCCTTCCACTGATCGGTTTGCAGGTCTCAGGAAGCCTCCTTCATAGAGCTATCAGTTTCCTCATGCATGGCTGTAAAAGTTAGCCAGCTTAGAGTTCCCAATAGGATAGCCATGGGGAACCATAACAGCAGCTTGTCTTCTAATTCACCAATCAAAGGTGGTGGTGGCTCCATACCAATCTGTATCGAATCCTGCCACAGACTAGGCCAAATGTAAAGCCAGTACTCGAGGCCACCAACAGGACCGCCTCCTGGAATCAAAGGTTTCTAGCTCACCAGACTTATTCACCTCTGTTTCCCACCTCCTTCTCTCTACACAAACTCTGCACAAACTGGCTTCTTCCTCAGCACTCTGCCACCTTGGTTGCTTTTCCTCTCTTCCACATGGCTTTACTCTGCTCTCCTCTCTAATGCCAGCCTCAGGAACCGAGAGAGCAAGCTCCTGGTCTGTCCCACTTTATAGTGTAGAAATCACAACCTTTAAGCCAATCTACAAACAAGGAAGTCTCTGATACAAAGTGACTTATTTGAGGCATAATGAAAATATTCCTCATGAGAGTGCACCACCACACATCATCCAATCAGTCAAAGGTGTGGGGAAAAGCTTACACTTAAAGCTTGCACGTGAGCAGTGCCATCTTTAACAAAGTGAGCATAATATATTGTATCTGCCCAACAAATTTGTAATCCAGTTTGGTGGTGAGAGCTGGGTGTCTGTGTGTCTGCCTACTCCGCTGCCATCTTGTGTCTCTTTAACAATAAATTTAAATAAAATGTACACATTTCTTATGTTACTTATTTAAAATAAAGCTAAATATTAACCATTTTACAGAGAATATATAATAAAGATTAATAATTTTTAAAATACTTAGATAAGAAAAAATCAATCAAATCTCTTAGTCAAAAAAAAGCTCAACCTTGAATTCTGAGTTCAAATCTTTTTAAACATATATTCTCTATGTATGATATATGTAACTTTATAGCATAGAAAACTATGTGTGAGAAAATTGAGCTTTCTAGTTTATAGTCACACCTTGCATGTGAGTGTGTATGTATTGTAGGCACATGTGCACCTCTGTGTGTGCTTTCCATGTAAAGGAGTTCATAATACTTTTGTGGGTAGCAATTTTTCTATATGTTATTCAGAAAGTACTTAGGGCTTTGTCTTTTTTTTTCTTACTAATCAAACTAAACTTTATGAACAAAGAAACATACATTTATCCGTAGTGATATTGGGGGGAAAGGATAGTTTTTCTTTATGTGCTCATATCTCCTTTTAAAAATATATCACAAGCCAAATGCCATTAGGTAATAGTTCTATTGCATCAAGCATCTGATTCTTGTAGTGAGCATGGTATAAGGATGACTAGGAAACCATCCATCTTCTTGACAGGTGACCTATTTTAGAATCAGGAAAGCCAAGATCCAAGGGAAGTTAATTTGCCAATGTATATTATTTACAATTTACTTGAATAATTTGCAGGACATACTTTTCTTTACTAATTTCATTAACATAAATTAGGATATATTGTACTATTATTTTTGAAATTGTTCTTTTTTAATATTTTTTGTTTTTTTTTAAATTGGTGATGGTACAGAATTTTATTTTATTTTATTTTTTTATTTTAGAGAGAAGAGAGAGAGAGAGAGGAAGGCATGAGGAGGAGCAGGAAGCATCAACTCCCATATGTGCCTTGACCAGGCAAACCCAGGATTTCAAACCAGCGAACTCAGCATTCCAGGTAGATGCTTTATTCACTGCGCCACCACAGGTCAGGTTCTGTGCTATTATTTTTGATAATATTGTTAAATTTTTTGAAAAACCAGTTTTAGGACTGTAACTAGCAAGAGGTAAATTTATTTTTTCATCAGCATGTATGACTTTCTCTAATTTAATCTTTCTATAGAATTTATCAGTCAACATTTTTGTGTATTTTATTTGAAGTTCACATATGCAGAACACTAAAAAATGTAATATACATTTTTAAAAACACCAAAACGCCTGACCCATGCAGGTTAGCATTAGATTCGGACAGTCGGTAATGAAACAACGAGCCAAGAACTGGTGAGCCATCAGCTTTAATTCTAGCTTGCACCCGGCGGGCAAGTAAAAACACACACTGGGCTTCAAAACCCACTCATACTGCTCACAAAGCTACTGACTTATACAAGTTTCCTAGAATCAAAAGTTTCTAGCTCACCAGACTTATTCACCTGTGTTCCTGTTGGGCAGATAAAATATATTATGCTCAATTTGTTAAAGATGGTGCTGCCCACATGGAAGTCTATTGATATTAATGTGTGTTGGGGGACAGGCTGTGGGCAGGCCAGGCCGGAATAGCCTAAGGCTGAGTTTTAAAAGTAAGCTTTTCCCCACACCCTTGACTGATTGGATGATGTGGGATGGTGCACTCTCATGAGGAATCCTCCCATTATGCCTCAGATAAGTGACTTTGTATCAGAGACTTCCTTGTTTGTATAATTGGATTAAAGGTTTTGATTCTACACTATAAAGTAGGAAAGGCCAGCAGCTTGCTCTCTCTCGTTTCCTGAGATTAGCATTAGAGAAGAGAGCAGAGAAAGGCCACGTGGAGGAAGCCAGGAGAAGCAGCCAGGATGGTGGAGGGTTGAGAGTGAAGCCAGTTTGAGCAGAGTTTGTGCAGAGAGAGGGAGATGGGAAACAGAGATGAATAAGTCTGGTGAGCTAGAAACCTTTGATTTTAGGAAATCAGGTAAGTCAGTAGCTTTGTGAGCACTGAATGAGTGGGTTTTGGAGCCCAGTGTGTGTTTTTACTTGCTCGCCAGGTGCAAGCTAGGATTAAAGCTAATGGCCCACAAGTTCTTGGCTCCACTGTTTCATTACCAACTGTCCGAATCAAATGTGAACATGCATGGGCCAGGCAGCTGTGATGGTGGCTTTGGCTTCCAATATTGGCTTTACAGTTCCCCATCTCCTTCCCCGGTGCACAAACTCTGCACAAACTGGCTTCTCTCTCAACAGTTCACCACCCTGGCTGCCTCTCCTGGCCTCTTCCATGTGGCCTTCTCTACTCTTCTCTCTAATACTAATCTCAGGAACCAAGAGAGAGCAAGCTCCCTGTCTGCCCCACTTTATACTGTAGATTCAAAACCTTTAATCCAATATACAAACAAGGAAGTCTCTGATACAAAGTCATTTATCTGAGGCATAATGGGATTCCTCATGAGAGTGCACCACTCTACATCAGAAAGGGTGAGAAAGGCTTAGTCTTAAAACTAAGCCTTGGGCTATAATGACTCTACCTGCTTAGAGCCTGTCCCCCACACACATTAATATAAGCATGCCCATCCCAAGCAAGAAGGGCAACCAATATGATCACCTGGGCGATGGACTTCCCCATGGGCAGCACCATCTTTAACACAGTGAGCATAATATATTTTATCTGCCCAACAGGGTCCGAGGAATGTGGGACAGTGTGGCTGCTCCTAGTTCTCTCCAGCTGTTTAATCTGCCACTCAGTTGAAATTGAGGTAGAGGAAAAGTCTTGTCATGGTCTACCTAGCCCCCAGTTACAGCAACTATGAAATTTGACAATGGTTAGGAGACTCAGCTATTAAAGTTACAGCTTTTCCTGTTATTGTCTAATTTTTAAAAATGTTTTAGCAATGATACTCTGAACTATTATTTTGTTTCTTATGTATTCTTTGCCTGGAAATTTAGGCAGGGGACCCCTGGTGGATCTGACTACAAAAATTTTCTGTGCAGCTGCCAAGAGCTAATTTTCTGAGGGAGATTTTGTTTAGTCCCATCCTTCAGTCCCTTTGTCAGAAAATGCTCTGACTGAGATCAGGCAGGCATCTTTCTAGTCTGGTTGTGCTCAAATCCCAGGTTTCTTTCTAGTTTGTCTGATTCTAGTTTCTGTTTAGTTTTTGTGTGATGTTGTCTAAAATGTGATTTTTAAGACCTAAATTAAGTTTGCATGCAAAATATTAGAAATGCCAGCTCTTATATTAAAAAAATAAAATAATTTCATCCTTACATTTTTGCTTTAAAATTGGAACATGTAAGGAGCACTCATTTAAATTTAAATAGAATGGAATGTAAATCCTAAAGATTTGCTAATTTAGTTGGTGTTTTGTAAAGATGTTGTGTTCCTTGTTTTCTGAGTTGAGAAAATAGCAACTCAGGTATTAGGATTAATCAGATTTATAGTGTGCCCACCAAACACTTAAAAGGCAATTAGATAAAATAAAAAAGGGGGAGTCATACCCTGAAACTCCTGTGAATCTTCTTTATCACACTCTTTTTACTTTAAATAAAAATTTTTTGAATGCTGATGTACAGGGCCATTCAGTGGCTTAGAGACTCTGAAATCCAACAAGAAAACCTTCTCTGAAGTGCCATGGAAAGACCCACTCACAAGAATCTGGCAAGGGCCAGATCATGTTCTCTTATGGGGACAAGGATATGTTTGTCTTGTTCCTAGGTCTGCTGAGTCTCCTCGGTGGGTTCCTGAACATTTGGCGAGACACCATGAGCCAGGAGGAGAGATGTACTCCATAATAGAATTTGTATAAGGCTTATTTTACTCCGCTCTCATCCCTCTCTCTGTTAAACCTGTTTTCATATATTAAGTCCTCTTAGCACACTCCAAACCTCCTCCTCCTGCAAATTATGCTGTCCCTCTGTCTTCCAATATGCGATATATGGTAAAAAGCTTAAAAAGGCAGAGGAGGACCCTCAGACCCTCAACCAAATCTTTTAAGGTCTATAATAACCGAGAGGTACAGGAGAAGGTAGACAGAGCCCAAAAAGATCAGGCAAAATGCCGGCTCTTGGCATACACCCTTAAAGGCTCCAATGCCCCTAAGGTGCCTGTAAAGCCCGTATCCATGGCCACCATGACAGCCGCCTGGCCCATGCAGGTTTGCATTAGATTCGGACAGTTGGTGATGAAACAATGAGGCCAAGAACTGGTGAGCCATCAGCTTCAGTCTTTGGTTGCACCCGGTGGGCAAGTAAAAACACACACTTGGCTCCAAAACCCACTCATTCAGTGCTCACAAAGCTGACTTATCCGAGTTTCCTAGAATCAAAGGTTTCTAGCTCACCAGTCTTATTCACCTCTGTTCCCCATGTTGTCCTCTCTGTACAAACTTTGCACAAACTGGCTTCTTCTTCAGCACTCCACTATCTTGGCTGCTTCTCCTAGCCTCCTCCATGTAACCTTTCTCTGCTCTCTTCTCTAATGCTAATCTCAGGAACAGAAAGAGAGCAAGCTCCTGGTCTGCCCCACTTTTTAGTTTAGAAATCTAAACCCTTAATCCAATTTTCAAACAAGAAAGTCTCTGATACAAAGTCACTTATCTGAGGCATAATGGAAAGATTCCTCATGAGTGCACCACCGCACATCATCCAATCAGTCAAGGGTGTGGGGAAAGCTTACTCTTAAAACTAAGCCTTAGGTTATACCAGCCTGGCCTGCCCACAGCCTCTCCCCCAACACACATTAATATCAACGAACTTGCACGTGGGCAGTGCCTTCTTTGACAAAGTGAGCATAATATATTTTATCTGCCCAACAGTGCCTCATAAGACTCCATCAGGGCCCTGCTTCAAGTGTGAAAAGGAATATTATTGGGAAAAACCTGTCTGTCTCCTCAGCCCCTGCCAGGGCTATGCCCTCACTATGGGAAAAAGGGAAACTGGTAGACTGTCCCCTTGCTCTTCCAATGGAGAGTTCAATCACTTCCAGCCTCACCCTAGCCACCTCTGACCTAACCTTGCTCAGCCTACTGGGACTCACCACTGACGATTGAAGGTGCCCAGCACTGTCAGCCCTATCTCACATCATAATCAATGAACCTAGGGTGACCATCCAAGTAGCAGGTAAGCCTATCTCATTTCTTGTAGACCCGGGGGCCACTTACTCTGCTTTGCCCAAGTATTCGGGTCATGCTCATCACTTGAAGATCTCTGTTGTGGATGTTGATGGTCTTATTTTCCTCCTTGCCTGCCACAGATCCACTACTTTATCTAATACATGGTGTCTCCTTTATGCACTCTTTTTCTCCTCCTTCCGTGGTGACGCAACCCTATTTTTGGCTAAGTCCTAATTTCCAAATTCAGAGCCTTTCTCTCCTTCCACTTCCTGTCCTCAGAATTGGCCTTGTTGTTACTTTCAGCCAGTCAGATTTGCCCACTTCTGTTACAAATTTACCTCTACCACTCAGCGTAGTGAACCCCAACATTCTCCTCACCACACCCAAGGATGCAAAACTCTAGGAAAAGGCTTCCTCGCTTCATCTCTCCAGTTTAAAAACAAAACAAAACAAAAGAAACCCATCTCCACACAGGCTCACAGATGGCCCTTCCAGTCTACCTGAATCATCACCATAAACCCAGAATTGACATTTAGTTTGAGACAAAAGCTTAATGTCCTGGAAGTAGTGGTCATGGGACTTGGAGGATAGCTGCAGAGTATGTAAATGTGACAACAGTCCCAGTGCCATGTGGAGTTTTCCTGGATGTATATGACTCCTGCTCCTTGTGACAGTTTTCAATGGGGCTGAAGTGGGTTTGGGTTGCATCTACAGGGAATATGGAATGGTGATGTGTCAGCATAGACTTGATGAACATATTAAGATCATTCAAAATAGCAAAGAGTCTATTTTAGATTCTGCTATATTGGCTAAGAATTTCCTTAATAATCTAAAAGGCTTTAATTCCTTTAATGTATTAAAGCACTTATTTTGGTATCTGTTAGCATTGGCTAGCTAATTTTGTGTTGATTCTGTAGTTTTTCAATCTGCCCCTGAATTGGAATCTGGGAAATCAGATGAGTGCAAATATCAGCACATGAGCTAAATATAAAAAATAGAAAAGGGATATGTGGGATACAGGCTATAAGCTGATAAAGTCCTTATAGCCTAGGGCTTAGTTTAAGACTAAGCTCTTTCCCACCCTTTTAAGACTAAGATCTTCTCCATAGGCTTCTAAGACTAAGATCTCCCCATACCTTTTAAAACTAAGATCTTTCCCACACCCTTCTAAGTCTAAGATCTTCTCAACACCTTTTCTAAGACTAAGCTTTTCCCCACACCCTTGACTAATGCATGATGGGTGGTGGTGTCCTCTTATGAGGATTCCAACTTATGCCTCAGATGTGTGACTATGTAACAGAGACTTTCTTATTTGCATATGGTTCTACACTGTATAATAAAGCAAATTGAGGGCTTTGCTTTTGCTCTGGCTTGCCATTAGCTTATAGAGGCCTCCAGATCTCATCTTTTTCTCTGAGTTCATTTCTTCATTTTGCACTGTTCTCACTTAGGACCTGAACAATTACTAGTGATGCTGGTTCATGGCAAAAAAAGTATTTAAAACATGTCTCCTCTTGAAACTGAATATTTTAAACTTGCTCTTATAAGCTTGTTGCAGAACAACAACATCACTGCAAAACAGACCTTCCCCTGAGAGCCACTAGAATTTAAAGTTGTGGGGATTCCAAGAAGGTGACAGAGTAGGTGGATATTCCAACTGCCACCTCCCAACCAAATTGGATTACAACTAAACTTAAGAGCAAACATCCTGTAAAACCAACTTCAGACTAATGATGAGGAGTCTGTAACCAAGAATCACAGAAGCCACACCAAGACTGGTAGGAAGGGTGGAGATGCCAAAAGTGCTGCCCTGCTCCAGGAGTGAGCAGAGTTGGAGAGTCAGGAGGAACTCTCACTGAGGGGAGGTTTACCGGGAGAGGGGAAGGCCCTAAGCCCCAGGCTGGGTGCCCCTGCTTAGAGACCCTTAGACTAGAAGAGGGACCCACACAGCATTTGTCAGTGAAAATAGCCAAGGTTTATGTCTGTGAGAAAGAGACAGGAGCTGTCAGAGACATAGGCTCTATCTTAAAGGGACAGCACAGAAAATCTCATTCACAGCCACTTATCTGGGGTTCTGTTCAAGGGAGGTCGAAGAGGACTAGCGTTGGATAGAGAGATTGTGAAGCTGTTGGCCCAAGAAGAGACACTGTCAGGGATGGCCCAATGGAACCCCTGAGTTGGGCTGAGTCATTCTACAAAACTGCAGTCTCCATCTTTCTTGGGTGGAGCAATCGCCTCCATGTGACATCAGCCTGGGGGAAGTCAACTGTGCTGCCCTCAGGAATCTTTCCTGCCCCATCCTATGGAGACTGGGCCATTTTGAGGCATAATCCAGGAATAAGGGGACAGGTCAATGTCTCAAGTTTTCTGGTGTTGAGGTTGGAGCTTTCCCACACTCTTCTGAGAATATGACTGGCACTTCTGCCTCATAGGAGACTGGGTAGAAACTG
This sequence comes from Rhynchonycteris naso, assembly GCA_037038555.1. Taxonomy (NCBI): domain Eukaryota; kingdom Metazoa; phylum Chordata; class Mammalia; order Chiroptera; family Emballonuridae; genus Rhynchonycteris; species Rhynchonycteris naso. Next base: position 67,490,573 of record CM072996.1, read on the forward strand.
TCCAGACTGCAGGCAGTCTACATCCCTAAGTTTCAAAGGCCACACCCACTTTACTCCTAGTGGACACATCCAACTGAGGTCTGTGAAAAAATTCTGGACAGACTGACACCAGGGGCATTGGGATGGGAGCTACACCCACCCCCTTTCCTAATCCATGTACTGCTTCAGGCTCTAGACTCTACCAGAGGTTTTTTCAGTGGTCAAGCCCAACAAGCAGCCAGCAGACAGGCTGCAGGATGCAGAACTCAAGGAACCTTGGGCTTTTTGTTGACTTACCCCTGGTCCAGTGCTGGTGAAAGGCAGCCTAGGTCTGCAGCTTCGTATTTCCATGTGCACCTGGACCCAGCAGAGGTAGCCACAAACTCTGGATTGCTTGTAGCTCCAAGAAGTTTGCTGAGGGCCAGTCACAAGCAGTGTTCTGGTACTGGTTTGTCCCTAGTTTCATCCAGGGAGGCCCAAGTTCAGCATATTCAGTGGCCAGCTGCAGAGAGCATCGGTTCAGGATCTAATGACAATGGCTGATTTTGTGTCCAAAGGGAGAGTTTATTACATACTGGACACAGATTAAGTAAGCTCCACTTTCTGGCTCAAGTGCACATTGGACACAGTGTATAGCTTTATGGTCAGCTGGCCCAAGTTCTAGATATCCTGGTTCACTGGTCTAGGCTCCAAAGGCGGAAAGGAGAGAGGCTTGGCATGGACATTCAAGGTTTGGGTTTTCTGGAGCCTATTTTGGGGCCTAGTAGAGAGGGCTTAGCCACTTTCAGGGGGAGGGCACACTCAGCCCCAGGAGAGATTTCTCTTGGTTTTCCTCCCAAGACAAGAGGCTCATCAGCTGGAAAAGCTTTTGCAGAGGGAACTGTTGGCCCTACCCAATCTGATCCTGCTGCTCACTTTGCTGGGAAGAACTAGATTTGGACTATCCAGCAGTGTCTAAGGGATTAGGCTCTGGAATAGGGGCCACTACCTCCATATTGAGCTCCTTACCAAGAGACCCCTGAGGTAGAGGGTTCCACTAACATTGCATCCCCAAACTCAGCTGCCAGCCCTAACTACCAAGCTTGAAACTTGCAGAGGGGTTGAGGGGGGTGAGGTGAGGCCAGTATGAACCCATTCTACAGCCTCTACAGAAGATTCTATGGAAAGACCAGGCAGCTACAAGAAGAGGTAAAGCAACTTAATAGTTGAGGCAAACTTTATGGAGTTTGGGTCATTCTATCGAGGTTTTGTCAGCTCTAAGCAGGAGAAAGCTGATCAGGTTGGCACTTTCCACTCTACCCAGGTATAGAAAAGGCAGACACAAACAGTGAACAGAGTTGGGGCAATAGACAGTTAGCTAATAGCAGTTTACAAACAACTGCTAATGCCAACCCATACTCGAACCCTGCCCAAGAGGACCCAGAAGCAACACAACCAGTAGTGGGTGATAGTCAGCACCAATGCTACACTCAGCTTGTTATGCAAATGGCACACCCTAAGGAGGAGTTCAACAAGCACCAGACACCATAGAGACCCTGCACAGCAGCTAATACACATTATTTAGGAAGATGCTTAGAGCCAGCCAGCCTAAAGGGATAAAACCGCCCACAAAAGGACCAACTGCATTCAATACTCACATATAGCAGGAGGGTAAATATAACCCTTAGGAAACAGTCCCAGATCAAAAAACTCAGGTGGTCCAAAATCCAGTACCACTGGGTCATCTTCCTCATAAAGACACCACAAAAATTTTGCAAGTCAGAGCAGAGCTACCTAATACACAGACATAATGGGCTGACAAAGAAATATAACCCAAATGAATCAACAAGGCAAATCCCCAGGAAAAGAACTCAAATGAATGTAACCAAACTACCAGACGCAGAGTTTCAGATAGTGGTAATTAGGATGCTTAAGGATCTTAGAGCAAAAATGGATTATCACAATAAGAACTTACACAAAGAGATGGAAGCTTTAAAAAGGACACTGAAACCATAGAAAAGAACCAGTCAGAAATGATAAATACAATAACAGAAATGAAGACCGAAATAGAAGAAATCAACAGCAGGCTGGATAGATCAGAGGACCAAATCAGCAATTTAGAAGACAAGATAAACGTAAGCACAGAAGCAGAGCAGTAAAAAGAAAAGAGACTCAAAAATGCTGAGGAAACTAAGAGACCTCTGTGACAATATAAAGAGAAGCACCCACATCACAGAGGTTTTTGAAGTAGAAGAGAATGAACAAGAGATAAAGAATTTGTTTAACAAAATCATAGCTGAAAATGTCCCTAAGTTGATTAAGGAAAAACTCATACAAGTTCAAGAAGCACAGAGTGTCCCTTTAAAGATAAACCCAAGGAGGTCTACACCAAGACATATTATAATTAAAATGCCAAAGTTAAGAGACAAAGAAAAAATACTAAAAGCTGCAAGAGAAAAGTAGTTAATTACCTACAGAGGAGCCCCTGTAAGGATGACATTTAACTTCTCAACAGAAACATTTCAGATCAGAAGGGATTGTAGGAAATATTCAAAGTGATGCAAAACAAGAATCTACAACCAAAACTATTTGTCCAGTAACGTTATCATTTAAAATTGAAGAAGAAATAAAAAGCTTCTCTGACCAAAAAAGGCTCAAGGAGTTTATTACAACCAAACCAAAACTGCAAGAAATGTTAAAGAGTTTGTTATTAAAAAAATAAAAGGGAAAAAGAAATAGAAAAAAGGGGACTGTAGGCTTAAAAAATATAATAAGTAATAAATAAATAAATACATATCAATTATAACCATACATATAACTGTATTAAATGCTCCAATCAAAAGGCATAAGGTTTGCTGAATAGATAAGAAAGGAAGACCCATATATATACTTGTCTACAGGAGGCCCACCTCAGAATGAAAGGCACATATACACTAAAATTAAAGAGTCGGGAAAAAATATTTTATGAAAATAAAAATGAAAGATAGGCAGGGATACCAATACTTATATCTGACAAAATAGCCTTTAAACAAAGGCCATAGTAAGAGAAAAAGAAGGTCACTACCTAATGATAAAGGGAGAATCCAACAAAAGGATATAACCATTGTAAATATTTATGCTCCCAATAAAGGAGCACCTAAATATATAAAGCATATTTTGATGAACATAAAGGGAAAGATCAACAACAATGCTATAATAGTTAGAGGATTTTGATACCTCACTGACATCAATGGATAGATCTTCCAGATAGAAAATTAACAAGCAGTGGCCTTAAATGGCACACTAAATCAACTGGATTTAATTGATATCCTGAGAACCTTTCAGCCCAAAGCAGCAGAATGTACATTCTTTTCTTTTTTTTTTATTTAAATGAGAGAAGGGGAGATTGAGAGACAGATTCCTGCATGTGCTCTGACAGGGACCCACCCAGCAACCCCCATCTAGAGCCAATGCTCTGCCTATCTGGGACCAATACTAGCAACCAAGTTATTTTTAGTGTTTGAGGCAGAGGCTCCATGGAGCCATCCTTAGCACCCAGGTCCAATGTGCTCAAATCAATTGAACCATGGCTGCATGAGGGGAAGGGAGAGAGAGAGTGAAAGAAAGGGGAGGGTGAAGGGTGGAGAAGCAGATGGTCATTTCTCTTGTGTGTCCTGAATGGGAATTGAACCCAGTACTTCCTCATGCTGTTCAACGTTCTATAACTGAACCAACCCACCATGGCCAATATACATTTTTTTTTCAAGTGCCCGTGGTACATTTATTAGGATAGACCACATTTTAGGACACAAAACAAGCCTGAATAAATTTCAGAAGATTAAAATTATATCAAATATCTTCTCTGACCACAATGGCATCAAACTAGATATCAACTACAGTAGAAAAACTGAAAAACATTCAACACTTGGAGTCTATATAGCATTTTAATAAATAATTACAAGATCAAGAAAGAAATCAAAAATTGCCTTGAAACAAATGAAAATGAACATACAAAAGCCCCAAATCAATGTGATACAGCAAAAGCCATAGTATTGTAGGCATACCTTAAGAAGCAAGAGAAAGCTAAAATAATCTAATTCAGCACTTAGAAGAACTAGAAAAAGAACAACAAATAAAGTCCTGAGGAAGTAGAAGGAAGGACATAATAAAAATCAGAGTGGAGCCTGACCAGGCAGTGACACAGTGGATAGAGCATTCTACTGGGATGTGGGGGACCCAGGTTCGAGACCCCAAGGTTGTCAGCTTGAGCGTGGGCTCATCTGGCTTGAGCAAAAGCTCACCAGCTTGGACCCAAGATCGCTGGCTCGAGCAAGGGGTTACTCGGTCTGCTGAAGGTCTGCGGTCAAGGCACATATATGAAAGCAATCAATGAACAACTAAGATGTTGCAACGAAAAACTGATGATTGATGCTTCTTATCTCTCTTTGTTCCTGTCTGTCTGTCCCTATCTCTCCCTCTCTCTGACTTTTTCTCTTTTCTTGTTAAAAAAAAATCAGAGTGGAAATACATGACATAGAGGCTAAAAAATTCATACAAAAGATCAATGAAACCAAGAACTAGTTTTTTGAAAAGGTAAACAATTTTTATGAACCTTTAAACAAACTCATTAAGAAAAAAGGAAAAATAATAAATAAAATGAAGAAAATTAAAAGTGAAAGAGGAGAAGTAACAATTGACATCACAGAAATACAAAAGATTGTAAGAAAATATTATGAAGATCTATATGCCAAAATATTGGACAATCTAGGAAAAATGGATAAATTCCTAGAAATGATCTTCCAAAACTCAATCTGGAAGAGTCAGAAAACCAAGCAGACTGATTACAAAAAATGAAATAGAAATAGTTATCAAAAACTCCCAGCAAACCAGATGGCGTCACAGGCAAATTTTACCAAATATTCAGAGAAAACTAATACCTATTCTTCTCAAGCTACTCTAAAAAATTTCAGAGGAGAAAAAACTTGCAAGCTCACTTTACTAGATAAGCATTATCCTAATTCCAAAACCAGGTACTGATACTGCAAAGAAAGAACATTATGGTCCTATATCCCTGATGAATATAAATGCTAAAATTCTCAACAAGATATTAGCAAACCAGATTCAGCAATGCATTGATAAGATCAGACATCATGAACAAGTGATATTTATTCCAGGGAAGCAAAGCTGGTACAATATTTGCAAATAAATAAACATAACTCATCACATAAATAAAATCAAGGATAAAAATTACACGATCATATCAATATATGCTGAAAAAGCATTTGATAAAACCCAGCACCCATTTATGATCAAAACTCTCTGCAAAGTGAGAATACAGGGAACAAACACCTCAACATAATAAAGGTCATCTATGAAAAATCAACAGCCAACATCATACTCAATGGGCAAAAATGATAAGCAATCTTCTTAAGATCAGGAACAAGACAAGGGTGCACCCTTTCATCATTCATATTCAACATAGTTATGGAAGTCATAGACACAGCAATCAGACAACAAGAAGAAATAAGATGCATCAAAATTGGAAAAGAAGAAGTAAAACTGTTATTATTTTCTGATGACATGATACTTTACATGAAAAACACTGAGGTCTCAGTCAAAAAACTAATAGACCTGATAAATGAATTTAGCAAGGTAACAGGATATAAAATTAATACACAGAAATCAGTGACATTTTTATACACCAACAATAAGCTGTCAGAAAGAGAAATTAAGGAAATAATTCCCTTCACTATTGCAACAAAAAATAATAAAGTACCTGGAAATAAATTTAACTAGCAAGGTAAAAGACTTCAACCCTGGCCGGTTGGCTCAGCGGTAGAGTGTCAGCCTAATGTGTGGAAGTCCCAGGTTCAATTCTCTGTCAGGGCCCACAGAAGAAGCACCCATTTTCTTCTTCACCCTTCCTCCTCTCCTTCCTCTATATCTCTCTCTTCCCCTCCAGTAGCCAAGGCTCCATTGGAGCAAAGTTGACCCAGGCGCTGAGGATGGCTCCATGGCCTCCGCTTCAGGTGCTAGAATGGCTCAGGCCAAGACAGAGGGGTGCCTCAGAAGAGCAGAGCATTGCCTTTTGGTGGTCATGCCAGGTAGATCCTGCCCGGGCACATGCAGGAGTCTATCTACTGCCTCCCCACTTCTAAATTTGGGGGAAAAAAGGTAAAATATTTGCACTGAAAAATTATAAGACATTGAGAAAAGAAATAGAGGAAGATACAAACAAATGGAAGCATATAATGTGTTAAAGAATAGAAAAAATTAACATCATTAAAATGTCCATACTACCTAAGCAATCTATAGATTCAATGCAATTCCTATTAAAATACCAATGGCAAACTTCATAGATCTAAAACAAATATTCCAAAAATTTATATGGAACCAAAAAAGAACCTGAATATGCTCAGCAATCTTGAAAATGAAGAACAAAGTGGGAGGTATCACATTTCTTAAAATCAAGTTTATACTATAAGTGCATTGTAGTCAAAACAGCTGGGTACTGGCATAAAACAGGCATACAGAAGGAACAGAGCAGAGAATCCAGAAATAAACTCAAGCCTTCATGGTCAACTGATATTTGAGAAAGAAGACAAGAGTATACAATGGAGTAAAGACAGTCTCTTTAATAAATGGTGTTGGGAAATTTGGATAGGTACAAGCAAAAAATGGAAGTCTCCTACCAACTTACACCATTCAGAAAAACAAACTCAAAGTGGATAAACCTATAAATATCTTAGAAGAAAACAAAGACAGTAAACTCTTTAATATCTTTTGTGGCAATATTTTTGCTGATATATCTCCACAGGCGAGTGAAATAAAAGAAAAAATAAACAAATGGAACTATATTAAAATAAGAAACTTTTGTACATCAAAAGACATCATTAACAAAATAAAAAAGACCACCCACTTCATGGGAGAACACATCTACTGATACATCTGATAAGGGGTTAATAATCAAAATTTATAAAGAACTTCTAAAATTCAACACCAACAATCCAATTAAAAAATGGGCAAAGGAACTTATCCAAAGAGGACATACAGATGTCCAAGAGCACAGGAAAAAAAATGTTCAATGTAACTAATCATCAGAGAAATGCAAATTAAAACCACAATAAGGTATCACTTTACAACTGTCCAAATGGCTCTTATTAACAAATCAACAAACAAGTGCTGGCGAGGATGTGGAGAAAAGGGAACCCTACTGCACTGCTGGTGGGAATGCAGACTTCTGCAGTCAGTGTGGGAAACAGTATAGCATTTTCTCAAACAATTAAAAATGGAATTGCCTTTTGACACAGCTATCCCACTTTTTATCCAGATAAATTATTTATATATTTATTCATTTTAGAGAGGAGAGAGAGATAGAGAGAGAGAGAGAGCGAGAGAGATGGAGGGTGGAAGGGCAGGAAGCATCAACTCCCATATGTTCCTTGACTGGACGAGTGCAGCATTTCAAACCAGTGACTTCAGTGTTCCAGGTCAACACTTTATCCACTGCGCCACCACAGGTCAGGCTGACAGCTATCCTACTTCTTTGTGGAGTATATCCTAAGAATCCCAAAACAGTAATTCAAAGGAACAGATGTACTGCCATGTTTATTGCAGCATTGTTTACAATAGCCCAGATCTGGCAACAGCCCAAGTCTGACAGTGGACAAGTAAATAAAAGAGCTGTGGTACATATACACCATAGAATACTATACAACTGTGAAAAAGAAGGGAATTTTATCTTTTGTTATGGCATGGATAGACCTGGAGATTATTATACTAAGTGAAATAAGATAGGTAGAGAAAGAAAAACATATGTTCTCACTTATATATGGAATCTAATGAACATAGTGAACTGAGAAACGGAATAGAGGCAGAGGCAGGGTCACAGGAAGACGAGGTATAGCTGTCAGAGGGAAGGGGGATGAGAGGTCGGAATCAGAGAAGTTTTAGGACTTAGTGAAATTATATATACAAAACACAGAAACATATAACAGGACAACCAGTCTCAGAAGTTGTGAAGGGAGATAGAGGAAAGGGGACAAAGGGCTGTAATGTGGGCGCATTGGGTGTGTTGAGGGTTTTATATTACTGTGACACCTGAAACAATGTTAACACAATAAATTAAAATTTTTAATTCAAAGTAAATAAATAAATCTTGGGGTAACTATCTAGTACTGGTTTTAGTACTGCTATCACTGTCTAAATCAAGATAAGACAAATTATATGTAGGCTGTATTGGTAAGAGTTAGAGTACTTTAGTGAACTATCTTTTTGATAGTTAGATTGCACTTCTCTAGCTACTTCAGTGTAAATGTAATTTGAGAGGTTTGTTTCTTGTTTCTGGTTTAAAGATGAAAATATGTAACACTGGATTGTTCACTCTACTTGGTAAAGACATGGAACTGTCAGCAGCAAGAAGAAAGAAAATGTTTCATCATTTACATTAGACTCCTAGTATTTACAAGATCTGCTGTGTAAACGAAGTTGAAGTTCGTTTTTATGCACTGATGTTTTGCAGTTCCAAAAGAAGGACTGTTGTGGGCCCCATTAAAAAAATATTGATGATTATTTCTTAAGAGGAAATATCCTCGTGCCTGAAAAAAATATTTTAGCACTTTTGTGATACATCAGAAAATAGGGCAAAACAAATAGCCAAACTGGAAAAAATGATATAAAATGCTCACTATAGATAAAACTTTATCCTTTAAAAATATATGCCACTTGAAATATATAATTTTCTTTTATTTTTTAGAAAGGGATAACTTTGCAACTTGAAAATAGGAAAATAATAATAATTAGGCAACACGCAGAAATTAGTGGTACTTCCAAAGATCTCTCATTAGTGTTCAAGGAATATGTACATCAACTAAGTTGTGATGCTAAGAAAGTTAATTTTGTCTTATTTCCAGGTCTTTGACCATTTAAAATATTATCTTGGAGAATATAGTGATACTTTATCTTCATTCCAGACATTATTGTTATTTTGTATATTATTATTCCTCAATATGTCAATAAATAATACATGCCTACAATGAGATAGACATTTTCATTTCTTTATTTAATACTTTGAAAAAATGACAAAATCCCTGGTTGGCTTAAGTAATAAGAATGATGTAAATTATGATCTTGGTCATAAATTATAATTTATTTTTTGGAAGTTTCTATAAAATGAGATGAGGTCAGAAGGCACTATATACTCAAACCTGGTAGGTTTGTTTTTATGGTTGTTATTTCTTGTTCTTGATATTATTTTTCTTATTGCCAGTTTTCTTCACTTCATTTATATCTGCATGTCAGAATTTGATACTAAACTATGAGCCAGACATAGTGTTTGTCAATTATGTGAATTTTCATTCCCTTCTGAGCCTTCATGAGTATTTTAGTGAGAAGTTGGGAGAGGTTGTATTGATAGTATATGCAAAATGCAAATTTAAACCAGATTTCAATTGCAATCTTTATGTTATATATAGATTTAAAAATTCTATAGCTTTAAGGATAGCTGGATTTAAAGATAGAAGGGATAAAATAAGTGAAGAGCAATGGGAGATAATAGTGTCAAACTTATAGGTAACACATTTAGTATCTTTAATGAAATATAAAAGATTTATTGAATAATATAAAGATAATGGAGAAGAGAAATGATAGACAATTATATGGAGGAAGAAAAAAAAGTAAATTCATGGCAATGCATTAACTTTTCAAAAATAAAATACTATAAATTAGACGCCTACTAGGCTCTAAACCAGGATAACCAGTAAGCATCTATTTGAACTGAGTCATATTTATGCATTTTGTGATTTTCCCTAAAAGTGCTCTTTGATCCTGGAACTCAATTGGATACCTGATAAATGAAGTAGATTCAGGATTGATGATTGGATGACAGTTTCAATATAATATTTAGATACAATAGAATTTTAATAAAAGGAAAATAGTAAAATGATGGAAGAAGTAGAGTAAGCCTGAAATTAAGTTAAGTGGACCCGGTAAGAGCAGGGAGAGTTAGAAAGAAAAAGACAAAGGCTAATCAGTTCCAGTGATGTTTAGACAAGGTATTCAGAGATTTTGGTGGGGATGGGAATGGTACCATAACATGTGAGGGAGAGGCTGTTTGTAGACAAGTCCTCAGGATGACTCTGAGTGGACAGCTGAAGTAAAAGAGAACTAAGAATAAGTGAAACACAAGAGGGAATGAAACAGAGACTGGAATGTCAGATGGAGCTTTAATTTGGGTATTGACATTTCTGAGAATGGGAAAAACAACCAGTCTTGGGGAAAAGAGTCTCGGGGACTTCTCTTGATGAGGACGTTGTAAAAGAATCTTGGGGAATAAAAACAAAAAAATGATAAAATGAGTTGTAAAGGGAGGTAAAACAGGTTAAGTCTCCTCCCTGACACACTTGTTCTCAAGTTCTGAAATTTTGCTTTATGCATCCAAATATTCCTAATACCTAACTCAGTACTTGAGTATATTTTTAACAAAATTTCGATTAAGGAATAAATGAAAGCATTTTACAATAGCTGAGAAAATTTGCACTTACTATGGATTATAATTAAACTATACATTTCACATGTGGTTATTAGTGCTTTTCACCAAATATTTCTAAATTTTATACATTTAGAAATTTCTACATCTTCACCACCCTTCATACTTAAGCATGCTATATGACTTGCTGTTACTAAAATAATGTGAGGAAAAGTATTTAGGAGCCAATGTGTCATTTGTTGGCTTCTCTTTCCCTCTGGCACAGCTACCAACAACATTTGAGTTGATGGAGGAAGCATAAATACACACTATGGTGTGCAGAGATGTGTTGTAGAAGTAGGTATCTGAAACTTGTACAATGATAACTAGCATCATTCCAATAATTTTATTATTATTTTTATTCAGTGAGGAGAGGGGAGACAGACTCCTTAATGTACTCTGACTGGGATCTACCTGGCAAGTCCACTGGGGGTGATGCTCTGCCCATCTAGGGCACTGCTCCATTGCTCAGCAACCAAGCTCTTATTAGTACCTGAGGTAGAAGCCATGGAGCCATTCTCAGCACCCAGGAATAACTCACTCCAATTGAGCCATGGCTGTAGGAGGGGAAGAGAGAAAAAGAGTAAGAGAGAGAGAGAGAGAGAAGTGAGAGGGGAAGGGGTGGAGAAGTAGATAGGACCTTATCCTTCTCCTGTGTGCCCTGAGAATCAAACCTGGGATATCCACACTTTGGGCTGATATTCTACCACTCTGCCAACCAGCCAGGGGTCAATAATTTCAATTTTACAAAAGAAGCATAAATTTGTTTCTCTGCATGCATTCACACCATGTAATAAAGTCTATAGCTGCTCTGCAGTGGTGAAAGCTCTATAGCCATTCTTTATGCATATAAAAATGAAGCCCTCAATCAAATGGCAATAGACATATAGAATAAAGGTAAAGTATATATTATTGATAAAAACTACTGGTATTCTTATATTCTTATATGTGACATAACCTAGCCTATCGTGAATAGCATACTTATATAACTGAGTGTCTGCTGACAATCGAAAAGTTGGTTATTAAAGTCCTCATTGTTATAGATGAGGAGACTGAGGATCAGCAAGTTTAAGGAAGGATGAAACAATGCTGGCATGCTACTTGATCCTTTATAGTCTAAAACATTGGATACCTTGATAGTAGTGATAGAGTTCAGAGAATTCCTATGATCTACCTAGTTTACACAGGAATGACCACAACATCAGATGTTCAGCATCACAAATTCTGAAACTGGAATGATTTCAAATTTCTAACTAATCATAAAGGACTAACAGAACTATATGTGGGTAGTATGTACAGATGAATTGAAAAGTAAATACCTAGAAATGTTTAGAGGAGAAAGGAAGAAAATATGGAGAAGACGTAATAGGTGACACTGAATGTCATGTTAATTGCTTTGAATAGTGCTTAGAAAAAAGATTGTATTTTACCTTTTTATTACATTAAACCAAGCAATTACAATCTTGAAAATGTGTGATTAAAAAAAAAAACCTCATGCCTATATATTCCTCCATTTTCTTTATGTTCAAAATTTACATATAAAAATCAAGTTAGACTTCTATTTTAGATAGTATATTCTCAAAGGAACATTAACATTTAATTAGCAATTGTTAGTCCCCGATAGGTAATTTACATGTTAGTTTTATATGAATCCTTATACATAAAAAACCGGTAGGTATAGAGGGACTTATGAATTCACACAATTAAGATAGAAAGGACTGCTGTTATAGTTAGATGTTGAAAACAAAGCTCTAAGAATGTAAAACACATACTTCATTTTTTCCATAAAGTTTCTTATTCTCTGGCAAGCCATTTCAATTAGTAACTATTCAACCAAATCCAAGTCACTCAGATATTATAGTTTCTTAATGTAAACTTGACACCAGTAATGAGACTTCAATCTCCAAATGATTAATCTGAGATTGTACTTATACCACACTCTTAGTCAAGGCTCAATAAATAGATGTTAAATAAGATGGGAAATGAAAATAGCTTTTATAATTTGGGGACATTCTCACATATTCATATTATACATTGTAACACTGTAAATTAAGTGACTCTTGAATTAAACAGTTGAGAGTATGCATTAGTTTCAGGTAAAAGGATTTATGCTATATCCTTAATTCTTTTCTACAAACCTCAAAATCTAAAGCTTACTAAATTCTAAAAATTAAACTCAGCGATTGAAATTCTGTCTGCAAACTGTCTCCGACCAAACCAAGCCAGGTTTACTTACCCTGTAGGTGATTCTGAATACTGATACTGATTGACATCTAAAGAGATCCTCAATGAAAAACATTAATACTCAAAAACTAGTAAATGCTCTCATTAATTCTAGCTTTTGTCTATGAAAGCTAAACACAGTTTCTATAATTTCTGCTTCAGTGTACACCTAGTAAAATTTAATGTAAAAACACGAGAATGCAAGAATAATATAAATAAATGTCAAGACTATATCTTAACTCTTCCTTTGATCTAATGTTAGTGTTCATATTAAAGGTATTCTTGTACTTTTTTTTATATTTCTAAAAAATGGCTTAATAACACCACAACTTAATTTTAAATATTCACTATCAATCATACTCAAAGAAGGAAGCTGATTTAATAATAAAGAATAATATCAATAAAAAGGTATTATAACTTTCATTCTTTATTTCCCTATGTGTATTTTTATTTTTATAATTAAGCTTACTGAGGTGACAGTAGTTAATTATACAGCTTTCAGGTGCCCAGTTGTATAACACATCTCTGTATACTGCATTGTATGTTTACTACTCCCCAAGTTGAGTCTTCATCCATCACCATTTGTTCTGCCTATACCCTTGCCTTCTCCCCCCACTGCAGTCACTACATTGTTGTCTGCATCTATGAGTTTTTCTCCTTTTTTGTCCTTTTGCTCAATCTTCCCACTCCCCTCATTCAGTCCCTTATTTCCTGACAGCTGTTAGCCTGCTATGTATATGTCTGTATGTATTTTGCTTATTAGTGCATTTTGTTCATTGTGATTTTCATTCTTGCACACAAAAAAATAAACCTTTATTTTGGTAAATGAACTACACACAGTGAAGCAAATTAATAATGTATTGAAGTGTTTACTAATGTCCGGAAGAGCAGTGGAAACAAAGTTATTTAAAGTTCTAGAATAGGGAGAGGGACGTTCTCTAACTGTTGAAAAAAAAAAATGCCTTGGTGTCCATTTCAAGCATGCATGTTTTATAACAGTGATGGGCAATCTTTTGAGCTTGGTGTGTCAAAATTCGTCAAAAAACTGCATAACTCGGGTGGTGTGTCACTTCGAGAAAAACGGCCTAACTGAAAGTCCCAGAACTAGATGCTCTGTGCTGGAGTTCTGTTGATTTGGCCTACAGACCTTCAACACAGAGTGTCTACACTACAGCAAATGTTTTATCCTTGGCTACTGCACCTGGCTGTGCAGGAGCCGAGGATGAAACGTCCTTCTCCGCATGCGGCCCCATACTTCTCTGGTATGCCGCTGTATGCGTGCGGCCGGCCACGTGTCATCGAAAATGGCTACGCATGTCAGTGCTGACACGCGTGTCATAGGTTCACCATCACGGTTTTATAATGTGTACTTTTTGTTCATGTTTTTAAGAACATAACAATTGCTTGTGATAAGATCAATTACAAAGCAAGCTCTGACCCTGACTGGTTAGTTCAGTCAGTTAGAGAATCATCCCAAAAGGACAAGGTTGTTGTTTCTATACTGGGCAAGGCATACACATGGGAAGCAAACAATGAATGCATAAGTTAGTGGAACAACAAAATGAATACTTCTCTCCCCCTCTCCTCTCTCTCCTTTCCTCTCTTTGTCTCTCTGAAAAAATTAATAAATAAATAAAAATTAAGCCCTGGTCAGATAGCCTTGTTGGTTGGAGTGTCATCCCAAAGTGCAGAGGTTGTTGGTTAGATCCCTGGTCAGGGTCCTTACAGGAACAGCTTGATGTTTCTGTTTTTCTGTCTGTCTCTCTCTGAAAACAAAAATAAAAAGCGCAAGGTCTCATGTTTTGCATAATTTAAAGAAAATTCAATCAACCACCTCATAATTATGGATCAATTTTTTTATATATTTTTCAAATTTGTAACTCAAGCAAGTTTAATGAAACTCAAATTACATTCAGAGAAATATGGTAAAATTAACAACTATCTTATCTGTTTGACCTACTTTTCTCCTTGTTCTTCTCATATATTATAGTATCAATTAGATTAGATTTTTTCTTATACAAATTCATAAAGTGAGAGCAGATAAGAATGATATAATTTTTAAAGTATGAAATACAAGAATATGTTTGCCTTGTTTAACAGACACCTGAACCTGCAAATAAGCTATATCTCTGGAGGTGGTGTATTTGTTAAAGTGGCTCTTTACTTAGTTATTTCCACTGCATGGATTCCCTTTTTTGTTTGTTTATTTGTTTGTTTGTATATAAGATTTAAAATGCAGGTTGGAGAAGGAGAGTGATGTAGGTTAGCACCAGGTCAAATCAGTGTTGGAGATCAAGATAAAGAGAAATGAACAAAGCAAGGGAAAAAATCAGTGTTACCAAATTGTACCCGGTTACTAACAATCCTTTCTTATTTTCCTTTGGAACTAGGTCACTTATAGTGAACAATAGAAGGGCATAAAAAAGAGAACCTTGACCTAAATAAGATGCATAGTGCTTGCCTCATTTATTTATTTATAGATCAACCATTTAGAAACATCTAATAATGATTGCTATTGGTTGTTAAGGACTTAGGATGTGCCAGTTACTAAGTATTTAAGACTACCAAGTCTTAAGTATTTAAGACTACCAGTTACTATTTTTTTTCACCTGAGTATTAAAAACCTTCAGGTTTACAGATGTTAAAAAACTAGTCTTAGCTGTTAGAGTTGCTTGACCTTATAACTGAGTTTAGGGCACATTTTGTCTTATTTCAAGTCTGTACTGGGATAGGCACTAATGATAAAGAAATGTTGCTAAAATTCAAACAGGATAAAAAGCATAATTTTTTTAAATGTCTCAGTATGGAAAGAAGCAAAAACCTCTGTACTTGATCCTATAAATCATGGAAACATTATATTAGATATAATTCTCATGTTCTGCTTATCTAATACTACATCATAATACAACATTGGTCAGAATTCTAGTTCACATTCTGAGATATATGTATTAAAAGAGTTTTGAATCAATGGATCACTCTAGATATGAATCAAAGTCTTGTAATGAAGCAAGAAGAGTAATTTAGAATAAAAATTTCTGGTAATATTTATTATTATTGAAACACTTAAAATCTTAAAAAGAATAATTGTTATTTCTAAAACTGTACTCACTAATCAAAAAAAACATTATTTCTCCTTTATTGTTTTTTTACAGAGACAGAGACAGAGTCAGAAAGAGGGACAGACAGACAGAAACGGAGAGAGATGAGAAGCATCAATTATCAGTTTTTTGTTGGGACACCTTAGTTGTTCATTGATTGCTTTTTCATATATGCCTTGACCTGTGGGCCTTCAAAAGACCAAGTAACTCTTGCTCGAGCCAGCGACCTTGGGTCCAAGCTGGTGAGTTTTGCTCAAACCAGATGAGCCTGTACTCAAGATGGCGACCTCAGGGTTTTGAACCTGGGTCCTTCCGCATCCCAGTTTGATACTCTATCCACTGCGCCACTGCCTGGTCAGGCACTAAGTTGTTAATATCTTGTACATTCTAATACAAGTTCTGAGAGTCCAATAGGGGTAACAGTGACTTTGATTTCTGAACAGGAAACGTGGTGTTAGCTGCCATAAATCATGGAATTACAAGAAAACAGGATTAAGAGAGCATATTTGGCATCTGTTTAAAGCTTTCATCAAAAAGATACTCTTATTTTACTTTCATATTTGGAGATGTTGAGTAATGAGAAAGTCAATGATATGTTGATGTTACATAACTGTTACATGTGCAAAGCTTGGTTTAAGTTCAGGATTACCTAGCTCAAAACAAGCAATTTTCACTACAATGTAGAGATCCTTTAAAGAAAATAATATGCTCAACTCCTACAATAAAAGCAAGCAAACAAACAAACAAACAAAATACAGAAATAGGAGGTCAAAATAAAAAATATATGAAAGATCACTCTTCTCTGTGGAGGTTGTCTCTGGATATTTATATTTGTCTGTGAAATTCAAGATCAGAAGGTATTGCCAGAATCAGGGGATAAATTTTAAATAATAATTTAAGTTAGATTAAAGAAAATGTATTTAAAAACATAACTTTTGATAATTTTGACTGCATACAACATTTTCTAGTATAATAAAGCAAGGCGTATATTTTAAAGGTACCTTTGCTTGAATGTTTTAAGTAGCCATCTACATTGGCAGCATAGCCTCGTTTCAGGTGCTAAAATGACTCAGGTTGCAACAGAGCAACATCCCAGATGGGCAGAACATTGCCCCTTAGTGGGCTTGCCATGTAGATTCCAGTCGGGCACATGAGGGAGGCTATCTCTGCCTCCCCACTTCTCATTAAAAAAAATACAAAAAATAAAAATAATAAAAATAAATTAGTCATCTATTTGCAAAAAAATTCATGTACGTATCTGCATTTTTATTGTTTAAATTCTTTCACATTAAAATTTATATTATGTATTCTTTATTAAGCATATTTGGTCGGTGGGGGGAGTTTTCTCTTTTTTGTTAGCTTTCTTGACAGTTGACAGAAAGTATACTTTTATTTTGTCCTGATTGCTAAGAATCTTAGAACTAACTGCTGGGTTTTTTCTTTTATTCTCTTTGTATGTATTTATATGGGTACATGTATTTTTATTCTAATGTACCACAAGCAATTTTTAGCACTTTTTTGGGTAGAAACATACACACAAAATAACTGTGTTTGAAATATTTTGGTTTTATAACAGCTGCTCATTTTAAAAACATTCTTTGTTAAAGTATTTTATTAAAAATGTCTTAAGACAGCTTCCTTTTTCTCTCTTGGCAATATGATTAACTCAAATTTATATTAATTGCTCTTTATATGACCATTCCTCTTCATTCTCCTTACAATGTTTATAATTACATTTTATTAAAAAAATTAGAGATGTTTTGCCAATCACCATAAAATATATTTTAATGCCATTATTTCTACTATCTGAAAATGAACTAAGTTTGCATGTCTTACTGAGGCATCATAGTTGCAATGTCTCTTAACTAGAATGTATATGGTGGCTTCTCTTTAATTTTTAATGGGCTATACTGTACATAATAAAATAACCACAGAGAACTGATGAATAGCGTTTAATTAGCAGATGACAGCCTGATCTTAAAGATTGCAAGATCTATTTTCTCAAAGATACAAGAATTCTTGAGAAGTACATAAAACAGAGAAAAAAATAAAGTGATGTACTTATTTAGACTGTTTAAGGATAGATGACAGGGGCAAACAGAGGGTAGGTAGGTTATTGATATTTGAAGTATTCATAAATAGTATTGGTTAAAAGCAGTTTAAGAATCTGACTGCCAGGTCTGAACTCCTATCTTCTCTAATTTAGCCTGGTTTGCCCAGATAGCAGAACTTGAAGCAAAGGTTTCAAAACCACTGCTTTAAAAAATGCACAGACATAAGGAAAAGAGAAATAAAAGACAGAGAACAATTATAAAAATGTCTTACTAAGCCAGCCATTATTTATTCTCATATGCCTGAGAATAAACATGCTTGTCTCAGGCCACTTATTTCTGGGTCCAAAAAATAGAATTTACCTTCTGGATCTCATCTCATCATATCAAATTTTATATCCTGGGTTGAAATTTTATTTGCATTTCTCGGTTGCATCTGTGTTGGCCCTGCATAGAGCTACAGCATCTCATTCTTCAGGGAACCAGAGACCTCTAAAATAGAAGGCAAATGGCATTCTGATATCCACGAGATGAGACACTATTGGATTGTACCTGATGTTGGATTCCACAGAGGATGAGTTACCACAATGAGTGGCTTACTCTTAAATAGTCAGACTTTCCAGAAATAGTGAAGTTGAGATGATCTACAATAACACATGAGAAGTGTCTTTCTGAATGACAGTCCTCAGATCTACTGATGCTCTCCATAATATCCAGCTACTTAAAAAAAATATGGTCCTTCCATAGTTCTAAGATGTTCTCACTTCTTCCCCAAGACCCGAGGCACAGGTTCAATCAGTTACAGATTTTCATTTACAGGACCACAGCATATCCTTTAAGCCAATTCATCTATAAAAACGGGTTTGATTTCATTTTTACTTTATATCAATTGTTCATAAGAAATGCTCCTAGAAGGCTTTCAGCATAATCTTGAGGAAGAGAAGCCAGTGCAATAGAAGGAGGTGATATGGGAATATGGGAGTTCTGATTAGTTTATCCGATTTTCTTACACTTTCTAGAACTGTTCATGTCAGATCTCACATACTATTTTTATTTTACAATGTTTTATAGCTTCCCTCTCACAAAATTAAGACTCAATAGATCTTCTAACACCTGAGTTAGGATAAATATGTGTGGTAATGCAGGATATGATACCCCATTGTCAAAATCTTTTTCTACTAGGACCTGCTAAAATATTAGGGGTTAGTTTTTAAAATTAAGATTAATTTCTTGGCTATAGAGATGTTGATCTTGCTTTGCAGCATAGATTTCTACATGAAAATTTTCTATTTTTAAAAAAGATTTTATCCATTTTAGAGAGGGAAAGATAGAGGAGAGAGAGAGAAGGAGGGAGGAGCAGGATTCTTGAACTCCCATATGTCCCTTGACCAGGCAAGCCCAGAGTTTTGCCCTGGTGACCTCAGTATTTCAGGCTGGCACTTTATCCACTGCACCACCACAGATAAGGCTACATGTCATTTCTTTCTCTATTTCTTTCTTTCTTTCTTTCTTTCTTTCTTTCTTTCTTTCTTTCTTTCTTTCTTTCTTTCTTTCTTTCTTCTTTTTTTTTTACTGGAGCTTGTCAGAGATTCAATATATAACATCTGAAACATAGCATAGATACCTGTAGCACTATCACACATTCTAAGTCACATACTTTAAGTGGCAGTGCAGCTTGTACCACAATCTTGACTGTAAATAAGACTATTCTTCTCTTGGTTCTCCTAAAATCTGGAAGTTTTTTGAGTTACTCAGTAAATGAGTCATAACAGTAGTCTAAAGTATGTTATATGCTGCCTCAAAAAATTTAAAGAGGATCACCAAGCACTGTAATTAGGAAATGTGAAGTGCATTAAATTTTTATTTATCTTTAAATGTTCTGATATGCTCCAGTCTATGGTGAACCTCTAAATATTCACTGATACAGGAGACCCCTGCATCTTCAATAGTATTTTCTTTCACTCTGACATTCCAGTGTCTTTCTAGGACCTACAAACACTGCTTAATTCCTGCTTATTGAGTCCAGTTAGCATGATACATCATTATAGTAGACCCACACAATGTTCTGCAGAATAGCAAGATTGATGTTCCTGAAGAGTATATCTTGAATGCAAGCAGGAGTACTAACACAGCCCTTGGGCAATCAGTTAATATGCCCTGCTGTCCCTACTTTGTGCTGAAAAACTGCTTTTGGTCCTCCCTACTGTCAGGAATCATGAAGAATGCAATTGCCAACTCAATTCACATGTGCCAAGAGCACCAATAAACATATCATATCAAGCATGTAGTTGTAATTGGGTCTACACTCTAGGTAAGTTTAGATAGTCCATATTATGAGTCAGGATCAATTTTAAAAAAATTATTTTCCTTAGCACCCCAGTAGATAAATTGAGTGAGGATGTCAGAGAAACCACTACCTCTACATTTCTTATGTATTTTGTGGTGTTACTTATCATTTTAATTCCTTCTACAACATAGTATTTTTTATATTTTTTTTGTCTTTTTTTTTTTAACTGTAATCACTCTTACTCCATAGATCATAAAGCTATATCACGGTCAGCCTGGTATTAAATATGTCAGACTAAATTATCCGCCTGAAGACCAGAGGAATAACTATAGGTTAATTGTATGGACATGTTACATACATTGCACTGTGTGACAGTCTTGGGCCAGAGTTCCATCTATCACCTGGCGCACAAGGGTCTCACTCATGGTATCAATCTCAGTTCAAACTCTTTATCTAAAGCCAATAAATTATCTGTCATTCTTGTTTCCCACTACACACAGTTATCCTAATATTGGCTACAGGTACCTTTTGGAAAAGATCAAGGGAATATTTCTTTCATTTACTTGCAATAAAATTGGTGAATCCATTCTCGAGGTCATCTGGATTCCTCTTCAAATAATTGCTTTTTGGTCTGTGAACCGCCTTAAGTCTGGAATTTTTGAAAGAAGCCCCAATTATACATTTTGGTGACTGATGCCTGTTATCAATCCACAAGCTCTCATTTTATTTATTTTTTATAGTATAATTCAAGCAATACACTACTCTGCTTATCATCTGTCTTTTCTCTAGGACACTGATCTAGTTGCCATCACAGATACCTGTGTAGCAGGACACCCTTATTTCCACTCTAGTCTTGTAACCTATTAGAGTAGTTACATCTATCTTGCCTGAACATTAAGTTCTGTCACCTATATGCTTGCATTTCAGAATCGCATTATTCCTCTTTATTCCAGAGAGCACAGTTTCATGGCATCATCTCCCACTGTTCTTTAAGTCCAACAGAGGACAGGAAACATTTAGTTTTGTAAAGATGTTTCTCCTTCATACCCTACCAATGCATCCAATGTTTCATTGCCTCAGTGATACAAATGGCCTCCAGGAATACTTTAGAAAAACTGATTGTGTATTCTCATGATGTGCATCACATTCCATTCTAACATTACTAACTCCTGAGTATTTCTTTCTTCCCTCATATTTTGGCAAAGAACATCCCCACCTCATTTACCATAGGCTGAGATTGTGTCCAATCTTTAAATAATCATTTTAATAGATTATGAGGATGGATTCTCAGTTTAGTACTGAGTGCCTCAAAGTTAATAAATCCTCTCATATTACAGTATTTGTTATGCTGTACCGTCCAATTCTTCACTCAGGGATAAGGCATAATTTTCCCAGCTGTTGGCAGTCGCGTGTAATGCCTCAGTACTGAGTTTGTTTTTGAGAATTATTGTTGGCCACAGAGAGAAGCCTAAAGAAGATCCCCTCCCTCCATGGATCAGCCCACATCAAATGACTAGTCTATGAAAAAAACTTAAAGCCCCTTTTCCTTGATTCAACTCCAGACAATTTAGATGATCATTCAACTTCAGAACTCCTTGTTGGATTGACTGAGACCCTTTCTTTAATAGCGTCACACCCGTTCAGCTCCTCATTTTCCCCAATACTACTTCTCTCAGTCTCTAATTAGTGCTATTTTCAACAAAACTCATGCCTTCAAATACATCGCAGAGTCTGTATCCCAAGGAAATCAACCAATGACAAACTATATGTTTTACTGCCATGCTCTGACACTTTTCGAATCCACTACCACTGGTTTTTAACTTGTACATTTTAATCAGGCCCTACAATTTCAAGTGGCAATTCAATGAATTTGTCCTGAATAATGTATTGGATTTCCTTGTTTAGTAATGAGCCTGGACATGATAGATGGTGGTAGGGCAGCTCTTAAGGAGCACAAGCAACATTTTGAGAAATATCTGCTTCCATGAGGCCTTTGCACCAGTTCCAAGCTAGAAAAACTGCTTTTTTCTGTCAAGGGTCAGAGGAACTGTTTCTGCTTTTGTTCAGGGAAATATAGAGCTCAAAATTCTTAGTTCTGTCCATATAAATGTCATCATCCTGAGTCTCAAAAATTTTGTTCTTTTCCAACCTCAGTCCTGAACTAAATAGCTGAGATCCCTCAAGGAACATATTTGGTCCCGTTTGTAGCTCTGCCACACTTAATATTAAATCTTAGGTCTGATTTTCTGCAAAGTGCCTTGTACTTATAAATGGTAAGACTGCATGATTGAAGCGATATTGTCTTTCTAGCATTCACAGATTTCCTCAAGTTGGCAATTGTCAGCTTGAAGTCTATAATTTTCTCTTTTGAAGGCTCCAGTATCATTAACAAAAACCTGCCCAATCCACAATCCCTATATTATTGTCCCCATACCATATTAGCGTACATAAACTTCATATCTAAAAGTCTTATCTTCTAACTGCACTTTATATCAATCTACCACAAGGGAAATACTTAGTAATTGTGATGTTATGGCATGCCAGAGCTAATTACCTGACTCTCAGAACACTAGCAGAGGAATCCTTGTTACTGTGAGCCTGGTCAGTAATGCAGCTAGCTGCCACGCATTCATTATTCTAGGAGTCTACTTTCTCAGGCCATTCCTGATCTATACTGTCTCAGACTGGGTTTCTTAGAGCTTGAAGCAAAGACTTAAGTGTTGGTGTTTTATTCAAGAGTAAAATACTTGGGATCAGGAGTGAGGGTAAAGGAAAGTTAGGCCGGGAAGAGCGGAGAACTGATACAGGGGTGTGCTTCCAAGCTAACCACTACATGATATTAAGTGTGATTGCTTGATCTCATGGGATTATGCCCAAGAAGCTTTATTAATGATTGCTTCACAGGAAAGTCTATGCATGGAAGAGGAATAGTGGAGAAGAATTTATTCACTTCTTCCTGTTATCTCCTGGTGGTCAAAGATTTTCCTTTAGACATATAATTTCCACTTTCAAGGTGCTTTGATGTAAGCACTAAATGACATTTTTTGTCTCAGCATCAAAAGAAAGTCCGAACAAAGGGCAAAATTTGTGGATTGGGCCAGAGCAGGCGATGGTGCAGTGGATAGAACATCGGACTGGGACGCAGAGGACCCAGGTTTGAAACCCCGAGGTCGCCAGCTTGAGTTCGGGCTCACCTGGCTTGAGAAAAGCTCACCAGCTTGGACCCAAGGTCGCTGGCTTGAGCAAGGGGTTACTAGATCTGGTGAAGGCCCGTTGTCAAGGCACATATGAGAAAGCAATCAATGAACAACTAAGGTGTCGCAACAAAAAACTACTGATTGATGCTTCTCATCTCTCTTTGTTCCCTTCTGTCTGTCCATATCTATCCGTCTCTCTGACTCTCTCTTTGTCCCTGTAGAAAAATAAAAAAAATTAAAAAAAATAAAAAGGATTTGTGGATTGGGTCCATGAGAAAGGGAACAGTAATGCTGTAGCCATGAATTTGAATTTGGTCAGAATCCACACAAAGGGAATCTCTTTGGCTGTGCCTGGTTTTGCTAACTTAGCCAAAGGCCTTTGGACCAAGTGAAACAAGACAGAAAGGAAAATTTAAAAGGCATCTGATAATGTTCCTTACTTGTTTTGTGACCTTTTACTTTGTCCTTTGGACTCAGTTGTTTCTTCTATAAGTGATAAATGTATAATCTTATTGGTTGCTCTCATGAATTATAAAATAACTTTTTTGTAAATATTTTTCACAGTTCTTAGACCATTAATAAATATTAACTATTGTTATTTTCATGAAGAAAGTATTGTAACCTAAATAAAAATTTGACATTCCGTAGTTATTATTTAATCTTTTTGTATAACACTATATATAAAAAAGAGCATAAATATATTCTAGAAGCAGTGAGAGAAATATTTCATGGAGCAGTGAAAGAAATATTTATTAAATATCAGGTCTGAATTGGCTTTCTTATTTTTATTTAAAAGCGGAGACAATCAACTTGCAATTTTAACAAATATAAAAGATAAATAATTTTTTCTTTTACCATTTCCATAGAAATAGAAAGTCCCAACCATATATTTTTCTACCTGAAATTTACACTAGAAATGATTATAGACTAACATGCTTGAAGTTTCTTTCAAGATTGAGACATCTACCCATATACAATAGAAATCAGATATGTTTCTGCCTTCTTGATATGCAGTTTATAATTTTCTCCTTTTATCAGAAATTTAATTTATTCTCAAGAAACATCTGTCCCATTACTAGGTTAAGTTATTTAGAAAACATAATCACATTCTTGTATCCAGGGATGGGATGTGAGGGGGTATGGCAATCCACATGTTCAGAATCTCATGGTGACTGACTGAGGAGGGATCACATGACCTGAGTCAGAACACTAAAGATCAATCTCAAGATTTATTGGAAACATTATATCACAGTCTTATGGAGAATACAGATGTGAACCTGAAGCTGCTGTGCATTTTTCTTTCATGTGGGGAACTTCTGTCTGAGTGATGCTAACAAAGGGAATGCAGAGGCTAATCATGGTAAAATTATAAATAAAATACAATAGGGGCTGGATTTTGTTGACAGTGTTTGAGGCCTGTTTGCCACCATACCTAATGCTTGCGTTATTCCCAGACCAGTTATCATAACTACTACTCTTAGTACAACTAGTATTACTTTGATTTAGTCTTATATTACTTGCAAATAATTGTATACTGGTTCATTAGTAGTATGTTTTGATTTATTAGTTGTAATAAATGTACTATAGTAACAGAAGATGTTAACAGTATGGGACATTAGGTGTTGGGTATATTGGATCATTCTGTATTATGTCTCCAAGTTTACTAAAAGTCTAAATCTATTTTTAAATAATATTGAAAAAAAAGTTTCTTGCACAATAAAAGCCTGATTTGTTATGTCATATTGCCCAAGGGTAAGTGCTTCCTCTTGCTCGTAATCTGCACTTAAGTAAAATAGGTGAAGAACATGCATTTTTCTAATAATCATATTTGAGGAATCTGTGCTCCCTAAACTTATAAATAAAACATTTCAAAACATTACTTTGTGTTGCCAGCTTTTGGCAAAAACTTCAATGAAGAGGAGAAAATAGGAAATTAAAAACAGCAGTACAGGCTCTAGCTGGGTTGCTCAATGGATAGAGCATCATCCAGGCATGCCAAGGTTGCAAATTAGATGCCTGGTCAGGGCACATAGGAGAAGCAATCAGTGCATGCACAACTAATGGAACAATTAAGTGGAACAATGAATTGATAGCTCTCTTTCTTCTTCTTTCCAAATTAATAAAAAAATAATTAAAAAACCCACATAGCAATACAACCAGTATTTATAGTCTGCTTAATAATAAGCAGTTTTATATCTTGGTTGTCTAGTCATTCTAATATCTGTTCTATTTCCACCACACAATACTATAACTAGAATTATGCTCCTTATTTCTATTTTCCCTGTCAATGTTGTATCAATCAAGGCTCTGCACTTTTAATATGGTATTTTTTATTTGTATTGCAAGTTTATAGTTTTTTTCCTCTCAGAGTAATTTTTCCAGAATATTGTGTATTTCATCATAATAGAAGAAAACCTCATTTCCAAATACCACACAGGAAGATATTTTATATGTTAATTCAAATACATACTTTCCAGTGATTACTCTGTAGAAAAAGCCATCCCTTAGTGTATAACCTGAACATATTTAATAACTTCAGCCTTAAAACAAAAATAGAAATCGTAAAACTGAAAATACACTTAATTTAGAAAGCATATCCCCCAGTCTTATAACTTGTCTAAAATGACTTTTATTAACCCTTTCTTGATCACTTTTCTAGATATTTTTTAAAATATAAAGAATCTGACCTGACCAGGTGGTGGCGCAGTGGATAAAGTGTCAGACTGGGATGCGGAAGACCCAGGTTCGAGACCCCGAGGTTGCCAGCTTGAGCACGGGCCCATGTGGCTTGAGCAAAAGCTCATTAGCTTGGACCCAATGTCGCTGGCTCCAGCAAGAGGTGGCTCAGTCTGCTGAAGGCCCGCGGTCAAGGCACATGTGAGGAAGCAATCAATGAACAACTATGGTGTCGCAAGGGCAACGAAAAACTAATGATGGATGCTTCTCATCTCTCTCCATTCCTGTCTGTCTGTACCTATTTATCCCTCTCTGACACTCTGTCCCTGTATTTTATATATATATATATATATATATATATATATATATATATATATATATATATATATATATATATAATCTGTTTGATTTCACATAATGGTCGAACATATGTGTCAAAATTGCAGACACTCTCCATCCCCCCAGAGTACCTTCCCTGGTAATTTGGTTCACAGCATTAATATGGTTCAGAAGGAATGCAAATTCAGAAGGAATGCAAAGAAAATAAAAAGAATATTTATAAACTGATATTCAAATTAAAATATTGAAATTTATTGACTTAAAATCAGGCATTACTGTGAAAGAACGGTTTGTTTTTCCACTTTCTTATTGTTGTCTAGGCTTCAGAGTTTAGGTGCTAGAGCTGAATATAGTAGATGGCTTAGAAAAACATTTATTAAAAAATAAATGAAAATTGTATCCCCTCTATTTTCACAGAAATTTAGAAGAAAAATAAAAACAGAGGAGCAAGGAGAATGGAGAAGTGTAGATCAGGGCAGCTATATGCCTTAATTTTTCATCATTGGAATTGCAAAGCATGCAACGGTTGAAGAGACAAGGTTGAAATGAATTCATCTTCATGTGGGATATGCCCTTCTATTCATCTGGATTGCAGGGAAAAATACTCCTACACAGACTGTTCCTGAGCTAACATCGGACGCTTTATAGTTGAGGGGTAGAACCGTGTTGTCAGGCAAGAGAAGGTCTAGCTTATACTTCCATATGCTTCTCTGTTCCCGTGTGCCACTGAAGCACAGAGGATCAGTAGGCAATGTGATGGATGGCAAGGTAATCTCATAGTACATTCTACCACAAGGCCTCAGGACAGATGGAAGAAACAGCAAATATTAAAATAGTCAATAAAACCAAGAGGGTTGCTGGATACTAGGAAACAAGAAACAGCAAGAAAGTATTTGCAGCAGAAATTAGCAGCTGGTGCTAAAAGAATCAAGGAGAACAGCAGCTCAGGTGAACTACACATCAGCATATAAACCAGGGCACATTAGAAATTAGCAGGACAAGATCCTTTCCTCAGCATCAGAAAGACTGCATAAGCATGCCTCTAATATACCTCAACAACATCTTAAAGAACATGGGAAAATTACTGCATTTGAGTCACTCAAAGAAGACACATTTTCTAATGTAAAAAATTAATTGAATGGTTTGTGTTTAGATTAGGAAATAAAAGTAAACCTTACTTTTTTTTTTTTCCTGCTACCTAGCTATTAGAAGGTAGTGAGAAAGATGGAGAAGGTTCTAGGAAAATATGCAGAATTTATATTTCCTCTGCACATCTGAGTGTAACATGAGTCATTCTGCAACCTTGAAAAACACATGTATTTTGATTTCACAGTTTCAGATTACTTTACCCTCAGTGAAGTTTCTCTTAATTGCCAATTTTTCAGTTAATTTGTAGATGTGATCTATCTTCATGTTCAGATTAAATTTTGGCACCAAATCTTACATTTTTTTTTTCTGTGACTATGTTCCAGATATCTTGAAACAGCCTTGAACAGTTATTATTTGAGATCCATTCATTCTAGTTCCTGTATCATACGAGTTCTGTCAGGATGGAATTGAATCTTATTTTTAGAGATTTTACTTCCAACAACTTTCTCAAAATTATTTTTGTAAGCTTTATTGCTTTCTCCAGTTATTGTCCACCATATTTCAGGGGAATTAGAGGTTTGATGTTGCTGAAGGAAACATAAGGATTTTTTATATGTAATGGATGCACTAAAGATTGGAGTGAGTGGTAGTGTGAGGAGTGGCTAGCACTGAGGTTCAAGGTTGGGGAGATGCCTGCTTGAAGAGCAACAGAATCCTTATTAAGGAGTTAGCTGAGGCTTTAAAGGACATGAACATAGTTTACTAAGCATATAATTATAACAACTGTGTAAAGAAAGGATTAAAGATAGAGAAATTTGTGATGAGGAGTCAGTTGACACCTATATTTTTTTTTAGTAAATCATTTTGGGAAAGTCAAAAAGTACAGAATGGCTATAATATTAAGATATCTAGAGTGATGTATGTAGAATTTGATGACTGATTAGGTAAAAGCGTTAAGAAAGGGTTGGTGCCAAAATTACTTTAGGAGTTCCTGCTTATAATATTGATGAGCCCATTGATAGGAATGACAGTAAGTAAAAGGAAGAAGTAAAAGAATTTGAACTATATCCTCTGAACCCAATGTAAAAATATGGGATAAACAGAATTCAGGGAATCATCCAAATGAAATAAAATAATTTATGTGAAGTCCTTATAACAATACCTGGCATAGTGAGAATACATGTAATAGTTAGATATTTAGGTGGGTTTTCACTCTTATCAATTTGGGGATGGACAGGGCTGCCACATTCTGCTAATTACCCCATCTCTCTTTGAGAATTTTAAAAATGTATTATAACTTTTATATGACGTTTGACATAGTTTGTGAGCTAGCACCCAAACAAACAGAAATCTCAAAAGCAATTTTATCGTATATTTTATTTTTAAACCATTGTTACCTACATTCTTCTTCCCAAGGGCTTGTGTCATGCTTGTAAAATCAATAGCAAGAAGCTAGTACTTTGGTAAGCAGAAAATCAAGGACAGCCTCTAATTCTGCTCTGTACAGTGTTTAGTGCTCTAAAGCACTCAAACATGAAATGATGTCTTTACTTTTTCTAACCCTGAAAATATTTTAAGTTTTGAAGTATCACCAGTAGATATCGTTTCCTTTTAACACTGAATTAGTAGCCATTTTTCACTGAATGCCCCTCTGTACCCAGCACTAAGGGAAAGACTATAAACATTATATCTAATCTTATTAATAATCCTACATGATTTTTATTCATGTCTTTGTGTTCCATCTCATGTTTTGAGATGTTTTAATAATAATGGGCTCAATATCAATGCAGACCTTGGGTTACAGAGAAGGCTTTTACATGGAGTTCTATGTCTTCACAGCTAACTAGCTGTCAATCCTGAAGGTTATCCTAGCAACCCAAGGTTCAAGAATAATGGGAATGATTTCTGTGGTCTTTGCTTCTTAATTTATTGTATCATTTTTATGTTTTAGTGGAAAGTAAGTGAGGAAGATAAGAAATTAACAATTATTGGTTCTTAAGAAAGACTTTGCCTTCTGACTGACCAGGCGGTGGCACAATGGATAGAGCGTCGGACTGGGATGTGGAGGACCCAGGTTCGAGACCCTGAAGTCGCCAGCTTGAGCACCGGGTCATCTGGTTTGAGCATGGCTCATCAGCTTTGACCCAAGGTCGCTGGCTCCAGCAAGGGTTTACTCGGTCTGCTGATGGCCCACGTTCAAGGCACATATGAGAAAGCAATCAATGAACAACTAAGGTGTCGCAACAAAAAACTGATGATTGATGCTTCTCATGTATCTCTATTCCTGTCTGTCTGTTCCTATCCCTCTCTCTGACTCTCTCTCTGTCCCTGTAAAAAAAAAAAAAAAAAAAAAAAAAAGAGACTGCCTTCTGAAAGAGAGCATGCTGGGTAATGTAACCAGTCATATTTTTCTTTGCAAACCAAGAAAAGGAGAGGGTAGTTGTGGGTTAGATATTAGTGGAACCTAAAAGAAATAAGGCAGAATATGGCTAAAAAGGGAAATCATCATCATTATGCAAATAATTGACACTGTATACTTTGTGCTTATGTGTCTTGTTCAAAATGTGATATTTTTACTTCATTTTATTCCATATTTTTAACAGTCTCTTCTCCCACACCCAGAAAAATATGTGTTAGAGTTAGTATGATTGATTTAAATTTGGCTGCTACCTCTGTACCTGTCATTTAACTGTTAACAAAAGTGCAGTCATACAACTTTTCTTTTGGGCCTTTCACCTCTTTTCATACAAGAACTGTCTTTCAAGTATGACACTGGCCAATATGAGCAGGAAAAGCACTTTGAATGCCAACCTCCTACTCATGATGGTTTTATTAAGCCATACCAATTTTTATGGCTTTTTACAGGTATTGGAGAAATGGATGACCATGAAGATAGTCAGAATATAGTACATGGTTTGAAAGAGATGACATAAATTTAGAAGTATTTATTAATGACAATAAAAGTAATTTTGATATTAATAATAAATTATTGGTAATTATGTTTCTTTGCCAGACAGAAAAAAATCAACAGATATAGAATATAATATGATGATATATATTTAATTCTTATGTTTTTGTTCATATAGCACTTGTAATTAATAAAAAATATATTTTAAAAGATGAGCAAAACTAGAAATAACCACCGGTAATCTCCTATTTGATATAACCAACAATTATTTTCAGGTCTATTCTTTAAGATTTACTTTCCACTAAACCCACACAAACTAATAATAACAAAATAAATACTTTTGTCAGGTACTTTACTTATTTTTTATCACTTCATTATATCACACATGTTGTGTTTATATAACATGTATAAGTTCAACTGTTGGATAGTTTTTAAATCAATCATACCAATATAAGTTACTTCTTATTTGAATTTAACAATTATTTATTTCCTTCTGGTAAATTGTGACAAAACTCAAAGAGACCCCATGATCATCATTATTATTTACTATCAGAATTAAGTGAAACTTAGATTTCTCTTATCAAAACAAATTAACACAAATATAGGAAACACAAGGGAAACACACCTTTGACAGTCACATTCCTTGCATTTCATTCTAAATTGAGAAGCATGTTAATACTATGATATTCTTTTATATACAACATTACAGACTAAAGTAGATTTTGTTGTTAAGGAGATCAAAATGACAGTTGGCATTCGAATCCATTAGCAAAATGTAAAATGCAATGCTGAATGTCACTATCGCCCTCTTAAACTGTACTAAGTAAGGTTTTAATATTGATTCTTGCACATGTCTCAGACATCCCCAGCATTCAGTACTTTTGATGGCAGGCTGTATTACAAATCACTCATACCTTTCATCCTGATCATTATATATACATTTTTATATGTATTTTTTATTATATTGCCTGTCTTCCTTTAGTAATGATTATAAATGCATTTTACATATTGGGACAAGATAGCTTTTTTGGAGTAATGCACCATCAGAAATAGAATAATGAAAGATAAAAGGTTAGGAATAATGGTGATCTTATAGCCTAAAGTACAAGTATTTAAAAGAAAATGATAGGAAGAGCAAAAAAAAAAACCAAAAAAACAAAAAAAAACACCTCACCTGAAACATAATCTATTAAGTAATTTTAAAAATAATAATAATACCTTATAGCAATTTAGTTTTAAACTACTTTTATCTACATTATCTCATTTGGTTTTTAGAACTACTCATTCTGTGATATTGAAAGAGTAGTTATTACTGCCTTTGTTATCCAAAACCATAATTACTGGCCAGTAATTATGAAAGATTTTGTTACTTGTCAATGATTGTAGGGCTAGAAAATGATGAAGTAAAGATATGAAAAAGTGTTCTGATTCTTGGTCCAGTAATTTTACTTTACACTCTGCTAGAATGGCATAGTTCATAAAAAACACAAAAGTAAACAAAGAAAAAATACATGAGCCAAGAAATGTATCCTTCCCTTCTTCTAAAGTTTTCTACTCTGATATTTAGCAATCCTCAGAACTCATTCAAGGTTTTGAAATACATAGAAAAACTGATGAGTAAATGAATCTACACATTTGAATATAGTGCCTGAAGAATTTCCAATTCCTGGTAATTTCTATAAGAACTGTAAAACTAATTTATTTTTTCTTGTTCTATCATGGTAACTATAGTGTTTGTTTACATGTGATTGCTAAATAATCACTTAACCTTGCATATTACTGTTTATATTAAGTACTACATAATGAATACTTAACCAAAATAATATGTATATATCACACTAAGACATTTTCTTTTTCTTCTCCATTTTAAAATTATTATATTGGAATAATAGCTATAGAGATTATATTTACTTAAATTTAGATTAAAGAGGATTTGATCAATTGTTTTTGTAGTTCTGATATGGAAACCATTAAGGCCTGTTTGATTGGCTCATAAGTCATATATTGGTACTTCATAATGAATATGACTATTTCTTGCCTCATTAGGATGGTTTTAAATTCAAATAGCTAATGTTGTATAGACTATGCATTTCATTCTAACTTTGTGTAAAAACTGGATTCATTGGGTATATTCTAATATTTCTCAAATGAGTAGACATTATCAATTATCACCAAAAGACATATATAGCCTAATAAGATTGTTTGGGTATGTGCAGTGTTTTAATTATATATTGATCTTTTTAAACCTTATGCTCACCTCTAATCATGTAGTATGATTATTTTGTAGGTATAAGTTTGTGTGTGTGTGTGTTTGGCAAAATTTGCAAGATGCTTAACGAACTCATTTCATCTTTGTGTATCTATAGAAATATTATAATTCCCATCTTCACTTAAAGTTATTTTGTTACTAGGGCCATATAAATGGCTTCTGTCTAACTCACTGTAGATAGAAGTGTATTCTACACCTAGGTATAAGGCTTGCTCTGTGAACCTCCATAATCTCTTTCACTTCAATGATGGACAGAGGCAGTTATATTGAAAGTAGTGACATTATATGTAGAAACACCGTAATTTTTTGAGTCATATTTGAAAGGAAGAATCCAAGAGAATCTCTGGCATGCATTGGAATTTAATTGATAAGAAAAGAAAATCTTGTTGAGTTTAGCTATTAAGTTGTCTGGACTACATTAATAGGATTTTTTTTTTTATTAAGTGAAAGGTGGGGAGTCAGGGAGACAAAGAGACAGACTCTGCATGAGTCTCACTGGGATTCACCTGGCAAGCCTCCTACAGGGCAATGCTCTGCCCATCTGAAGCTGCTGCTCCGTTGCTCAGCAACCAAGCTATTTCTTCACCTGAGGTGAGACCATGGAGCCATCAGCAGCATCTGGGGCCAACTTTTTCAAACCATTTGAGCTATGGCAGCAGGAGGTGAAGAGAGAGAGAGAGAGAGAGAGAGAGAGAGAGAGAGAGAGAGAGAGAAAGAGAGAGAGAGAGAAAGATGAGGGAAGAAAAAGGTGGAGAAAGTCACTTCTTTTGTGTGCCCTGACCAGGAATTGAACCTGGGATTTTCACACACCAGGCCAACGTTCTCCTGCTGAGCCAACTGGCCTGGGCCAGATATTTTTAGTTAAAATTGTTGCTATTAAATCACATGAAAAAGAAAATATGTACTCTTAGAAGTCGAAAATGAAAAAAGAAGGTCTGCAGTCAGATGTTTGAAAGCTGGAGAATTGTGCCATGCAGCAGCAAAATGCTTGGTTAGGGTGTAACTTTGAAAACAGACTGTGGGTATATTAAACTTATAGGTCTAGAGAAAGAAGTTGAAAATCTTTATTGACTACAGTTAGTTTTTTATTGATTATAAATTTAAATAGGTAAAGAATTATAATAAAAATCAGTTAAAGAAATAATTGAAAATATTGAGAGAAATAATTAATAGTAGAAAATAAAGTTTGAATGGCTTTGCTTTGTTGAAAAAGCCAACTACTCCCTGACCAGAAGGTGGCACAGTGGATGGAGCATCAGACTGGGACCCAGATTTGAAACACCAAGTTTGCCAGCTTGAGCACAGGCTCATCTGGTTTGAGCACAGCTCACCAGCTTGAACCCAAGGTTGCTGGCTTGAGTAAGGAGTCACTTGTTCTGCTGTAACCCCCCAGTCAAGGCACATATGAGAAAGCAATCAATAAACAACTAAGGTTCCACAATGAAGAATTGATACTTCTCATCTCTCTCTTTCTGACTGTCTATTCCTCTCCCTGTCTGTCTCTGTCACAGAAAAAAGAAAAGAAAAGAAAAGCCAACTAATTCTAACTTCTAAATTCCATACAATAAAAATTGTTTATCTTCTAGGCCCTGGCCGATTGGCTCAGAGGTAGAGCCTTGGCCGGGTGTGTAGAAGTCCCAGGTTCGATTCTCGGCCAGGGCACACAGGAGAAGCGCCCATCTGCTTCTCAATCCTTCCCCCTCTTCTTCCTCTCTATGTCTCTCTTCCCCTCCTGCAGCCAAGGCTCCAGTGGAGCAAAATTGGCCCTGAGCACTGAGGACATCTCCATGGCCTCCACCTCAGATGCTAGAATGCCCTAGGAGGCAACAGAGCCCCAGTTGGGCAGAGCATCAACCCCTGGTGGGCATGCCAGGTGGATCCCAGTTGAGCACATGCGAGAATCTGTCTGATTGCCTTCCCATTTTTAACTTAAAAAAATACAAAAAAAAATAATAAAGAAATATATCTTCTAGCAAAACCCAGTAAAATTTTCAGTTGAATCAAGTGTTTCAGGGAAAATAGCAGATTAAATTATTGCCTTCTTTTTAAGTCTGAAAGCTTCAAAATAGCCACTATCAAATTAAATGAGAAATGCATGGGCATGAGAAAGTAGAAAAAAATATAAATGAATTTGAGAACTATGTTTCCTAGAGAAAATTAAGTGTGAGACAAACCAAAAGTTTTGAAGCCTACTACGTACTGAGAAAAATTAGGACCATAAAATAAATAAGACATTTTAAACAGTTTTTAAGACCACCTTCTTAAGCAATACACACATTTCAAAAAATCTACATGTTTGAATTATTAATATTCTCCCCCAAAATATATAATATATATTAAAATATAATATATATATATATATAAATGTATATAATGTGCTCATATATAGTGAAAAAGAGAGAAAGAGAGAGACAAAGTAAGTAATAGACTAGGGAGAATTTCCCAGAGTGTGGTGCTAGAAGTCAAGGAAAACAGGATGGTTCTACCCACAGAGCACATTCAGAGATAATCAATAATCAAAGAATTCCTGGCACATCTAGGATAGAATAATTGCACAATATCAGCTCAATGGTGTTTCTAGTTCTTAGAGACCAGTGACTATAAGGCTTACTCTTATTTGCCTTTTCAAGTGGTAGTAGTTAGTCTGATTACCCATCTCTACTCTATACAATGTGTTGGTGTATGGGTCTTACAGATAAATAAACTTTGTGGTCAATGGGCATGACCACTGAAACTTCTAGGAGATGACACAAAACATCAAAACCCTGTGGAGAGGGCTGTGTATGACTTAAAGACCATGGGCTTTGAGCTGGATACAATAACTAGATGAGACCCATGTTGTCCCTTCAAAAGGAAAGAAAAAGCATGTTCTAAGTGTAGAAAGAAAAGTAAGAGATATTTGGTGGAAAGAAAAGAGAATTATGACATAGAATTCCTGTATGTTTAATAACTTTGACTTTTTTGTATATTTTCTGAGTTGTTATAGTTTGAGTTATTTTTTTAATTTCTTTTTTTAGATTTTTATTTATTCATTTTTAGAGAGAGAGAGAGAGAGGAAAGATAGAGAGAATAGGGGGAGGAGCAGGAAGCATCAACTCCCATATGTGCCTTGACCAGGCAAGCCCAGGGTTTTGAACCAGTGACCTCAGCATTCCAGGTCGGCAGTTTATCCACTGCACCACCACAGGTCAGGCTATAGTTTGAGTTTTTAAGACTTGATAATGGACATGTGACCAGCTCTTTTTTTATTAATTTTAATGGGGTGACATTAATAAATCAGGGTACATATGTTCAAAGAAAACATCTCCAGTTTATCTTATTCAATTATGTTGCATACCCATCACCCAAAGTCAAATTGTCCTCTGTCACCTTCTATCAGTTTTTCTTTGTGTCCCTCCCCTCCCCCCTCTCCCTGTCTTTCCTCCCTCCCCCCACCCCGTAACCAACACACTCTTGTCCATGTCTCATAGTCTCACTTTTATGTCCCACCTATGTATGAAATCATGCTGTTCTCAGTTTTTTTCTGTTTTACTTATTTCACTCCATATAATGTTATCAAGGTCCATCCATTTTGTTATAAATGATTCGATGTCATCATTTCTTATGGCTGAGTAGTATTCTATAGTATATATGTACCAAAGCTTTTTAATCCACTTGTCCTCTAATGGACACTTGGGCTATTTCCAGATATTCGCTATCGTGAACAATGCTGCCACGAACATTTCTTCTTTTCGAACAGTGCTCTGGTGTTCTTAGGGTGTATTCCTAAAAGTGGGATAGCTAGGTCAAAAGGCTGTTCGATTTTTAAATTTTTGAAGAATCTCCATACTGTTTTCCCCAGTGGCTGCACCAGTCTGCATTCCTACCAGCAGTGCAGAAGGGTTCCCTTTTCTCCACATCCTTGCCAGCACTTGTTCTGTGTTGTTTTGCAGATGAGCACCCTTCTGACTGGTGTGAGGTGACATCTCATTGTGGTTTTAATTTGCATTTCTCTAATGATTAGTGATGAGAATTTTTTCATATGCCTATGGGCCATCTGTATGTCCTGTTTAAAGAATTGCTATTCATATCTTTTGCCCATTTTTTGATTGGATTGTTTGTCTTTCTGGTGTTGAGTTTTATAAATTCTTTATAAATTTTGGTTATTAACCCCTTATCAGACGAGCTGTCGAATATGTTCTCCCATTGTGTGGCTTGTCTTTTTATTCTGTTCTTATTATCTTTAGCTGTGCAAAAACTTTTTAGTTTGATATAGTACCATTTGTTTATCTTGCCTTTTATTTTATTTGCTCGTAAAGGTAAATCGGCAAATATATTACTGCGACAGACATCGGAGAGCTTACTGCCTATGTTTTTTAATGAGATGCTTATGGTTTCATGGCTTTCATTTAAGTCTTTAATCCATTTTAAGGTTTTTTTAAAAAAAATTTTATTTTATTTTATTTTATTCATTTTAGAGTGGAGACACAGAGTGAGAGAGAGAGAGAAAGGGGGGAGGAGCTGGAAGCATCAACTCCCATATGTTCCTTGACCAGACTAGTGCAGGGATTTGAGCTGGCGACCTCAGTGTTCCCAGGTCAACGCTTTATCCACTGCACCACCACAGGTCAGGCTGAGTTTGTTTTTGTAAATGGTGTAAGTCGATGGTCTAGTTTCATATTTTTGCAGGTAGATGTCCAATTTTCCCAACACCATTTGTTAAAGAGGCTGTCTGTATTCAATAGTATGCTTTTTTCTCCTTTGTCAAATATCAGTTGTCCATAAAGGTGTGGGTTTATTTCTGGGTTCTCTGTTCTGTTCCATTGATCTATGAGCCTGTTCTTAAGCCAGTACCAGGCTGTCTTGAGTACA
This sequence comes from Rhynchonycteris naso, assembly GCA_037038555.1. Lineage (NCBI taxonomy): Eukaryota > Metazoa > Chordata > Mammalia > Chiroptera > Emballonuridae > Rhynchonycteris > Rhynchonycteris naso. The sequence continues at coordinate 67,528,023 of CM072996.1, forward strand.
ATGCCCTTGTAGTATACCTTGATATCTGGAAGAGTGATACCTCCTGCTTTATTTTTTCTTTTTAAGATTGCTGAGGCTATTCGTGTTCTTTTTTGGTTCCATATAAATATTTGGAATATGTGTTCTATATCTTTGAAGTATGTCATTGGTACTTTAATTGGTATTGCATTGAATTTATATATTGCTTTGGGTAATATAGACATTTTAATGTCTATTCTTCCTAACCATGAGCACGGTATATGCTTCCACTTGTTTGTATCTTCCTTGGTTTCTTTTTTCAATGTTTTATAATTTTTCTAGTACAAGTCCTTGTAACCTCCTTGGTTAAATTTACTCCTAGGTACTATATTTTTTTGGTTGCAATAGTGAAGGGGATTGTTTCCTTAATTTCTTTTGCTGACAGTTCATTGTTAGTATATAAAAATGCCTCTGATTTCTGAGTATTAATTTTATATCCTGCCACCTTACTGAATTCATTTATCAGGTCCAGTAGTTTTTTGACTGAGATTTTATTATTTTCTATATACAATATCATACCATCTGCAAATAATGACAGTTTTAACTCTTCTTTTCCAATTTGGATGCCTTTTATTTCTTCTTCTTGTTTGATTGCCGTAGCTTCCAGAACTATGTTGAATAAGAGTGGTGAAAGGGGCCACCCCTGCCTGGTTCCTGACTATGTTGAATAAAAGTGGTGAAAGGGGGCACCCTGCCTGGTGCCTGATCTTAAGGGTATTGCTTTTATTTTTTGCCCATTTAGTATGATGTTTGCTGTGGATTTGTCATAGATGGACTTTATCATGTTAGGGAATGTTCCCTGTATTCCTACTTTACTCAGAGTTTTGAGCATGAATGAGTGCTGGATTTTATCAAATGCCTTTTCTGCATCTATTGAAATTATCATGTGATTTTTGTCCTTCCTTTTGTTTATGTGATGAATCACATTGATTGATTTGTGAATATTGAACCAGCCTTGCCTCTCCAGAATAAATCCCACTTGATCATAGTGTATGATTTTTTTCATATATTGCTGGATCCAGATGGCTACTATTTTGTTGAGAATTTTAGCGTCTAAATTCATCAGAGATATTGGCCTATAATTTTCTTTCTTTGTGTTGTCATTGCCTGGTTTTGAGATCAGAATTATGCTCGCCTCATAAAAGGAGTTTGGAAGTCTTCCTTCCTCCTGAATTTTTTGAAATAGCTTGAGAAGGATAGGAGTTAGTTCTTCTTTGAATTTTTGATAGAATTCACTTGTGAAGCCATCAGGCCCAGGACTTTTCTTTGTTGGTAGTTTTTTGATAACTGTTTCTATCTCATTTATTGTAATTGGTTTGTTTAGGTGTTCTGATTCTTCCAGATTGATTTTTGGAAGATTATATGATTCAAGAAATTTGTCCATTTCACCTAGGTTGTTTTATTTCTTGGCATAGAGTTCTTCATAGTATTTTCTTACAATGCTTTGTATTTCTGTTGTGTCAGTTGTTATTTCTCACTCTCATTTCTAATTTTATTTGAGTCCTCTCTCTTTTTCTCCTGGTGAGTCTAGTTAAAGGGTCATTGATCTTGTTTACCTTTTCAAAGAACCAGCTCCTGGTTTCATTGATCATATGTATTCTTTCCATTTATTTCTGCTCTGATCTTTATTATTTCCTTTCTTCTACTAGTCCTAGGCTTTATTTGCTGTTGTTTTTCAGTTCTTTTAGATGCCTGTTAAGTTACTTACTTGAGCTTTTCTAGCATCTAATGGTATGCCTGTAGTACTATGAACTCCCTTCTCAGTACAGCTTTTACTGTGCCCCATAAATTTTGAGTTGATGTATGCTCATTATCATTGGTTTCTAGAAACTATTTTATTTCTTCTTTGATCTCAGTGTTATTCCATTGTTATTTAATAACATGCTATTTAGTTTCCAAGTGTTTGAGTAAATTTCAGTTTGTCTTTTGTGGTTAATTTCTAGTTTCATGGCATTGTGATCAGAGAAAATGCTTGATATGATTTCAATCTTCTTAAATTTGTTGAGATCACTTTTGTGTCCTAACATGTGGTCTATCCTAGAGAATATGTCATGAACGCTTGCAAAGAATGTATATTCTACTGCTTTAGGGTGAAAAGTTCTGAAGATATCTATTAAATCGAGTTGATCTAGTGTATCCTTTAAGTCTACTGTGTCTTTGTTAATTTTTTTCTTGAGGATCTATCCAGTTATGTTAGTGGGGTATTGAAATCCCCTACTATTATACTATTGCTGTTAATCTTGCTCTTTATATCCATCAAAGTTTGCTTTATGTATGTCGGGGCTCCTATTTTTGGTGCATAGATATTTATAGTGGTTATATCTTCTTGTTGAATTGTTCCCTTTATCATTAGGTAGTGTCCTTCTTTATCTCTTACTACAGCCTATGTTTTAAAGTCTATTTTGTCAGATATGAGTATTGCTACCCTGGCTTTTTTTCTTTTCCATTTGCATGAAATATTTTTTTTCCATGCTTTTACCTTCAGTCTATTTGCATCTTTTGTTTAAGGTGTGTCTCTTGTAGACAGCATATACCGTATGTCTTTTGATTGGATCATTTAATCCATTTACATTTAAAGTTATTAATGATATGTAGTTGTTTATTGCCATTTTATTCTTTAAAGCTGTATTCTTTTTTTTGCTATATTTTTCCCCCCTTTGAACTGTTCACAACAGGCCCTTTAGCATCTCTTGCAGAATTGGTTTTAATGAATTCCTTGAGGTATTTTTTTGTCTGGGAAGCTCTTTATTTCTCCTTCAATTTTAAACATTAGCCTTGCTGGACAGAGTAGTCTTGGTTGTAGGTTCTTGTTCTGAATTACGTTGAATATATCTTGCCATTGCCTTCTGGCCTCAAGTGTTTCTGTTGAGAAGTCCAATGTCATCCTTATGAGGGCTCCTTTGTAGGTGATAGCCTTTTTTTTCTCTAGCAGCTTTTAAAATTTTCTATTTATCATTTAGCTTTGGTATTTTAACTATGATGTGTCTTGGTGTAGATTTCTTTGGGTTTCTCTTTAATGGATTTCTCTGTGCTTTTTGAACATGTGAAACATTTTCAAGTCTTAATTTAGGGAAGTTTTCATCTATGATTTGATTGTACAAAGTTTCTATCCCTTGTTCTTTCTCTTCTTCTTCAGGAACCCCTATGATGCAGATGTTATTTCTCTTCATGTTGTCACAGAGCTCCCTTACAGTTTCCTCACATTTTTTGGGTCTCCTTTCTTTTTTCTACTCTGCTTCTGTGCCTTTGTTTATTGTGTCCTCTAACTCGCTGATTTGATCCTCAGCATGATTCATCCTGCTTTTAATTCCTTCCACTGTGGTTTTCAGTTCTGATACTGTATTTGTCATTTCTGTCTGATTCTTTTTTATTATTTCAATTTTGTTTTTTATACTTGTTATCTCTTTATTTAGGTGTTCGTAATGACTATCCATTGTTGCTCTAAGCTCTTTGAACATTCTAACTATCATTATTTTTAACTCTGCATCAGGTAGTTTGGTTATATCTGACTCATTCAGGTCCTTCTCTGGGGATTTTTCTTGATTCATTTGTGTTGCATTTCTCCTCCTGCCCATGTTGTCTCTGTGTAAGAAGGGTTTGGCTACTGGAGTCCAATGGGTGTTGCCTCTGTGTTCCCTAGTTGTGGTCTGTCTGCAGGTCTGCCACCCTCTCTGCCGCTGCCTAGGGTGGTTGGGCGTGGGTGTTGCCAGCACTCGCTGCTGTGTCTGTTGCTGCGGTCTCCACTTCGCCTCCACAGGAGTGGCTGTGTTCTTATGCCAGGCTCTATAAGCCTCAGCCAGTCTTGGCCTTCCCCCCCCTCCCACAGGTGGGACCATGCACCACACTGAGGCCACAAGCCTGGCCACCAAGGGCAAGGGTGAGCACTTTTGCTCAGCTGCGGGTTCCTGTCAGCCTGTTTCTCCAGCCAGGAGGGGCTTCTGGTGCGCGCTCAGCTGCTAGTCTGGCCTTCCATCCTACCTCCGCCAACCTCGGCTCCTTGGCTGGACGGCGCTGCTGCTATGCACTCAGCCGTGCACTGGGCTTTTGCCCCTCCTCTGATGGCAAAGGTGGTTTGGGCAGTGCTTCAAGCCTTGGAGGCCAGGTGCGTCTGTGTGCCTGCTTACCCCTGCCCAGCGCTGGGTCTCTGCCTGTTCCAGGCTCCCACTTTTCCCCCACAGTTGGGGTCACAGGTGGGCCCACAGCCACTGGATCACTTTCACATGTCCCCTTTTCCCCGGCTGGGCTCAGCCTCTGCCCCCGCCAACGAAACCAAGCTTCTGCTTCCCACCACTGCCCGCACTCCAGCAAGCCCTCAGCAGTGTGGTTAGGTGCACTGCAGCTCAGACTCTAACACTCCATACTGTAGTCCTGAAAGCTCCTTCCTTCTAAGCAACTGTGCTCTAATTGCCGCAGGAGAGCCTGTTTGACTGGTGTCCTGCTTCCCCTTGCTGGTTCTAGGGGAAATATTGTTTCAGATTTGTGGCGTGACTCAGCCCAGGGTTTAGGGTGGCTGTCCCCAAAGCTGTTCTCCCTATGCCTTCCAGATCGCACTCTCTTCCCGCTGCTCAGGTCCTTTCCTCTCTCCCTGTTTCCCGGAGTCCTGAGTGAGTGGTTGTGAGAGAGGTTTTCTGGGCCATCTTTTTAAGAAGAATCCTGGGTCTGAGATAATTGTCTCTTTCTCACAAACAGTATCCTAACCTGTTTCCCAGCTAAATACTGTCCAAATGCCTCTTCTATGCTCTAGGTATGTAGACTGGGGCTTTGTTCCTGGGACCCAGATCCCTATCCTTCTGCTGGCCTCTCTTCCTGCCACACAAGTCTCTCCAGGCTGCCTTTTGCTCTGGGGAGCTGGGCAGCCAGTTCCGCGTTTTTGCTTTTCCTACCAGTCTCAATGTTGCTTCTTCATTGTTCCCCAGTTGAAGAGTCCTCTCAGTCCAGTCCAGCATTGGTTTATCCAGATGATGGTTCTTAAAATCAAGTTATAATTCACTTTGGTTCTGGGAGTTGGAAGTTGGTATGTCCGCTTACTCCATTGCCATCCTGCCCCTCTCGTGACCAGCTTCTTAAATAATGGAACAAGAGATGTGCACCATCCGCATGCTCCAATGTGAAACATCTTGCTTTACCTTTTATATTGTCTTTCACTTTTTTGACAACCAGAAAGATGCATAAAATATGGCATAGGACCCAAGTAGTCTAGTTTGCCTGATGACTGCTTAGAGGACAGTCACTTAAATAACTCCAATTTAAAATACACTCTGTGTATCTTAGAAGCAAAATTTTATTGCATTAATCTACTAACATTAGGGAGTGTGTTTATTACCTGAATTTGGCATACCATGCCTTGTCTATTAAAATCTCTCATTCAGCTAACAAATTTGGCAGCGTTTTATACATTTTTTTGTGTTGTTGAGCACTTAGCACAGATCTTGGCATGAGAACTTTAAGCAATTTATATTCAATGACTATTTATGAAATTGACCATTAATAATATGAAAAAGGCAGGGCAGATAATACACAGAGCAAACAAAGATCACACATTATAAGATAAGTTGAATTATTTCCACCAATTCTTCACTTTTCCTTATAGCAGGATAATGCATAAATAGCTATTGGCTTTGTATTTTTAATGCAATCTCTTTGAGGTAACAATAGATTTGCCTACCTCATTGATATTGGACCTGCCATGTGATTTAAATTAGCCAATGTGATGCATGTGTATGCAGGTCAAATATACTAGTTTCTAGCTTAGGTGTTATGAAACTTCCAGGTTACCACTTGCCTTTTGGACTTACTTTCAGGCCATGAACAGAGAACACACAGGGTGTTGCATTTCTGGAAAGGGACATGTTAGAGGTTATGAACCCATTTGTGGAGGCCAGCCCATTTGAATCCTTGTAATCTAAACAAGATTGTTAAAAACTCAAAGAACTGTGAGCTATTTATAAAATTGCTGTAGATTCTGAGGTTATTTACTGCATAGCAAAAACTGACATTACAGTAAATTCCATAGCTGATAATTGAATTCAGTCATCTGACTTCAGGTTCAATTATCTACTACTCAGTGAGAAAAACTCATTTTGAACTTAAATAGTAATTGTTCAATTCAATTCTTACTAAAATTTTAAGTTGGACTGCATCTATTGTCTTAAATTATTTTATTTTTATTTGGTGATATTTATTTTTCCCATATAATTTATATTTTTAAAAATAAAATGTAATTTTTTCTTCATTCAAAAGCAATTTGCTTCCACAATTATAAATACTGACATAATAAAAAATGTACATTTTTAAATATGCTATTTTTCTTCTCTTATGAGAATATGTAATTCCAATGGATTTTAAATCTTAGGTCCTCTATGGCTTTTGACAAATAGTATTCACTAGAATTTATACACTATAACTAAACAATAATTTTTTTCATCTTCAATATGTAGCATGAAGAAATGCTAATCTATGTTTCAGATTTTTAGCTTTGGCTTATATATTTAATAACAAAATATTTAATAGTGATTTCAGAAGGACTGCTAATTATTTGTATTTATTTTTATCACCTTCCTCATTAAATTAGACATTAGAAAAAACAGGCTTTTATAACTTATTCCAATGAGTATCATTATTAATGTGCTGTTGTCCTTCCTATAACCTTCTTTTTATGTGCTTCATTGTTTGTTCTGTAGTAAATCTTTTAAAATACAAATCTCATTTCTTCATTTACTCTTAGCTAGATTTAAGACCTCTTCCTTAAAGTGAACTTTACTTCTTTTAATTTAGTGTAAAAATGGTAAAATGTCTTGGCAGCAGGAATGAATTTACTACTCAAATTTACTAGTAAATTCAGGCAAAATAACTATGCTGTTAGACATTTGTCATAACCTCTGTGGTGTTAAACTTTATTAGTTCATATACTGCTACTGAGATTAGGAAAGACTTCTCTCTAAATTACATATACAGCACAATTTAGTCTAGTATGCATGAAGTATTCATATAGAATAAGACAATATAGTTGAAAGCATTGGGCATAAAGATGTTCCTCAAGCCTGACCAGGTGGTGCACAGTGGATAGAGAGAGCATCGGTTTAGGATGCGGAGGACCCAGGTTCCAGACCCCGAGGTTGCCAGCTTGAGTGCAGGCTCATCAGGTTTGAACAAAGCTCAACAGCTTGGACCCAAGTTCGCTGGCTTGAGCAAGGGGCTGCTCAGTCTGCTGTAGCCCCACCGTCAAGGCACATATGAGAAAGCAATCAATGAACAACTAAAGTGCCACAACAAAAAACTAATGATTGATGCCTCTCTCTGTTCCTGTCTGTCTATCCCTTTCTCTGACTCTCTGTCTCTGTAAAGAAAAAAAAAAAAAAGATGTTCCTTGACTTATGATGGGGTTATGTCCTGATAAACATTTTAAGTTGAAAATTCATTTAGTACTCCTAACCTACCAAATACTATAGCCTAGCCTAGACTATCTTAAATGTGCTTAGAAAACTTATATTGGACTACAGTTGACAAAATAATCTAACACAATGCATACACTATAAAGTACCAGTTGTTTACCATTGTGATCACGAGGCTGACTGGGAGCTGGGGCTGCTCACAGCTCAGCTCATTGAGAGAGTATCATCTTGCATAGCACTAGCCCAGAAAAAAGTTAAAATTCAAAATTGGAAGTATAGTTTCCACTGAATGCATATTGCTTTTTGCACCATCATAAATCTAAAAGTTTTAAGTTGAATCATCAAAAGTTGGGGACTATCTATGTTCTAAATATCTGCAAAGTTGCTAATCAAATTATTTTACCAGATCCACTTCCTACTACGTATTTACTGACTATTTAATAATAATTAAGAATATAGAAAAAAATATTACCAGAGAAAACAGTATACAGTAAATAGTAGGATTTTGATATTTGTAAAAATATTTTTGAATATTTGCTCTTGTGTTTTCCCATTTAGGTTCTTTTCCTTATCAAATAACACACAAAAAATGTTACAGATAGCATATAAAATATTTATAAGAGAACATTATACTGTGAGAAAAAAATAATATTGTTATCCTTGTTTTCATAATCATATGTTTAAGTACCTTGAAAGATTAAGGTGAGTTTTCTTGTTTGGAGTTGTAAAAGTGAAAAGACAATTGTTTTCAAGTTTATTTAGTAAGGGCAACTTCTTACATTTTTACAAGTTTCCTGTTTAAAAACCTCCTTTTCTTTTGCTTTTGAACTTGTGCTTATGAATTAGCATGACTGATTTTATTCATTTCAAAATGGTAGAGGAAACTCTGATGTTATCACCTGGAATATTGAAGACTGCTTTTAAATTACTGTATTTTAACTTCAAGTTGAAATGAATAGTGCTGAAGTTGTTCAACACAACGGAAGGAACAGGAAATAGGAAAAGATAATCCTAAAATTTTATATGGACCTGATTTTAAGAGTACCTGTTAGCCGAAACAACAAAGTTCTTATGGTCTTATTACCTTTGTATCTTCAGTATACAGGTTTTCTCAAACCTGACACTATTGACACTTCGGACTAAATAATTCTTGTTTGAGAAGTCTTGTCCATTATACAATGTTCACCAGCATAACTGGCCTCCACACATATATGAATTTTTCCAATTCAATGAATATAAAGCCTGCTGAAGGATGGCACCCCATTCATGCAGGGTATTGCCTCAAAGCTGGGGCTTTAGCTTTTCCTCCAGCAGCTCATTCCAACACTCTGCCAGGTCAGCAGCATCTGGGTGGCACATTATGTATTTCATCCACTGAATCCTGTGCTCAGAAGCTGTCTGAGGACTACCTGCCTGTGGAACAAACATCCTATAACCAGTAAGTGGTGCTGGCCAAGGCCAAGTAGCAAACAGAACAAACAAAACAAGAAAACCTGCCACTCCAATTAGGTGTCTAGTCTTATGAAAACAAACCTCATAGCCTTACATGATAGAAGGACCCACTATAGTCAACTTGGCACTAAGTGGTCATTTGGTCTGCTTGAGGAATAATGTCATATGGGAGGTAAGCACTGGTCTTTGTTGTATGCATTTTGTAGATTGAGAGGTAGTAACAGCAGTAGTTAGACTAGCCTAGGTAAGTAGGAATTTATGCTCTTGGGACCATGCACAGTTTTTATCCTTGTCATCATAACCCTCTTTCATATACCCATCATGGTAGTGCCATGTTAGCTACTTATAGTTCTGCATCAACTAAATCAAATGGTCGTGCATTTCTTCCATTTGAAAATTTAGTACCTTTTCTCTAGTGTATTCACTCTTTATGCATATATATATATATATATATATATATATATATATATATATATATATATATACCCATCTATGTTTCTTTTACCCCTAACCCCTCTGCTGCCAATATTCTAATCTTCTTTTCTACCAAGTTTCTAACCAGCTGACCTAGACATTTGTCACTGCCCACTTTATACATCATGACCACAGGTCAATTCTCCTTCCACACCAAGTAAATATGCTCATATATCATGCCCGTCTTTTGAGCCTAAATGCAGAGGCTATAAAAAAGCCGCCCATTATTAGCTAGTTTTCAAATAATAAGCTATCCCATATATAAAACAAGCTTTGGGATTTTACTGTTTTTTAGAACCCATTGTACATGATTACCCCAAATGGTTATAGGAATAAGTCGAAGAAGGGGAATTAGTACAAATGCAGTGAGGGTAATAGGATTCTGAGTTACTTTTACATGCAACTTGCTTATGTCCTATGACCCTGTTCCTGATCACTCCTCGATATGCTCTTTCTAGCTTAATAATGACTTCTTCCTAGCAGTCTAAGCTTATGATTTGGTGAATATGACAGTACCAAGCTTGTGATGAACAGTTAGAGATTGCACAGCCTTCTCTCTACCAGTGCTCAATAGTACTCCAGGAACTATATTATAAATGGCTTCTAATTATTTATTAAAAGTGGCATGCTCTTGCTCCAGAACTCCATGACCCCCAGGGGACTGCCATAAACTCCATACTACATCTTTTTCCAATATCCAAACACAACTTCATAGGCTTTTAGTGAGTCGGTTGGCTCACCCTGCAGCTGCTCACCCTGCAGTATGGAATGGTTGCAGATCTGTACACTCCTCAAAGCCAGCAGTCTTAATATTATTGTATACCTTAACTATATACAACTCCTATTTGTCAATTATATCTCAATAAGGAAAGAAAAAATAAAATAGATGTAAACAAAATAAAAAGGTGGCAGTCTTTCTTGTGTCTCAGAATATGGCTGGCACAGTATTCATACATGTGACATGTGTTTTCCCCAGGACCTGAGGGAGACCTAGTAGATGTTAAGTTTCTTTCTTTGTAGGAGGGTATGCAAGATGCAGCAACTTATCATTCACTTTGGAAAGGGTGTCCTGGGTGCCCCTAATTAGTAGAGACTTAAGAGCTTTACTATAGTGAAAAACCCTTGAATCATTTTAGGAATTATTTTCTAACCTCTAAAATGTATATATCTTACCATATCCTTCAAGGTAGAAGATTTTTCTTTTCTTGCTTACCCTCCTGATCAACATGTCATCAATGCAATGGACCAATGTTATATTCTGCAGGATGCAGAGACCTCTGTTTTTATATTATGACAGAATGTGGTAGGGTTGACATAGGTACGGAAAAAAACTGTAGTTGGGTGCTCTTTTTCAGTCCAAGGAACTGAGGACTATTTCTGGTGTCTTAACTGAATAGCAAGGAGGATGTTTAGTAAATTAGCATACCATCATCTGAGTTCTGTTGTTGTGCTTTACCAAAGATACCATAGCTGCCACAGCGCTGCCATTGGAGGTACTGATTGGTAAGTCCACTCTGGTCTATAGACACTTTCTGGCATTCAGAACCATCTGGTGTCTTCAGAGGCCATACTGGAAAAGTAAATGGAAACATGATGAAGACCACTATTTCTGCATCTTTTAGATCCTTCAGTGTAGTACTTATCTCTATTATTTCCTCTCGTATGTGATACATATTTTTGTTTGTTTGTTTTATTGTCTTAGCTGAAGGAGCAGAAATAGTTTTAGAAACTTCTTCATGGCCTTCCTCACTATGTTTGCTCTTATTCTCACAGGTAAGAAACAAATTCAACTCTTATTCCAATAGTCAGATATATTAATGCCAACTATATATTCAGAGATCAGGAATATTTCCACTGGGTGGGTTTGAAAACTCAGTGGGTCATTTTAAATTGGACTTTAGTATGGTATCAATGACCTAAACCCACATGACCCCTCTAACCAGGGGAGCCATAGGCCACTTCAGTTCATCAGGTGCTAGTGTCAACTTAAGAACTGCTCAACTCTCCTCAAAATTTCCATGTAGTCTCCTTTTCCCAGTGTACAGAAAATGGACAATAGGTAATGGATCAAGTAAATGGGAATAGGTCTCTGAAGAAGGTCTGGAAAAACATGGTAGTGCATCCTTGCCAAGGTAGCAGCACCTTTCAGTATGGGAATCCAGTTGCCTCTTCAGATAATAGTTTCTCTGTCTGAAACTGCTTCACATAATCGTTACTTCCCTGAGTCTTTTAATCCTACACTTTACTACCTGTCATGACAATTCAGAGATATAAATACCTGGATGGATTATGCCATGACTTAATTCTGATTATAGGTCTGGAGGCCAGGAGGAAAGGTGGCTCTCCTGAGCTTCTGAGTAGATACCCATTGTCTTGTATAAATCTCTTTGTATTAATTTTTTTTATTATTGGAGGAGTGCTAGATTTTCCCGGGATAAGATGGGTAATTTCTGAAAATTCAAAATGTTAAGAGAAATCTGAGGCCTCAAAATCCTTTGAGTATTCTTCCCAGATGGCCCCATCCCGGGTTAGTGTCTAAGGACTTCACACCTATCTCAGATCTGTTATGGTTGAGCACTAAACGATTTTCAAATTTCAGTACCATGTTTTGCAAATCCTGGACTTAATCTTAACTTTATCTGTTTGCTCAGAGTAAGATAAGGGCATTTCTTTGTTGACTACTGAAGAGACTCTCTCTGTTTGTTTTAAGCTCTTAGTTAATAGACCTCAGCTTTTATAAAAGTGATAACCATTTAATTTCGTTATCTTTACATGTATACCTCTCTCTCCAAAGACATATTTCAAAAGCCTGGATCATAACATTCCACTCTCCTCTATTCCCACAACATTCATCCTCATCAGTGACAATAATTTTACCAATTGAACTGCCACCATATTGCATGGGCTTTCCACACATTACTTACTTCTAGGTATAGGATGCTATTACCAGTCAGATGGTGATAGAGCATGTTCTAGCAAAACTTCAAGGGGGCACAATCCTTCTGAGTACTCTTGAAAACAACTGTAACAGGTTGATTTTTCTGAGAAGCAGATTTTAAGATCAAGTTAGGAGTGCAAAAAGATTTTGGAGAAGTAGCAGATATGAAAGAAAAGGGTAGGAAGCAGGATTAGGCAGAGTGAGCTTTTGGATCATGATACACATTTGACAAATCTTCATCAGCCTAATGTTGTACTCCAGAGAAAGACTGTTTGGTCGAGAGGTCCTGCCTTAGTTAGACATAGCTAGGCCCTTATGTGCACATCATCAATCATCTCACTAAGTTCTTAGCTTCCCAAGTTTGTAAACTTTCTAAACTCATTGTCAGGTTAATTTTGTGAGTGAGATAGAAATGAAGATGAACTGTTTTGTGTAACAAAATTGGGAAACTTTTTGATTTATTTTCTTGTGAATAGCAAGGGAAGGGAGAGAAAATGAAACAAGGAAGGGACAGGGGTTGTAACAGTGGAGAATGTGAAAAGTTCTGAGCTTATGGAGAAAAAGCCAAGGGTCCTGGCCAGTTGGCTCAGCAGAAGAGCATTGGCCTGGGGTTTGGATGTCCCAGGTTCGATTTCTAGTCAGGGCACACAGGAGAAGTGATCATTTGCTTCTCTATCCCTCTCCCTTCTCTCTCTCTCACTTCCCCTTCTATAGCCATGGCTCGAAAGGCTAGAGTGAGCTGGTGCTGAGGATGACTCCATGGCCTTACCTCAGGCGTTAAAATGGTTCTGTTGTGAAGCAATGGAGCAGTGCCCCCAGATGAGCAGAGCATCACCTTGTAGGGGGCCTGCCAGGTGGATCCCAGTTGGGGCACAGGCAAGAGTCTAGCTGTCTGCCTCCTTGCCTCTCACTTAATAATAATAATAATAATAAAAAAAGCCAATAGTGGCTCATTCAATTTTTGATATTTTAACTGTTACATTAAGTTTTTTGAAACCCTTAATAAAGTTTATCAGTACTTTATTTTGGTTGAAATCGAGTAAAATATTTTTAGTTGCCCATCTTGGATAATGCAATGTAGAGCAAGAGAACCATAAATGATGATGATATAATCCGTTCCATGATCTTAACCCTTTCCTAAAATATACCCATCTCTTAACAGATTCAAGATCCAAAATTTAAATCAGAGATCTTTGGAATGCACACCATTTAGATGCATATCATGACAAAGTTACCTTTATTTTAAGTTCCCTTTATTATTTTTTCAGTTCCTAGAAGCAAAACATTAGGGTCATCTTTCAAAGGTTTATTTTATTTCTTCATTCTGTTTATCAAATCAATGAATAAGCTATAAAGATTTTTTATTTTATTATTTTAATTATATTTAAAATTTAATTTAAAACATGTATTTATATATTATATATTTACATATTCATTTTTTTGTGTGACAGAGACAGAGAGAGGGACAGATAGGGACATACAGACAGGAAAGGAGAGATATGAGAAACATCAATTTTTTATTGTGGCACCTTAGTTGTTCATTGATTACTTTCACATATGTGTCTTGACCTGGGGGGAGGGCTGCAGCAGACTTAGTGACCCCTTACTCAAGCCAGCAACATTGGGCTCAAGTTGGTGAGCCTGTGCTCAAATTAGATGAGCCCATACTCAAGTAGGTGACCTCGGAGTTTCGAACCTGGGTCCTCCACATCCCAGTCCAATGTTCTATCCACTGTCCCACCACCTAGTCAGACCATATTCATTATTTTTATATTTAAAAGATTCTAACATAATTATTCTCTTACTCTATTTCTACTTGCCATCACTGCTACCTGGGCCTGCTGTGCATAAATCCCAATATTCTGATTCTAGCCTCCTTCATTTCCTATTTGAATTCTTGAATTTCCTGTTTCTAAAACATAACTATTATATTGTTTTTTGTTTTGTTTTGTTTTGTTTTTTTTTTACAAGGACAGAGAGAAAGTCAGAGAGAGGGATAGATAGGGACAGACAGGAACGGAGAGAGGTGAGAAGCATCAATCATTAGTTTTTCGTTGCCGTTGCGACACCATAGTTGTTCATTGATTGCTTACTCATATGTGCCTTGACCGTGGGCCTTCAGCAGACTGAGCAACCCCTTGCTGGAGCCAGCGACCTTGGGTCCAAGCTGGCGAGCTTTTTGCTCAAGCCAGATGGGCCTGTGCTCAAGCTCGCGACCTCAGGGTCTTGAACCTGTGTCTTCCGGTATCCCAGTTTGACGCTCTATCCACTGTGCCACTGCCTTGTCAGGCTATATTGTTATTTTAATGTTCGAGTGTAGTAATAGGTTTCTCGTGGTTTATTATTTTTTTTAAAATATTTTTGGTGGTATATGTCAGCAACCATAGTAGGTATTGTGGTACCATGATAAATAAGGGCACAGTCCCTATTCTTGAAAAGTTGTATATTTACAGACATGGCAAAACACAGAGTTAAAGATTTGCATTGAGTGGTATGGAAAGGGAAAATTGTAGTAATCACATTAACTCTGGGTTCTTCTACTTGGCTTTCAAGGTTGAGGTTACTTGGAATACTCTACTTACCTAAATTTGTTAAGTTACTGCCCAACACAAGTTCACTGTTCCTGTTAGGTATTTTAATTTAACTCCCATACCAAAGCTCTTGTTTATCTCTTTATCTGTGTGGATTCTTTCTGCCTGTAATGGCTTTCAACAACTCCTGTCAGTTTATTCATATTCTTTCGCTAGCTTTTCAAAGTAAGTAACAAAAACAAGGTTTGTTTCAATCGTGCAGTTTACCGGGCAATTAAAAGCCACACAGTTTTGTTCCCCTTTGCAAATAACTGAGTGCACCTATCTCTTAGAATTTATCTCTATTTATTATTGAATTCAGAATGAATAAATTAGCATCTTTAAAATTAGCTTTTTTTTTTTTTATTCATGAAGGATGTGTTCCATCCTCAGCAGTACAATTAAAGAGATCCTTATCCCTAGTATTCATGTTGATTATAGACAAATAGAAACTGACAAATGGTTGCCAATCATTAACCAACTACTTTCAGGACTTCTATCATTTGCATCAGCAAACTTTTACATGTTGCAGATATAGTGACGAGTTAGCAAAAGGGTTTTTGTCTTCATGAATCTTAAAATAATATAGATATAGTATAAAAAATAATGAAACCTATATTTATAGACTTTATAATAATAGAAATAATATGTTGAAGAAGGAGGAGGTAATAAAGAGTGCCTAGGGATATGTAGCTTCTTTGGGGTATCCTGTAATTGCCTGTTACAGGAGTTGACACTTGATATTTATTATGTCCACTTCCCCTCATATGGAAAAAAGTTAGTTATACGACTAATACAGAAAAGACTATTTCAGGAAAGAAAATAGTTAACACAAAAGTCCTAAGAAGCTAATGTAACTAGAGTATAGTGAACCAGCAGGGTGCGATACAAGATGAAGTTGGAAATATAGGTTGTTCTGTTAATAACTGGTAAAGTTCTGTTTGCATATATTTCTTATTGATTCTCATATCAAAATACTTTGTCTCCCTGAAGGAGAATAAAATATTGTTGGTATTTGGTGTTTTGCTGATTGTTTTATAGACATGCCAATTGAAAATTAGGATAAGAATTATTTATTGACTAACATCTTATGTAGGTTATGACTAGTCTTCCCCAAATGGCTTTTCAGTTCAGTATTCCTTAAAATTGCAAGTATCTAAATAAATAAATAAATAAATAAATAAATAAATAAATAAATAAGGCAAGCCTTGGCAAGATTAGCTCTGTTAGTTAGAGCACCTACCGAAACACAGAGGTTGCTGGGTCAATCCCAGGTCAGGGCACATACACGAACAGATTTTACAGCATGGTAAGAAAAATTTTTTAACTTACTTTCTTCAAATAATTTCCTTTACGAAGTCAGGGTACCTTCATAAATCCTTTGATTTTCTTTATTGAAAAATTAAGTAATATCTTCCCAGTTATCTTAAAATATTTTAGTTAATTTTAGAAATCATCATGTATGTTTTCTAAAATAATTACCAGAAAACTTAATAAAAAGGATATTTAACAATGAATTTGCTGTTGTGCACAAGAAGTTTTTCAGCCTCAAAACATTATGTATGTACTTCCCCCATTACACAATTATGTCTTCATTATCCCAGAATGCTTTTCTGACATGCTTATCTAAAAAAAACACACATTAACTTTAATTCTTGGCGGATATTCCAATTACAGAGTAATCAAAAGCAAATTAAAATTTAAACATACTTTATTTTTAACTTTGTATATCAATCTAATAGATTTGATATACTTTTTAAATCTTTTTATGTTTTGTACCTTTTATTTTTTTCAGCTTTCCCCTGATTTTATTTCTAAAGTCTATGTTTTGTGTCTTCTCATGTCTGTGTTTGTGTGTGATGTTATGTGAATTATCTCACCTTTTTTCTTTTCTTCTGGCATTGTTTCTAGCTTCTTTTCCTTTTAGTAGAGATCTGCACCTGAGGGGTCAGAGGATAATGTAAAGATATAAATTGTTTCAGAAAGCTGTAGGTGCATATGCTTGCACCAGCAATGGGGCATTGGCCAACAGGAAGGACATTCTCCATACTGGGTGTCACTGCTACCTAGATTCTGCAGGTCACCTTGTTCTGACAAATAGCGGATTTAAAAAAATATTTAGCCTGACCTCTGGTGGCTCAGTGGTTAAAGTGTCAACCTGCAATGCTGAGGCTGATGGTTTGAAATCTAGGACTTGCCCAGTCAAAGCATATACAAGAAGTAAAGATGAGTGATGCTTCCTGCTCCTCTCCCCACTTATCTCTCTCTGTCCTCTCTCAAAATTATATGTTATATATAATATATAGTTTACCTATAATTATATAAAATATATTATAAATTATATATATATATATATATTAGAGAGAAGCAGGGAGAGTGAGAGACAGGAACAGCAAGTTGTTTCTGTATGTGCCCTAACTGGGAATCAAATCAGCAACCTCTGCACTCCCGGACAGCACTCCAACCAACTGAGCTATCTAGCCAGGGCTTAATTTATTATTTTTTTATTTGTTAATCTTTTTAAGAGATACAGAGAAAGGAAGGAAGAGATAGATGAGAGGTAAGGGAAACATTCATTTGCTGTTCCATTCAGTCATGCTTTCATTGGTTGCTTTCAGCGTGTGCCCTCACGGGGAATTAAACCCACAATGTTGTCATTTCCAGATGACGCTCTTAACTGACTGAACTAACAGCCAGGGCCAATAAGTAAAAATATGAAAAAAAAGTTTTTAAAGTTATTATTTTTAAAATGTTTGTCACTGTTCTAAAATTAAAAATATCTGTGCCAAACAAAAACCTGTTCACAACCTGTTATTTGTAACTGCAAAGTATAATGAGATAGACTCTACCTATCCTATATACTCACTAAATAGTGTGACAATGGTGACTTACTTTTGTGAGCCTCTGGTTTGTCTGCATTAAAATAGAGATAACACTGTGTCACATAGTTGTTTTGAGTATTAAAATATGTAATGCAGATCCAAATTCCTGGCACATTACCTGATATATAAAAAGATTCAATTAAATTGTAATTCACTTCACTTTATGTCTATTCCTCCTCTTACATTTTTATTTGGTTGAATGTGTGTTACTTACTTATCTAATCCATGAGTCTTTCCCAACTTTCTTTTCCTCCTCAAACTTCTCCAACCTTTATTAATTTGTTATTATTAGTTTATGATAAATTATTGTCATTAAATACAACTCCAATTTAAAATAATAACGTAGTTTCTTCTTTTGCTTTGTTGATATTTTTATACCAACATTGTAAATTAATTTGGAAAAACTAGGTGGGTTTCTTATCTGAACTGTAATTACATGTGATCCATAAAAGTTTGCTGAAAAATATATCTTTTTCATGTATATTTAAAGAAAAGAGTTATATAATTTCAATGTTTTATTAATAAAAACTGTTAATTAAATGTGTTTGGGTGATCCCTTTCAATGTCTTCCCTGCTAAGTCTTGCAGAGGGTAAATTTGTAGGCAGACATTCAACAGTCATAGAAATAGTTCCTGATTTCCCTGTTTGATCTATTTGCATCTTTGCTGTAACTTTTATTATTCCCAGCATCAATCCTCACTTAGTATTTCCATCAAATTCTTCCAGACTCATCATTGCATTTGCTGTTATCAATTTTTTTTATGTTTCCTTGATTATAGTCATTGTTCTTTTCCACTTGATTCAATATTTCCATGGACTACAGACATACAAGTCCATGTTTGGCATGGCCGGGAATTCTTTAACATTTTCTTCTGTCCTATGTTTTTGTATCAGGTACACAGTCTTATGAGCAACTGAAAATATAAGATAATGCATATCCCACAGATAACAAAAAAGTTGGCAAATTTATTTTATATACTATAATTTTTTTTATGATTGAGTATATATATATATATATATATATATATATATATATATATATATATACATATATATTATTTTTCTGAAGTGAGAAGCAGGAAGGCAGAGAGACAGATTTCCACGTATGCCCGACCAGGGTCTACTCGGCATGCCCACCAGTGGGCAATGCTCTGATGATCTGGGCCATTGCTCCATTGCAACCGGAACCATTCTAGCACCTGAGGCATAGGCCATGGAGCCATCCTTAGCGCAGGGGCCAACTTTGCTCCAATGGAGCCTTGACTGTGGGAGGGGGAGAGAGAGATTGGGAGATAGAAGGGGGGGAAAGTGGAGAAGCAAATGGGTGCTTCTCTTGTGTGCCCTGGCCAGGAATGGAACCGAGACTTCCACACCCCAGGCTGACACTCTATCGCTGAGCCAACTCCAGGGCTTACTTATAATATTTTAATAAAATATGTTTTATATTTTTAATAAAGAAATGAACAAATCTATGGTTCTGAAAAACTTTAACTAAAATATTTTGGATAGCTCATCATTCAAAGCCCAAATAATACAGCTCTCATGATTCATTTGTACAAAACACAATGGACTTTTATAACCCTATGTACCTGAAAATATGTGTTCTTCTAAATGTACAGTTATGATTCCTCATTGTTCTATCTTAAGAATGGCATAGAGGTAGATATATGCTTCATTTTTTCTTTTATTTTTACTTGTATAGTTCCATTTTTTTTATTCATAGACGTAAACCTTTCATTTTTTAATATCATTGCTGAAAGAATAATTTTAATTTTCATTTTTATAAACATAATTAAACATAGAAAACATTTTCAAATGAACTTTGGTGTCTCACATTTCAGGAAAGACTCTTTCATAAACATTTTCATTATAAATATATGTTTTCCATAAAGCAATGGTCTCTTTTCTGCTGGTAAATTTCAACATATTAAAACAATCAATATAGAGATTATTTTTATTCTACAGTTTTATTTTACTAATACTACCTACAGAAATTGATATTAGAACCTGAACTACATAGTAAAAGAAAAGCAAATAAACTATTTACACATATAGACATATATTTAAAACTTAAGGTAGAAGCATATAAAATCTATTAATAAATAAAAATAAGGAAGACAGTTTAGCATAAGGAAATTTATTAGTACAATGTATCATATCAATACGTCAAGGAAGAAAAATAGTATGGCCAAATGATAGATTCCCAAAAGACAATATTCAGCATGTGTTTTTAATTTTAAAAATATTAGTTAACTGAAGAGTTACCAGGCTGTGGTGCAGTTGATATAGCATTAGACTGGTACACAGAGGACCCAGGTTCGAAATTCTGAGCTCGCTGGCTTGAGCACAGGCTCATCTGGTTTGAGCAAGGCTCTCCAGCTTGTGCCAAAAGTCAATGGATAGAGCAGGGGTCCCCAAATATTTTACACAAGGGGCCAGTTCACTGTCCCTCAGACCGTTGAAGGGCCGGACTATAAAAAAACTATGAACAAATCCCTATACACACTGTATATATCTTATTTTAAAGTAAAAAAAAACAAAACAAAACAAAATAGGAACAAATAGAATATTTAAAATAAAGAACAAGTAAATTTAAATCAATAAACTGACCAGTATTTCAATGGGAACTATGGGTGCGGATGCATCCTGTGCTCCTCTCACTGACCACCAATGAAAGAGGTGCCCCTTCTGGAAGTGCTGGGGGGGGGGGATAAATGGCCTCAGGGGGCTGCATGTGGCCCGTGGGCTATAGTTTGAACACCCCTGGGCTAGAGCAAGGAATCACTTCCTCTGCTGTTGTCCCCGTTCAAGGCACACATGTGAAAGCAATCATTGAACAACTAAGGTGCTGCAATCAAGAATTGATACTTCTCATCTCTCTCTCTTCCTATCTATTTCTATCTGTTGTTCTCTCTGTCTCTCTCTGTCTCTGTCTCATACAAAAAAAAAGTTAGTTAACTGAAAATAAAAGTAAAAAAAGAACAGAATGAAGTAAAAGTTGCTAATATATTTCATTATCAAACTTTTGAAGCAGAGTAAATCAAAAACCACACTAAAAATAGAAGATAAAAACAAAACTAGCAGTGGTAAGATGAAATAATCTGTGTACTTTCTTAATATAATATGCTATCTAGGCTGATGAAAATATTTTAACAAATAGCTGGGCACCAGAGATACTTTTATTAATCTTAGAGAAAAACAAAGTTGGTCATTATGACCATTATTTTATTTTTAAAAACGTCATTTTGGAAGTTTTATTATAATTATTTTGGAAAATTTTAGAAAACCCATTAATTTATAATAAAAAGAGGAAAAGTAAATACTAATTGCTAATTCCATAATTTTCTACTTTGGAAACACAAAAGGATTAACTAAAATCCTATTATACTAATGATGAACAGTGTAAATAAAATGGAAAATAAGGAGCTACACATGATAGTAAAGAAATATAAAATTCTTAGCAATGAGCTAAAATCAATTTATTGGGCCTTTTTGAGACAAACTATATGAGTTTTCTATGGAATTTAATGGGAATATGAAAACAAATGTACTTGGTTTGTCAATAAAACATCATAGAAAGAGAGATAGCAACAATTCTTAAATTACTTTTATGTATAAGATCATTTTACCTGAAATTTTAACTTTGCGAAGTCATGGTAAAGTTGACTAAATAATCCTAAACATTATTGGGATAAATTTAGCATAAAAATAGTAGCCCTATCTAGTTAGTTCAGTTGGTTAGAGTGTCATTTGGAAACAACAAAGTTGTGGGTTCAATCCCAGAGCACACACAGGAATCAACCAGTAGAATGAATGATTGAGTGAAACAACAAATGAATGCTTTACTTCCCATCCTCTCTCTCTCACTTCCTCTCTCTTGCTTCCTTTCTCTGTCTCTCTAAAAGCCAATCAATAAATAAAAAGCCTAGCTGGATAGCTCAATGGGTTGTAGCATTGTCCCAGTATGGAGACTGCAGCTTAAATCCCAGTCAGGGCACATAGAAGAACAGCTCAATGATCCTGTTCCTCTGTCTCAATCTCCTTGCCTATCTTTAAAAAATAAAAAAATATATATAATAAATTGTGGGAGGAGCTTTCTTTTGCAATCATCATAAAGTTTATTAAAATATCATTAATTAAATATTATAGTAACAGCACAGAATATATGGATAGGTAAATGCAAGAACGATGAAACATCAAAAACAATGATAATTAAACATAGTTAGATAGTACATTTTAAATTAGAGTTTTAAGTCAGTAGGGTGAACAAATAGATTAATCAAGAAATGGCAGGTGAGCCTAACCAGGTGGTGGCGCAGTGGATAGAGCATCGTACTGGGATGTGGAAGACCCAGGTTCGAGACCCCGAGCTCGCCAACTTGAGTGCGGGCTCATCTAGCTTGAGCAAAAGCTTTTCAGCTTGGACCCAAGGTCGCTGGCTCCAGCAAGGGGTTGCTCAGTCTGCTGAAGGCCCGCAGTCAAGGCACATGTGAGAAAGCAATCAATGAACAACTAAGGTGTTGCAATAGCAACAAAAAACTAATGATTGATGCTTCTCACCTCTCTCTGTTCCTGTCTGTCTGTCCCTTTGTATCCCTCTCTCTGACTCTTTCTCTGTGCCTGTAAAAAAAAAAAAAAAAAAAAGAAATGGCAAGTGAATTACTGGCTAACAACACACACACACACACACACACACACACACACACACACAGTGGTGGGATTCAGCTGTTTCTTACCAATTCAGCAGAACCAATACCTAATTTTTTGTTGAGTTTGGTGAACTGCTTGTTAAAATGATATTTGTAATCAAAGTTCTCGCTAAGGTGGGAGCCTGGGCAGCTGCCCAATGTAGAAATAACAAATTTACATTCCTTACTCTTTTTTACTTTCTTCTGTACAACAGTATATTCTAAATGCCTGTAGTAATGTTCATTCTATTCTTATAAAAATGTTGTGAATTAATTACTTCAGAAACTTCCAAAAATATAAAATTTATAAAAATCATAAATTTTTCAGGCTTCCTCGGGAAAGACTTTTAGAAAACATTGTAATGAATTTGAAAAAAAAGGCTAATGTATTGTGAACATTTAAAAGCTAATTGTAGCCTATTTCAAGATATAAATAAATTATAATTTCTCAATTTTTTTTGGAACCTGAATACTGGAATATTGAAAAAGTTTTAGTTACACGGAAAGCAGCTGAAGGACAATTGCTTGTATTTAATGACATTTTTAATTACCAAATTGATATTAATGATTATCAAGATTTCATGGAAAAAGTTTTATTAAACTCCCAGTGTTCAAAGAGCTAAAAATATTGTCAGAATAATTGCTGTAAGTTCAGCAGAAGTGGAAATGGGTTTTTCAAAGATGAACAATGTGTTCAGAGGAGTCGCCTGTTTCTAATATATCAAACACAATGACTATCAGTCTAATTGGCTTACCTCTAAAAGAATGGGATCTTACTTCTACAGTGAATAGATGGTTAAGGATAAATCACACAGCTGATGATGCTTGGAGAAAAGAGAAGAAAATTGTGAGGACCCCAATCAAGGAGCACTATGGAAATATCTTAACAGTTTTATTGCTTTCTTGTCAGGTATTATTTAATATTTTTTCATTAATATTTTAAAACTCTTTCTTATAATATAACCTAGTTTTGTGTACTTCTTTTATTGTTTCTATTTAAGTATTAAATGCATGAAATAATAACCTATGTTTTGGTATATCTTTTATTATACTTGAAACGGTCATTAGGATAGAGAACCAGATGTTAAAGTATGTGAATCCCACCACTCCATACACCCCTACTCAGGGCATGGTGGGGAGGGCAGAGATGGTATTTAAAGAAGGCATTAATCCATAATCAGTGATGGGCAACCTTTTTATAAAAACCGCCCACTTTTGCAGTGCTGGTCAACCTGGTCCCAATTGCCTACTAGTGGGCGTTCCAGCTTTCACGGTGGGCTAATTGTGGCGCCGTTTGGTTGCTCCGCTACCAGCCTACCATGAAAACTGGAAGCCCACTAGTGGCCAATAGGAACCAGGTTGACCAGCACTGCAAAAGTGGGCGGTTTTTATAAAAAATTTGCCCATCACTGCCATAGATGTTCTCAAGAGTGTGAACTGAGGTGTAGGATTCAGGACATGATAAAAGAATAAATGAATGGGAAAGACATGGCTGGAAACTTGTGGTGTATTCTTATTAATTAGAAGAAGCTTGATTAGGAAAAGCTCTATCTGCGAGCCTTCAGTAAAATGTGATTATAAAGCTCATACATATCCTTCTTCTAGCAAGCATAGATTGATTACACATAGATTATAGATAAATAAATATGAATGGGAATTATACACAAAATGCTTTACTTTCATATGCAAATCATGAATTGCTTTTATTTTCTGAACTATATTAAAAAGCATTACCGTGAGACACTTTTAGTGAGGGATTTTTGCCAAATGTTTATGTGGTTAATGACATGGCCAGCTAGGTGATTAAAGTTTCAAGTTCTATGGAGACAGAAATCTCAGAATAGTTTAAATTAACCATGAGTTATACTTTAATATATAAATGCTTCTAAATAAGTTTTCAAAGTTCATATTGATTGACTGTTCCCCTGATTACGTCTTAGGATAGTTTATTATCTTGTAATAGAAATCACTAACTTTGGATTAAGATGGACCTGGTTTTAAATTATTGTATTGAACTTTTCTGATTGTTGGACCTTGGGCTGTTATACTAACTTCTCCCATCTTAAATTTACCTCATCTACAAAATGGAAACACTAATGTCTCAGTCACATATTTTTTATGAATATTAGTAGGATGATTCATAATACATCTACTGTGTGCTTGCCACATTAGAGATACTCTATACTCTATAATTGAATTTTTATGATTTAATTTATAAACTTCCAAAAAAGGTGGATGGCATTTAGAAATGGAGTACAGGATGAAATTAGGAGTCAAATTAATGGAAAATATGCAGTTGACCCTTGAACAGCATGGGAATTTGGGATACCAACCATCCACACAGGAAAAAAAAATTATGTATAACTTTTAACTCCTGAAAACCTTACTACAAATAGCCTAGTGGTGACTGGAAACCTTACCAATAACATAAATAGTCAAGTAACAGATTTTTTATGTTATACATATCATGCTGTAGTCTTAAAATAAAGTAAGCCAGAGAAAAAAATTAAAAAAAATCATAAGAATGAAAAATATATTTGCAATATTTATTGAAAATTATTCAAATATAAGTGAATCTGTGCAGTTCAACCTTATATTGTTCAAGGTTTAAGTGCAATTGACATATAAAGATATTTGGAAAGCATTCAAAATATAAAAGAAAAAAATTTTACCAGTAATTCTGTAACACTGCTATAGTTTAACACAAATTTAGGGCAAAGTCTAAAGGACTTATGACTCTCTAAATATTAGTTGTGGATTACTAAGTAAAATAATTCTTTAAAATTGTATTGATGCAATTTTTAAATTTCAGACAAGGGGTAGTTTGTATTTATATATTTAAATGCCAATTATTGCTAGAGTTAAATTCTCAGATTGCATTTATTATTAAAATATTTTTTAAAAAGTGTGAGACCCTGGCTGGGTGGCTCAGCAGTAGAGTGTCAGCCCAGCGTGTGGAAGTCATGGGTCTGATTCCTGGTCAGGGCACACAGGAGAAGCAACCATCTGCTTCTCCACCCCTCCCCTTCTCACTTCTCTCTCTGTCTCTCTCTTCCCCTCCTGCAGCCATGGTTCAGTTGAAGCAAGTCAGCCCTGGGTGCTGAGGATGGCTCCATTAAAATAGCTCAGTTGCCTATCAATGGAGTGAAGGTCACCAGAGAGGCAGAGCATCACCTGATAGGGGGCTTGCCCAGCAGATCCAGGTGGGGGGGGGCATACAGGAGTCTGTCTTTTGCCTCCCTGCTTTTTACTTAAGAAAGAAAACAAACAAACAAACAAAAAAGAACTTTGTTTTGTTAGTGGCAAAACAGCAAATGTTACTATTGAGCAATTGAACCTTGGCTTAGCAACCTTCATACTTGAGTTCTGGTTAAGAAAGAATTCAGGGTAAAGACTCAAATACAAGAAAATGTTTATTTAGAAAGTCACAGAGGTAGAATAAAGTAAGTCAACTGGGCTTTGTGGGCTCAGGAAATAAGTTACGGAGACAAAAGAAGGGCCCTTGGAGCTTAGAAAGAAGAAAGGCAGGGAGAATACCTGGGAAAAGAAGGGAGCAAGTTCCCAGAGTTCTTTAGAGAGAGGAAAAGTGTGCACTATGGTTCCTCTCTCCTTAGCTGTTTTATCTGCTCTCTATAGGCAGGCATTTAAGGGGAGGTCTCAGTGGAGGATTTCAATGAAATATTCATCAGCTTTCCAGGTGTGTCCTTTTAGGGCTGTGGTCTTAATGATTGGCAGATGCCAGGGCAGGGGGATCATTAGTTATGGCAGGTGGTCCTGATGACATCCATGGTGTCATCACTCCTAGCTTTGCTGCTTCTTCAAGACCTGGAGCTGAAGCACACTGAGGTCTGTTACCTCTAGTTTGAGTTTCAAAACTCTGTCACTGTGGTCAACAGACCTGAGGCTTTGTTTCTAAGATTATTTAATGTGGGTCAAAACCTCATTGTCCTGAGAGCTTAGGGCTTAAGGGAATAGTTGTGCAAGGACTTATATGGGAGTCATATGGGGCTCTTCTCTAACCTCCTTGTCCTCCTCGAAGGGGTCTACCACATGACTAGTGAAGTGCCAGGGTAGGAAAGGTCAATGGAGAATCTGAACCTCATGGTCAATGATCTGAATGGTTAGGAGTCCTAAATAGCATGGCCATTAGTGTGTGAAGGGGTCTAAACTGCATGCTCAGTGATTTGCTAGGGGAGGAGAGTCACCCATAGGGGTGAGATCCCACCCTACAATTGTTCCTTGCTAGCTAGGTATCCAGGGAAGAACCTTCCATATGTAAGACTTCTTGTATACATTGCTATGTTATAAGACAGCAATTGTCATCTAATCCATATATATATATATATATATATATGGCATTATTAATTAAAACTCAAATGCAAAAGAATGAAAAGTCCCATTGTTTTATTACTTATTAATAAAGAAAATGTATGATGTTCATATTGTTTCTTACTGGTTGTCTTCAAATACCGAAATAAATGGATACAGTTCACATGAAAAATTATTATAAATTCAGTGTAAAAGTCTGCTCAAGTCAACAGGTAATATTTAATTTTGCATAAGCCTGCCAATTGTAATGTACTGTTGGTCTGTGTTTTCCCATTGCAAAAGCAAGATTATATATAGCGATATTGATGAAAATGAGAAGAAAAGAATTTGAGGGCAGTGCTTCATGGTCATAAAAGTTGGGGAATTAATAGCAATATCTA
This sequence comes from Rhynchonycteris naso, assembly GCA_037038555.1. Taxonomy (NCBI): domain Eukaryota; kingdom Metazoa; phylum Chordata; class Mammalia; order Chiroptera; family Emballonuridae; genus Rhynchonycteris; species Rhynchonycteris naso. The sequence goes on from CM072996.1 coordinate 67,555,145, forward strand.
AAGCCAAAAATGTAACAACATCCCCTAGTGCATCAGGAAAATAACACAATGCCTTTTCCAGTCAAAGGTTTCAATTATGTGAAGATAAATGGTTATAATAATATTCAGCACTTTCAAACAAAGATCACAAGGCATTGTACAAACCAGTGTGTCATAATCTCAAAATGGAATAAATATATGGTTTCAGGATAAGGTGAAATATCCTAATAGAACAAGATGTTCTATTTTATAGAGTAAAGGAATAACCCAGCTTCCAGAAGCCTCTGATCTCTAGAGCAGCTTCTGTATAACTGCATTTGAAACAGCTACAATTTTGTTCAGTTGCCATATTACACAGAATTCGTAGCATATATTATTTGGAAAGTTATTAAGGATATTAAGAAAATGGATGTGCAGTTGAATAAAAAGGGTACAGAAGTATTTATAATGTGGGCATATGATTCTATTTATAAAAGAAATTATATCTACATGTATATGCATATACATAAATGCATATACATATGGTATAAAAATTTATTCACAGTGTGTTCACAGTGGTTATCTCTGAGTAGTAGAATAAAAGATGCATTATGAAAATACACTTTTACTTAACTCATTTTTGTAATTACTCGTATTACTTATATAATAGAGAAATAACAAAAAACAGAGAAGGTTTATAACAACTGACCCACACAGCCCAGTTGACTTACTTTATTCTACCTCTGTGACTTTCTAAATAAACATTTTCTTGTATTTGAGTCTTGACCCTGAATTCTTTCTTAACCAGAACTCAAGTATGAAGGTTGCTGAGCCAAGGTTCAATTGTTCAACAGTAACATTTGCTGTTTTGCCACTAACAAAACAAAGTTCTTTTTGTTTGTTTGTTTGTTTTCTTTCTTAAGTAAAAAGCAGGGAGGCAAAAGACAGACTCCTGTATGCCCCCCCCCACCTGGATCTGCTGGGCAAGCCCCCTACCAGGTGATGCTCTGCCTCTCTGGTGACCTTCACTCCATTGATAGGCAACTGAGCTATTTTAATGGAGCCATCCTCAGCACCCAGGGCTGACTTGCTTCAACTGAACCATGGCTGCAGGAGGGGAAGAGAGAGACAGAGAGAGAAGTGAGAAGGGGAGGGGTGGAGAAGCAGATGGTTGCTTCTCCTGTGTGCCCTGACCAGGAATCAGACCCATGACTTCCACACGCTGGGCTGACACTCTACTGCTGAGCCACCCAGCCAGGGTCTCACACTTTTTAAAAAATATTTTAATAATAAATGCAATCTGAGAATTTAACTCTAGCAATAATTGGCATTTAAATATATAAATACAAACTACCCCTTGTCTGAAATTTAAAAATTGCATCAATTCTATTTTGACTTTACCCAATTTTCCCTCCAAGAAAGTAGGCTTTCAGACCATTGTTATACTGATTTTTCCCTTTGTTATAACATAGGTTTTATTGATTTCTATGGCCCTTTCTTCATCAGATATTTACTAGTTGCTAAAATATCAGACTTGTGACCTAGCTCTTACAGTCTAAAAAAAAAAAAAAAAAAAAAGGCAAAGAATTATACCATCTGTAAGAAAATGGCACTTTACACTGGGTCTGAAGAGAGCATGTTAATTTCATTTGCTTCACAACCACTAATCTCACCCTTGTTTTCTGAATGGCAGCCCTTTGATCAGGGAGCTGTACTGGAAAAACCATGCCTGGTAATGTAACAGAAGATGTTCAAATTCTCCTCCTGTCACTGTTATGTGGATTGAATCCACTGACAGAGGAAGTAAGACCTTAATCAAAACTTGACTTTTATTTCTCTGTTATGGGTCCTGGAAATCTACCATTTTTTTGAGCATTTGTCTCCTCACTTATAATATGAAAAATAAAAATACTTTTCTTGAAAACCTGTTGGGAATATTATAACATTGCACATACTGTTAATACTAGCTCCTACTAATGGCCACTCAAAAAAGGGAAGCTATAGTTATGAAAGTTGTTATCAATCATGTCTTCAGACTTCCTGAGGAATAGGCTACAGAATCTGTAGGTTCCCTTCACACTCACCTTTTTCTAGACCCTATCTACATTTTAAGATAGAGAAATTTATTATACCAGTTGAAGGCAATTGAGCACAATGAAAAAAAAAACACAATACAGTAAAGTAAGTTCTCTCGTGAGTACTTTGATTGGACATATTTAGTAAGAACTGTCTTTATTCTACCTGCCACATCTCCCCACTCATATTTACTTTCTCTCTATGCCTTTTACTTTCCTCTATACACATATATGTACCGTGTATATTCTCCCTATTTACTCCAAAACTATTTTCTCATTCTTCTTGCCTTTATAGATATTCTAAAAGATCTTTAGGGTTTTTATGCTTAGTAAAAATAATATCATTAATGTGTCAGACAAATTTTTGAGGAATCATTACTTTTGGCACCTTGAAAATTTGTGTATATAAAATCTCATATAATAGTCCCAGATAAGAAATAGTATGAACTTTTAATGTAAAATGTGTATAACAAGGTCCTCAATTATCTCCTAAATAATTCTGAGAACAATTTATTGCATATATTTATTTCTTAGGAACCAGTTTTAAAGTGGTGTGGATAGCATACTTTTAAACATATATGTGTTTACATCTATCTGTCTATCTGTCTGTCTGTCTGTCTATCTATCATTCCTAGGGTGTGTTTAAATATTTTTTATAAAGGTCCTCTTGCTCACCCGAAAGGATCAACTTTTATTTTATACTCTCTCTCTGTTCTGTCCCTTCTTAAGAAAAAGAATGGTATATCTGAGTTACGCATGTGCTATTTTGCATTAAGGAAGAGTTGTCATTCTATTTATGGAATCCAAGATTTTTTTTTTGCTGTGCTCTCTTCTCTAGTGATACAAAACTCCACAAAATGGTTAGGTTAAAAATCTGGTGCTTAGATTTCAAAAACTATGATGATTAAATTATCACTTGTGATGATTAAGGAATGGCAGATCTTTTCTGCCTTCATTTCTCCTATTTGATGTTAACTTTGAATTTTGTACTGAAGCCTCTGAATTTGGGGGGAGGTTTTCCTCATGGGTATTAGGTATTTAGGTATACTATGAACTGAAAGAAAAAGTAAAGAATAAAATTTTCCAAGTAATATGTCTCCTGAAGTTGCAGCATTAGGATTCACAAAATAAGACACTAGAAAAATGTGGCAGCATCACATTGTTCAGCAACATCTCAAACCATCTGAATTGTAAGTGATATTCAGTGACCTCAGCTTGTCCTTGAGGCTCACCAGCAAAAAGACAGTGCTGCAGTTAGAGCCTTGGCAGTGACTGGAGCCAAGTTTAAAATGCAGAATGCAGCTGTTTTCTATTTCTACAAAACCAAGCTTGTAGTTCTAATGTATTAAAATTATTTTTTTTTGGTAGTATCTAGCTATTTTATAATCTTACTGATTTCAAATAGACTTGATAAATTTTGTAGTCACTTTGAATATGGTTTTCTAATGAAAAGAGTGGATAAAGTGAGAAGTCATTAAAATGGACAATCATAATATGTTTTTTAAAAATATTAGAGAAGTGATTTGGACCTACTTTTAATTCTTCATATATCAGAAGTTTTAGTTTTTTCAAAGGCACAAGAAAGGAAAATTTTTTTGCATCCTTTAAAGATTAATGTGAGTTTAGGTTTCCTTTCTCCCTTTTAAGCATCTAGAAAATGAGTTATCGCGAAGGAGAAAATATGTTGAAACAACTACACTTATAGTTGTAGGAGATACGCATTCACAATCTTCAAATTTATCATAATACCTACTAAATATGTTAATAAAGTTTAAAAAATATTTTGTTATTAAATTTATATTATATAATTAAATGATATTAATTTATGAGTAATCACAAATAAACATGGAAGATATAATTGTTTTCTAATTATTACTCTTCAATAATGGAATTGATCAAGATATTTCAACCAGTTGTTTAAAAAGCAACCTCTCAGATTAAACTTTGTATGCAAATTAGATACAAAGCCTTGTAAAACAAAACTCTGCAATTAAACACATTGGAAATATTCTTTAATGGGGTCAGGCTAGCTCTTTACTTCTTCCCTCAAGTTACTTTCAGGTTAATCAGAAAGTTAAAAAAACTAAGTTAGCTCTCAAAATATATCGGGCAATGTATATGTATTTTCAGTTGCAAGGTGATAACTCAGTGAGAAACATGTTATTGACAAAGTTTCTCTAAACTATTGTTTCTTCTTTTTCTTTATGGATTCAAATGTTATTGTTCAATATGTGCAAATCCACATAAATTATTGTAGTGCACACGCAGTATAAAACCACCAATTTGCTTCACCTACTGCAGCATTAAATGTCAAGGTGTCAAGTTGTCCCTTCAGATTTCACTGGCAAACATAAATTATTGTTAATAGAATGCACCAGTAAAACTTCTGAATAACAAATATCTTTGGAAAACGTCACTACAAGATAGAACTATAGTACACTTGATATAATTTATGATATAAACATTTTCAAAAGCTGGTCTGCTCTAAGGTGGATTTCTAAATGTAAAATAAATGAGTTCCATGTGTTCAACTCATCTTCCTGCAATTTCTGTCAAATACATTCTTAAAGAAGTCCTACCTCTTGTGGCAAACATACTGTGCTCTAGAGTGCCATGGTACAGGGTGGAAGATTAAGCTTCAAATTAATACCTTGAGTTGTTCCAATCTATTTTTTTATATATATTGAATTGTTATTGTACATATAACATGCAGTATTTGTTTCATACTCTGAAATTCTCTGACATTCCAAGTTTATTTTGTTATTCTACTTCCTTCCCATTTCCAAGAGGAGCATACAGAGGGCCAAAAAATGTACCCCTATGTATTTTCAATTTTTCTTTATTAGAACTTCTAGCAAGATTATTAAAATTTAAAGGAGACCCTGGAGGTAGTTCCTATAAAAAAGCTTAGAGAGAAAATAATAAAACTAAATTTCAGATGAAAGGATAAAACAGATCTCTATTGTTGTAATAAAACTGGTGCATTCTTTCATCTGGGCTCAGAAAAAGCAAGTTTGGGGCAGGTCATGTATATAATAAACAACAGAATCATGTAGATCTGCACATTTCCTCTGAAAGTTGACTTCCTTTTCAGAATCTCATATCATGGAAAAGTAAACCTAATATCTAATATGCCAAAATTGATATAACACTAAGACAAATTGATATAACTTAGAACACTAAGTATAGAAATATATCATAATGGTCACACCTACATACCTACATGGGATATTGGAAGTAAACTATTAAGAAACATTTAAAATTTCTTGATATCTGTAGATCCTTTACTATATCAATTTCTACTTTTGCAATGTTTCTCATTCATTTAACTCATGGATATTAATACACTCAGCATTTTTTAGTGATTTTCAGAGTAGTTGTTCTTAAAGAAAAGAAAATAGGCACTTAATCAAACATTGTCTAGAATAAGAGGCTAAATTATTCCTAGGCTTCAATGTAGAGAAAATTTCAGTTCTTTGCAATGCAGGAACACATTTTAAAAATAATACAAATTAACCTTGATAGAAGGCTTTTAGAAAAATGATTTGCTTTTCAAAGGTTAACTGTCATTTAATTTATTTTAATATCTTATGTTTTTCTATTATGCACCTTTAAACAGAAAAGTAAATTTCTCCATAGTTGAAATGTGTTACTATGTTTATTTACATAACTTTATTTAACAGCATTTTAAAATTATTTTTATGCCTATTCTCTTTCTTCTGTACGAACAGCAAACTGATTAAATATATATTTCTAGAGCTAATAAGAGAGTGTCTCAACATTTTTGAGCATAATAATAACTTGGATGTTTTGTTAGAAAGGAGAGTCTCACCTCTAGATTCCAATCATTCTATCAATATATCTGAGTACAGAAATCTGCATTTTAGTAAACAATCCATATAATTCATGAGAGTGATATTGTGTAGATCACACTTGGAGAATTTAGAGCCTGAGGCATTATTTGTAAGATTTATTGGAAGACTTATGTATCAAACTCAAGTCTTTTCTCAACCTGTAACTTCACTGTAATCTATCCATTAATTAATTCATTACTAGTTTGATTATAATTCGAACAGATTTATTTTGGGACAATTAACAACTGCCTGTCTAATATTCTTAATATTATGCAGTTGCTGAAATAGAAATTTAAAAAAGGGAAGTAATAAGGTGTGGGAAAAAGTGTAAACTTTGGAACCAGAAACTCTAGGATTAGAGTCCAGTCATTGCATATGGAGACTCAGGCAGTTTAGTTGTTGTTGGTCAAATGCTATAACTAATAACTACCTTGCAGGGTAATTGAAAGGGATAAAATAAGTTTTCGTACATGTATCTGACCAATAGTAGGGCCACTATAACTGCTTTATAAAAATCTGTAATCATCTTACTTTTTCTCTTGTAGAAAAATGTACAATGACTATTTGGTTTTTCTACTGAAAAAATGTACTCCTCTATTGGCTAATTTATCAAATTAGCTGTCACATCCTCTTACTTCTTTCTAAGGTCAAGGCACTATTATTTCTTACCAGGATTACTAAAAAAATTTTTTTATTATTATCCTTCATTCTAATCTTACCCCCTTTCAATCCATTTTCTTCAGTGTACTCAGATTGACTTTATTAAAATCCAAGTCTTGTAAGTCCTATCTTTTTGCTGCTTTAAAGTAGCAATGGCTCTCTATTGTACTCAGAAAAATAACCTACAAAGTCTTTTATGATATGGACATTTTTAACAAGTATCACACTGTATTATACTTTCTATCCTTTCCGCTCTCCCAATAGAGCATGAGCCCCCTGAAAATAGGTAATATATTTCTTCAGTTATCACATTCCAGTGCCTACACAGTGCATGGTTCATAACACTTCCCCAGAAAAATATTTTTTGAGAGATGCCATTCATGTGTACCACCATATTACTGAATTCTACAGTGTAAGAGAAGTAGTTCCTAGCTCTAGATTTATTAAATGAACTTGACAGAAATGAAAGAGGGGAATGTGGTAAGGTTAAAGGCCAATGGGAAAATGTAAGACAAGTCTCTAGATAATGTGAAAGGGGGATTTCCAGAAAGAACTTAGGCACTAAAGATTTGGGGGCAATCCTCTTATGACTGCAGCCTGATGCAGTTTGCTGCAGCATATCAACATATTCTGTCTCACAATATATTTCACAGTGTTTTCCAAGCTCTACAGTAACAGAGGCTAGTGTCTTCAGTATTCTTCACTTCACTCCATCATACATAGGTTAATATTAAAACAGAAAAATGCTAAACATTCAGATAGCAGAGGACTATTAGCCATTTATTAATTGAGTACATGTTTGCACTCCTTATTTTAAAAAAGAAATATCACTCATTTAAACTAAAGTTTCCCCTAATATGTTAATTTTAAATTTCACATGTTTGTGCACTGGAAACCTAAAAATTTTGCTTTATCTAACCATACTACTATAATTTTTATTTTGAAATTAGAGATATGAATTTAGCAGATGCATTAATAACTAAAACTTACCAGACAATATGCTAGATAAACAATAAAGATTAAGTGCAATTTCTATGATTATGATTTAATTTAAATTCAGTACAAGTATTGTCAATAATTATTTTAAAGTGTTCTTTAAAACTTTTGTTAAATTTTACATTAAGATAATTTTTTTTTTTTTACTTTTACTATGCCTAATGCATTCTATGTTCTCTTTTTTTAATTAATTTTAATGGGGTGACACCAATAAATCAGGGTACATATGTACAATGAAAACATCTCCAGGTTATCTTATCATTCAATTATGTTGCATACCCATCACCCAAAGTCAAATTGTCCTCTGTCACCTTCTATCTGGTTTTCCCTGTGCCCCTCCACTCCTCCCTATCCTACTCTCTCCTCCCTCCCCACACCCTGTAACCACCACTCTCTTGTCCATGTCTCATAGTCTCACTTTTATGTCCCACCTATGTATGAAATCATGCTGTTCTCAGTGTTTTTTCTGATTTACTTATTTCACTCCGTATAATGTTATCGAGGTCCATCCGTTTGTTGTAAATGATCTGATGTCATCATTTCTTAAGGCTGAGTAGTATTCCATAGTATATATGTACCATAGCTTTTTAATCCGCTTGTCCTCTGACGGACACTTGGGCTGTTTCCAGATCTTCGCTATTGTGAACCATGCTGCCACGAACATGGGGGCGCATTTCTTCTTTTCGAACTGTGGTATGGTGTTCTTAGGGTATATTCCTATAAGTGGCATAGCTGGGTCAAAAGGCAGTTCGATTTTTAATTTTTTGAGGAATCTCCATACTGTTTTCCACATTGGCTGCACTAGTGTGCATTCCCACCAGCAGTGCAGGATTCCCTTTTCTTCACATCCTTGCCAGAACTTATTCTGTGTTGTTTTGCTGATGAGCACCATTCTGACTTGTGTGAAGTGATATCTCATTGTGGTTTTAATTTGCATTTCTCTAATGATTAGTGATGTTGAGCATTTTTTCATATGCCTATTGGCCATCTGTATGTCCTCTTTGGAGAAATTTCTATTCATTTCTTTTGTTCATTTTTTGATTGGATTGTTTGTCTTCCTGGTGTTGAGTTTTATAAGTTCTTTATAAATTTTGGTTATTAACCCCTTATCAGACGTGTTGTCGAATATGTTCTCCCGTTCTGTGGCTTGTCTTTTTATGCTGTTCTTATTGTCTTTAGCTGTGCAAAAACTTTTTAGTTTGATATAGTCCCATTTGTTTATCTTGCCTTTTATTTCATTTGCCCGAGGAGATAAATCAGCAAATATATTGCTGCTACAGATATCAGAGATCTTGCTGCCTATGTTTTCTTCTAAGATGCTTATGGTTTCACGATTTACATTTAAGTCTTTTATCCATTTTGAGTTGTTTTCATGAATAGTGTAAGTTGATGGTCTGGTTTCATTTTTCTGCAGTTAGATGTCCAATTTTCCCAATACCTTTTGTTAAAGAGGCTGTCTTTACTCCATTGTATGTTCTTTCCTCCTATGTCAAATATCAGTTGTCCATAAAGCTGTGGGTTTATTTCTGGGTTTTCTGTTCTGTTCCATTGATCTATGTGCCTGTTCTTATGCCAGTACCAGGCTGTCTTGAGTATAATGGCCTGTTAGTAAACCTTGATATCCGGAAGAGTGATACCTCCTGCTTTATTAATTTATTTTTTTTAAGATTGCTGAGGCTATTCGTGTTCTTATTGGGTTCCATATAAATTTTTGGAATATGTTTTCTATATCTTTGAAGTATGTCATTGGTATTTTAATTAGTATTGCATTGAATTTATAAATTGCTTTGGGTAATATGGACATTTTAATGATGTTTATTCTTCCTAGATATGAGCACGGTATATGCTTCCACTTGTTTGTATCTTCCTTGATTTCTTTTATCAATGTTTTATAATTTTCCGAGTACAAGTCCATAACCTCCTTGGTTAAATTTACTCCTAGGTACTTTACTTTTTGGTTGCAATAGTGAAGGAGGTTGTTTCCTTAATTTTTTTGCTGACAATTCATTGTTGTTATAGAAATGCCTCTGATTTCTGAATATTAATTTTATATCTTGCCACCTTGCTGAATTCATTTATAAGGTCCAGTAGTTTTTTGAATGAGACTATAGGGTTTTCTATATACAATATCATATCATCTGTAAATGATGACAGCTTTACTTCTTCTTTTTCAATTTGGATGCTTTTTATTTCTTCTTCTTGTCTGATTGCTGTAGCTAGGACTTCCAGAACTATGTTGAATAAGAGTGGTGAAAGGGGGCACTCCTGCCTGGTTCCTGATCTTAAGAGGATTGCTTTTAATTTTTGTCCATTTAGTATGATGTTTGTTGTGGATTTGTCATAGGTGGCCTTTATCATGTTAAGGAATGTTTCCTGAATTCCCACTTTACTGAGAGTTTTGAACATGAATGGGTGCTGGATTTTATCAAATGCCTTTTCTGCATCTATTGAAATTATCGTGTGATTTGTAGCCTTTTTTTTTTTTTTATGTGATGAATCACACTGATTGATTTGTGAATATTGAACCAGCCTTGCCTCTCCAGAATAAATCCCACATGATCATGGTGTATGGTTTTTTTCATATATTGCTGGATCAGGTTGGGTAATATTTTGTTGAGAATTTTAGCGTCTAAATTAATCAGGAATATAGGCCTATAATTTTCTTTCTTTGTGTTGTCTTTGCTTGGTTTTGGGATCAGAATTATGCTCGCCTCATAAAACAAGTTTGGAAGTCTTCCTTTCTCTTAAATTTTTTGAAATAGCTTGAAGAGGATAGAAATTAGTCCTTCTTTGAGTTTTGGGTAGAATTCACTTGTGAAGCCATCAGTGCCAGGACTTTTCTTTTTAGGGAGTTTTTTGATAACTGTTTTGATCTCATTTGTTGTAATTGAGATCGAACATCTGTTTAGGTGTTCTGATTCTTCCAGATTGATTTTTGAAAGATTATATAATTCAAGAAATTTGTCTATTTCTCCTAGGTTGTCTAATTACTTGGCATAGAGTTCTTCATAGTATTTTCTTACAATGCTTTGTATTTCTGTTGTGTCAGTTGTTATTTCTCCACTGTCATTTCTAATTTTATTTATTTGGGTCCTCTTTCTTATTTTCTTGGTGAGTCTAGTTAAAGGTTCATCAATCTTGTTTACCTTTTCAAAGAACCAGCTTCTGGTTTCATTGATCCTCTGTATTGTTTCCTTAGCCTCTATATCATTTATTTCTGCTCTGATATTTATTATTTCCTTTCTTCTACTAGTCCTGGGCTTTATTTGCTATTGTTTTTCTAGTTCTTTTAGATGCAGGGTCAGGATGCTTATTTGAACTTTTTCTAGCTTCTTATGATATGCCTGTAGTGCAATGAACTTTCCTCTCAGTATTGCTTTTGCTGTGTCCCATTAATTTTGAGTTGATGTATGCTCATTATCATACGTTTCTAGAAACTTTAAAAAAAAACACACTTCTTTTTATTTTATTCATTTTAGAGAGGAGACACAGAGTGAGAGAGAGAAAGGAAGGAGGAGCTGGAAACACCAACTCCCACATGTGCCTTGACCAGACCAGTACAGGGTTTTGAACTGGCGACCTCAGTGTTCCCAGGTCAACACTCCATCCACTGTGCCACCACAGGTCAGGCTCTAGAAACTTTTTTATATCTTCTTTGATCTCATTGTTAATCCATTCATTATTTAATAACATGCTATTTAGTTTCTAAGTGTTTGAGTATTTTTCAGTTTTTCTTTTGTGGTTAATTTCTAGTTTCATGCCATTGTGATCAGAGAAAATGCTTGATATGATTTCAATTCTCTTAAGTTTATAAAGACCATTTTTGTGTCCTAACATATGGTCTATCCTAGAGAATGTACCATGAGTGCTTGAGAAGAATGTATATTCTACTGCTTTAGGGTGAAAAGTTCTGAAGATATCTATTAAATCGAGTTGATCTAGTATATCCTTTAAGTCTAATATTCCTTTATTAATTTTCTTTCTTGAGGATCTATCCAGTGTTGTTAGTGAAGTATTGAAATTCCCTACTATTATAGTATTGCTGTTAATCTCGCCCTTTATATCCATCAAAGTCTGCTTTATGTATGTCGGGGCTCCTATGCTTGGTGCGTAGATATTTATAATGGTTATATCTTCCTGTTGAATTGTTTCCTTTATCATTATGTAGTGTCCTTCTTTATCTCTTACTACAGCCTTTGTTTTAAAGTTCATTTTGTCAGATATAAGTATTGCTACCCCGGCTTTTCTTTCATTTTCAGTTGCATGAAATATTTTTTCCATCCTTTTACCTTCAGTCTATGTGCATCTTTTGTTTTAAGGTGTGTCTCTTGTAGACAGCATATGTATGGGTCCTGTTTCTTTTTCCATGCAGCTACCCTATGTCTTTTGATTGGATCATTTAATCCATTTACATTTAAGGTTATTATTGATATGTAGTTGTTTATTGCCATTTTATTTTTTAAAGCTGTATTCTTCTTTTGCTATATTCTTTTCTTTCTTTGAACTGTTCACACCAGGCCCCTTAGTATCTCTTGCAGAATTGGTTTGGTTTTAATGAATTCCTTGAGGCTTTCTTTGTCTGGGAAGCTCTTTATTTCTCCTTCAATTTTAAATGTTAGCCTTGCTGGATAGAGTAGTCTTGGTTGTAGGTTCTTGTTCTGCATTACTTTGAATATATCTTACCATTCTCTTCTGGCCTCAAGTGTTTCTGTTGAGAAGTCAGATGTCATTCTTATGGGGGCTATTTTATAGGGTATAGCCTTTTTTTCTCTAGCAGTTTTTAAAATTTTCTCTTTATCCCTTAGCCATTAAGGTAATTTTTTAGTACTTTGTAAATGGACCCTCATAAAGGGCAGTATATTTTCTTTTTTTCAAAAAATTTTGAGTGTAAAATTAACCAAGTATTTATATTTAGAGGTATTGTATGCTTATCTAAAAAAGCTAAATAGATTAATAGGAAGAAAACTTTTGAATTATTCAAACTCTTTATGTTAGAATTAGTATTTTCATGTAACAGATTATTATTATAATACAAATCAGTGAGTGTTTTATTATTCTTTTTTACTTAAATGGGCAATACATTATGCAGGTTGACTAATATTAAAGTGGATATTAGGTCAAGTGTTAAGAAACTGAGAAATTCTTATCTTTGTAAAGACAAATTCAGGAAGACTGGCATAATAACAGATTTTAAAACTTGAGAGAAATACCTAAGGATTTGACTTTATTATACCACGTAATGGCCAAAATTGGCACTGATAGGAGAAGATATGGGAAAATATGGTTTCGTTCAACATATAAAAAAATGTTTTAGTCATTAATGCTAAGTAATAATAGGCTAGATTGTTTGTGGACTAGCAAGGTTTATTTATGCACATTTTCAAGGAAAAGCTGGATAATTTTTTGTGAAGAACTCATAAAAAAACATTCTTATATCTGGGCAGATTAGATAACCTTTCATTTCTTTGCAACTCTGAGATATCTTTTTATGTGTAACCTTGACTTTAATTGCATTTATACTTTAGAACCTAAAATCCTATTTCACCTATTGTTAAGGATGTAGCAGATTTGTACTTTAGAAAATAGATGTCTTGGCTTCACCACAATATTTACTTGTAAGCAACAAAACATTATCCAGGGACCACATTTCTTTTCAGCAACATTATCTCTTAAATGGATATCCAAGAGTCTTTACAAATTATTTCTAGAACAATTTTGTTCCAAGTATCCTACTTATTTATATTTTTCCTCTCAAATCCTTTAATGAAACAATTTTCCTTTTCTGTGAATGGGGCTTTATACCATTTATTTAGCTAGTTTAATAAAAAAGTGGGCCACTGGTTATAAAAGATGCTTTGGTCAAACAATATTCACTAACAGCCTAGAAGAGAAAAATCTTCAGAACCAACAGTTAAAAGATGTTGAGTTTTTTCAGGAAATATATTCTATCTGGAGATAAAAGATTATGGCCATTTATTGAAGCAATCATAAGTGCAGCAAAAACTTGGTAAAAAGTTATCATTTAGTTTTAATCAGGTTACTCATATAAAACAGCTGCAAGCAGTGATTACTGTTTAGACTAAAAATGGAAAAAACTCTTCCTTAAAAAATATAATGCTGAAGGGTCATATATAAAAAATGAAAACTTTTTCTGCTTTTTACATAACAAAGCATAAAAGCATGTTTTAACCATTTTTTGGTATTGATTAATATCCCTGTATAATGTCTAGATGTACTTTCAAAAAGAAAAGTAGATAAAAAAATCAATTCCATGACAAAATTTATTCTTTTTTATATATTTATCATTTTTGAAATATGATTTCCAACTTATTAAAGATTATGAAAATCAGAAATTTGAATGAAAGATTCTTTGACACTCTAAGCTATCACCCTGAAGTGGGTTCTATAACATTAACAAACAATAAGAGCTGTGTTTGAAGTAAATTCTGCTTCTTAATTTAAATACTAAAGTTTTAGGTATCCATTTTTTTCTTTGGGGTGCATAAAATGATCTCTTTTTTTAGGTCTTTTAAAAGAAAATCCTATAAAATCAGAATAGATCATGAAAATTGCTATCATGATCTAATTAACATCACCCTAATAAACTAATATGTAAAATGTCAATATTCTTTAGCAACATATCAAAGCAATGTCTATGTTTAATCCTGAAAGTGTTTATAATTATTTAATCTGTGATTATCTAATATATCTGTTTAAGAATTTGAAATAAAAGGCACTTGATTTACCTTCTGATCTGTGTGAAGCATGAGAGGAATCAAATGACCTGCTTTGGGATCATACCTGATATTCATAAATAATCTGCTGTTTACGGACATTGCCCTTCTTGTTTAGTTGAGTCTCCTTGCTTTCCTAGAGGCAAAAGAGAAAAACAACCAGTAGAAGAGATAGTTTTAATGCATAACAATCTTCACCTCAAGTGCTCTGTTTTTTACTTTAGAAATTACTATCTGGCTGTACCTGATGCTCTTTGCTGATTATGATTAGCACCTGATCATAACTCTGGTGAAGACATGTTCAGTAGTGGCAGCTTGTTTCAGCTCCTTTAATGCTGTCCTTGCACATGGTTTGTCATTTTAGTAACAACTCTTTCAGTGTTTGAAACTTAAATAGCAAAAATTATGTTGATTTTTATGCATTTTAATAGGATTAATAGAATAAAATAACTCAATTTCTTTTATTTTAAGATTATCCTACAGACATTCAGAGAAACATAGGTTGCAGAAGAAAGAACAAGCAGAAAAAATAAGTCAATCAAAAAATCTAAAGTGTGCAATGCCGCTTAAGATTTGAAATACCCTGGGCTTCTAAGTGGATGGGGCAAATGGCATACTCAAGCAATGCTGGAGCAAGTAGAAGTGTGTGCAGATACTTGTTTCTAGGACACATTTCAACTAAAAAAAAAAGTGCTCTTTTATTCTTGATGCCTTCCCCACTGGCCTTAACAGCTTGCTAATATCACCACCAGTTCTTAAGAGTTAGTGCTAAAACTAAGTAAACAATGTAAAAAGTACACCTGACATCCCAATATTTGATGGACATGTTATTGAAGCAGCTTGAATTTCTTTTCAACTGGTAAATCAATTCAATTGCCAGTATCAAATGAGACACATTGTATAGATGATTGTAGAACTATGAAACAAATGATGGAAGATAAGATTCAAACACCAATTATATGAATATTTGGAACTCTTATTTGGCCATTGGATTTCTGAATTGACAAAATATAAAATAGACAAGTAACTTTCAACTTTTATTAACTATACACTTCTTCATTTAAATGATATGTAAATCAAAAGTTTAAAAAAGGAGAGACTGCTTGACGACAGGACATTGTAATAAATCATGACATGTCCTATGCACAAAGTATATACATGCATGCTATTTAATATTACATTGGTCTCATAACCCAAGAGCATATAAGAAAAGCTGTCTAAATATGAAGCAGAAAAGAACTCAGAAACCTGAATCCAGTCACTAGGGCTTAAATTACTGTTTAACATGGTTATAAAAGTTGTTCCTGGAAATTTTATGATCCTCATGGCAGAGGAATGTATAAAAAGCAGGGAAGTTTTATCTTGAATGCTTAAGATACCTCTTCCATGTTGTCTACTGATTTTACTTTGTTTACTTCTTCTTAAGGAACAGGGATGAACAATGGGACTATTAATTGTAGACTTTTTGTAGTACCGTTCTTGTGTTCTTTTGATGCAAAATAAAGTTTGTCAGCTGGAAAGATTTATTCTGCAAATATTGATGTTAGTATCATCCTTTCAGACTTGTAATCAAGAGTGGTACCATAAAACAATGAGATTCCCAACATATGTTGCTAGAAAGTTATTGCTGTATAAAAAGGCATATGCAGGGTGAAGCAAAAGTAGGTTTACAGTTGTGAGTATGCCAAACACAGAGGGTATTCCTTTATTATTAATATTGTATTATTATTTTCCATATGTAAAACTGTAAACCTACTTTTGCCCCACCCTCTATCATTAGGGATTTAGATATTTTATAGAATTAGAACACTTTCTGTAAGTTGTATTCACATTTAATAAACAGTGTGCCCAAAATAAATTTTATTTTGTAAATGCTCAGATGAAAATTTCTTCAAGATTATGTAGCACATATGTAAAGTATGTGGTGTGAGGCAAACAGCAACAGCGCTTGGTGAAGGCCCGGATTCATGGGAAGATCACCTGGCATCATACAAACAGTGATGCTGATGCCCCTGAGCAGGTTTGTATCCTAGGGCTCTGTTATACCAGAGAGATTGCCTTCTTTCTCTTCCAGGAAACATCCAAGAGGCCTGGTCACTATAATAAATCTGAGCTGGAGAACAAAGGACCTAATCTGGCATCAGGGAAAGGAAACTTTGTTCCAACCTTCATCTTCTTTTTTTTTTTTATATATATATATATTTTATTATTATTAATTCTAATGGGGTGACATCAATAAATCAGGGTACATATGTACAATGAAAACATCTCCAGGTTATCTTATCATTCAATTGTGTTGCATACCCATCACCAAAAGTCAAATTGTCCTCTGTCACCTTCAATCTGGTTTTCCCGGCGTCCCTCCCCTCCTCCCTATCCCACTTTTCCCTCCCTCCCCCCATCCCATAACCACCAGTCTCTTGTCCATGTCTCATACCCTCACTTTCATGTCCCGCCTATGTATGTAATCGTGCTGTTCTCAGTTTTTCTTTTTTTCTGATTTACTTATTTCACTCCGTATAATGTTATCAAGGTACATCCATTTTGTTATAAATGATCCGATGTCATCGTTTCTTATGGCTGAGTAGTATTCCATAGTATATATGTACCATAGCTTTTTAATCCACTCGTCTTCTGAAGGACACTTGGGCTGGTTCCAGATCTTCGCAATTGTGAACAATGCTGCCACGAACATGGGGGCACATTTCTTCTTTTCGAACTGTGGTATGGTGTTCTTAGGGTATATTCCTAAAAGTGGGATAGCTGGGTCAAAAGGCAGTTCGATTTTTAATTTTCTGAGGAATCTCCAAACTGTTTTCCACAGTGGCTGCACCAGTCTGCATTCCCACCAGCAGTGCAGAAGGGTTCCCTTTTCTCCACATCCTCGCCAGCACTTATTCTGTGTTGTTTTGCTGATAAGTGCCATTCTGACTGGTGTGAGGTGATATCTCATTGTGGTTTTAATTTGCATTTCTCTAATGATTAGTGATGTTGAGCATTTGTTCATATGCCTATTGGCCATCTGTATGTCCTCTTTGGAGAAATTTCTATTCATTTTTTTTGCCCATTTTTTGATTGGGTTGTTTGTCTTCCTGGTGTTGCGTTTTGTAAGTTCTTTATAAATTTTAGTTATTAAACCCTTATCAGATGTGCTGTCGAATATGTTCTCCCATTGTGTGGTTTGTCTTTTTATTCTGTTCCTATTGTCTTTAGCTGTGCAAAAACTTTTTTTAGTTTGATATAGTCCCATTTGTTTATCTTGCCTTTTATTTCAGTTGCCCATGAAGATAAATCAGCAAATATACCGCTGCTACAGATGTCGGAGAGCTTGCTGCCTATGTTTTCTTCTAAGATGCTTATGGTTTCACGGCTTACATTTAAGTCTTTTATCCATTTTGAGTTTGTTTTTGTGAATGGTGTAAGTTGATGGTCTAGTTTCATTATTTTGCAGGTAGATGTCCAATTTTCCCAACACCATTTGTTAAAGAGGCTGTCTTTACTCCATTGTATGTTCTTTCCTCCTTTGTCAAATATCAGTTGTCCATAAAGCTGTGGGTTTATTTCTGGGTCCTCTGTTCTGTTCCATTGATCTATGTGCCTGTTCTTATGCCAGTACCAGGCTGTCTTGAGTATAATGGCCTTGTAGTATACCTTGATATCAGGAAGAGTGATACCGCCTGCTTTATTTTTTCTTTTTAAGATTGCTGAGGCTATTCGTGTTCTTTTTTGGTTCCATATAAATTTTTGGAATATGTGTTCCATATCTTTGAAGTATGTCATTGGTATTTTAATTGTTATTGCATTGAATTTATAAATTGCTTTGGGTAATATAGACATTTTAATGATGTTTATTCTTCCTAGCCATGAGGACGGTATGTGCTTCCACTTGTTTGTATCTTCCTTGATTTCTTTTATCAATGTTCTATAATTTTCCGAGTACAAGTCCTTAACCTCCTTGGTTAAATTTACTCCTAGGTACTTTATTTTTTTGGCTGCAATAGTGAAGGGGATTGTTTCCTTAATTTCTTTTGCTGATAATTCATTGTTGGTGTATAGAAATGCCTCTGATTTCTGAGTATTAATTTTATATCCTGCCACCTTGCTGAAATCATTTATAAGGTCCAGTAGTTTTTTGACTGAGACTTTAGGGTTTTCAATATACAATATCATATCATCTGCAAATAATGACAGTTTTACTTCTTTTCCAATTTGGATGCCTTTTATTTCTTCTTCTTGTCTGATTGCTGTAGCTAGGACTTCAAGAACTATGTGGAATAAGAGTGGTGAAAGTGGGCAACCCTGCCTGGTTCCTGATCTTAAGGGGATTGCTTTTAATCTTTGTCCATTTAGTATGATGTTTGCTGTCGGTTTATCATAGATGGCCTTTATCATGTTAAGGAATGATCCCTGTATTCCCACTTTACTGAGAGTTTTGAGCATGAATGGGTGCTGGATTTTATCAAATGCCTTTTCTGCATCTATTGAAATTATCATGTGATTTTTGTCCTTCCTTTTGTTTATGTGGTGAATAACATTGATAGATTTGCGAATATTGAACCAGCCTTGCCTCTCCAGAATAAATCCCACTTGATCGTGTTGTATGATTTTTTTCATATATTGCTGGATCCGGTTGGCTAATATTTTGTTGAGAATTTTAGTGTCTAAATTCATCAGGGATATAGGCCTATAATTTTCTTTCTTTGTGTTGTCTTTGCCTGGTTTTGGGATCAGAATTATGCTCGCCTCATAAAAGGAGTTTGGAAGTCTTCCTTCCTCTTGAATTTTTTGAAATAGCTTGAGGAGAATAGGAGTTAGTTCTTCTTTGAATTTTTGATAGGATTCACTTGTGAAGCCATCAGGCCCAGGACTTTCCTTTTTTGGGAGTTTTTTGATAACTGTTTCGATCTCATTTGCTGTAATTGGTCTGTTTAGGTGTTCTGATTCTTCCAGATTGATTTTTTGAAGGTTATATGATTCAAGAAATTTATCCATTCCACCAAGATTGTCTAATATTTTGGCATAGAGTTCTTTATAGTATTTTCTTACAATGCTTTGTATTTCTGTTGTGTCAGTTGTTATTTCTCCACTGTCCTTTCTAATTTTATTTATTTGAGTCCTCTCTCTTTTTTTCTTGGTGAGTCTAGTTAAAGGTTCATCAATCTTGTTTACCTTTTCAAAGAACCAGCTTCTTGTTTCATTGATCCTCTGTATTGTTTCCTTAGCCTCTATGTCATTTATTTCTGCTCTGATCTTTATTATTTCCTTCCTTCTACTTTTCTGGTGTTTTATTTGTTGTTGTTTTTCTAGTTCTTTTAGATGCAGGGTCAGGTTGCTTATTTGAGCTTTTTCTAGCTTCTTATGATATGCCTGTAGTGCAATAAACTTCCCTCTCAGAACTGCTTTTGCTGTGTCCCATAAATTTTGAGTTGATGTATGCTCATTATCATTTGTTTCTAGAAACTTTTTTATTTCTTCTTTGATCTCATTGTTAATCCATTCATTATTTAATAACATGCTATTTAGTTTCCAACTGTTTGAGTATTTTTCAGTTTTTCTTTTGTGGTTAATTTCTAGTTTCATGCCATTGTGATCAGAGAAAATGCTTGATATGATTTCAATCTTCTTAAATTTATTGAGACCATTTTTGTGTCCTAACATGTGGTCTATCCTAGAAAACGTACCATGAGCGCTTGAGAGGAATGTATATTCTACTGCTTTAGGGTGAAAAGTTCTGAAGATATCTATTAAATCAAGTTGATCTAGTGTCTCCTTTAAGTCTGCTGTTTCTTTATTAATTTTCTTTCTTGAGGATCTATCCAGTGTTGTTAGAGGGGTATTGAAATCCCCTACTATGATAGTATTGCTGTTAATTTCACCCTTTATATCCATCAAAGTCTGCTTTATGTATGTCGGGGCTCCTATATTTGGTGCATAGATATTTACAATAGTTATATCTTCCTGTTGAATTGTTCCCTTTATCATTATGTAGTGTCCTCCTTTATCTCTTACTACAGCCTTTGTTTTAAAGTCCATTTTGTCTGATATAAGTATTGCTACCCCTGCTTATTTTTCATTTCCATTTGCATGAAATATATTTTTCCATCCTTTTACCTTCAGTCTATGAGCATCTTTTGTTTTAAGGTGTGTCTCTTGTAGACAGCATATGTATGGGTCCTGTTTCTTTATCCATGCAGCTACCCTATGTCTTTTGATTGGATCATTTAATCCATTTACATTTAAGGTTATTATTGATATGTAGTTGTTTATTGCCATTTTATTCTTTAAAGCTGTATTCTTCTTTTGCTCTATTCATTCCTCCCTTTAAACTGTTCACAAAAGGCCCCTTACTATTTCTTGCAGAATTGGTTTGGTTTTTATGAATTCCTTCAGGCTTTCTTTTTCTGGGAAGCTCTTTATTTCTCCTTCAATTTTAAACGTTAGCCTTGCTGGATAAAGTAGTCTTGGTTGTAGGTTCTTGTTCTGCATTACTTTGATTATTTCTTGCCATTCCCTTCTGGCCTCAAGTGTTTCTGTTGAGAAGTTTGATGTCATCCTTATGGGGGCTCCTTTGTAGGTGATAGTCTTTTTTTCTCTAGCAGCTTTTAAAATTTTTTCTTTATCCATTAGCTTTGGTATTTTAACTATGATGTGTGTTGGTGTAGATTTTTTTAGGTTTCTCCTTAATGGAGTTCTGTGTGCTTCTTGAATGTGTGGAGTGTTTCCCAGCCTTAATTTAGGAAAGTTTTCTGCTATGATTTGATTGAACAAAGTTTCCATTTCCTGTCCTCTCTCCAATTCTTCAGGCACCCCAATGATGCGAATGTTGTTTCTCTTCATGTTGTCACAAAGCTCCCTTAGAGTTTCCTCACATTTTTTAAGTCTCTTTCCCTTTTTTTCTCTGCTTCTGTGCCTTTGTTTATTGTGTCCTCTAACTCGCTTATTCGATCCTCAGCGTCATCCATCCTGCTTTTAATTCCTTCCATTGTGGTCTTCAGTTCTGATACTGTATTTGTCATTTCTGTCTGATTCTTTTTTATTATTTCAATTTCATTTTTTATACTTGTTATCTCTTTATTTAGGTGTTCATAGTGACTATCCATTGTTGCTCTAATTTCTTTGAACATCCTAACTATCATTCTAAATTCTGCTTCTGGTAATTTGGTTATATCTGGTTCATTCAGGTACTTCTCTGGGGATTTCTCTTGATTCATTTGGTTTGCATTCCTCTGCCTGCCCATTTTTTCTGTGTATAAGCAAGTTTTGGCCACTGGAGTCCAGTAGGTGTTGCCTTTGTGTTCTCTAGATGTGGTCTATCTGCAGGCCCCCCACCCCCTCTGCCGGTGCCTAGGGTGGTTGGGTATGAGCGTTGCCAGCGCCGGCCCACTGTGGCTTTTGTTATGATTTCTGCCTCTCCTCCGTGGGAGAGGCTGTGACTGAAGCCACAAGATTAGCACCAAGGGTAGAGGTGAGCACCTTTCCTCAGCTGCGGACCCAGCCTATTTCCGGACTTCCGCCCAGAACCAGCAGTCGGAGCCTGCTCGCTACAGTTCTGCGGGTTAGGCGGGGCTTTTGACGTGCTCTCAGCTGTAAGCTTTTGCCCGTCCGGAGCTTTAGCCCCGCCTTCGAGGCCAGGGTCCTTCTGCGCAGGGTCGGAAACCAAGGTTTATTGTGGCGGGCGTGTTTACTGGCTTCCGCTTAGCTGTGTACTTCCGCTAGTCCCGGACTGTACCCCGCCCCCGCGTTCGGAGCCCGCTCGTGCACGTATGAATGCTATCCGCGGTTTCTCCGGCCGGATGGGGATAATAGCGTGGGCTCAGCTGCGAGCCTCCACTTGTCTCGGGGTCCACCCCGTTCCCGCGCTCGGAGCCCGCTCTCGCACGTATACTGGCCAACCGCGGTTTCTCCGGCCTGGGGTGGGGTGGGGGACTGGTAGCGTCAGCTCAGCCACGAGCCCCTGCCCGTCCCTAGTCCTAGCCCGGTCCCCACGGTCAAGGCCGGCTTGCGCAGGGCCTGCCTGTTCCTGGCCTCCCGCTTTGTCCCCGTAAGTGGGATTAAAGGCTGGCCCGCAGCTTCCGGACCGCTTTTGCGGTCCCCTCTGACCCTCTGGGCTAGACCAATCTCCCACCGGCTTGGCCTCTGCCCACGCCGACAGAACCGCCTTTCAGCGTCCTGCCGCCCCAAAACCCCAAGCAACCCTCAGCAGAGTAGGAAGGGACCTAATACTCCACACTGTAGGCCTGGGAGCTCCCTCACTTGTTTCACAGCTCAATACTGTCCAAACACCTCTTCTAGGCTCTAGGACTGGAGGCTGGGGCTTGGTTCCTGGGACCCATGTCCCTCCCTCTCCGCCAAACTCTCCTCCCGCCACGCGGGTCTCTCCGGACTGCCATTTGCTCCGGGGAGCTGGGCAGCCGTCTTCGCGTTTTCGCCATTCCTACCAGTCTCAATGTGGCCTCTTCTGTGTTCCTTGGTTGAAGAGTCCACTTTGTTTTGTTCAAAGTTGGTTTATCCAGGTGATGGTTCTTAAAATTGAGTTGTAATCCACTTTGGTTCTGGGAGTTGGAAGTTGGTACGTCCGCCTACTCCGTCGCCATCTTGCTCCAAGTCGCCCAACCTTCATCTTCTTTTGATTCAAAAAGTTTTATACTGGGGAATTAGTCTCTCATGTTATTTTCTAAAATACTGTCAAGATGATATATGTGATTGTCTCCCCTCTTTTCTTCCCCTGAACCTCTCTACAAGACATATGGAGACTACAGTGGCATCCTGTATTGAAAGTAGTCGCAGTGTTTTTCTAAGAGGGAGTCCAATCCAAGAGTCCTTTTGTAGTTATTGTTTTAGCTGTTCTTTGTTCCTTTTCAACCAGTCATCTGGATATCTGTCTTTTCTTTCACTGTTCTCCGGAGAGTCCTTTTCTTTTCTAATAATGGTTCTAGATTCTTACCTATTTCTTTCCCTACTTATCTGAAACAATTTTCCATCTAACTTCTTTAGAAACTACTCTAAACATCAGCTTCTAGCAGACTAGCAAGGAGATGTCCACTGCAGTAGGCACAGCTGCTTACCCAAAATTCATCTAATAATTTAATCTTAAAATTATTCCCAGCCTTGATGTCAGTCTGCCAGTTTCTAAGCTGTGTTCTACCAATGCCTCCAGACTGTATAGACTTGGTTTTACTTTCCTTTATCCTCTTCCCCTTGTTCCCTGACTTGCTTGCAGCCAGTGCAGCCACCCTACAGTGAACAGCCCTGTCCCCTGAGTAAATGTGTCTCACTGCGGATTATTATAATTGAACCTTCTCCATGCCCTGAAACAACAGGAACCAGGTGTTGGGTGTAGCTAGTAAGCAAAACACTGGAAAGAAACTCAAGTAGCTTGCATGGTTTAGGTCAGAACTCACATAAAGAATTGTATGACTTGTCTCTGTACCATGCATACTTCAGAGCAATGAAACTGGGCCCAGTACAGGTTTTCACAACATGAAACAGGATTCCTGTAAATGTTCTCTTCTTACTGTTTTTCTTAACAATGAAAGCTAGAATATGTGTGGTCTTGTCAGTAGGGGGATGGCTATTTATGGCTTGGCTATTGTGGTAGATGTGAAGATACACAGCCAGATTCTCCTTTAAGAAAGAACTTACAGCCCAGCTGTAGGGAGTGGGGTTCAGAAACAGCATCTATTTGCCAGCTCTCTGAGAGTCTGTTTCAACCAAAGAGAACCTCTTCAAATTAGGGTATCACCTTCCCAAGTCAACCTGCCTTCTGCAGGATGTGACTAAGCAGAACTAGGAAGACAAGGCCAGGGAAGGACCAGGGATCTGACCTCATTATATTTCCTTTGTGCTAACCTGGTATCTAAAGAGTCAGAATATTCTAAATTCAAACCTGGCCTTCCATATCATTATAAAAGTATATCTGTCAAAGTAGAAATATGTAACATATTTTATTTAGAGGTTTTTAGCCAGATTTAAACATTTTAAATATTTATACATCTTGTATTTTTTAATCTTGCCCCAGGCCAAGCAATTGCACACTGGGACATCTGGTGTGCAAATGCAACATTAAAATTATCTACAGATGACCACAGGGCTTCATCTAGAGCATGAAACAGTCATACTTTCCACATTTAGTGAGAGAACAATTTTGTTTTCTATTGTGCATATATACTTCTGGATTTTCATTTGAATTTTGCATGAATTACCTGAATGAGTCTGAACCTGATTAATTCTTGTTACCCCTGTTGAGCAAAGGTCTTTTGCAAATATAAGGACCATTGCTTGATACAGACTGTAACTCATAGGCAGAAGGGTTATTGGGCACAAGAGTGCTTCCTTCTTTGTTATTCTGTGAATAAATTGTGGGGCTGTGCACCGCCAGAATGACCCCATCTCCCTGCTCTCCTTTGTGTGGCTCTAGAATGAAAGTAGTCTTGTATGGGGGGGAAATACACATTTGGGCTCATGCACCAAACTGTCTGGTGTTATGTGCTAGATAATTTAGGTGGATTTGGGGGAAAAACAAGTACCCATATTTAAACACCAGGGATCATAGTTTCTGCAGAAAAAATGAGTGGTCTGTGTGTAGTTCTTCTGGATGAGGAAGAATTGATTCCGAATTTTTGGTTCCAGCTAGTTTGTTACCAGGCAACACAAAAAAAAGGCTGATTTGGGTTATTTACCAGTTAACCTTATTTTTCTTTACAGATTACAAAAGTTATGTCAATGAAACTCATGCTTCTGAAGGTAAGAAATTGATAGAGACAATATTTCCAGAAAAGGACAGGGTTTGTGTTCCAGTACCTTGTCTAAATTGAAGTTATTTTTCTCTGGTTTAGCAGTGTATTTGTGAATAAGGCATTTAATTCCTTTATATTACAGTCTGATTTTCTGGTTACCAGTAAACCCATAGGTCTAAGAAAACAATTTGATTTTATGTTAAAGAGTATATAAGTGTCCCATTTTATAATTCTTGGAAAAATACAATTTTGACCTAATATTTCCATAGTGTTCATCAATATAATATAATATGTGACTTTTGAATATGAATTGCCTATTCCCTCATACAAGAGCACTTAACTATAATGCATATTTTTAAGCCAAAGCATTTCTATGACAGCATGAACATTTTTATACAATTAACATAAAAGAGAAAATTGCTGCACACATATTCACTGCTTATTAAAATATAAGTGTTAGAATTTATCATTTATAAAGTAAAACAAAATATAACTTTTAAAATGAATTATCTGATTGATAGTGTAATATTAAATAAAATACTGACAACACAATTGAAAGAATAAAACTTATTGCTTATGCTGGTTTCTAAAAGTTCAAATTATTTTTACATAAACAGGCACTTAATATTCTAATAATCCCTGATAGATAGCCAAGAAGTAATTTAGTGAACATTTGTAAAGCATTTTTTTCCTTATGAGTTATTCTTAATACAGTGCATTCTTCTGGTCTTTTCTAAGAGAGCATTAGTGGAACACACTTGCTAGTATCCACCCTTGCAAATTCTTGAGCCTGTCGTTATTGAGACAAACATGGTGGCACCTACCATTCAGGAAAGGCTAACAGTACTCCCCATTATGTGATGTAGTGGCTCATGACTCCAATGCCTGGCTTTCACATATTCTCTCAATTTCCTTGATGCAAGTCAGAGGCAGTTTCAAGACTGTTAAGATCTCTTGACTATCACTAATGCCTACATCAGGGCAGTATAATATACTGGTTAATAGGTAGGACTCAGAGAAAAAAATGCCTCAATTCAAAACTGGCTCTCAGGTTTTCTCTTAATCCCTCTTCTTCCAACAATTCTTAACACAATTTATAGAAAGCAGTATGTACAAAATAAAAGTATTTTGAGTACACAAAGAAATTAATATTATGTCTTTAGAATTTTACATTCACTGGGCTGACCTTATAAAGCAGTTTGTTCCTCTTCATCTTTTGGAAGGTCCTACCATTTAATGAAAATAAATAGGATTCGAGATAGACATCCATGGGCTATTTCCGAAGTCCCCCAAACAAACTGTTTTGTACCTTTCAGAGCCTCCATTTTCACTCTTTTGAAACAAGTATATTATTAAAATATATTGTGACAATTAAGTGAGGTCTCTACATTAAACAGTGTTCATCCATGTTAGGCACTCAGCAATGGTCATAGGACAACTTTCTCCTGATCATTCCTTTTACCCATCCACTCCAGCTCAAGCATGCTGAGTTGGCAGTAAGTTTTGTTATTAATTTTTGACTATCACATAATAGTTTCAAAAGTCTAGAAATGTGCTTTATCTAATTATATTGGAAAGACATGCTTGAAATTTGAAACTTGTGCATTTTAAACACCAACACTTTGTAAATAATAGCTGTTCTAGTTTTTAGTTTTGTATTACTAAATAAAATCTGTAATCTCAATAAGAAATGAATATTTTAATTCTACATTCATTTAGTAATTTTGTGAAGAGATTTAAATGGTTTTGCTTATATTCCCTGATCCCCACCCCCTGCCTGCAGGTTATAAAGTTTTTTTCATGATACTGAAAAAATTATGTAATTTTCTAGTATAATGTGAAAACCTTTTGCAATTAGATGCTAAGTATTGAGTATTTCAAAAAATGCTGCTAGTCCCTATTAACAGTAGAGTTACAGTAACTTAATATTTTACATATAATTAGTACTAATATTGAATCACTTTGCATTTTAAGACCTTGAAGCTACTCAAACTATCTAGCTAAAAACACAGCTGGTAATTGATCATTTTTACCCCCAATTTAGAAAATTGTAATCTCATCTGGAAGTGTCTACATGAGAATAGTAAAAAAGAAATTTCTCATTTCTGTCAGATTAAACACAGAAAAAATATGAAATGTTAAGAATTAAAAACAAATTTGCCCAGCACTTTATTATTCTAATATTTTCATTAAATTGGATGAAAAATATTAATATTATATCTAGAAGAGAAAGTAAAATTATTAATTGCTTTAGTTTTCCTAGACAAGTGTTACCTTTTTCAACTCATAACTAATAATTTAACCCTACAATAGTCTTCATTTTTTTCACCACCCCAAGGCTCGGCTCCTTTCTTCACGCATTATCTTTCTTCCTCCCCCCCTCCCCCCGGCCTTTCCCTCTGGTAATCACCATATTGTTGTCTGTGTATATGAGGGTTTTTTTTTTGGTTTGCTTGTTTTACTTTTTTGGTTTTTTTTTTTTTTTGTGCTTAACCTCTTCACCCAGCCTCAAACCCCCACTCTTCTAACAACTGTCAGTCTGTGTTCTGTATGTATGAATCTGTTTCTCCTTTGTTTGAAAGTAGATGACATGACACCATTTATAGAAAACCCTAAGGACAAGACTAAAAAATAATTAACCTGATAAATTCAGTAAATAGCAAGATACAAAATAAATATTCTAAAATCAGTTACAATTTTTATACCAATAAGAAACTATCAGAAAGGGAAACTAAAAAAATAATGCCATTCACAATTAATCTTCCAAAAGAATAAAAAACATAGGAATAAATTTAAATACTGTAAGGATGGAAAAGACCTGTATTCAGAAAATTGTAAGATACTGCAAAAAGAAATTGAAGAAGATACAAATAAGTGGAAGCATATACCATGTTCATGATAGGAAGAAATAACATCATTTGGTCTATATTATTCAGAGGAATCTATAGATTCAATACAATTTCTATCAAGATAACAATAACATCTCACAGATATTCTAAAAATTTATATGGAATCACAAAAGACTTCAAATAGCCTCAGCAATCTTGAGTAAGAAGAACAAAGTTCCAGGAATTATGCTGATATGAAACTATACTACAAGATGATAGCAATCAAAACAACATGGTTAATTAATATTTGACAAATAAGGCAAGATTATACAATGGGGTAAAAACAGTCTTTAGTAAATGGTGTTGGAAAATTAGGACAAATACATAAAATATAAAGCTAGAACACCTTCTTACACCATACACAAAAATATACTCAATATGGATTAAACACTTAAATGTAAGATTCCAAACCATAAAAATCCTAAAAGAAAACCCAGAAAGTAAAACCTCAAACATTTTTTATAGCAATATCTTTTTCTTGTATATCTCCTTGAGCAAGGGAAACAAAATATAAACAAATGAGACTACATTAAATTAAAAAGCTTTTTCATAGCAAAGGAAACTAACAACAAAATAAAACAATAAAAACTCACTGAATGAGAACATATTTGACAGTGATACATCTGATAACTGGTTAATATTCAAAATTTATTTAGAACTTACACAACTCAAAACCGAAAGAAAACAAACAATTTAATTTTTAAATGGGCAATGGACCTGAATAGACACTTCTCCATAGAGGACAAATAGATGACCAATAGATATATAGAAAGATGCTGAACATCACTAATCAGCAGAGAAATGCAAATTAAAGCCTCCAAGGAGATATGACCTCACATCTGTCAGAATGGCTATCATTGATGAATCGACCAACAATTATTGGCTAGTATGTAGATAAAAGGGATTCCTAATGCACTGTTAGGGGGAATGCAAATTGGTGTAGGCATTGTGGAAAGCAGTATAAACTTTTATTAAGAAATTAAAAATGGAAGTGCCTTATGGCCCATTGATTTCACTTCTGGGAATATATCCGCAAAAAGTGGAAATAATAATTTGAATGAATATATGCAGTCCTATATTCATTGCAGCATTATTTACAATAGCCAATATTTTGAAGCAACCCAAATGCCCCTCAGTTGATGAGGGATAAAAATACTGTGATATGTTTGTCCAGTGGAATACTATGTGGTTTAATAAAGAAAGAAATCTTAACTTTGTGACAGCATGGATAGACTTTAGGAGTATTATGCTAAGTGAAATAAGCCAGTCAGAGAAAGACAAATGCCATATGATTTCACTTATATGTGAAATCTAATGAATAAAATAAGCTAAAAATTACACTCATTGATACAGAGAATAGATTGACAGCTGTCAAAGGGGAAAAGATTTGTGGAACTGGTTGAAAATAGTGAAGGGATTAAGAAGAAAAATACACATTTAGACGCGGACAACAGCCTGGAGATGGTCAGAAGGAAAGGGTGGTGGTGATGAAAGAGGGCAAAGTGGGGATAAATGATGGTGGTAGTTAAGAACATTACTTTGGATGGTGAGCACAATATGATGTATCATATTGTTGTACACTTGAAACCTGTATGGTTTTATTAACCAGTAACACCCCAGTAGATTCAATTAAAAAATTGAAGATAAAAATAGAGACTTACAGGCTGCTTACTTATACAAAGCTCTAAGATTTTCCTTTCAGGAGTAAGTTTTCATATTAGTTTTTGTATACCCTTTCACATAATATATTAGTCTTTTTATTATATGTCTTTGGAAACATTTTATATGAAATATGACTAATTTAAATATAAAGAAATATTAGCTGTGTTGTCTAAGTTCTTCTGTAACATAACTTTATATATTTCTGCAATCATTTACTGTGTTTTCTTTTAAAAATTTCCAGGCTAAATTAGTCAAAGAAATATTTGAAAACTATGAAATATTTATCAAGTGCTGCACTAGCCAACAATTCCTCACTTACCTACAATGTACTGATTATGAGAACATAGCTGAAAACTAGGAGAAGAGAAAAAAGACTCCCTCAACAATCAAAGCAGATTGTGTTAAATTCTAAAGAGGGCTTTACAAAATCTTACATAATCTTACATTATATAAAATTCAATAAACATTATTTTTTCTTCCTCCATTTATAGAAAATGAGATGTAACAAAATTTAAATTAGAAGGTGAGAATTTCATTTCTTTAGCTTCTAGTGCTAGACCCAGCAATACCATAATTAAGAACTCATTACACAGATATACTGTAGATGTTGCAATTGGATAGATATAGGATATTTGCTGCTCCACCTCCCATCCTTTTTCAAGTATCAAAAAAAATTATAAATCAATTTATTTCATTCTGATATTTAAAAAGAATGGATCAGTGCATTTGAAATATTGCTCTCCAGCATGTCATCAGTTTGGCTCAGGTAAACTCACAAAAATTAAAAATAACAAGGATGACTCATCCATGCATGCATTAGTATATATGTGTTTAAAATAATGGCTTTCTCTATCATACAAATATGAAAGGACTAAAAAGTATATTAAGTGAGAAATATTAAAGTATGTCATGATCCATTGTGTAAAATAATGTAATTTTTAGCGTTTGAAATCCACAAACATTTCTGCAAGTTTACACAAGGAAAGTATAAATTGATTATATCTGGAGAATCTGAGTATGGGTGAGAAGGGCTCATTTGTGAATTCACCCACTTTATTTATGAAGACACTGAAGTGGGGAGAAGATATATAACTTGTCAAAGTCCTATTGTTTGAATCCTGAGCTCAAATCCAGGAAGTCTAGCTCCAGACTGGATGCACTTAATCATTTCACAGTGTAGCTTTTTATGAGAATAAACAAAAACCCACATATCGTACACAGGTAAAATGCCAATTTGAAGACTTGCTTTCTATTCACCTGGTCAGTTATTCAATTTTATTCAAGTTGTGCTTTAAATCAAAATAAAAACAAACAAAAATAAATAAAACTATATAAAAAATGTTTGTTTTTTTTTTTGTCTCAGATGCTCATCATCTCTATGCCACTATGTATTTATGTGTATATTTTACAAAATATTTCAAAGTTAGTTAGACAGTCTTTCACAGAATAACTTTGCCCTCTAGAAACTCCTCCTGGTGGAAAATGTTGTGATCTATGAGTAAAAACAGATTTAGAGGCTGTTGACCAGAGCTCTGCAATCAGCACTAACTACTACAGGCTTCAGAGTAAAATTCACATATTGATTTTAATTTATAAATCCACTTCTCATGGCCTGTTGTGATGTCTTACAGATTACCTCTGCACCTGTAAATCATCCCACAGCTGCGATTGGTTGTCCAATCATAAATCTGATTCTTTGATTTAAATGTGAGGGGACTGAAGGCAGATATTTTCATTAATCTCTTGTGTATTTTTCTCTTATTCATTCTTCTTCAGAACAGTGTGAAGATAATTAAAGTTTTAACCTTCCTTGATTTATAATTTAAGGTATTTGGTTTACAGATAGTACAATATAAGAAAGGTTAAGCCCCTGGGCAAATTTGTGAAAGAAGTATTTTTAGAAATCTCAACTTCATTTGACTTACTTTTCCCACCCTCTAAGACTCCTCTCCCACTCCTTTGGGCACCTCAGGCATCGACTGCTTTTTCCTCTTAACACTTTTATAACCACTTACATTGCTATATATCACAGGCAACTATCACTACTCTTTAAATGTTACTTCCCCCCTAACGTTTAAATAGTTTCAAGGCTCAGATGTTTTAAGGGAAGCTTTAAGGTTATCTTGGGTTGGGTATGCTTCATGTAAGGTAGCTGATTTCCAGATATTCCACTAAGCTCAAAATATTGCCTACAAACTTCCTCTCACCAGTAAGCTAGGGAAGCCATATTTATTCTACCCAACCTTGCTGCTGGCTACAGCTAATTGGGTGAGGTATGACATTTGACATAGGCTGGTTCAATCAAATTCTCTCAACTATAAAGTTTGATGTGGGTGAGAGGCCATACCCACTGGACTCCTGGGGCCACACCCCACTGATATCTGTGAAACAAGTTTGGACAGACTGACACCTGGGGCCAAAGGGTGGAGTCACACCCAAGCACCACCCCTCCTAATCCATCCTTGAATTGCTGCAGGCTCTAGCAGAGATTTATTCAGGGGCAGAGCCCAACAAGCAGCCGGAAGAGAAAGGCTGCAGAATGACAAATTTAGGGAATTTTGGACTTTTAAGCAGACCTTTTCCCAGGCCCTAAATGGGTTAAAGCCAACCTAGGTGTGCAGCTGGTATTTTCATGTACACCAGGGCCCAACAGAGGCAGCCACAAACTCTGGATTGCTTGCATCTCCAAGAAGGTTGCTGAGGTACAGTCACAGGCATTGTCTTCCAATGGTCTTCACTGGGTTCCTGCCAGGAAGGCCCAAAAGTGGCATATCTAGAGGCCAGATGTGGAGAGAATCAGTTCAGGACCTAACAGCCCTTGCTAGAGTGGTATCATAAGGAAGGGTTCACACATGACCCAGCTGAGGTGAGTTCTATTTTCTGTGATCAGCACCCACATAGAGGCTCATGTGCATTGGATAGGGTGAAGCTTCACAGTCAGCTGACTTGGGTGCTAGATATCCTGCCTTGTTGGGCTAGACTCCAAAGAGGGAAGGGAGAAAGGCTTGGAGCATGGATATACGTTCGGCAGATAAAATATAATATGCTCACTTTGTTAAAGATGGCGCTGCCCACATGGAAGCCCGTCACCCAGGTAATATTATTTGCCCTTATGCTTGAGACGGCTGTGGGGGAAAAGCAGTAATGTAGGCAGGCCAGGTCATAGCCTAAGGCTTACTTTAAGAGTAAGCTCTTCTCCACACCCTTGACTGATTGGATGATGTAGGGTGGTGATGTAGGGAGGAATCCCATTATGCCTCAGATGGGTGGCTTTGTATCAGCGACTTTCTTGTATGTATAATTGGATTAAAGGTTTTGAGTCTATGCTATAAAGTGGGAGAGAACAGTAGCTTGATTTCTCTCTCTTGGTTCCTGAGTTCCTGAGGTTGGTATTAGAGAGGAGAGCAGAGTAAGGCCATGTGAAGGCCAGGAGAAGCAGCCAAGATGGCAGAGTGCTGAGGAAGAACCCAGTTTGTTAAGAGTTTGTGCAGGAGGAGATGGGAAACAGAGGTGAATAAGTCTGGTGAGCTAGAAACCTTTGATTCTAGGAAACTCGGATAAGTCAGTAGCTTTGTGAGCACTGAATGTGTGGGTTTTGGAGCCCAGTGTGTGTTTTTGCTTGCCCGCCGGGTGCAAGCTAAAATTAAAGCTGATGGCTCACCAGTTTTTGGCTCCGGTGTTTCATTGCCAACTGTACGAATCTTATGCGAACCTGCATGGTTCAGGCTGCTGTGATAGTGGCCTTGACTACTAGCTTTACAATATACAAAGAGTGATCCCTGTGAGCCTATTGTTGGGTCTGGTCAAGGGGCTTAGCCACTTTCTAGGGGGCAAAGTCTGCCCCAGGAAAAGACTCTCTCAGTCCTTCTCCTTGAGAGCAGGGTCTCATATATGTAAGAACCTTTGCAGAAGGGACTACTGGGCTCCACTCGATCTGAACCTGCTGCTCACCTTGTTCAGGAGAAATAAAATTTGAGTATGAGGCAGTGGCTGACAGATTAGGCTCTGGAGTATGGGCCAAAATTCCTGTACTGAGTAACTTCCCAAGAGATCCCTGAAGTAGGGGGTCCCAATACATTGTATTTCCAACTTCAGCTGCCCTATCCCAACAAGCTTGCAACATGTAGAGGGGTTGGTTGGGTGAGGCCAATCTGGGCCCACACTACAGTCTTGCCAAAGAAGACTCTGGGAAGACTAGGAAACAGCAAGAGGAAGTGGAGCAGCTGAAAAATGGAGGCAAATTTTATGAAGCTTGGGGCTTTTATAGAGGTGCTGTCAGCTCTAAGCAGGAGGAAGCTGATCCTCATACACAGTTTGACTCCTCCCACACTATGCAGGCAGGAATATGCAGGCACAAACAGTGAAAAGAACAGTAGCTGCAGAGAAGTAGCTAACAGCAGGTTGCAAATAACAGCTGTCACCAATCCAAGAGATGTAGAACCAACATAACAAGTAGCTGGTGGCAGACAGCACCAAACCTAGGCTCATCTAGCTACACAAACAGCACATTAAAAGGAGGAGTCTATTTACAGACAAAAATGGGATGACAAAGAAATGCAACCCATATGAATGAACAAGAGAAATCCCCAGAAAAAGAACTAAATGGAATGGAAGTAACCAAACTACCAGATGCAGAGTTTAAAATAATAATTCTTAGGATGCTCAAGGATCTTAGAGCAACAATGGTTGGTCACTGTAAAGCCAGTAGTCGTGGCCACTATCACAGCCGCCTGACCTGTGCAGGTTCACATTAGATTCGAACAGTCGGTAATGAAACAGCGGAGCCAAGAACTGGTGAGCCATCAGCTTTAATTCTAGCTTGCACCCGGCGGGCAAGCAAAAACACACACTGGGCTCAAAACCCACACATTCAGTGCTCACAAAGTTACTGACTTATCCAAGTTTCCTAGAATCAAAAGATTTCTAGCTCACCAGACTTATTCACCTCTGTTCCCTATCTCCTCCAGCACAAACTCTTAACAAACTGGCTTCTTCCTCAGCACTCTGCCATCTTGGCTACTTCTCCTCCACATGGCCTTAATCTGCTCTCCTCTCTAATAATAATGTCAGGAACCAAGAGAGAGATCAAGCTACTGCTCTCTCCCATTTTATAGCATAGACTCAAAACCTTTAAACCAATTATACAAACAAGGAAGTCTCTGATACAAAATCACCCATCTGAGGCATAATGGGATTCCTCCCTACATCACCCCCCTACATCATCCAATCAGTCAAGGGTGTGGAGAAGAGCTTACTCTTAAAACAAAGCCTTAAGCTATAACGACCCAGCCTGCTCACAGCCTGTTCCAGAACACACATTAATATCAATGAACTTCCATGTGGGCAGCGCCATCTTTAACAAAGTGAGCATAATATATTTTATCTGCCCAACAGTCACAATGAGCACCTAAATAAAGAGATAGGAAGCATCAAAGAGGACATTGAAATCATAAAAAAACAATCAGTCAGAAATGACAAATACAATATCATAAATGAAGGCTGTACAACAGCAGGAATCAACAGCAGGCTGGAGAAAGCAGAGGACTGAATCAGATATTTAGAAGACAAGATAAACATAAACACAGAAGTAGAGTGGCAAAATGAAAAGAGGCTCAAAAAGTCTGAGAAAACTCTAAGAGAGCTCTGTGACAACATGAAGAGAAACAACACCCGCATCATAGGAGTTCTTTAAAGGAGAAGAGAATGAACAAGGGCAAGAGAACCTGCTTGAAGAAATCATAGCTGAAAATTTAACTAAATTTATAAAAAAAAAAAAGTCACACAAATTCAAGATGCACAGAGAGTCCCATGAAAGAGGAACCCAAGGAGACCTACACCAAGACACATCATAATTAAATTGCAAAAGTTAAGATAAAAGAAAGAACACTAAAAGTTGCAAGAGAAAAGCAGTTAATTACCCACACAGGTGCCCCCATAAGGATTATATCTGTCTTCTCAACAGAAACACTTGAGGTCAGAATGGATTGGCAAGAAATATTCAAAGTGATATGAAACAAGAACCTACAACCAAGACTACTTTATCCAGCAAGGCTATCATTTAAAATTGATGGTGAAATAAGTTTCCCAGACAAAAAAAATACTCAAGGAATTCATTACAACAAAACTAGTACTGCAAGAAATGTTAAGGAGCTGACTGTAAAAAGAGTGAAGGAAAAAAAGAAATAGAGAAAGAGAGGAATGTAGATTTAAAGAATAAAATGGCAATAAATAAGTATATGTCAATAATAACCTTAAATGTAAATGGATTAAATGCTCCAGTCAAAAGATATAGAATAGCTATATGCATAAGAAAAGAGGACGTGTACATATGCTGTCTACAAGAGACCCACCTCAGGAAAAAAGATACATATAGACTGAAAGTTAAGGAATGGAAAAAAGTACCTTTGGTAGCAATACTTACATCTGACAAAATAGACTTTATAACAAAGGTATAGGGGATAAATAAGATCACTACATA
This sequence comes from Rhynchonycteris naso, assembly GCA_037038555.1. Lineage (NCBI taxonomy): Eukaryota > Metazoa > Chordata > Mammalia > Chiroptera > Emballonuridae > Rhynchonycteris > Rhynchonycteris naso. Next base: position 67,591,186 of record CM072996.1, read on the forward strand.
ATGATAGAGGGAGCAATGCAACAGCATAATATAACCATGGACATAAAGGGCTAGATCAATAGCAATACTATAATGGTAGGAGATTTTAATACCCCACTAACATCAATGGATAGATCCTTTAGACAGAAAATCAACAAAGAAACAGCAACCTTATATGACACACTAGATCAACTGAATTTAATTGACATCTTCAGAACCTTTTACTCCAAAGCAGCAGAATATACATTCTTTTCAAGTGCTCATGGTATATACTCTAAGACAGACCACATGTTAGGACACAAAATGAGTCTTAATATATTTAGGAGCACTGAAATCTTATCAAGCATGTTCTCTGAACACAGCGGCATAAATCTAGAAATCAACTGCAATAAAAAAAAAGAAAAACAATCAAACACTTGTAGGCTAAATAGCATGTTATTAAATAATGAATTGGTTAAAAACGGTATCAAGGAAGAAATAAAAACTTCCTTGACACAAATGAAAATTTACATGCAACAACTTAAAATTTATCAGACACAACAAAAGCAGTTCTGAGAGGGAAGTTTGTAGCATTACAGGCATACCTTAAGGAGCAAGAAAAAGCTCAAATAAACAACTTAACCCTGCATCTAAAAGAACTACAAATAGATCAACAGATAAAGCCTAGAAGAAGTAGAAGGAAAGAAATAATAAATATCAGAGCAGAAATAAGTGACATAGTGACTAAAAAAAAAAAAAAAAATTACAAAAGTTCAATGAAACCAAGAGCTGGTTCTTTGAAAGGGTAAACAAGATCAATAAACCTTTAACCAGACTCATCAAGAAAAAAAGAGACAGGACTTAAATAAATAAAATTAGAAATAAAAAGGAGAAGTAACAACTGACACTGCAGAAACACAAAGGATTGTAAGAAAATACTATGAATGCTCTATATGCCAAAAGTTGAACAACTTATTTAAAATGGATAAATATTTAGGAACATACAATCTTCCAAAACTCAATCTGGAAGAATGGAAAAACCTAAACACACCAATTACAACAAATTATATGGAAATAGCTATCAAAAAACTCCCAGCAAACAAAAGTCCTGGACTGGATGTTTCCAAAGGTGAGTATTACCAAACATTCAAAGAATAACTAATACCTATTCTTCCCAAGGTATTTCAAAAAATTAAAGAGGAGGGAAGACTTTCAATGTCATTTTATGATGCAAGCATTATCTTCATTCCAAAACCAGGTAAAGAAACTACAAAGAAAAGAAACTATAGGCCAATATCCCTGATGAACTTAGATGCTAAAATTCTCAACAAAATTTTAGCAAATCGATCCAGTAATACATGAAAAAAATCATAGATAATTATCAAGTGAATTTTATTCTGGGAAGGCAAGGCTGGTACAATATTCACAAATTAATCAATGTGATTTATTACATAAACAAAAGGAAGGATAAAAATCACATTATTATATAAATAGATACAGAAAAAGCCTTTGATAAAATCCAGCACCCATTTATGTTCTAAACTCTCAGCAAAGTGGGGATACGAAGAACATATCTCAACATAATAAAGGCCATGTATGACAAATCCACAGCCAATGTCATACTCAATGGGCAAAAATTAAAAGCAATCCCCTTAAGATCAGGAACAAGGCAGGGGTGCCCCCTTTCACCACTCTTATTCAACATAGTTCTGGAAGTCCTAGCCACAGCAATCAACAACAAGAAGAAATAAAAAACATTCAATTTGGAACAGAAGAAGTAAAACTATCATTATTTGGAGACTGAACATAGAAAACCATAAAGTCTCAGTAAAAAATACTACTAGATATGATAAATGAATTCGGCAAGGTGGCAGAATATAAAATCAATATTCAGAAATCAGTGGCATTCGTATACACTAACAATAAACTGTCAGAAAGAGAAACAAAGAAAACAGTCCCCTTCCCTATTGCAGCATATATAGTAAAGTATCTAGGAGTAAATTTAACCAAGGAGGTAAAAGATTTGTACTCGGAAAATTATAAAACATTGATAAAAGTAATCAAGAAAGATGCAAACAAGTGGAAGCATATACTGTGTTTATGAATAGGATGAATAAACATTATTAGAATGTCTATATTTGCCAAATCAATGTATAAGTTCAATCCAATTCCTATCAAAATATCAATGGCATACTTCAAAGATTTAGAATAAATATTTCAAAAATTTATATGGAACAACAACAACAAAAATATAAATAGCCTCAGCAATCTTGAAAAGGAAGAATAAAGTGAGAGGTATCACACTTCCTGATATCAAGTTATCCTACAAGGCAATTGTAATCTATACCATATGGTACTTGCATAAAAATAGGCATAAGATCAATGGAACAGTACAGAGAACCCAGAAATAAACCATGTCTTTATGGTCAATTGATATCTGACAAAGGTGGGAAAATTGGACAGGTACATAAAAAAAAAAATGAAACTAGATTACCAACTTACACCATTCACAAAAATAAACTCAAAATGGATAAAACACTTAAATATAAATCACAAAATCATAAACATCTTGGAAGAAAACATAGGCAGTAAAATCTCCGATATCTCTCCTAGCAATATTTTTGCCGTTATATCTCCATGGGACATTATCAAACTGATTGGGACTATATCAAACTAAAAAGCTTCTTTTTGTTTTTTTTACAGCAAAAGATACCATGAATGAAGTAAAAAGACAATCCACACAATGAAAGAACATATTCGCCAATACGTCTAATAAGTGGGTAATAGCCAAAATGTATGAAGAACTTCTAAAACTCAACACCAGGAAGGTAAACAATCCAATTATAAAATAGGCAAAAATGCCTGACCAGGCAATGGCGCAGTGGATAGAGCGTGGACTGGGATGAGGAAGACCCCGGTTTGAGACCCCGAGCTCGCCAGCTTGAGCGTGGGCCCATCTGGCTTGAGCAAAAGCTCGCCAGCTTGGACCCAAGGTTACTGGCTCCAGCAAGGGGTTGCTTGGTCTGCTGAAGGCCTGCAGTCAAGGCACATGTGAGAAAGCAATCAATGAACAACTAAGGTGTCACAATGGCAATGAAAAATTAATGATTGATACTTCTCACCTCTCTCTATTTCTATCTGTCTGTCCCTATCTATCCCTCTGTCAGACTCTCTCTCTGTCCGTGTGTAAAAAAATAAATAAAATAAAATGGGCAAAAGAAGTGAACAGACACTTCTCCAAAGGACATACAAATGGCCAATAGAAACACAGAAAAATGTTCAACATCACCAATCAACAGAGAAATGCAAATTAAAACCACAATGTGATACCACCTCGCATCTGTCAGAATGGCGCTCATAAACAAATCAAGACACAAAAAGTGCTGGCAGGGGTGTGGAGAAAAGAAAACCCTCCTGTACTGCTGGTAGAAATGCAGACTTGTGCAGCCACTATGGAAAATCATATGGCATTTCCTCAAAAAATTAGAAATGGGACTGCCTTTAGATCTAGCTATCCCACTATTAAGAATATATCATAAGTACACCAAATCACTGATTCAAAAGAAGATTTGCACTCCCATGTTTATTGCAGCATTGTTTACAATAGCCAAGAACTGGAAACAGCCCAAATGTTCATCAATGGACAAGTGGATTAAAAAGCTGTGGTACATGCCTGACCTGTGGTGGCACAGTGGATAAAGCGTTGACCTGGGAACACTGAGGTCGCCAGTTCAAAACCCTGCACTGGTCTGGTCAAGGCACATATGGGAGTTGACACTTCCAGCTCCTCCCCCCTTTCTCTCTTTCTCTCTCTCTCTCTCTCTCTCTCTCTCTCTCTCTCTCTGTTTCCTCTCTAAAATGAATAAAGTAAAAAGAAATTAAAAAAATAAAAAGCTATGGTACATAACGCAGTGAAATACTATGCGGCTGTGAAAACAAAGGAAATCTTACTTTTTGCAATGGCATGGATGGACCTGGAGACTATTAACTAAGTGAAATAAGTCAGACAGAGAAAGACAAATATCATATGATTTCACTTATATGCAGAATGTAAGAAAGTGAACAGAGGAATGAAATAGAGGCAGAGGCAGGGTCACAGGGAGCAGAGGTAGAACTGTCAGAGGGAAAGAAGATGAGGGGATGGAATCAGAGAAGGTGAAGAGATTAGTTCAATTATATATATATATATATAACACAGAAATACAGATAACAGGACAGCAAATCCCAAGGGAAAGGGAAAAGGAGTTTCGGGGATGGGGCAAAACGCGTGTAAACAGGGACATTCAGTGGGACACTTGAATCCATGTTAACACAATATATTAAAAATTAATAATAATAAAATGTTTGATGTGGGAATAAGTTCTAGTTGAAATTTAAATAATTATGTAAAATCTCAGGATTTGTGTCTCACATTTAATTTTATATAGATTTTGTATGACAGAAATCAGAACTGCAAAAGCATAGTATGAAGATTTTAGGTGAGAATAAAAACAAAGGATGGAGACATACCAACTGTTCATGAGTGCCTGTTATATTCTTGCTCTTAAATTCAGAGAGATATGTGTATTTACTGTTTAATTAAATTTATTACGGTAATATTGGTTAATATAATTATATATAATTCAAGTGTACAATACTGTAATACATCTTCTGTGTTCTGCAATGTGTTTACCACCATAGTCAAATCTCCTTCCCTCAACATATATTTGACCTTTTTTACCCTTAACTACCTACTCACCACATCCTTTCCCTCACAGGTTTATTTTCTCATGAAACTTAGCAATTCTAATTCAGTTACTTACAAATCAAGTTTTTAACTGATGCATAATGACCCCTGCCATTTTCTTCCCTTTCAGAATAAAAGTATTCGAAATTCTCTGAGGCAATAAACTTGTCTCACTAACAAGTCCTAGAGTTCATGAACTCAGACACATTCCTACTCCTAGCTCCAGGGTACAGCTTTTGACCTAAGCTAAGCAGAGCATCAGGTTTTCAGCAAACACAGCTGGTTCAACCATGGACATGCGGTGCAAGTGTGCCAATGCCATGAAGGGAAATTTGGAATCTCTGAGAGACCCTTCCTTTTCTTTTAGAATTTGAACCTGCCCGTGTGTGGCCTAGAAATGGAACTCTTTGGCTATCAAAAAGAGCTAGTTTACATAAAAATAGTCAATCAAGAGAAGTGGCACTTAACACCTAACAAAATAAAGAAGAAAACAGAACTGTAGTGGTATGAGTTGATCCCCAGGTTCAGATCTTATCTTATGGTTATATACTCTGGACCTTACAACCGAAAGACTACTAACAGATAGAAAGGCCCTAGAAGCTGTTGTGCCAATTCTCCCTTTTCTTATCTATCATATGTTTTATTCTTTGAAATAGAAGAAAATATTTCAGATAGTAGAATCATTACATTTTCTCTATATGCAAAGAAATGTGCTTATTTAGCTTTTTATCTACATGTATTTAAAAAGACAATTTGATTGTGTACTTCATTTATTGAAATACAGTATTTCAGTAACAGCTAGGGATTACATAGAGAAAAAGCAACAGATGGGATGTCATAAAACCTTTGTTTGCCCCTAATTTTACTCTAGTTATTTATAGACTAGAAAATCTTGCTCACTTTCTATTTTTCTTGCTTTCAAGAAATAGGTATCATGCCGGTCTAGCTAATCCATGTGCAGATAAAAGTGACATGTTGTATATCCAAAACTCCTTGGAAATATTTATAATAGTAGACTTATGAAGCTATATATTATTTGGAAATTAAAAAATATATTTTAGATATTTAGAATTGTGATTTTTCTTCTATAATTAACATCTAGAATACAATATCATGTTTCATGTCATCTCTAATTTTTGTACCTATTACTAGAGTAAAAGTAGGACCTCTCTTGCTTGATTATTGCCCTAGTTCAATATTAGTGAAGAGTCAGATTGTTTGAAGTAATATAATAAAGCTCTAGGTCCAAGGAAATGGCAATACAAAAGATTGCCTCATCTTATTCACATGAGGGATTTTCTGACCCCAGCAGGTTTTAATTGTGATGAAATCTATTGAAGAAAATAAGGATGGGTAAAGTCAAAGAAACTATATTTTAAACATCCAATTGATAGCATATTGCCTTGAATCACTGAGACTATTTCTACTCTTTTGTTAAAAATTTGACAAGACTAACTTTTGTTGTCATGGGTTATATTTTTAGGAAATTTGTAGTTTTAACAATTGAGTATAAATTTGAAGTGTACCGAGGAGTCATCAATGATTTGGTTTGATCATTCATGTAGTAGTAGTTTGTACTCCCAGGTTTCTGGATTCAAAATAACAAAATATGATCACCAAAAGGTAAATTCTTTTGGCATTTTAGCCATTTCTGTGCCTAACCTGTACTTCTGTTATATTTTACACTCATATTTAGAGGATTGCTTAAGTAGTGTTTGGTTCAATGTTTTGCCAATTCCACTATAGGTTTTTATTTTCTTAGGTGGCAAAACCTATATTTGCACTATATTGTGATCCTGATGTCTAGTGTTTATTATATCTCATAACTGCCAAGTGAATGAATGCCAAATTGCTTCTGCAGTGTCTTCCTGGTTATGAAAAAGAACATCAAGCTAATTATTTTGTCTATCCAAATGCTAGTACCACTAATGGTCTTAGAAATTTTCAGATAGATTCATCATGTGTTAAGGAGAAAGTTGAATTGCACTTAACTTTTAATGAAATACAGCCAGGAGAATTTTAAATGGTTTTGTTGTTTTTAATGTTAACCAGAAAATAAAATGGGACTGGGACTTAAGTTTACTTTGAAAACTAATGTTTTTCTTCTGAATTAAGTAGGAACATATGTTATTGTATAAACTGTAGCAAACTAAGAAACTTTAAGAAATAAAATTAAGAGACCCTAACCCTGGCCATTGTCTCAGTGAATAGAGAGTTGCCCCAGCATATGAGCATCCTGGGTTTGATTCCCAGTTACGGCACACAGGAAAAGTGACCATCTGCTTCCCCAGCTCCCCCTCTTCTCTTCTTCTTCCCCTCCTGCAGCTAGTGGCTGGATTGGTTCCAGACTTGTCTGGATGGAGTGCAATAGCCCCAGGTGCTAAAAATAGCTTGGTACTAAAGGATTAGCCCTAGATGGGGTTGCCAGGTGGATTCTTGTCTGGGCGTATGTGGGAGTCTGCCTCACTATCTCTCCTCCTCTTACCTAAAAACATTTAATTCATTAATTAATAAATTAAGAGTCTATTTGTAACCATTGAAACAATAATTGATAAGTTGTTTGCAATATTTGTCATATGATTACAATATACAAATGTAGTAAGACGCTTATTGAAAAAATTGAACAACCCACGTCTTGGGAAATATATCAGTCAGATTTAGATTTATTTTTGTTATTTTCTCGTAGAATCTTGGTGGCTAGATATAGTTACTGCCAAACATGCAGAGAAATAGTTACCACAGAGGCAGAGGTATTATGATATTAATTCCCGAGAAAGCAGAGACATCACAGCTTCACCTTAAATCTAGTCTTTCAGGTGAAATGTTTTTAGCAGAGGAAGGATTTAGGGAGAAGTGTTGAATTTGATGTAGGTTTCCAAGTTGCCTGGCCTTCCCACAATATGGTGGCAACCCCAAAGCTGCCTTTTCCCATGACAGAAGTAGTTATAAAACCTCTGGCTTCTAGCTAGTTTGATTTAATTCTAGTTTCTCTAGACTGGTAGAAATATGGGTGTTATTACCAAGAAAAGGTTCCATAATGCAACTGAGTTTAGAAGAGGGATAGTCAGTATCTTAGAGGTTCTGTGTCTGGTTGCTGCAAATATCGGAGTACCTACTCTCCTGACAGATGACAAGAGAGCAGCTCGTGGCAACTGATTTATGGGCCAGAGTGAGTAAATACTGGATTTCTTTGGCTATTTTTGAAGATAAGAAATGCTTGAGAGAGGGGAAAATACTCCTGTTAAATTTTTTAAGTGAAACATTAAAGCTAATTTAACTTTAGTTTGATCTCAAGTGGTAAAGCTCTTCCAGTGAGGCTTTTAATAATTTGTTGGAAATACATTTAAATATGATTTTTGCTATTTCTGTTATAGTCAGTATTATAGAATTTTACATAATTTTTTTATTTTGGGGTATTTTTCATATCTATCATCATTTTCTCTTAAGGTTTTGTATTTTGATTTTATGAACTGGGAGATCTTTTCAAGATGTTTCCTTCCTTTGTTTTCTTTTAAATGTCTTTCTCTCTCTTTATTTTTGAACTCTTTATTTAAATAAGTGCAAAAAATATAGAAATAGAGATGCTATTTTAGGTTGTCCATAAATATATTGGAAGCAGAGGTCCCTGTTTTATCAAACCTCTAAAGATTTACCCAGTTCTGGTTAGGCCAATAGAATAAAATTATAGAAATTAAGTATGAAAATTTCTTTTTAAATATTAGAAATATTTTACTGATAAATCTTGACTACTTTGAGTAGTCTGTTACAAATTTGAGGTATACTTATATTTATATTACAGAGTAAATAAAAGACACACTGTATATACATTTTTTACCTTATTTTTCAAGTAGATGAGAATCATAATTAGGATGGATATAAGTGTGATCATAAAATGTCTAGTAAAATTACTGGTGAAGATTAAAATATGAACTTAAAGATAATAAGCAAATATTGGATTTCTTGGAAAAATATGCATTGATTAATCAGAGTATATTATATCTTTCTAGAATAAGGGGTAAAAAGCAAACTTTTATTGGTAATCAATAATTTTATCAAAAATTTTTTGAAATAAAACACACCTAATATTACACATAAGTGAATACCATTCATCAAGAAGATTATGTAAATATCTATATGTAAAAGAATACATTTGGTGATACAGTGATAGCATGGCATGAATGATTACTAAAATGGTCATCTTGTTAAATTCTATAAATTTTAAAGAAAAGTGACCAGTTATTGGCTTAAAGATATTTAAGTAATACTACAGAACATTGTGTCTGGTAAAAATACTAATACAAAGGATCTTTATTTAATATAAATGGGAGAGACATCATCAATTCTCAGATAGAGGTTGTGTTTAAACACAGATGAGCCTAAATGAAGTAAAAAGCTAACAAAAGAAATGTATGCATTTGTAAATTATCTTCCCATATAAATAGTAAATTTTCTTATATAATATTTATAATATATTGTAATGAAAGTACTAGTGTCAGTCATTAAGTGACCTATTATTTAATTTCCTCTTATAACTCCTCAAAGCTATTTACAGTCTATCTGTTTCCTCAAAAGTCCAAATATCCCCTGTTTTCCTTTACTCAGTGTATGATTGTGCTTCCAAAAAGACCGATTTATCATGGTACAATATCTAAAAAGTCTTAAAATAATTTTATGTCTATTTTAAATATTCTCACTCTTTTCACTCATTCGATTCTAAATGTAAAACCCCTTCAGTTATGTATGTTCGCTCTATTCCTCTTCCTTGCCTTTAGGAGATCCTCCTTTTCAGACTCTCCCCTTACAGGTATTATCAGTTTCATCTCTCCATGGTCTTTTAAAAAATACCCTTGTACCTGCTCCACCCTCATGTTCCTAAATGACACTTCCCTCTACAATTGTTATAGTGAAATTTCTGTCAAATTCTTCTCTTAATTTCACTGTTAATTTTATCCAACAATTACTCTTTGTTGTTACATTCCACTCCATTGTATTTAAAAAGTATGGTAATAACCTTTTTATTAAATTATAGCATATATGTATAAAACATGTATATATCACAAGGGTTCTGCTTAATAAATTTTACATATAACCAGCACTCAGATGAAGCAGATATTTGGTCAGGCCCCAAAAGGTTAGAACATGTCTAGCTTCTTTCATGGTGCTCACTATACTATGGTGACTTTAAATATCACAAATTAATTTTACCTGTTATTTGAATGTTATGTAATAAGTAGAATTGTACAGCATATAGCCATTTTTTATCTGACTTCATTGGCTAACCATGTAGTTGTGAGTAGTTACAACTTATTTTCATTGTTCTATAGAGTCCCTTGTGAGAATATACCAGTGGTATTTTTTGTTGTTGTTTGTTTTCATTCTATGGTGGTGGGTGTTTTGGTTGTTTTAGCTTTTGATTATTAAGAATATTCCTGCTAAGAATATTAATGTATAATTTTTGACAATCATATGTATGTATGCATTTCTGTTGATTATATATTTAACAGTACATTTCTCTGGGTCATCAGGTGAGCATATGTTCAACTTTGGTAGATATCTTTAAAACAGTTGTCCAGAGTGTATCTGTTCCTACAGATAGTGTATGAGTTCCTGTTGATACACATTCTCACCAAAATTTAGAGTTCTACTTTATTTTTTAAAGTTTTATTAGTTTTTAATTTATTGTGTTTACATGGTGTAAAGCCAGTAGTCGTGGTCAGGATCACAGCCGCCTGACCCATGCAGGTTCGCATTTGATTCAAACAGTCGGTAATGAAACAATGGAGCCAAAAACTGGTGAGCCATCAGCTTTAATTCTAGCTTGCACCCAGCGGGCAAGCAAAAATACACACTGGGCTTCAAAACCCACACATTCAGTGCTCACAAAGTTACTGACTTATCCAAGTTTCCTAGAATCAAAGGTTTCTAGCTCACCAGACTTATTCACCTCTGTTCCCCATCTCCTCCAGCACAAACTCTTAACAAACTGGCTTCTCCCTCAGCATTCGGCCATCTTGACTGCTTCTCCTGGCCTCCATGTGGCCTTAATCTGCTCTCCTCTCTTCTACCTCAGGAACCAAGTGAGAGAGAGAGATCAAGCTACTGGTCTCTCCCACTTTATACCATTGAATCAAAACCTTTAATCCAATTATACAAACAAGGAAGTCTCTGTATAATGGGATTCCTCAGGAGAGTGCACCACCCTGCATCATCCAGTCAGTCAAGGGTGTGGGGAAGAGCTTACTCTTAAAACTAAGCCTTAGGCTACAACTACCCGGCCTGCCCACAGCCTGTTCCAGAA